>CP139501.1:39776799-40976799 GCA_021014915.2 Artemisia tridentata subsp. tridentata
TTTCTTAGGTCCGACAGTTTTAGCAGGTTCTTATATGTATATATAAAACACGTTACATTATTTAAACAAAAGAGTAACAAGAAACATGTTGAAATACATAATGTTGGTACTCCTTGTGTTGGAGACACATTTCCTTGCGATTGGGAATCTGTAGACCCGTTTCGTAGTGACTTAGGCGTTTTGTTAGGTCTGACAGTTTTAGCAGGTTGCTTCCCACTCCTCTTGCATAACCGCCCTTTTCCTTACCAAACACAACTGTCATGGCATAAGTGCCATTATCAAGAATCAAGGTTCCTTCTGATGCGTGGTTTTGCGACCTTACAACAGGTTTTACCTCTCGAGGGATCTCAAGAGGCTTGCAATCCCCACCAAGCAGTGTACCTGACCGATGTAGTATAGTGTAGTGGCAAGTACCGGGGGATTGATCGTTCTCTAGGGGAATAGTGTCGTTAGGATTGAAAAACTACTCTAATAGGTCTAAGGGTGAGGGAAGATTCTTTTTGTATTTTTTATATTTTTATAAAAGCAAGTAAAATCTCGGGTTTGAAGGAGTGGGCGGAATTAGTTGCTAGTCAACTAACCCAAATAACTACAATTGCAAATAAAATAAAATAACTGAAAAATAAAAAGGTTGTGGAACTTATATGGAGAGAAATCTGTTTACTTAGATTTCCTTACTCCCTAACTATCTTTTACCGGTTGATTAGTGTGTATTAATTGCGTGGATGACGGGTGTATTCCTTAATACCAATCGTGGGGTGGCGTACGTACTTCCCAACTCTACAAGCTCCTAATTCACTCCTATGTCGAGCCGGCTAAGAAGCTCCTAACATGGGATCACTAGAATTCGCTCATGCATTAAATACAACCATAAAAACCTTAGTACGCATTGGTTCATGTTTCTTAAGACGTTCAAGAAAGTTACCGTATAGGAGGTTAGCCAGTTTTCTTAAGCCTAACATCGATAAACAATCATCCAATACAATTAATAACACACCAACAACCAATAATCAATAGTTAGGTTTCATTAGATCTAAGCAAACACAAGATAAATCTAGCCTAGCATGTTAAATAAAAGACAAGAACAAGATATAATCAAACAACACATAGACATATTGAATGATTAATTGATTACTTATCTTCAATTGAACATGGGAGATCCAAGGGTATAAAACCCTTAAAAATGGCAGAAAAATCGTCTTAGGGTTTCTCCTCACAAAGTTTCACACTAATGACTAAAAATTATGAAAATATATATAGGAAAACAGATCTGACGGCGTCACGTTATAGAGCGTGACACCGTCACCTCGCCGCGGTTAGGGTTTCTTGATGGCCTTCTTGACGCCGTCCCCCTTTAATCTTCCAAAATCCTCTCTGGCTTATCAAGGGTTGACGGCGTCACACTGGGGCTTGACGCCGTCACAGGTACTTTTCCAGCAGATTTTTGAGACTTTGTCGTTTTCTTCACTTTTATGCTCCAAAAACGTCCAAAATGCTTCCTTTTCCAAATTTCATCTCCAAAGTACCTAAAATGACAAAAGGAACGATTTAGGGCAATATTTGATCAAATAAATACGATTTAGGGCTTAAATGACCCCCTAAAAGCGGTACACTTTTCGCTTCATCAAATACCCTTACACTTGAGATTTGCTTGTCCTCAAGCAAATGCGCTTTTATTCTAATCAAAATACAAGTTAGGGGTCATTTAACGCTAATATAAAAGTAATTACAACAAATAGTCGTTCCACTTTAATCATAATAAGCACGGAGATTACAGACTAGCACCTCACAAGTAGTGTTTAGATACTCACATCTCTCAGGTGTCATAAAAGTATATCTCATAAATGAAAATGGATAATATCTCTCACTACCTGTCATAGCAAATAGATTACCATAGGCTTGGGAAAGGATCAAAAACCTCCTCCACTAGGCGTAAGCACCTAAGATAAACTATCAAAGAGGGCTTTTAAACGGGTTATAACGTTAGGTGTAGGGATATGATAAACACGGTTTTGTTGGATAAAGGATATTTTACTGGTGGCGAGTTAAAGATCTTGATTAATTACATGTACAATATGGCGTTGCTAAGCCAAGACTAGACTCGACTTAAGCTAATGAAAAAAAATAACAAAAAGATAAAATAAACATAAAATGAAACGGGATGGTAGTCCGTATGTTTTTTCTACTTTTTTTTCTACTTTTTTTTTTTTTTTTTTTTTTTTTTTTTTTTTTTTTTGCATACACTCTTGCCCTACCATCCAAAATAATACATCGTAGGGGGGTTGTATCCCCCTTACACTTGAACTTTTACATAACTTTACTATTAACTATTCTAATGACTCGAATTAAGATAATCGAAACACTTGGAGTACTTTTTTAAAATATTTAGCACATATGGGGGTAATAATGTTGTTCTTCCCCATTACTCCATTACACTAGTACTTTACCCATGAGTCCCAATCGTCCCAAAACAATATGTACAAGGATATGACTCGACTTAGCAACCATGTAATCAATTAGATAATTAACTTGGGGTTTAAACAAATGTTGTCACAATAATGCACTAAAGATGAGTGCATACAAGGTAGGCTAAGGCGATTTGGGTGTACATTTAAGTGGGGTGTAAACAAATTCTTCCTTTAAGTAAAATGCTTAAAGTTAGAAACGAAAAGATAGGCTCTGAGGGGTGTACTAGGGGTATCGTGTACTAAAAATGAGTACAACGCAAAGGGTGTGGGAGAATTACTTGACCAATGTAGCCAATGTAATTATAACAAAAACATAGGTGTAAAACAATGGGTTAATCCTAATGCCTCTTATCATGTAGTAAATCTAACTACACGAATGTAGTCTCACTTGTGGCCTCGGAATGGTCCTAACGCAAGTTCTAGAATCTAAGTGCTACCGGTACACACATCATAGCATAAATGCTTTTCCTACCAATTCTAGGGGCGAACCTCACATATTTGGGGGTGGAAAATTTTTTAGTGGTACGGTTTTGTGCTAGTCATATAACTCCTATCCGTGAGACGCTCATTAAGACCAAAGTTTCACTCCTAAATGTTGTAAAAAATTTTAAATTTGGCACTAAAATTGCCTTAACAGGTATTTCTCTCAGTTTTTTTACACATCTACCATTAAACAAACGAAAAATAAAGCGTAATAGCATTCTCTAAAGCATCGTACTTTACCCCCCCTTACACTTAAGATGAACATTGTCCCCAATGTTCAAATAACAAGATGTAAAAGTAAATGAGGTAAAAGAATGAAATCAAATACTCCCCTGATTCGCTCGGTGGATAAAGGGGTAACATGGTTAGATCTTCTTCCAAGGTAATGTTGAAGCTTCAAGATTAAAGCAGCGCCAAAAGCTAGATTCCACATACATCTCCTTGTCCAAAATAACCTGTTAAACCTGAGATAACAAACACGAAAACCTGCATAACATCGGCGGGATAAATCTGTATAAGGATATAATGCTTGTGGAATGATTATTTTGCAGATTCCTGGAGTTTATAAGTTAGAGATTTAATAAAGCATTTTATGATTCCGGAAGAAAAACAAAACTTTCAAAAATTTCAGAAAATTGTTCCTGACGCCGTTAGACTAGGGTCTGACGCCGTCAGAAATGATCTGACAGAATTCTCATGTTAAGTTTCTGGAAAATTTCTGGAAAAACTCAATCCTTATTTCCTGGAAATCCTGCAAAATATCATTATGACTCGATACAAGCATTTGACTCAAACAATTACTAATATGTATGTTAATTTATTATTGTTACGATTCATGTTCATTTGTTCTAATAAATCGATTTGGATTTCCCTTACACTTATCTTTTGCAAAATCCCTTTATATGTAGTTAAGACGAAGTTAAAAACAAGATAAAGCATTTTCACAATTTAGTTTTGAACATGAATCAATAATAATAAAAATTAAACATACATACGGAAGCAAATAAAATCAAACAAACAAATAAATAAACACACAAAGCAAATAAAGCTTGGGTTGCCTCCCAAGAAGCGCTTTTCTTTATTAACGAGTCTTGTAGCTAGACTCAAAGTCACCGTACATTACGTGACTCCATCATTGGTCACGGTTTCTAGGCCATTCTCATGTCCGGTTTTATATTCCGGTCCTAATTTCAAACAATCCTTGTAGAAACCGGATATCCTTTCCATAACATAGTCTACTCCTTTACTTCTATCTCCATCATTCCTATCAATTGGTTTAATAGTGACAATGTTGACGAAGTGGACATGTTTGGATGAAGAGGGGTCTTTTACTTGGGGTCCGCTATTTGTGTTCCTAGCGTCCTTATGTGGAGGTGATAGCACTTGGTTATTGAGGGCTTTCAATAAGTTGTCAATTTTATTGGTCATCTCCGTTTGTTGTTGATTGAATTCGGATTCGAATCTAGCTATCCGAGCTTCTTGAGATGCCATAAATTTGGACATCAATCCTTCAAGATTATTGGTACTACCATAATTGTTGGAAGGATTGTTATTGAAAGTACGGTTTGGGGATGAACCGCTTGATTGGAAACGATTAGGTGGGTTGGAAGAATTGGTTTGTTGTGCGTTTTGGTTTTGTTTCCACCTAAGGTTTGGGTGATTTTTCCATGAGGGGTTGTATGAATCACCGTAGGGGTTTGGCTTGGGTTTAAAAGTGTACCACTTGTCTCCCGCTCCGTTGGTACGCGAGGATGCGTAGTCCGCAAAAGCTTGTTCGGGGAGTTCCACGCAATCACGAGTGTCGTGGGGACCACTACATAATTCACACGAAGAAGTGATTTTGTTCACTTGGCTTGAAGGTTTAGGAGCCTCGTAGGATTTCATAAGAAACTTGACTTGGTCTTCAAGTTCTATGATCCTACGGTCGGAAGTGCTTGAATTGTTCGAAGGCAAAGATATTGCCTTGACCGTTTTATTCAAATCACGGGGATCATTCCAACTTTCGTTGTCATAAAGAGCAAGATCTTCCAGGAGAGCCCATGATTGTTCGGCACTTAGATCACGTAGCTTACCACCGGCCGATTGGTCAATGGTTTGCCTTGTGGAGAGATGGATGTGGTCATAGAAGATTTGGACTTGGAGCCAAAGTTCTATGCCATGGTGAGGGACTTTTTGGAGTAAGTCCTTGAATCGAGTCCATGCCTCGTAGAGGGTTTCGCCTTGACGTTGTTGGAACATCAAGATATCATTCCTTAGCTTGGTAGTTCTTCCTGGTGGGAAAAACTGAGCAAGTAAACGAGTGGTGAGATCATCCCAAGAGGTGATGGATCCTGCGGGTAGACGCTCTAGCCATTGACTAGCTTGGTCCAGCAGAGAGAATTGAAAGAGACGCAGTCGGGTCGTCTCTTGAGTGGCAACATCAAGGTCTATAGAATCAACGATTTTGAGAAAGTCCTTGAGATGTTGATTAGGATCTTCGGAACGAAGTCCATGGAATGCGCATCCGCTTTGCACCAACCGGATGGTGTCGGATCGCAAGGGAGTGACATTGGCTCCTTGAGTGAGCTCAATGGTGTTTCGATAGCCATGGTGGCTAGGACGAGAGTAGTCTCCTAAGGTACGGGCTCTAGGAGGTGGGTGTTGTTGTGGTGGTGGGTTGTTGGGATCGAGGATATTACCACCTTCCATGATGTCGGATGGTAATGGTTACGAACAAAGAAACGAAGAAAAAAGATAGACTAAAGAAAACCTAGAAAAATAAAATAAAAATCTCACTAGAAAGGAATCTAGTGAGTAGACCTAATAAAATAAAAATTCAACCTAAACAATAACTATTCCCCGGCAGCGGCGCCAAAAACTTGATGCGTGGTTTTGCGACCTTACAACAGGTTTTACCTCTCGAGGGATCTCAAGAGGCTTGCAATCCCACCAGGCAGTGTACCTGACCGATGTAGTATAGTGTAGTGGCAAGTACCGGGGGATTGATCGTTCTCTAGGGGAATAGTGTCGTTAGGATTGAAAAACTACTCTAATAGGTCTAAGGGTGAGGGAAGATTCTTTTTTTATTTTTTATATTTTTATAAAAGCAAGTAAAATCTCAGGTTTGAATGAGTGGGCGGAATTAGTTGCTAGTCAACTAACCCAAATAACTACAATTGCAAATAAAATAAAATAACTGAAAAATAAAAAGGTTGTGGAACTTATATGGAGAGAAATCTGTTTACTTAGATTTCCTTACTCCCTAACTATCTTTTACCGGTTGATTAGTGTGTATTAATTGCGTGGATGACGGGTGTATTCCTTAATACCAATCGTGGGGTGGCGTACGTACTTCCCCAACTCTACAAGCTCCTACTTCACTCCTATGTCGAGCCGGCTAAGAAGCTCCTAACATGGGATCACTAGAATTCGCTCATGCATTAAATACAACCATAAAAACCTTAGTACGCATTGGTTCATGTTTCTTAAGACGTTCAAGCAAGTTACCGTATAGGAGGTTAGCCAGTTTTCTTAAGCCTAACATCGATAAACAATCATCCAATAAAATTAATAACACACCAACAACCAATAATCAATAGTTAGGTTTCATTAGATCTAAGCAAACACAAGATAAATCTAGCCTAGCATGTTAAATAAAAGACAAGAACAAGATATAATCAAACAACACATAGACATATTGAATGATTAATTGATTACTTATCTTCAATTGAACATGGGAGATCCAAGGGTATAAAACCCTTAAAAATGGCAGAAAAATCGTCTTAGGGTTTCTCCTCACAAAGTTGCACACTAATGGCTAAAAATTATGAAAATATATATAGGAAAAAAGATCTGACGGCGTCACATTATAGAGCGTGACGCCGTCACCTCGCCGCGGTTAGGGTTTCTTGATGGCCTTCTTGACGCCGTCCCCCTTTAATCTTCCAAAATCCTCTCTGGCTTATCAAGGGTTGACGGCGTCACACTGGGGCTTGACGCCGTCACAGGTACTTTTCAAGCAGATTTTTGAGACTTTGTCGTTTTCTTCACTTTTATGCTCCAAAAACGTCCAAAATGCTTCCTTTTCCAAATTTCATCTCCAAAGTACCTAAAATGACAAAAGGAACGATTTAGGGCAATATTTGATCAAATAAATACGATTTAGGGCTTAAATGACCCCCTAAAAGCGGTACACTTTTCGCTTCATCACCTTCCTTGATCTGGTCATCAGCTTCTTTCTGTACAAAAAATATAGGAAATGTTGGGATTAAAAGTCTTCTTGATGCTGTTAGAGTAACTGCTGCTCATATTTGTGTCAAGGCTACTCAGCTGGAGTTAGTGCTGCTCATGAACTTCAATGAAAAATATGCCAAGTGTTTACTACTGCTAGTACATAGTTACTGCTGTTAGTACGCAATTAATACTGCTAGTATACAAGTTACTACTGCTAGTATACAGTTAATGCTGCTGGTATATAAGCATAATAATAGAATTTGCAGTCAAACTTACAAGTTTATCTCCCACTGATCTAATCTCATCATCTGGATATTCGCCGTCTTTGTTTATCCTTCCTTTCAACCACATTACATCACGCGGGGGTTCTTCATCTGCTGCAATCTCTTTATTTTTGATCTAATAAACATCAAATGCATACACATGTAAAGTTAAACCAAGATAAACGAAAATATGAGGATGCATACACATGTACAATTAAACCAAGATAATCGAAAATATGAGGGTATTAAATGCAAATGTGCAAATTCTGCAATGTAAACAGATTCATTTCTCATACTGATCGTCTTTCAATTTGTAAAACAAACATTATGTAATCTTACCATTTTCTCTTTGACATAAACATATCCACCTCGTCCCATTTTATGCTGATAAATATTTTTGGAACGCGCCATCTTAGCTTTATCAGATTTCTCCTAAAAACACAAAATCATAAGGCGTTTAGATGCGGTAATGCTGCAAATTGAAAATTATGAAATGACATATAGACTTAAATAAAGATGACTAATTAAAACCTTGTATGCATCGGTGGTCGTGTAGTTTACAAACTCGACCCAGTCTTCTGATGTCACAAATGCACTATACTTGGTCAGGACCTCATTCAGTTTCGTAGGTGTATTTAGGTTGGCTAAAATGTATTTTTCTCTGAGCTTCATTATAAAATTCCTTAGCAGTTGACCAAGACGAGTCATTATCAATTTTCTGAATGTCACGTCAACATCAAAATATCGCTGCAAAGATTAACACAATGTTGTTAATTAGTTGCACATAATGTAACTGCATAGATAAACTTATGTAGTACTGGGTTACAAAATAGTATATATGTACCGTGATTTCAGCCCATAGTTTATCTCTTGATTCTTTATTCACCTTCTTCCAGGAAAGAATCTTCAAACCTATGTGCTCACGAACCAGATCTCCTAAAAAACTTGAAAACAGTGCTCTGTGTTTCCCTGATACCCTATTGAATGCATCGAAGGTTACCTTGAGCTTTATTCCACCAGGTTGGCCATATCGCAGGCGAAACATTTTTAGCCTGGTTATGCCCCTCTTAGCTAGTATCCTATTTGGTTGGTTGGTTCCAGGCGCATCTAGCTCTTCATCATCAGAATACTTTTCGGATTCATATTCTAAGTTGTTATCATCATGTTCATTATCAGCAGGAAGCAAAAGATGATTATCAACAATGGGTTCAATTTCCATGACTCTTGAGCAACAATGGGTAAAAGAAAATGATTCTGGCTTGGAGAGTATTGGTGATAGAAGATTTATTTTTGTGTTTTCTTTGCAGTATTTTTTTTAAGGAGAGAAAAGAGGGTATATTAAGAATATGAATCGTTATTCTTGGTAACTGCTTGTAATTAGGTGATTTAAAAATTTTGGATCAAAATTTTGGCTCCAAGTTCTAATTTGAAATTGACAATTGAATTATTCAAAATTGTTTGAAGCTGTTAATTAAAGCATAAACTTGAATAAATCAAAATTTTGGCTCCATATGTTATATATCATTGTCTTAATCGCAAATGTACCATCTAACTGTGCAACCATCACATCAAGTACACAATTTGATACCATTTAACAAACTAAAATACTTACATAATTACCAGTTATTGTACCCTTAATAATTACATTTACAAAACACAAATTGCTTCCATTTTTTTTGAACATTGAAGACTTTTTATTCATATATTGAAAACCAAAACCAGCAAGTTGCTGGGGAATACAGAAAGGAGAATATTGAAAACATAATACAGTATATACATAAGGGAAAATCAGTATCCAAATTAAATGTCAGAATTGAACCAAATACCATTTACAAAACACAGCAGCTGTTAATGTATATCCTAAACCCCTAAACCATCTTCCTCTTGCCTTTCCCATGGCTGCTAGAAGGTGCTACAAAACCTATATGATTCTTCTTACATGGCATTCCCAAGACAATATCCTGAGTAAATTTCTTTTTGTGTGTACCTTTTCAACTGGTATTTGAACTTGCACAGGGAGAGCCAGGATAGGAGCTTGAGATGGGAGTTCCTCTGGAGGTTAAATGGCTTGGATAGGTTCCACTTCCTAAGTATCAGTACTTGCATCAGAATGTTGCTCTGGATAATACCAAGCAAGGAGGCCAGGAAGGATGTTGAGAGCACCATCATTTGATTCTGAACTGCTTAAATCAGAAGAAATTTGTATGACATCTACAAATAACAACTGTTAGATCAGTTTTATTGATTCAAATGTTAAACTATATCACAATCAAAGAAAAACCTTTTGATGGTTTACCATTGCAGAAGAATCCATTGTGTTCTCATATTTGGTCCTCTTTTGTGGTATCCCAAACAATGAAGTAATGTTGCACAAACTAGGCTGCATTTCAAGTCTCATTGGTGGCCAACTAGGTTGAAACTGAAGTCTCAATTGGACCTCTCAGTGTACTCACAAACATTGGACCTCTCAGGGTACACACAAACAGTTCAAAATCCTATATTTGTAGTCTCAATGGACATCTTAGTGTACTCTAATAGGCTGCATTTGGACCTCTCATTGGTGGCCAAGCACAAACAAGTCTGCTAGGTACTCTCATTACTGGCCAATCACAAACTAGGCACATTCCAATGCTCTCATTGATTTAGACCTCTCAGTGTACTCACAAACAGGCAACAAAAAAATAGTCAGACATAAAACACTTAATTAGACATAGTATAACAACCATTATGTATACGAAAATCAGAGTATGGAAAACAAAAAAAAAAGAGCATACATTAGACATAGCATAACAACCATTATAAAATACAAAACAACCCCATTTTACATTAGAATCGGTAACAACCACTAACATCACCATTTATAGATCAAAAGCCTGATACTAATTATTGTACAATCAATCATCAACTGATATGTGAAAACATTAAAAAACACACCTTTCTTGTTATTTGGATTCATTGTTTGCGTGTTTGTGTTTGCCAGAAGAATGTGTGTTTTGATTAGGGTTTATTGATTATTGTTTATGTTTACAAATGATCGGGTAAAAGGATTAATTGCCGGTTGACTATTGAATTTGTGGTTTGGTTTAACTATAACTGACGTGGCAAGATTTGTAAAAGAAGGAAAAAAAAAAAAAAAAAAAAAAAGGCTAATGGTGCTGACGTGGCGGTGAAAACCGGCTATAGCCGGTAACTAGGGATGGCAACGGTTCGGGTTCGGGGCGGGTTTTAGTGTACCCGTACCCGAACCCGTTTATAATATACCCGTACCCGCCCCATATCCCACCGGATACCAGATTAATATTATCCATCGGTTTTTCGAGTTTCCCCGCGGGTATCGGTTATCCGTAATTGAATATTATATGGACAAAATTGGCGGTATTAAGATTAAGTCACACTAAAATCCACCGACAAAACAAAAGAAAATACTCTAATATATTCAAATTTTTTAAAAGTTAAAGAAAATGAATATCGTATCAAACGATTTAACGCAACGTATCGTAACGCAACGTAATCGTCGGTATTTTCCCATAATCCCATTTTTTAGTACAAGGTATATATACTTGTTTTATGATTTAAAACAAGTTTGGACTTACGACAAAATTAATCTTTGGAAATAACAAAATTTCGCCATGACTCTTTCATTTATCGAACGTTTCCAAGTCAAAAGACTTTATTGAAAATCAATTTCCCGAGTAATTTATAATATAACGAGTATTTATACAAACCCTAAACCCTAAACGCTAAACCAATCCGTAACTCAAACAATAACCAAACGAATAGTCCAATAAATCCAAATATGTTAGTCTACGGGTAGCATGTCTCGAATAGTCCAATAGCCCTCATGTGTTCCCTTTTTATCCCAAATGTCTCACAAGGTTTTCAAAATCGGGATCCTTCTTAGGATCGATTTCTTCTTTGCAAGATCGAGATTGTAAGATCAGATCGGGATCTTAAGATCCTACTATAATGTCATTTTGTTAATAGTTTTTGTAATATTATACAAATCTATAAATTAATATATATCGTAAACACAAATTATGTAAATATTTCATAAATATGTTGTCTTAAATTATGATTATGAAATTTTTAAGAATATTAACATGTTGTTTTTTTTTTTTTTTTTTTTTAATTCTACAAAATACATTTAATATTTTTTTAGTTTGTGGTTCGAGAAAAGTAAGATCGGATCATATTAGATCTTAAGATCCTATGGTAAAGATCGGGATCCTATAAGATCTTAAGCTTTTAAAGATCCTTTATAAGATCCAGATCATTTTTGCTTTGCAGTATCGTAAAATCGTAAGATCCTAAGATCAGGATCGGGATCCTGACAATCATGGTCTCTCGTACACTTCTAATTTCCTTACTTCGTAGTTAACCAAATTTAAGAGCATTCCCAATGGTCACTCAGTGTTAAAGTTTAACACACTGCCACGTCAACTTTAACCTTTTCACCTTTAACTCAAAAAAAACACCCGCAATCATAATACACCCTTAACTCACCTTTAACTCAACTATTTTCAAAATCAACCCCTAAACTATGATTAATACTTCATTTAACAACTAACACGAATTTTAAACACGAATTACATTAATCATTAAAGTTAAAACACAAATTACATTAAACATTAAACTTAAAACACAATACTTAGCAAGATTAATAGAAACTAAAACTACAAATTAAGAAAAGGAATCATCTGAAACCCAACCGTCCTCACTCGAAGAGGACCTAAACTCCCCATCATAATACTTTCCTTCCATAATATCAAACCAATTTCTCTCCTGCTCCATACGAGCAGCTTCCTCTTCTAGTTCGCGTTGTTCTATTTATCTCCTCACTTCCTCATCTTGCTCCAGAAGTCGGAGTTCATCCTCACTCAGTCCAAACGGATTTGCCGGTTGTTCCACAACCGGTGGATTTGGTTGTTCTTCCACAGCCGGTGGATTGTTGGCCGGTTCATTTTTCGGTGTGTACATCGGAAAGATATCTTCCGGTGGAGTGTTCACCGGTTCATTTGGAAATTACTGGGTAAAGTCGTGTTGTTCTGGAAATTGTTGGGAGATGTCACGGTGAGTTGGAAATTATTGGGAGAAGTCATGGTGAGTTGGGAATTGTTGGGAGAAATCTTTGCGAGACATTGTTGAGAATCTGTGTGTGAGTTGTGTGTGAGTTATGTGTGTGGTAATAATACTCTGGTGGTGTTGTATATATAGGCAACCTGAAATTTGAATTTGAAATTAAATTATCTCGCTTGTAATTGAATTTTGAATTTTGAATTTGAATTTGATTATCCCGCTTAAGAACCAAGGGGGTGTTTTGTAAATTTAATTTAAACACAACGGATACATAGTACTCTAGAGGCGGTAGAAATGATTTTTTTTAATTTTATTTTATTTTTTTTTTTTATTATAGCTCACCTTAACGTGGCGTTAAGGGGTTAACGCAGGTGCGTTAACGCACCCTTAACGCACACACTTCCAATGGTTAAGACACCTTAACACAGTGAAAGTTAAGGTTTAACACACTTGGTGCGTTAACCATTGGGAATGCTCTAATAACAAATATCTTTACAGCTTTTAATTTAACAATTGTTTTTATTTATTTCTTTTATTTTGTCCAAGTCGAGTCAATATCAAGTCGCAACAAATGAGTTACTATTTCCTTTCGAGTCACGGTCAAACATTTATTCCCTCGGGTCAATAATAATGAACCCGATCCCAAATCATTCCAAACATTCCCTCGGTTTCATTTTGTCAAGTCAAACCCTAATCAGATTTAATATCATTAATATAGAAAATATCAATTACCCTAATCAACAAGTCAATTAGTCAATCCAACACCAAACACAATTCCAAATCAACTACGCTAGTCAATCCAAACCAAACACAAACCAAATCGGACCAATATTATCCGTCAGTTTACTTTTGGCGCATTTTCATGGTACCTTTTCCCGCCTAAAGTATTGGGAACCGTTCATATACCTCTCCAGCCTATTTATACCTATCGATTGGAAAACCGTTCATATACAACTCCTTTGATATTTTCATTAGATATTATATTTCAAATTCCAATGGCTGAATCCTCTTCAACTCCTGTTTCAAACAAAAACAAACGCCCAAGGGATGATTCTCCTCCTCCAATCCCTGAAAAGTTAAAGAAAATTTTTGACATATCCCAAGATATTTGGGAGAAATGTCATTCTGGCAAATATGGAACTGAAAAAACATTGATAGATCTTTACAACAAGCGTATAAAGAGGCTGGAAGAAAAGAACAAGGAAGATTTAAAGATCATTTTGGAGCATCAGAAGAAAGTAGATGATCGGAACAAAGAAATAGATGATACAAGAGAGAAAATAGTTGGTGTTTACAAAAGTATTGAAGATAGTTTATATATTTCTTAATGTATCTTTTGTATAGTTTATATATTTCTAAATGTATCTTTTGTATAATTATCTTATTTTGACTATGTTAATGTATATTCATAAAAGTTTATGATATTTGAATGCAGTTATTATTATTAGTTTATGATATCTGTGTTTCCCCTGATGTTAAAGGGGTGTTTGGTTTCTTGGATACTTAGAAGACTATTAACATGAAACAGTAAACTGTGTTGTAATGCAAGAACAACAATATCACCAAAACTGATTAAGTGTCTTCCTTTACACTTAATCCCTTCCTAATGTATGAGTGCAGTATGGTTTTAAAATAAAATTGAGTTCATACTGCTGAGAAAAAGTTTTTGCACAAAGTTTGTACTGCTAGGCAAAAAATTGTACTGCTAGCGTAAAACTTTGTACTGCTGGGTATCCGTTAGTACTATTTGGGAGTGCAGGGTATGTTTGTGTCACTTTTTACTTAAAGGGTATAAATCCCCAATTGTGGCACACAATCATATTCACGCACATATTACTCTTTCTCTTCCACGACCTAAACGAATTTTAATCGTCATATTGCAAAACCCCCAAATCAAATCATAATGTCGAACCTAACTTTTACCAAACCTCATAATAATGTTGCCTTTTTAGAAAAATCCAATGAGTCTGTAGATTTTACTGAGATAATTGATTTCCTTAATGCAAGCTATATTAAGTATGCATTAATAGTAAAACCTACTATATATACTTCTAACATTATCCAGTTTTGGTCGTCTGCTAAGGTCGAAACTATTAATGGGGAAGTACAAATCCATGCCCTTGTAGATGGGCAGAGGATTCTCATTACAGAGGCATCTATTCGAAGAGATCTTCTCCTAGATGATGCTAACGAAGTTGAGAATCTTCCAAATACTACAATCTTTGAAAAACTTTCACTGATGGGCTATGAGAGAAAATCGGATGCTTTAAAGTTTTATAAAGGTAATCTTTTCCTCAGTGGAAATTCTTAATTCATACTGTCTTAGTGTGTCTAAGTCCAAAGACCACTGCGTGGAATGAATTTATCGGTAATTTAGTTTCTGCTATAATTTGTTTGGCTGAAAATAAACAAAGATTTAATTTTTCAAAATTAATTTTTGATAGTATGGTTAAGAACTTGGATAGTTCTTCAGGTAAATATTTTCTATATCCAAGGTTTTTGCAACTCTTTTTGGACAACCAATTTGAAAATAAGAAAAGTCACAAAAGAGTTATTTGCTAATATGAGGAGGGATGGAAAAGATTTTTCAGGGACAGTGACACATTTTTTCCAACAATGGTGGCACTAGCGCAAACCCAAATAGGTGAAGGTTCAGCAATCCCAGCTGGTACCCATCACACACCCACAATTTTGGCAACATCTCATCAACAACAACAAAAGACCTATAAACATAGGACTCACACCAAGAACACTGAGCTACCTTAGGCTAGTGGTTCTATACCAACTGTTGCAGATGAGGCTGTCACTGGTGGAGAGAGTGACATGTTGGCAAGGGCTGCCACTACTGTGTCTAGCTTAGAAGCAGCACAGGACAGTGGTAACATCATTAAGACCCGAACCAAGACAACTTCTAATGAGTCAGGTCCTCATGGAACTGATTCAGGTGAAGGACCCAGTCACATGGAAACAATGGGGGGTTCAGATGTTCATCCTAGGGGTGAGACTGAACTTAACTTTTCCAATGATCCACCTCTCGGGCTAGGCAACACAAGCCAAAGTGGTGAGGATAGTATGCAACTTTTGTATGAATTGAAGGATACCTGTACCAAGCTGTCTGCACAAATTGTTGATCTGCAAACAACAGCTGTGTTAGGAATATAAATATTCAGATGAAGGCTCGGTCACCCCGAGCATCTAATTAGCATTTATATAGCTCGTAGGCTTATTTATATAAGCTTAGTATTATTAGTATTATTAGTTTTATTAGAGTAGTAGTATCTATATTTGTGGAGTGGGTCGGGGCTTTCCCCACTGTCAGCTCACTTCACAGCCCACTAGGGGCAACAATATGTAGAAGTATAAATACCCCTTCCCACACTTGGGAAGGGTTGGAACTCTTCACACATTGAATCTAACATTATCAGATTTTCTCTCAACAAGAGTCTCCCTCTCTCTCTCTAACTTCTCTCTAAAACTTCACCATGGATCTAATCTTCCATGAACCAAGACCACCCGAATCAACCACACAATCAAGATGGTTATTTCCTACAATTGGTATCAGAGCCAGGTTTCATCTTGGTCAAATCTGTGGTCATGGGCTGTATATTCGGTAAGTGTGGACTGTATATTCGGTTGGTTTGAAGACAAAGTGTTTCATCTTGGTCATTTTTAACAAGTGTTTCTTGATAATTTCTTTAATCAAGAAGGCTATCTCATACTCATTTTTTTCTTTTTTTTGGTGTCATTCACTGTTGTGGTATTATGGGTTGTGAAAGTCCACTATGTCATTTGTGTTACTGATTCAAGTCCATTAATGTCCATTATGGTTGTATAAGTCCACTAGTTGTAAAAGGACCATCTCATGTTACTGCTCATGATTGGCTGTCTTGTTTTCTATTCTTCTTAAACAAGTTTAATCAGTGGCTTATTTTGTTAAAAAGTGGGCTACAAACACCACTTTGGTTTACAAGTTAAATCTGTGCTTTTGGTTTACATTCGTGGGTCCTTGTCCAGTAGTTGTGGTTTGCAGATTTATGGGTTGTATTGTCCGATTTGGTTGATACTATGATATTGTGGTATAGATCGTGACTGTCATGTTGGGTAGTCATGATTCTTGGTGATGATGATGTTCATAGTAGCGTTTTGTGCACTACTTGGATGATGAAATTGTTGTGGGTTAGTGGTTCTTGGAATGATGTTCTTAGCAGCTGCTTGTGTAAAATGATGAATTTCTTGAAGGCGGTTTGTTATGAAAGAGAAAAACACAGATCCGGGTTTTTAGGAAAGTACGAAAGTGACACTTTGACCGGTCAAATGCGGTTTGTCCTGGACTCGGTTTGTCCATTTCATCACGAACTCGGTTTGTGTACAAGGTGTACTCGGTTTGTATGTTTAACCACGAACTCGGTTTGTGTATGTAATGTATACTCGGCTTGTCTACTCAAATACGAACTCGGTTTGTCCATAATATCATGGACTCGGTTTGTCCATACAGTCACAGACTCGGTTTGTCTGTTTTACCACGTACTCGGTTTGACTGTATAACACGAACTCGGTTTGTGTATGAAAAGTATACGCGGTTTGTGTACAATCACGAACTCGGTTTGTGTTTTGCACAGATGCGGTTTGTCTACCATTTCATCGACTCGGTTTGTCACTCGGTCAAACGTTCAAACGGTTAACTTGGTTTGTCTACCATATAAAGCAACAATAACAAAAGAAAATAACAAAAGAAAAACCAACTGATTCGAAACACAAACTACAACACCACTGACTTCACAAAAGAAAGAAGTAAATGAAGCAAATTAACAACAAACACAAACTACAACACCAACTGATTCGAGACCCAGACCAAACAAACACAAATTTCATTCGAAACAACAAATCCAATTCTTTACAACCACTGACTTCACAATCATCAACACCATAGTCTACATCATTAACAAAAACAAATCCAACAACTAATCCCATCCTCATGGTTCATCACCTAAACTCTACGACTCGAACAGCATGGTTAAACAATCTAACGATCTCAGCCAATTGTTTTCGTGTGTCAATAAATAGTATTCAGCTTTCAAAGCTCAATAAACACGAAAAACTCATCATCATTGATCCTTAAACTCAAACGAAATGAACAAACATATTAAGAGAGCATCTTATCATCGATCAATTTTTATTGAAAGCTAAGCCTCATTCGTTCTATATCCGACACAAAAGAGAAATTAGATAACAATTATGTTATCCACTTCTCTTCGTTCGTTCATAAACAGAATCAATAACGAAAAAAGGATACTCATTCACACCTACCCGAGACATGTTATCAGATCGTGAATCGTTAAACTTGAGTCTTTCGGTACACCGGATATGTTTTTAGGGTTTGTATTCGAATGGAAGAGAGGATGGGGGCGGATGAGCTGATGAGTTAGGGTTTGGATTAGTTTGGTGGCTTGAGTGAATTGAAGGAGAGAAGGGACGGATTAGTGGAGCTTGTGTTAGCTGCGTCTGAAAATCATTAGGGTTGGATGGATTAGAGTTTAAGTGGCCTATATATATCGAATGATTAGGTTAAACAATTACTTTGGGCTTTTGGTTTAAATGAGATTGGATTTGGGCCAAACTGATGGACCGAGATGGTAGATGTATTTGATGAGAGGTGTGATAAGATAGGGGCGGATGAATGTGTGTTAAGGATTAGGATTAATGGTTGATTTATATGTGGCATGTGATTATTATTCATAAGTGATAAGTTTGGGTTTGAGTTGGATCCAGAGTAGTTTTTTTATTATCGGGTTGTTATCTAACTTGGTGTTTTGGACTGGATCAACACTCGATATGTGGACTGGATCAACATTCGGTTAATTTGGATTCTTGTGTTACAGGCTGCCTAGTGAGTTAATCCGCAGAAGACTTGTGGTTAAATTGCACATTGATATTTCTCAAGTGGTTATGATTAAAGTGAAATATTTGAATTGAGCATTAAACTTGAGTAAGTGCTTATCTCCAAATGGCCGAATATTAATGTGGAATGAATGAGGGATGTACAATTGTTGTCGCGATAAATGATTGAGGACTTAGCCATTTTAGGGTTATTAGTGATCAGTCAGTTCACGAGCATACATAGTACTCGGCTACAATTTTTTAATTGAATATCATCAGGGTTACAGAAGTGGGGATCTGGCAGCATTGTCTTATTGGTACCTACGAATTTGTGTTGCACTTCACTCTTAGATGTTCTTGCTGATTCCACGGTTTCTCTTGGTGATTTTAGAAAATCCCGCGTAAGATTCGATTTCTCGGTTTAAATCACAAGAGTTGTAAAATCCCGTGAAATTAATTTTGAAAAAGTAGGATGGACATGGATTTTGACATAATATAACTTGCGGGGTTTGACTACTTTTTCGGGATAAGTTTGTGCTTCAAGATCAGCAGGAATTGGGAAATTATGGTAACTTGGTTGGTTTGTTAATTCACGGGTTGGTGTACTTAGTGTCACAAACATCTCGGGGTGGATGGATGCACGATGTTTGTTGACCCTTGCTCAAGCGTATTTAAGGTGATTAGACCTGGATGTTCAAGAAGTGGATATATACAATTAAGGATGGAAGGTTGGGTATATATCACTACCTATATTTAAAGGAGTTACGTTGTTGTGCTCAATATAGGTTCTAAATCACAATTTGCAATTTAAGGTGATTAGACTTGGATGTTCACGAGGTGGATATATACAATTAAGGATGGAAGGTTGGGTATATATCACTACCTATATTTAAAGGAGTTACGTTGTTGTGCTCAATATAGGTTCTAAATCATAATTTAGTGCAAGTTTAAGTCGCGGACTTGTTCTTTTTCAAGCTTCATCAAGTGATTGTTGTTTCTCAAGCTTCTAATGGGATTGTTGCTCGAGATCTTCTCAAGAGGTAGTCAGGCTTAAAGACAAGAGGTGATCTGTTTGGAGACATGTGTTAACCTTTTACTCACTTTAAAGTCATATGCATTTCATCAAGCGGTTTTGGCATATTTCGAGCTTCAATGAATTGTTAATCTACTAAACCATTGATGATGAGGAAAGCAAGGGGTTACTACAAGAGAGTCTTCATCACCATCTTCGTTGCAGTAGTTTCAGTTGTCTCTTTCCATGTTTTGCGCCTGACAAATTCACAAACATCACGGACTCTTAACCTTGGCAAAAAGGTCATTACATAACCTTTTTGAGGGAGAGAATTAGCGCGAGTCTCCTAGTGGTTCCGTCTCCAGCGATGTGAATTTTAGCAGTTCCTGTTTCAGTGGTTAAAGGTCTTAGCTATTTGCCTAAGATTTCAGCAGTTTGATACTTACTGTTGTGCAGTTTGTTCTTGAATTTATTTCTCGGATAAATCTCAAGAACTGTAAAATCCTGTACACAGTACGACAACTATTCCATGCACTGAATCGGACAACATCCAAGTAGCTGGGTCAGACAGCTTTGTTTGATAGGACTGACTATGAGTCATGGGCACTGTTAAGAATTGGCGCTTGTCTCTTTTCCTTTTGACTAGTCAACAGCACAAGATGATCACGAAGTTCATTTGGTATTCCTTATTTGAGATTGAAGCTGAATTTCTCGAAGGCGTCTACTTATTTTATCTTGAAGTCGGGGTTGGTTGGATGCATGACCTTCAATGATAACTTGCTCGTGCGAAAAATTTAAGTTGAAGACTTGGGTTATCTAGTTACCAGCAGTCGGGGTAACTATCACTTAAGAGTTACTGGAGTACTCAGTGTCACACGTCATTGACGTTGTCGATAATCGCAAGAGGTGTTAATGTCTCATACTTTGATTGGGTATTGAGCACTTAGAGATCTGCTTGGAGCATTAATTCTCTACACCGTTCTTCCAACATTAGTGCAAGCTTAAGTTACAAATTTGGGGAATTCTTCTTCTGGTTTCAGTATTGGTATATCGGGTTTCCTTCATCAAGTGGTCTCTAATCTGGGTTCAAGGTTGGTTAGTTGGCCAAAGGTTTTATAAGGTTGAGATGTGATCTGTAATTCTCACAAGATATTCTTACCCAAACTGATGTTCACCAAAACCAAATCAGTCACGCCACATTCAATCGGTTACTGTCTCACGGTTTCTTCTTGGTTTTGTAAAATCCCGCGAAAGAACTTATTTCTCGGTTTAAACCATAGATTTGTAAAATTCCGTGATGATGGGCTATGCGCTCTTGACCAGGATCGGGTTAAAACCATTATCGAAGTTCAGTTATAACATCACTAATGGCTGGATCGAGGCTTTTAATTGACATGATGTGACTACGGGGTTAGTTCAGTATTATTTATTTGAGGCTGAAGTGAAATTTCATGGGTGCGTGTACTTAGCATCTGAAGATATCGGGGAGGTTGGATGAAGATTCTTCGAGATCCTTGTTCGAGCTTTCAATATAATGACAAGGACTTGGATATCTAGTTATTTTTTTTTTCTTTCTCCCTATTACAAAAATAACTATCACTTTAAGGGGTCACGTTGTAGTGCTCAGTGTCACACGAAGTTGTGGATATCCAAGAGGTGATGTACGTCTTATACTTGATGGTTGGTTGGTTGAAGAGTATAGAGTACTTAGGGATTCGATGGTGCACGAAGTCTCTACACCGCTTTTTGTCACGCATTAGTACAAGATTAAGTCACAAGTTCGGGTTATGTTACTTCAGTCTCAAGTTCATCATACTGGGTTTCTCTCCATCAGTGGTCACGACATCAAGCCGACAAAATGATAATGGGGTTGTTAACGAGTTAGATGAGAGAAGTAGTAAAGAGAGAGATTATGACGTCTGTACACTTCAGTGCAGGCCTCGTTCTTCATCAGATGACGTTTGAACAAATCAGTTCAAGCCTCGGTCTTCATCATAATGACGTTTGAACACAGCAGTTCAAGCCTCGTTCTTCATCAGATGACGTCTGTACACTTCAGTGCAGGCCTCGTTCTTCATCAAATGACGTCTGTACAAGTCAGTGCAGGCCTCGCTCTTCAACATAATGACGTCTGAATACCTCAGTTCAGGCCTCGTTCATCAAAGAAAAGAAAAGTGTACGCTTGAGTGCACTTTATCTTCAAAAGAAGAGGAGTCTTCTTATTTATGGCCATTCTCATCAACAAGATTCATGCTCTTTCCGTGCTTATTCAATCTTCAAGTGGATCTGCGCATATTGGAGTATTCTTTTATTCACGTATTCAACCAAAAATTGCAGTTGACAGGCATATGCAATTTTTGAGGGGGGGAAAGGGTGAATAAACAACATGTTAGTCTTCAAGAACCGTCAAGTGGAGCTACTTACCGTTGATGGTATTCATATTCACTAGTTCAATCATCAAAAATTGCAGTTGGAAGGTATATGCAATTTTTGAGGGGGGGAAAGGGTGAATATTAATCTACATGTTGGTTGATGATTGAGAAATGGTCATACGACTCCTGAATACGTCAGTTCAGGAGTCGTGCAAACCATGGTTCTCCAACACTACTTCTTCCTCCGTCTATCAAGGTGTTGAAGAACATGGTCATGGAATGCTAATCGACATAGTCTCACGGGTTGGTACAATCAGCAACAATGGGTTTCTAGTCAATGCTTCATGTACACGTCATTAGGATACATGTACACATCATGATGATGATTCCGATTAATCGTAACCATCATGGGGGAGAGAAATGTGTACACCAAGGACGCACAACAGGTTCACATGATCGGGCTTAATCATATATTCCGGTGTTGAGAACCGCAGAGATGATCAGTGGTTTAACTTGTTACCTTGGTATTTACGTTTCACTGTTACGTCATGGGCTGATTAATCGTAACCATCAGGGGAGAGAGAATGTGTACATCAAGGACGCACAACAGGTTCACGTGATCAGGGCTTAATATCCAAGGATGGATACATACTATAGATGATCAGTGGTTCAACTTGTTACTTTGGTGTTATACGTATGACTGAAGAAGGTCGAGTCGTCAGTCTATTCTACGTTCTCTGTTGGGAGTTATCATCTTATGTGTATGCTGCGGGCTAATGGGTTACATGTAAGGTTACTGGAAGGCATTGGGTGAGATGAAGATGATTGGTATTCTGTTCCTCCACATTGGGCAATCTTGAAGAAGGTCGAGTCTTCAGTCTTCTCTACATTCAAAAATGTTGAGCTCTTTTCTTACAACTTGATATTTAACTTAATCCCATGACAGTTCTTGTTTGATGAGTTGTGGAGTTAAGTTAGATTCAAGTTGTTCTGTAGTTTAAGGGTAGGTCCAACTTGATTTTAACCTAATCTCATGACAGTTCTTGTTTGATGAGTTGTGAGGTTAAGCTGAAATCAAGTTGTTACTGGGCTTAAATTTGTGGTTTAGTTTAACCTCATGACAGTTCTTGTTTGATGAGTTGTGAGGTTAAGCTAGATTTCAGTTGAGGCTCAACTTAAACTACCGAAAAGATGCCTAAGGTTTTTGACGGCGTCACTCTAGGACGGGAGTGTTAGAAGATTAAAGACGGCATGCATTTGGTTATCAAAAGTCTTCTTCATATTTCGGGCGTTCATCCAAAGTCTTCTTCCTATTATGGGTGATCGTCAGAGGTTGTCAGATTGGGGGAGAGCACTAATTAGGGGAGAGTGAAAAGCCAGAATCATTCCCTGATTGAAAGTGCTCACATTGCTCTTCAGCAAGTCAAGTGATGAATGCGGTGTAGATTCAGAATGCTGAGGAGTAATGGTTTCTGGTTCGTATCCTTGTATATATTTTGCTTCTTACATTCTTTTTCTCATCTTATACAATTTTGTAAATAAATACATAGAATTCATGCTAATTGTAAATAGAGAAACGTAAAACCAGAAAAACCATAAAAATTGAAAAATAGAAAATACCAAAAATAGTTTCACCTAGGCATGTCTTCTGTTTATCGATAACATTTACGGACTTAGAAATGTCATTCAATAATGGCACGGGTCTTTAAATGAAGCTCGAGCAGAAGTTAAAATGGATTCTTAAAACATGTCTAAATGGCTTGCTATTACTTTAGATAGCAACCCGCGCTTCATATTGGGGAAAGCACGTCGCCAAAAAGACGGCTGTTCCTCCAACTGGGTGATGTTCACCTGGGCATGGATTACTTTATATCCATGTTTCTTCGATCTGATGTACGTTTCAGTGCATCATTTCTTGAAAAAGAAGAGAAGTCTTCTTTGCATACAAATAGTTTTCATTCTATGATTCTTCTGAAAATTATTTGTGAGACACTTGGTGAATATGTGTTGTATGAAATTTGTTTATACTTGGATCATGCATAAAATTTGTCACTCAATCAACGACTTTAAAACCTCATGACAGTTCTTGTTTGATGAGTTGTGGGGTTAAGAGTCATTGATTGAGGGGGAGAGTGAATTCAAATTTTATATCATCAAACGGATTTATTGGTTAAATCATACTTGTTAGAAATGGTTTTGTAGTTAATGGGGAATTAGTTGAAGAGGATCTTGCTTAAATATATCAAATGACCAAGTGTGTTAGTTGCTAGAAAGTTTAGGACATTATGTGCAATTTGCTTATAGTTTCCTAGCTTTATGTATCTAGAAGGTTCATTTGTGTTACTTTGGAATCCTCGTATAATCCCCAAAATGCTTTAAGACTCAAAACCTAAAAGAAGTTAGAAAACCAGTTGTGTTTGATGTTTTTGAATACTCCACTGGCATTTGTATGATCTAAATGAATGAGTTTCAAATGTTGTTTGTCTCTACTGCTTAATGGTTGTTGATACTGTGCATATGTTCTCAGGATTCGCTTAGGTAGATTGCTATTATGTTAGAATCATGTTCTTAAGATCCTGAATTGAATATTGAAATCCGTGTGAATTGCCATGCTCATGATTGCTATTTGCTCTTCATGCTAGATAGTGGTTTGACGTAGTTCCTGATTGGGGTTTGATTATAAGATGAACTTGGTATTATAATGTGGCAAGCTGCTGAAGGGTAGCTATCTAGGAATAGTGTATCTGTATGTATGTATATCTGTGTTGATATTCTTATGCAGATTCCATAGCCAAAATGAATGTACCAGTTCCCATTCTAACCATTTGATCAGACGTTCAAACTCTATTGATTGGCTCGGAATTCACCTCAACAACAATGTCGGCAACAACAACAACAACAACAACACTTTCACCACCATCACCACTATTCATCTATTTTGGTCTCGCTAAGTGGGGATCAACGACATTTGCGAAAGATTTGTTGGTGGATGGATGATTGATATTGACTGATTCACTCAGAAAAGCGGGTGATTATATCGTCTGCACAAAAAGGTCAATATCATTTGTGTCATAATAATCAATTTGTGCTATAATGAGCAGTGAACCTCCCTCTTAGATTAAGGGGGAGCAAAGTATGTTTCATCATCAGAACATGTTAAACCTGACCACATTTTCTCCCATGTTTTTCTAAATTATTTAAATCAATTGGGATCACAAATCTCAAAAGGTTTGAAATTTTTGATCGGGGGAGAGAATGTGATTTAAATATGAAACCTGATGAAAATGTGATGTTTTGGATTTAAGTGTAAGCTCTCCCATATGTGCTAAACTCTTTTGTATACCAAGGCACATATTGAGGGGGAGCAAAATGTTTTAAATGTGAAAGTAAGCTCTCCAGTAAGTGCTAAACTCTTTTGTATACCAATGCACTTATTGAGGGGGAGCAAAGGATTTGGCATGCATCTTATGTGAGCAAGGCTCAGACTTCACCAATGAATTGACGATAGCTAAAGTCAGTAGTCGAAAGGACATGTCCTGGACGGGTAATAATTTCAAGCCAGTTTATCTGGTGATGTAAGCGTGTCTCGCAAAGGACGTGTCTGAGTAGAATGTACCGATTTCGAGCGACTTTCCTTGAATGTGATCTGGACGGGTAATAATTTCAAGCTAGTTTACTAGTGATGTAAGCGTGTCTCGCGATGATCATGTTCTTGGAAAATCAATCAATTCAAAAGTGCGAGCTTCACCTGACATGTGCAAATTTATAAAACAATCAACTGAGCACATGTTGAGGGGGAGCATTTGAAAATATAAAACTCTCAAGTGTTTGCAAAAATGTATTTCAGAATCATGAACACTTTGAGAGATTTTTCAAAGATTTGGTTTATGGCAATCGTGGAAGTACACCAAAGACCGACCATTTTAATGAATGTATGGAGTTATAAGGATGGTTAGGTTAGGCTCAAGTTCCCACGATCCCGCCAGAGCCGGAGGGATCTACCCAGGGACAATCCACTAGTTAGTGTAGAAGTCCTTAGGTATGATTAAAAAGGAGAAAAGTGAATGAGGGAAGAGTGCCGACTGAGATGGAGCTAACACTGGAACAAACCCAACAAGGTGTTAGTTATGAAGTCTCGGTAAGCACTGAAGGGGTTGAAGAATGAAAAAGAATTGTAAAGATAAAGGGTGAAAAGAAAGAAGCCCTCCTTACAACTTAGGCAGAAACCGGGTCAATACATATGCTGTCAGAATCACTTAGTTGATTGCTGGCATTGAAGACAAAGTATCATGGACCCAGTGATACGCTGCACAACCCTCCCTAGCCACTCAAGGTCCCTCAAAGGATTCTTGTTTCAATTGTCACGGAGTTCAATACATTCCTATCGTCTCTCTCACTCCGAGTTAGATGATATTGAATAGGTGGCAGTCCTCTCCAGCCTCCGCTCACTAAATCAAAACGCACTATCGAGTCTAGAGCCACGAGATGCATAAAAAGATCTCATAGGGACACGAATTATTTCTACACTGGGTGTTCAACATTAAGGACACCAGTTGTAAACTTAAGAGTCCTACGCAGATCTTAGCAATCTGCCAGAACATTTATGAGGGAATTTACAAATGTAATTCTCAATGATTGAATGGAAATTCCTGCCAGGGTCAACATCAAGCAGCCCTGAAAGCAGGTCACTTCGGTAATTCTTTATGGATTACGCTTAGTGGTCACGACAGTTTCTAACGGTCTACAGTCGTGGAGTGATCTCCAGCGACTCACCTAATCGTTGATGTGCTACGGTTCGATCTTAAAAAGCCCTCTGTGGGTTTTCGATTAGGAACGGTCTTGGTAAGGATTAGAGAGAGTTTTCACACTATGCTGTTAACAATCTCAAAGTCCGAACCTGTAAGTACCGGACGTTTTATTGCTAACTGTCGTATGCAGGAACTTCTGGCGATTGTAGCTGATTGCTGTTGCAGCTGTTTGCGGTTGTAGCTGATTGATGCTGTAGCTGGTTGCAGTTGTAGCTGGTTGCAGTAAAGATGCCAATCCTCTACCACATGTTCACACTACATCATCATTGTAACTCAAGAATGTCATGATCAACCTAAAAGACCTTTTACACGGCTTCTGCAAACTCTGATGCTAAAGATCATGACACCAAATAGTGTGAGCATGTCGGCTCAAAGAATAACACATCACATGGAAACATACTGCTGAAAGATGACTTGGAAACAAATGTTGGATGATAAAGTCGAAGAATACTCAACGATCATCCAAGACAAAGAAATGTCATCACAAGATCACTGCTGAAAGCACAAAGTTTCAAGACTTTGAAGAATCAAAGACTACGAGCTATAAAGACAAGTTCAGAAGAAAGAATGCTAGAATTCGAATTATTATTTCCGGGGTGACCTCCCTTAGGGGGAGATTGTTAGGAATATAAATATTCAGATGAAGGCTCGGTCACCCCGAGCATCTAATTAGCATTTATATAGCTCGTAGGCTTATTTATATAAGCTTAGTATTATTAGTATTATTAGTTTTATTAGAGTAGTAGTATCTATATTTGTGGAGTGGGTCGGGGCTTTCCCCACTGTCAGCTCACTTCACAGCCCACTAGGGGCAACAATATGTAGAAGTATAAATACCCCTTCCCACACTTGGGAAGGGTTGGAACTCTTCACACATTGAATCTAACATTATCAGATTTTCTCTCAACAAGAGTCTCCCTCTCTCTCTCTAACTTCTCTCTAAAACTTCACCATGGATCTAATCTTCCATGAACCAAGACCACCCGAATCAACCACACAATCAAGATGGTTATTTCCTACAGAGACCATGGAGACAAAGCTGCTTCTCAAGATGGAGTCATCAAAGCTCAAGGTGGAGTCATCAAAGCTCAAGGTGGGGAGATAAAGGCTTTGAAGAGAAGGGTTAGGTATTTAGAAGGATTCAAAGGATCAAGAATTCCCAAACACAAGGTTAAATCTTCTGAAGCTTCTAAGGATGCTCCCAAATAGGGGGGGGGGGGGAGGGGAATAAAGGCAAAGTTTCAGGGGAGGCTAAAGAGGGTGAAAGTATTGGTGCAGAAAGTGATCCAATGGAATTTTTAGTTGCTGATAACCAAGGGAATCAAGTGGTGATTGATAACTATTTGGTCAAGGTTACAACTGCTGATAGTGCTACTGATCAGGGTATTAGTGCTGCTAGTGGTCCAGTTATTGCTGCTAGTAAGCCAGTTACAGCTGGTAGTACGAAAGCTAGTACTGCTAGACCAGAGGATACAATTGCTGTTAATGTACTTGCTGAGCTGAAGACATCAAAACCAGTAACCAAAGGTGTTGTGATACAAGAGCCATCATCAAAGCCAAAAGCTAAACAATCAACTCCACAGGTACAAGGCAAAGGTAAAGGGATTCTTACTGAAGAGCCTGTGGAGAAACCATTATCAAAAGAAGAGCAATTAAAACTTGATGTTGAAGTTGCTAAGAAATTAGCACAAGAGTATGAAGCATAAAATCAGATAATTTTGGAACAAAAGAGAATACAAGAAGAAAAAGATGTTAAAAATGTAGAGTTAATAGCTTCATGGGATGAGGAAAGGGCTCAGGTTGATGCTGATTTTGAGCTTACTAAGAAACTAACATAAGAAGAGCAAGATCAGTACTGAATAGATGAAAAATCCAGGATGCTGAAAGAACTTATTGATGCAAAAAAGAAGTTCTATGCAGAACAAAGATATGCAGCTAAGAAGAACAAGCCACCCACTCCAGCACAAAGAAGAGCTTTCATGTGCAGGTATTTGAAGAATGTGGACAATTAGAAACTAAAGGATTTGAAATTCTTGAATGATAAAAGAATTGAAGAATTATATGTAATTGCCAAGAGAAACACTGAAAGCTTCTTGAATGCTGAGGTGGTGAAGGGCAGTGAAGAAAAGAAAGAAGAGAAAACAAGTTCAAAAAGGGCAGGTGAATAGTTGGAAAGAAAAAGCAGTAAAAAGAAGTGGAGTGAGCAAAAAGCAGAGAAAGAACAGAGCAGAGAACAAGTACAAACTGAGCAAGCTGTTGCTAAAGAACAAATGCAAGTTCACTCTAAACCTGCAGTTGTCTTTGTAGGAAAACCTGAAGGAGAAGCCATGGATGCAGAACCTTTACGTGTTAAACAACCCATTGTTGATTATAAGTTTGGATCTCATGGGAAAACAATTTATTATGATATTAAGAGGCATGATGGTTCTTCTAGAAGGTTTGTAAGCTTTCTTCAAATGGTTTATAATTTTGATAGAGAAGATATGATAGCTCTATGGAAATTACTCAAAGAAAGATTTGGTAATAAGACACCAGAACAAGCTTATGATAGAGCAGTCTGGAATTACTTGAAGGTAATGTTTGAACCAAATCCTGAGGATGAATGTTGGAGAAGACTAAAGCACAATACTGTTAAAGAATGGAAACTTTTTCAAGGATGTGGAGTACATGCTTTAACTGTAAATGAGTTGGTGATCTACATGCTTGTAGAAAAGGATTACCCTTTAAAATTTTTCAAAGACATTCTAGATCAGATGTTGTGTGGGAAGAAAAGACTCCAGCTTCAGTTTACTTATGATGAAATGGCATATCAACTGCTCAAGAAGATGGAAAAGTATCTAGGACCCAAGGACAAGAAATAGAATTAAGACTGGTAGAGTTAGAGTTAAGACTGCTAGAATGTATAGTTAGTACTGCTTATGAGACAAACATGTATAGTTGAAAAACACATTGTGGAGTGTTTGGAATAACCCAGTTTGACTTATAAAGTCAACACATACAAAAAAAAGTAGTAACCATACTGCATTGTTAATAACATATTAATTACAACATATCAGTTAAATTACGTTTACACTGAAAGACAACATAGCATTTCTTGCAGGTGATTCACTTGGTTAATTGACTATCAGGTGAATCACTTGGTTTATGAGTTGGAGGTTCTTCATTAGGTGTTTGACTTGCAGATTCTTCACTTGGTTTTTTAGTAGCAGGTTCCTCAGTTGGTGCTTGACTTGGGCATACTCCACTTGCTGTTTGAGTTGCAGTTGGTTCAGTTTCTTCATCACCACTGCCCAAGTAAGCACCAACTCTTGTAGATGCATTAATATGTAAGCCAATTACATATCCACTACTATATGTTGTAGTTGTGTTTTCCCTTGTAACACCACCTCTACCAGTATAAGATGCGGTTCCCCTTCTTTCAAGGCACACTGGACAAACATAGCACCTGAAATCCGTATAAGGGGGACGCCTTGCAAAAAAGGTCAATCCAGCCTTGTTTTCACTTTCAACCCAACAGTCAATGCATAGCATTTGACAACCATTTTGTGCATCCATGGTGAAAAGCAATTGATATGATAAAGAGTTGATGATAACTGGGGTATTATATAATGCAGGAAAAAAAAGGATATAATATGGTAAAATGTGGTTGTTGAACAACTAGATAGGATTAAAGACAACATAAATGCTTACAATGGAGCCAAAACATTGAGATTTTGAAATTTTTGACTATTGCATACTAGGACCATTTAGGACAGTTTTTGTTAAAATAATAAAAAATAGTCACATGAATATTTCACAATGTGACTATTTTGAATGTATTGGTCACATATAATACCCTTATAATGTGGCCATAAACATAATTTAGATACACATTTGTGATATGGTGTGACTATTGTATAGCCTATAGTCACATGATTGTGCTACAATTAAATGTGACCATACACATTAGGATTTGGCAGGCAAACACACACTAAACTTTAGACACACATATTAACTTACGTGACCATATGTATCGAATTTTGGTTACACTTAATCATTTATGCCTGTGATTTAGTGTGACCATAAATGACATTTGGTCACACTGTTCAAGTGTGTGACATATATTTGTCACTTTTAAATGCATATCGCGACTAATGCTTCAAACTTACTTTTCAGTTGTCACACATTTCAAATTCATATGTGGCTAAATTTTCAACAAAAACTAGCAGTCACTTTTAAATAATGTGTGACAAACTTGAGTATATGATTTAGCCACATACACAATTACTTCATGTGACCATATATGGATTTTGGTCACACTGTTCAATTGTGTGACATATATTTATCACATATTTATATATATAGTGTGACTAATGTTTCAAACTTATTTGTATCTGTCACATGTCCCAAATTATAAGTGACTAAATAATCAAAACAAGTTTTACCAGATACCTCTAGTCACAAAAATATTCAAATGTGTGGTTGTAGCCTCAGATGTAATTCCGAAATGGTCACACAAGTCGGATCAAGTGTGGCTGTTTATTTTATTCTGGTACATTTAGTCACATAAAAAAGTTACTGTGTGGCCGTTCAAAATACCACATGTGTGACGAAATCTCATATTTTTACTAGTGTTATCTTGATATGGTTAAACGTATTGAACCTAGTTTGTATAATTCTGATTACGTGAGACGTGATACCTTCAAAGATTACCTGTTTGTCCCTAATGATATCTCTCAAGAAGAAATTGAAAAACGTTTAAAAGTTAAACAAAAGAACACCAATTTCTCCTACTTTAGTGTGGATTATGGTTTGATAAACAAGGAAAACATTCTTTCACGAAAACCAACAAATGTGGAAAAGCATGTGGAAAAAATATCTGAAAATCCATATGATCCACAAAAATATGAGAGTTTAGCGAGAAAAAGTTTTTGTAATCTCAAAAATCAAATAAATTGTACGTTAGCTGTCATTCGTGGAAAGCAAGAATTTAAAATGTCTGAACTTTTGAAATACAATTCTTATGAAATGGAAATCTTAAGTGAATTCAAAAAGCTTTTAACAACTTTTATCGAGCCTTCCATGCTTAGAGTTAACGATACATTTATTGCTTTTGAAAAGGATTTAATTTATGAAATGGAAACAGATTTAACTTATGTCACATCTCTTGAAGATGATTATGAATTTCTCAGCCTAAACTCTGACATTCAAAAAGAATATTTCTTAAATAAAATTGAATCATTCAAACCACAATCTTCAGTAAATAAGGATTGTAGCAAGAAGAGACCATCTAAGATCAGTGATTTGAAGACTAGTGCTTCTCACACTTCCACTTCAGTAGTAGAAAAATCTAGAACTTTTAAACCTTTCAATAAAAAATGCTCTAAGCGAATGGATGACTGTAATGACTTAATTTTGCATGGATCTGTTGCTTCTACAAGCAAGAATGTTTGTTTTAATTATGTTACTTATAATTCTGTTTCTGCTAATTGTGTGCATGATGATTTGAATTGTGATAATGTGAATGCCAAAACTACTAGGAAAGCTCCCACAAATCCAAGAACACATAAGCAAAAAGAAAAATGGATGTGGATCCCAACGGGTAGAATCTTTGAGTATCATGAATTATTCTCTAGATCCTGCCTTAGGTGAAAACCCACTGGAAGAGTGTTCCAAAACGTAGGTTATAGATGGAAAAAAGTTAAGAAGACAAACGAACCTAGTACCACTATACTAGAAAAATTCAACCCACTAGGTCTGCAATCTATTCTATCTAACTACATGGAACCACTTTATCAACGGGTTCCAAATTTTCTATTTCTTGCTTTGATGTGCAGCTTGTCCAAATGTGCCTCTAGTACCTCGACTCGGGGTGCACCCGACATATGACAGGGAACAAGGCACTGCTCAAGAATTTTGTGACTAAATTTTTGGTTATAGTGCGTTTTGGGAATGATCACATTGCTAAAATCACCGGCTATGGAGATCTCATTCATGAAAAAAGTTACAATTCAATGAGTGTACTTTTTCGAAGGGCTAGGTCATAATGTGTTTAGCATTGGGCAATTTTGTGATAACGGTTTAGAGGTGGCATTCAGAAAACACTCGTGTATCATTCATACTCTTGATGATGTTGATATTCTCAAAGGATCTAGGGATTCGAATTTATACCAAATTGCTCTAAAAGAAATAATCCCACCCAAACAAATCTGTTTGCTTGCAAAAGCATCATCATCACAAGCCGGGCTATGGCATCGTCGCTTCTCTCATCTAAATTTTAGGCCTTTAAACGATCTTGCTTACAATAACTTAGTCAAAGGATTGCCAAAAGTTTCATTCAAGAAAGATCATCTTTGTTCTGCGTGTGAATTGGGAAAAATGACACGTGCAACACTCAAATCCAAACCCGAACATAGTTCCGTTGTACCTTTGCATATATTGCATATGGATTTGTGTGGTCCGATGTGCGTCGTCAGTAGAAATGGGATGAAATATATATTGGTTATTGTGGATGACTACTCATGTTACACTTGGGTTCACTTTCTTGCCTGAAAAGCTAAAACACCTGATGTAATCATCAAGTTCATCAAACGTGTACAAGTTTGTCTACTAGCAACAATCCGAATTATGCGTACTGATAATGGAACGGAGTTTATGAATCAGACTCTTCAGAGCTTCTTCGATTCAGTTGGCATTACTCATCAGAGATCTACAGCTTACACTCCTCAACAAAATGGTGTAGTTGAACGACGAAACCGTACCTTAGTAGAAGCTGCCAGAACAATGCTCTCCTCCGCAAATATTCCATTAAATTTATGGACTGAAGCTGTATCAACCGCATGTTTCACTCAAAACCGATCAATCATAAACAAAAGATTAAGAAAAACCCCATATCACATCCTTCACAAACGCAAACCCGATGTCAAATACTTACTCACCTTTGGTTGTCGTTGCTATCCTCTTAATGATCGTGATGATCTTGGAAAATTAAAAGAAAAAAGGGATATAGGCATATTCCTTGGTTATTCTACACAATCAAGTGCGTATCATATTTACAATCAAAGAACAAAGTTGATACAAGAAACAATCTATGTTCATTTCGACGAAGTAGAAGAAATGGCTTCTGATCATGTCAGATTAGAACCCGCACTTAATCATGCTTCTGATCAACAAAGTTCATAACCCGTGCCACAGACTAAGACTTCTGAACAAAGCAGTTCAGAACTCGAACCTAAACCAAAATCATCAACACGAAAAACAACACATATTCAAAAGGAAGAGTTAGATGGTTTGTTTGAAAATTTCTACGATGAATCATGTGGAGGAAATAGGATGATCGAAGATGTCAACAATAGCCGCTGCAACTCCGGTAATCAAAGTTAATCAGACATGCCTTCTCCCGCATCTGGTTCATCAACAACTACTTATGAAGATTCTGATCCCATACCAGATACCCCTCCAATTATACCGATTCAACAAGAACTTTCACCAAACAATACCACTCCAACCTCCAATCCAAAATTTGATGATCAAGCAATTAAAAATGCATCGTATAAAGAGGAACCATTCACAAAATTATTTGCGACTCCCGAACCTAAGGTCGGTGAACCTTCTGAGATGCGATATGTTGATCCTTCAAGCATGCATACGTTTTACCAACCACATCCGCACGGAAAAAGATGGACTTAAGATCACCTTCTAGAACAAATCATTGGAAATCCTTCACAACCCATTCAAACAAGAAGTGCTACACCGGATTACTGTTTCTACAATTCATTCCTGAGTTAAGTAGAACCTGCCAACGTCAAAGCAGCGCTTGCAGATTCCAACAGGATTGTCGCAATGCAAGAAGAAATAAACCAATTCAAACGCCATGGCGTATGGCGAAGGGTTCCAAGACCTGTAGGAAAATTAATGATTGCATTGAAATGGATTCTGAAGAACAAGTTAGATGAAGACTAGGAAGTAATCCGCAACAAAGCTCGCCTAGTTGCAAAAGATTATAGCCAACCAGAAGGAATCGAATTTGATGAATCATTTGCACAAGTAGCAAGAATCGAAGCAATACGCTTATTTTTGGCTCATGAAGCTCATAAATCTTTCACTGTATACCAAATGGGCATGAAAATGGCCTTTTTCTATGGATAGTTAGAGGAAGAGGTGTATGTGAGTCAACCAAAAGGCTTCGTTGATCCAGACCATCCAGATGAAGTCTATGCCCTTGATAAAGCTGTCTATGGACTCAAGTAAGCACCACGTGCCTAGTACAAAGTGTTGTCAGAATATCTACTCAAACACAAGTTCGTTAAAGGTTCAATCGATCCAACTTTGTTCATAAAAAGAAAAGGTTATGACATCATGCTTGTCCAAATTTATGTCGATAATATAATTTTTGGATCTACGAATCCTAAATATTGCAAAAACTTTAAAAATATCATTCGACAAAAATTTGAGATGAGCATGAAGGGAGAGTTAAAATTCTTTTTGGGTCTACTAATAAACCAAACTCCTCGTGGTATCTTTATTCATCAAAACAAATACATGATGGAAATTTTGAAAAAGTTCGGAATGGAAAACACTAACTCCGTAAGTACACCTATGCAAAACAAGCCTAAACTAGATAAGGACATTAGTGGAAAACCGGTTTATGCTACAAAATACCGTAGTATGATTGGTTCTCTCATGTATCTTACTGCTAGTTGACCAGATATTCATTTTGCTGTCTGCATGTGTGCTCGTTACCAATCTCGGCCAACGGAAAAGCAACTTACTGTTGTAAAATGGATCTTTCGGTATCTAAAGGGAACCATCTTCATGGGCCTTGTGTATCCGAAAGACTCCAGTTTCGAACTAACTGCCTATTCAGATGCAGATTATGCAGGTTGTTAAATTGATTGCAAGAGTACTTCAGGAGCTGCTCAATTCTTTGGAGAAAAATTAATTAACTGGTCTTCAAAGAAGCAGAATCACACTGCCTTATCCACTGTAGAAGCTGAATACATATCCCTCTCCGGATGCTGTGCACAAATACTGTGGATGAAAACTCAATTGATGGACTATGGTTTCTTCTTCGACAAAATCCCAATTTATTGTGATTCACAAAATGCCATTGCCATCTCTTGTAACACAGTACAGCACTCACGGACAAAGCAAATAGCAGTCAGATACCATTTCATCAAAGAACATGTAGAACGACGAAATGTGGAATTGTACTTCATAAAAATTGATTTCCAAATTGCCGACTTCTTCACCAAAGCCTTGCCACCAGAAAGATTTGAATATCTACGACGACGTCTATGAATGGTAAGCATGTGTGATCAAAATGATAAGAATGATGAAAAGGTCAAAGAAGTCACCAGAGTAGCAGTCAACACTAGTACAAGCACATCTGGTAAAACAATCGGGTAATTTTTTTACTCATAGAGGCTGTTGATTAAATCACAGATCAACACCCTAATTAAAGAAAGGACCCTGAACGTACGTTTCAGTGCGTCAATCCTTAATATAAGAAGAGAAGTATTCATATTTATCGTGAGCAAAATTTATATAAGATTTTTCAAAACCTTTTCTAAATTTTTTTGCTTATGATAAAGTCTCGAGCATATTTTACTGATTATTTATTTAATCTTTTTTTAGCTAAAGACAGAATAAAATTTCAAAAAGAATGCTACCCACTTCAAAAATAGATAAAAAAACAGTTTAAAATGTTAAGCTATTTTTGAGGGGAAGAAATTGAGAAGTTTGTTTTTAAAATCAAATAATAAGTTGTTAAATGTTGTTGAAAAAGAAAATAAAAATGTTGTTGAAAAGAAAAAAATGAAAAAATTGTTGGGAAAATACCATCAATTTGAGGGGGAGTGATATTTTTATTTAAGCAATTTTTGATATAACACAAAAGTTCATTTAATTGATCTAAAATGTTTTCAGAATACTTGTTAAAATAAAAAATTAATAAAAAGGACTATGTGTGAAAAAGAGCGTAAATCAAGAGGGAGTTTTGTTAATACTGTCAAAATATCTTGTGAACCCTCCCCTAGTTCAAAAACTTTGGGAACCGGTCAAAAGGTCAAAAGGACCAAGTGAGTTAATAACTCATTTATTCTTTACGAGAATAACACTTTTACTATCACAACTCTCTCTCTCTCTCTCTCTCTCTCTCTCTCTCACACACACACACACACACACAAAATGCTCTAACGCAAAAACTCTCGCATAATTCGTGATTGTTCATCCTAGTGTTTCCCGTCAATAAGTAAGTTTACAAACACCTTTAACTTGTTATTTTACATCTTTGTTATGAACCTCATTCATTGTTATGCATTACATTGATAGAAAATCTATAGTTAGGGTTGCGTTTTGGTTTAACACTAAGATAATCATTGAGTTTACGATTTAGAGTGTTTTGATTAAATTTTTTTGGTTAGATGACTGAGATAACTTGTTTAGATCATGTTTGTGAAAGAAAATCTGGACTTAAACGGTTTGATTTGGGGTAAAATGGATCAACTTTGGGGCGAAGGTGAACAGTTAGGGTTGCGACACCAATAATGGTGGTTTGTGAAACTTTAGGATAGAGCCAAAACTAATTTTAATAGTATTTAAAAATCTGTGAGACTTTTGTCCCGACATCATTTATGAAAAAAATGTCGCAACAGATTTCTTGCGATAGCCCTTTCCAAAATATGTTGCGATAGCCATTAGTATCACAACTTTAGCTTGCGATACCTTATTTGATAATGTTTGCGACAATTGACCATGTTGTGATACCAAATCTCTGCGATAGCAGATCTTGCGAAACTTTGTTACCCACTTGTTTCTAAATGTTACTCTGCCAAAATTTCTAAAAATATCTACGAGACTTTTTACAAGTATTACACTTATAAAAACTCTTATAAGTATTTTTCTTAATTTGACAAAGTAATAACTTAATCAAAACTCTTTCAACAAGTCATAACTTGTTCAAAACTCAAAATTTTGACAAAGTTATTTTTCAAAAACTTAAAGTTTTTAAATTGAGCACTGTTTTCAAACAAAATGTGTATATCTCAATTTCAAGAATCTATTTTAAATGAGAAACATAAATTTTTTTCTAAAAAGAAGATTTTTTAAAATTTGTCGACACAAATTGCATATGATTAGTTTAGTATTAATTAAATTTGGATTGTATCCCGATATTGCCTTTAAGTAGTTCGAGATGTATATGTTTAATTAAATTAATTAGACATTTCAATGATTGCATCTTGTTATATGTATACACTTTGTGAATGACATTTCACTATGTCAATGTGAATGAATGATTTTGACGGATTAAATTTAAATTTTCTTTCTCGGTTGCCAAAGCTATGAATATTAATTTAAAAAGAATTCATGCAACCTTAAATCAATTTCACTCAAATCTGCTTTCCATATGGTTTTGAGACAACTTGACACTGTCTTAACTAAGAATATCACATCTTCAAGATAGTTATTAGGAATAGTTATCACCTCAAAGCTGATAATGACTCCTTTAACTAGGCAACGTAATAGAGTATTCAAAGTTTTGACACGTTTAGGGAAATCTCAATCTTATGCAACAAAATGCTCTTTTGATACGACTTGTATTTGACATAACCTAAAACTTCTCATCTTCAAGATAGTTATTAGGAATAGTTATCACCTAAAAGCTGATAATAGACTCCTTTAACTAGGCAACGTAATAGAGAGTTTGAAGTTTTGTCTTATTTCAAAAAATCTCACGCTCGTGTAATTAAATTTTCTTTGGAAATGTTTTTCTAAACAAGCACTACAAAAAAAGGGGCCTTTTAGGACCTTTTCCTGCGACGCTTTTTAAAGCAGCGTCCTAAAAACACATCTAATGTGACGAGCTAGTTTATTAGTCCTATTAACATGAAACCTAATAGAACATTTCATGTATTGGTCTTATTAGATGAGTTTTATAGGACACTTACTCATTTGAGTCTCGTTATGATATAACATAATACGACACTTGCTATTTAAGTACTATTATCTTAAGTTTTATAGGACTCTAAGCCGTAGAGGTCATATTATGTATTAACTAATATGACACAACTATATGTGTCCTATTAGATTCGATTTTATAGGACACATATATGGTTTGGTTGTATAATGAAGAATTTTAATAGGACACTTAGTATACAGGTCGTATTAAATAAGTTTTATGGGACACTTATTTACTTAGGTCTTATTATGAAAGAAACTTGACATAAAATAAATTCTAAAGCATGAGCAATTAAAACAAATCCCTTCATTTCGTTCAATCTAAACCACAAAATTCTTTGAAAAAGTATCACTAAAAACAAACTTTTGGTGAGGAAAAACAAAATCAGACAGAGAGAATTAAATCGCATGTTAATAGAAAAGAGGGCATGCGCTTATGCTATAAAAGTAAGAAAGCATAAGAAAAGAAAAATAAAAGAAATATGCTCGAAAAATAAATATACAAAAACAGATAGAGTGAAATAAATAAATTTAAATTTATCCATTTACTTAACATCTTTCATATCATTTCAGAATCACATCACAAAAATGGCTCAAGAATAAGAACAACCTCAAAACATTTAGGAAGAAGTTCAAGAGATTGAAGTTCAAACTAAAGAGGTACTTCTCCCAGAAGCTGAATTCCTCAGAATTGGTGTCTGCAATCATCAATTCATCCTTGAATCCTTTGAATGTGATCATCAGATAATCCCAAAAATTCTCAGACATCACCCAATCTATCCCGCACTATCATCATCTGACTCAACGGCTCCCATGATCTATATACAACAATTCTGACGTCATGTTGAGCTCTTAGATGAAGTAAAGCCAGACACTCACAAAACAACTATTGAGACACAGTCATTTGAGCTGACGTCAGAATCTCTTCGAACAACACTTAATCTTCCAGCTGCGAACCACGACAATAATGAAGACTTTGAAGAACCACCAAATGCCACGCAGTTGATAGATTTCTTCATTGAGCTCGGTTACGACAAAGATGCTGAAGACTTTAAATGATTATCAACATTCAAGAGAAAGCATCTTGCCGCGAGATGGGCAACACTCTTCTCAGTTCTAAACCGTTGCATAACGGGTAAAGAAACCGGGATGGATAGAGGCACTAACACACTTTTTTCAAATCATGTATGGTACTGTGAAACAGCGCCACTTCGACTATGCTAAGATTATCTGGGTTGATATAGTCGATCATGTAACCAGCAAGAAGTCGCTGAAGAAGATGAACGTGTGCATTCCATTTGTCAGATACATTAAGCTAATGATTGCCCAACTTATGAGGCAACATCCTAGTATCTCAAGAAGACTAGAAGGTCCTTCAGCAGATGAATCACACATGCATGGTACATTTGGTACATCCATTGTAACAACCAATGCACCAATGCCAGTCCCACAAAACCTACTGGATCTTGCTGACAAAGAATCAGAGGCATACAATGAGTATGTAGTATTAGTTAACGCTTCTATGGAAAGCTAAAAAACGAGCGGACCTACCCTGGAATTGCATAAGATTAAGGTCGAGTGTAGCATCAAACTAGGAGAATTAAAGATGACTAGGAATAAGCATAGGGCAATAAAACAATCTAGGCATGGCAAGAAACGTACAAAGAAGGAGATGCTTAGTAGCGACAAAGACGATGAGAATGATGATGAAGAAAGGAAAACAAACGAAAGTGAAGACAATGAGGGGAAGGATAAGGAGAAAAGTGAACCTTCTAAGGGGAATAAGGATAGTTTGGAGGATAGGCCTAGTGATGAACGTCCGGATGATGATGATGGAGATGATAAGGGGGACGGAGATGACACCCATAGAAAGGAGCCTAGGACGAAGAAGAAGAATGACACCAGTAGGTCTAGGTCCACTGAGTTACACCAACTCATTCATCCTGTCACCACCGAAGGCACTTCATTTGCCCCAACAACAACAACAACAGAAACAACAACAACAACCACACCAATAACAACAACAGCAGCAACAAGAGTACAACCAACAACAACAACAAAAATCCCTATCACAACTCATATTCCACAACAATCATCAACAACAACACCATTGAAGCATATCCCGACAAAGTCAACATCGATTCTATCTCAGCAAATTCGAGCTGAACCTGTTCCATATGTCACAACCGTACACTTCAATGAAGTCATAGGAAAGCTTAGTGCGGAAATGAACGAAAGATTAACAGTCCAACAAAAAGGTCAATCACAAGCTGACTCTTTGACATCATCAAAAACACTATCATTGGACCGTCTCACTGAAATCATGTTAGATAGGTTTTTGAATGATCCAGATATGCAAACATCTCACCCCAACATATACAATGGACTACTGGAGCCCTCAGCTGAACCACCAACTACAACTCGATCCGACATTCAATACAAAGACCTCGATCAGACACTAAAGAAGAACAACAACGAGGCAATCAAGTTAATAAAGAAGCTGTCGAACCGGGTGGGGGAGTTGGAAGCCTAATGTCGTCCATAGTCCAAAAAGTGCAGTCAATATGATCCCGATCAGGATGATCCTGAGGGGGAGAAGAGTGCTAAGAGACAAAGAATAGAAACAACTACAACTTTCACCGTGCAACAACAACATTCACCTCAACAACAACCACACAACAAATCCAGTTCACAACAACAAAAGAGATACATATGAAGTCGTGAACATGAAAGATGAAGTGGTTGGGGCTGAAAATCAGAAAGACAGTGTAGAAACGGATGACTTCTGGGATGATTTGACATATAATGAAGGGGATATATCTCCAGGGCTTGGGGGTTTTGATGATTTAGACTTTGATGATGATGATGATGGATTAGACGATGTGCTGAAAGATCCAATGGTTGAACAACTAAAAGATACTACAACAACTCTCGATCAGTTAATCTCGGCCATTCATGCTAGATTTGGGATAAACTTTGGTGATGATGTTCCATTAGTTGAGAAACTCGAAGATATCTATGATTTGGTGATCTACAAGATGAACGATGAAAGTGATTTGGATAGAAGATTCATCAATCATGAGATATCTCAAGTGTTCAATGCTCCAAACACATGGGAATATCCACAACCAGAAGAACCAGAACAAGTAATTCCAGAAGATGTGGTTATTCAAGGAAAAAAAGAAGGCATTCCCTTATGGAAGTAAATCCCGAGAGTTCTAAGATCTGATGCCGCACCATTAGTTCCCTATGTTAATGATGATCTTTTATACATGCTTCACGGTCCAAGCACACAAAGGATGTTGCAACGTTTGAGGAGATTCCAGATAGATTTCTTGAAGAAGGTAGATTTGCAAACATCTACGTGGAGAAAGAAATTGATTCTGAAAGGTATGATAGAGACGCATATCTTTTTTTGGTCAATGTTAATGAAAGATCGAGGGGTTTCTACAGATTAAGACAGCTTAAACGCAAGCCTCGTGATGAAGTCTACTCGAAGCACAAAATCCTAAGATACGTCAAAGTCAGATCCGAGTATCACTTCTCCCATGGATTAGTTGAATATCATGTCATACGGACTAATAATCAACATTATCACTTCACGGAAGCATATTACTTCAACCTTCATCCTCACGATCTGGAAGACATCCTTAAGAGAAGAAGAGATTGCTACAACAAGAAAGGCATAGAGCAAGACGTCATTGATTCAGTAATGACATTCATGAGATCGTATGTGGTATCAACTCACATTGAAGACTTCCAGATGGGAATAGAAAGTCATCAAAGGAAGATCAACTTGACTCCTCTAATGTTGGCTTGTCTTGGTATTCACAAAGTCAAGAGTTGGACTTGTTTCAAAAAACCTAACCTTGGACTATGTCTCGTGTATATGACCGATACGAAGCAGAAAAGATTTTTCATGGCTGTTGAAGTAGCCAAGTTCTCCACGGGAACGTTGTTATGGATTATGGAGAAACTTGAACGGATACTGAATAAGGTAGAGAACTGGCAGATAATGATGACTACAAGAGATCATCGTCTAATGACAAGAGTTGTGAAAGTGATCAGAGAAAGGTTGACGCTTCGAGCATCATGGAAAAGAATGGAGTAAAGGATCGGATCTCGAAGCTGGCCTAACAAAAAGCCCATATATGGAAGACCTGAATGATCTACCCTTAAGGGGAGATTGTTGGAACACGAAAAGTGTAAATCATCAGTACAAGGACTTCTATTTATATTTCGTAATAGATTAGGACACGTTATGTAATGTTGTTGTAACTTGCAATAGCAATTCACCCTCGCAACACTTGTATAGTTGCGAGGGGATGCTAGATGTATGTATGGGTATAAATACCCCCTACCTCATTGGTTATGAGGTGTGTTTTATCATAATGTCTTGCGAGACTTTTTTTCTTTCTCTCTCGTTTCTCTCACTAGAATAAAGTGCATACACCCACTTTCTCTCTCTTAGATTATTAGTAGACGTGATATTTTAGGAACAACAGTAGGTTTAGTTTCCACTGCTATTGTACTTTGCGTACATGGTAACACCTCTCATACTCTTCTTCATTTATTTCTGTCTTCATTTTCTTGCATTAGACTACTGGAGGATAGGTTGGGAAACACTGAAAGTTGAGCTTTTAATTGGTGGTGGTTCTGTGTTATTTGAGGTGTTGTGGTGGTTTATCTATTTATTTTGTTATAATATATGTTGACTGTGCTTGTGTGCGCCCTTGACCTACTACTTGAGTGGCAAGGAAAGCCTGGGAACTAACTTCTCTTCCTTATTATGTGCTTGTTTTTTGTTTTTTATCTATCATCATGTTTGTTCATGGTGGTTCTGTTCATGACTTTAAAGAAGATGAGGAACCTGTCACTTTAATAAGTAAATTGGACTTGAGTAATCCATTACACTTGCATTCTAATGATTCTGCATCCTTGACTGTTGTGTTTGTTAAACTTAAAGGTACTGAGAATTATAATGTTTGGTATTGTGTTATGCAACTTGCTCTAGAAGGAAAAAATAAAACTGGTTTTATAGATGGAAGTTGTTTAAGGTCAAACACTGATGAGGTTTTGGGCAGACAGTGGGATAGAGTAAATGCAATTGTTTTAGGATGGATTTTAAATTATATTTATGAGGAACTCTTTTTGGGTCACCAATACAAACAAAAACTCATTATAAACACCAAGCCACAACACAATATAAGTAACGAGCCACACAAACATAAACACAATGCAAATATAAATGTAAAGCGATAAATGAAAATATAAACGTAAAGCGATAAGTAAAAGAAAGCACAAACCGTACACGATGATTTATAGTGGGTCGGTCACGAAGCCCCTCTTCGCCCTACTCCATTCCCCGAGTATACAACTCGAGAGTTACTTCACTAGTCAACAAGCACCCTTCTCGCCGGAGAAAACCTTACAATGCCGCTTACAATATTTTTTGATACTAAGCTAGATATCGAGTTCTTCTTCAGATACAACCAAACCCATTATCTTTTATGGTCCAGCATAACAAACCTTGTGTTTTAAGGCCTAAACACATAAACCGTGTCGCCAAAATTATTTTTCGATACTAAGCTAAATATCGAGTTCTTCTTCGGGTAAAACCAAACCCGTTATGTTTTATGGCCCAACATAAAAAGCCTTGTATTTTAAGGCCTAAACACATAAACTATCTGACATCTAATCTAAGTGAACTCTGGTAATGGTACACCATGAGATCCAAGACATGATTGTCAAATGGATATAAGTACCTAATCTAAATATCAAGAACTCTAAGCTTGATATGGATGAACTTTTTTTGACAAGAAGGCTTCAATGAATGAAGATAACAATAGCACTAATCTTGTTGTTGTGGATCTTCATATGTGTATGCTTGTGGTGGATAAGGATGGCAAAATCTCTAAACTTGCTTAGATGGATCATCATATAAAAGTATGCTTGCAACAAATGAGAGTTAGAAGCATTACGATCAAGGGTTTATGGTGGTTTTAAGAGTATGAAAAATGTGTTAAACATAGGATGAAATCTGGTTTAAATGTGTGTAAAAAACTGATTTATGAAGTGTGCAAATTAGCCAATATTTTTAGGCAAAAATCTGCTGGACGGTTCCATGATATATTAGGAAACCGTCTAGAAATAAGGGAACCCTTGTGATAAATAAGGAAACCATCCTGTTAGATTTTCAGAACAATTTTTATTCTTATTTTTATTTATTATTATTTTTTTGCTTGTAAATCTAACCATAATTCAAATTTCAAAGTTCTTCTAGAAGACAATTCAAATTTCAAAGTCAAATTTACACTTTATTAAAACATTTTTTGTTTATACAAAAATAATTTGTAAATTAACTTTTGTAAAAATATTTTATACACATTAAAGTGTAATGTGTTAAAATGTATTGTGTATGAAAATGTTTCTTTGATCATAAAACAAGTTTTATGGAACCATTGTTTTTACATTAAATGATTTACGTCAAATGGAAACTTGTGTCTAAATAAAAGGTTTATGTCAACTTTTACGTAGTGACAATAAAATATTATTTAGTCGTTTTTAATGGTTTGTTAAATGGTTTGATCATAATATAACATAACAATATATTCGAACACGTGTTGAAGCATACTTGAGACGTCGAAAGATGTTAATGTAAGTATGCTTTAATAATTTGTGGTTACAATTAACTTGCCTATTTTACGTTATTTTCATTATTAAACCGAAGAGACCGATTATTTTAAATATCATAATATTTGCAGTAATACCGGCTCCAAATTCCATTTCAATAAATGTTATATAGTACAGTATAATTTTCATCCGGATACTTTTACTTAAATTTAAAAAAGAAAAGCAATGAATACTTGTCATGTGAGTCATTGCATTATAATCCCGTGTAAAAGTTCCTATTTTGCATACCATAATTCACTACGCTTTTTTTTTAATATATATAAATCTAGTGCTTTTATGAAAATTTTCAATTTATATATTTAATCACAATAACAACCCACAACAACAGCAGCAACAACACCGGTAGCAACATGAGTCCAACAACCTCTACAATGAGTTGACATAAAAATTTAATGTGATTTTATTTTTAATTCCACGTGAAATTAATATGACAATGAGTTAGACAGTGTCAAGTGACTAATCACTCGGAAAAACATTTTTGGGGTCACCAGAATTAACCAAATGAATATTTTCTACAGTAGAGTGACTCAAATAGCTGATTTCGTAAGTATCATGATCTCGGTGAATGTAAAAATAGTACAGTGGCTAACTTGAATATACACATGTACAGGGACGGAACCAGGGTTCCTGCGGGTGCCTGGGACACTTATGGATTTTTTCGATATAGTGTTAATTTTTGAAAAAAACATCAATTTTTTCTAAAGGTATCTAAAATACACCCGGTCCAGCGAAATGTGTTTTTATATTACGGTTCAAAAAAATTTGTGCACCCGATCATGTTTGGTCCATCGAATATACACATGTAATACAGTGACCTTGGAAAGATTTAACCATTTTCTATTATAAAGGAGAATATTTGTATGAAAAATAAAGAAACACTGGGGGGTCAACTGGAAACATATCAATTCTCGCGGGGGGGTGGAGGTTTCAAAAGCATCATGCATTTGTACGTGGCTCTTGAATCCCGAGGGTTCTACACAAGGGCCAAAATCAGGTGGGACCTACGCTAGATGCGTATGGGGTCGTAACATCAAAAAGATAGGAATATTCATTCTTTTACTTTTATTTGATATTGCATCACAGAAAATTAGGTGCGTTGCACAATGCCAATTTTGCTTCTACCAAATTGAGGTCCATTTGTTTATTTTTCTACCGCAATAGGAGTCGTGTTAAATAAGTCTTTAGCGTAACGTAGCTTTTATTAATCAAGAACTTGTAATGGAGTAATACACGAGTGAGCATTCCTCTATTGTTAGTAATTTTTACCCCACTTGTATGGGTGTGTTTGGTGCAAAAAGTTTAGGAGTATTTAGTATTTATTAGTGGTGACCGAGTATTGTTGAGTGTTGTGATTTTTAATGTTCGTTAGTAAACGACGAGTGGTTTTATTTATTTTTTCGTAATGCTCTTTTCCCAACATTTCATGAAGTAATATTTAGTAGCGTTGAACATTTAGTAACTGTTTTACATATTATAATTACAACTACGATTGAAAAGAATCTTATACGTCAAAGTACGAAAAATTCCAGATGGTTTATAAGGTATGAAAAATGTGTAGCTTTTAAATAAAGTAATTCATATTTTGGTAAGCATGTCCTATATAAATTAATTAATCATATATTTGCACGAACTAATGTTATTTATTCTATGTTTACATGTTATATAATATTATGACGAATATTACACGGCATTTATTGAGTAGCAAGTATCTTTCACCGTCAACGTCACAACTTCATAATACTACTAACTACCATTTTCATATAGCCATTGCATCGCGAGACACGAGTACTCTACCATATTTATATGAGATGGTATTCGATAAAGTTATTAAATAAAATCCTCGCCATGCTTAAAGTTATTATCATGAAAAATATATATTCGAATAATATTATTCGTCAAAAGTTTTGATTACAGAGTACTCGCCACTGTAACGCGCGGGGTACCCTGCTAGTATACATGTAAATCATGATTGACACACATGAATTTGATTTTTATATATAAAACTGATTACAGTCGGGTTGTGATTTTAACTGGGTGTAGTAGTGACCATCAAGATACCAACATCTCCACTGCCACATCGGTTTTTTCTCTCTTTAACAACTTCATGATCTATTTGGTCTAACTAAGAGGCTGAGGACAAAACCAAAAAATACTCCACAAAAGTTATTTAATAAAAACCCCCACACAAACACACAATACAACTCGATCGAATTTCTGACCGAGTGCATATTTTGGGTTGGAAACACATCTCAAGTGAGGTAGTGTAAAGAGAGGGACGCCCCCTTTTGTGGTTAACCATAATTACGACTAGTCTAATGTTATCCCAATACCATCTTTGTTTCCAATACCCGGTCAAAATGGGAATTAAAGATCGATAATTTATCTTATCTCATTCTCATAATTGAAACTAAAGATTAAATATCATCAAATACGATTTTTCATGCCATCTATAATTAATAGCATGATTTTTGTTTCCCTTATAGATAAGCACAAACTTAATGTCCTATAATTTGGTGATGTAAGAATTCTTTCCCTTTAAAAGTGGGGTTAGAATTACATAAGATAACTAATCATAAATATAAATAATAAACATCAAGTACACATGCGGAAGCTTATAGAATCATATAATATGTAAATTAATTAACCAAATTAAAACGTATATGTACTTTTTGATTCTAGCCAAACAAGAATCAAATCTTCAATAAATCACCAAGAACAATAAATAGGGTTTATGTGGATTATTAGAATTACCCCTTACAATTTTGTAATTCAATCCAAGATTCAATCAATAGTGTGATTGAATCACGTTCATGTACACACGTACTATTAACGAGTTAAAGTAAATGATAGTTTAAGAACACAAAACATTTTGTTTCGAAAACAAAACCAATCGACCCTTTGTAAGGGTGTTTGTCGATCGGCCAAAAAGAAAAGAAGAAAACAAGTTTAGGGATAAACTATGTGTACAAGTGTGTCAAATAATGATCCCTAAGTTTATTTATATAGGAATAGAAACTTGGAACCTTCTTGACATACCAAATATTCACACATAATTCTTTCCTTTTATTGGTTAACGGTCGTTAGTTATTATCGTTAAATACTAACGGTCGTTATACATTTTATGTAATTAATAATTAAACATAACCTTTTACATTTAATTATTAAACTTTAACTCTCATACGTAAAGTGTGCAATCCCGTGATCTCGAGTTCGATCCTAACATACGACTACTAAATTATGTCCACAAAACTAACAGCTCCCACTTGGACATATTTTAATAGTGTAATCACATCGGTTAGCGTCTAGCAACACTTCGATGCCTCTAGTACAACTTGAGTGAGGTCTCCTAGAAAAAACCTTAAATGATTCATCATTATTATTATCCTTTTGTCATTAATACGGTGTTAAATAAAGATATGGATCTAAGTCATTCTTTATTTAACTATTCTGTTTCTCGTTGTTTGTGATTGAACAAGATTACCAAATCTTCTGAACATATTCAGGGGAGATCTTGGGCGTGGCCACGCAAATATCTTGTCAACCCTACGAGGGGCCCAACAGTATTGAACTCCAAAATAAATTTGAAGGAACAAATTCTATATTGACTACAAGGAAAACCCACAAACTTTGTAACACTTCCGAAAACAATCCTTATGACTACCAGTTACGTGTAGCGTTAAATTGTTCCACAGAAATGCACTACATTCATGACAGTTATCTGGTATCTCAAGTCTGAGGATAACTATTCATGATTTACTTAATGACTAGATCCATAAAGTACAATCATGTAGTTGGGATAAGTCATATATTCAATATTATGTGAAATTGGCATGTCTACGCATCAATATACTTTCAAGTATATTATACCGAAACTCACATTTGTCTTAGTTTAATGATATTCTCATATCATTAATTGACAACGGACAATTTAGAATAACTAATTTATTCACGGATTAAACATGCAAATATAGGACAACAATATTAAAGAATGAACATAACATAACAAATACTTTATTTCATTAAAAATAATAAATGTTTACAATATTCTTTATCCAAATACTAATCACAGTTATGCATGAAACTATTAGTTAAACGAAGTCCAATGCCATTGGCAAGTTCAGTAAGCTTTTCTTTAGCTAAAGCCTTAGTGAATGGATCAGCTAAGTTGTCATCTGTATGAACTTTCAAGAGATTAATCTCTCCTATGCTGACTTGCTGTCGAACATAGTGATACTTCTGTAGAAAATGTCTGGTGCCCTTAATGACTCCATGTTTGTTGGGAATTAAATGTTCTGAAGATTAGTATTGGAAATTACATGTTTACAAGATCGTTACTGCTCAAAGAAATACTCTAAGTATCATTCTACTGCTAGTGCATTTGATTCTACTGCTAGCGTTAAACATTCTACTGCTGAATGATGCTGCTGCTAGTAAAGAAGATTCTACTGCTGAGTGGATAACTATTGAAGTATTCTACTGCTGGTTGGATAAGAATACAAAGATATTATGTGTATAATAGTCAACAATACACGGTAGATAATATCTTTAGACAAAGTGTTCAGTAACAAGTTGTAAACACAGATACATGTTGTATCTTAATGACTGACACTCTCAAGCATGTGTTCGATTAGACTTGACAATATTGTAAAGATCTCTCTTGGACTATAAAAGAGAAATCATAGGCTTAGATATTATACGCATGAATTAGATCATAATTGTTAAGAACATAGAACAAACACAACAATATCATAAGTCATAGAAACATAAGATTCAAGGTTTTGTAACCCTAGTGATAGTGAAGATCACTCGTATTATCTTGAATAATATTGAATCGTTTGGTGATACAACCTTCTTTGTTCATTGTTCTATAACAAACATAACTGTTCCATTTCGATAACCAAATAACCTTCTAAGTGTGATTAAGTAGATTTCGCATACTTAGTCATATTAACTCAATATATCATATACACAAAGCAACAAAGGTCTAACAACCTTATAGTGTATCGAATCCTTTTCCTCAATTGGTATCAGAGCAGGCTGATATAGTTGATTTAGAAGAAGAAGCAGAAATGGACGTACAAGATACTCAGGCTACAAATATTGCTGCAAAGTTGCCCATGATCAAACAGAATGAGTTTGAGTTGTGGAGGTTAAGGATTGAGCAATATTTTATGATTCAAGATTATGCTCTTTGGGATATCATTATTTATGGTGATTCTTTTACACTAGGTTATACAGATGTCATTCTTGAAGGCAAAACAGATAGGAAAAGAAATACTGGACCAGTTACCGGTGAAGAAAGGATACAGAAGAAAAATGATCAAAAAGCAAGAAACTTGTTGCTCATGACCATTCCTGGTGAACAGATGCTATCTTTTAGCAAGTATCCTGATGCAAAAACTCTTTTTGAAGAGATTTGTGCATGGTTTGGTGGTAATGAAACTACCAAGAAAACATAGAAGACATTGCTGAAACAACAATTTGAAAAATTTAGTTCCAATAGCAATGAATCACTTGATAAGCTGTTCTCTAGATTACACAAGCTTGTCAGTCAGTTAGCTGTGTTGGGGGTTAAGATAGCAAAGGAAGATCTCAACATGAAGTTTTTGAGAAGTCTATCTGATGAATTTCATACTCATGTGGTTGTCTGGATGAATAAGCCAGACATTGAAACCATGAAACTCAATGATTTGTACAACAACTTTAAAATTGTTGAACAAAGTCTGAAAAAGTCTGAAAACTACAGTACTAGTTCTGGGAATGTGGCACTCTTGTCATCTCCTAGTATTAGTAAGTCAGAAGAAGTAGATGAAGATGCAGGTGTTTCTACTGCTAACTATGGTGGTCCTACTACTAGTTCACAAAAGAATGCTACTAGACTTGGAGATCCATCATTCTATGTATTCATGTCTAGTCAAACTAGTGGTTCTCCTCTAACTCATGAAGACCTTGATCAGTTGGATGATAATGATTTAGAAGAGATGGATATTAAGTGGCAGGTTGCTTTACTTAGCATGAGGGCTAAGAAGTTTTGGCAAAGAACTGGAAAGCAGATTACCATCAATGGTAATGAAACTGCTGGGTTTGATAAGAAGAAAGTAGAGTGTTTCAACTGTCACAGGCTGGGACATTTTGCTAAAGAGTGTAGAAACCCAAGGAAGCAGGATAATAGAAACACATGGTATAAGCAAGAGAAGAAGAAGGAAGTCACAGTAGAAGAGCCAAGGGCTATGCTGGCCAGAGATGGTGTTAACTATGATTGGAGCTTCATGGATGATGAGGAAGAAGCACCAAAAGAAGTTGCAATGGTGGCCACTGAGACTGCTCTAATGGCCTTTTCTGATTCAGAGGTAAATTCTATAATCAAATGTACTGAATCTTGCTGTGCTCTTAAAGCTTATGAAGACCTTAAAAAGAAATTTGATGATCAGCTAGAAGAGCTATATGACACTATGGCCAACTTAGCTAATCATAAAAGAGGTCTAGCTGTTCTTGAAAAACAAATCTTACACTTTCAAGGAAATGAATCTAAGTTTACTGATGACATGAATGCCCTAAAAAGAAACTCAGAGTTCAAAGATGAAATAATTTGTTTGCAAAATGAATCTTTAGCTAAAGCAAAAAATAAAAGTGAAAATGTTAACATAACAGTAGATGCTTTAGCTCATGCCTCAGAAGGAATTAATAAAATTTGGGAAGCTCAAGTAATCAATAAAGCTAGATCTGGTGTAGGATACAAGTCTGTTCCTCCACCGTACAGAGGTATTCCTTCACCTCCAGGAATTGACCTAGCACACACAGGATTTGCTGAGTTTTTAAAACCAATAATGGAATATGGTTCTAAGTCTACTGAGATTCCTAAGGTAGAGAAAGTAGGTGAAAGTATAAGTAATACTTCACTTCCTGAGGATAAGGTGTCCTCTGATAGAAGATCAGATAGAGTAGTCATTGAAGACTGAGTATCTGATAGTGAGGAAGATGATCAGGTTATGTCTAAACCTGAAGTGGTTAAGAAAGCAGGAACAAGTGTTCCTAAGATAGTCAAACATGATACTCATAGGCCTAAAAACAATGTTAAACATGTTAGGCAACCAGTTAGGTATTGTGAACAATACAGAACCAACAACAAGCCCAGAGGTAACCAAAGGAGTTGGAATAACCTCAAGTCTCACCAACTAGGTGATGACTTTGCTTTTTATAACAAAGCTTGTTACACATGTGGTAGTTTTGACCATCTTGCAGCTTTCTGCAACCAATGGGTTATCTGGGTATGCAAACAATAGGGTGAACTTCAAAAGGCAAACAATTAAAGATTACTCTAACTTTACTAGAACAAAACCCAGAGCAGTTTCAAAAGCAGTTTCTACTGCTAGGCAAGCAGTTCCTACTGCTAGACCATTTATGACTGTTAACCCAAGACCAACAGTTAAAAATGCAAAATCAACTTATAAAAATGCATCAACAACTGTTAAAAGGCCCATTCAATCAAAAGCAGTGGTCCAAAAACAAGTTTGGAAAATTAAGGGTACAACTGCAAAGCCAGCAGTTAATACTGCTAGGCAAGTAGTTAATACTGCTGTTAGGGAAAACAGGGCAAATGCTGTTAAGGCCTCAGCATGTTGGGTTTTTAAATCCAATGTTGCATCAACTGTTCTCAAGAGATTAAATTACATTGATGCAAGAGGCAGATCCAAGTCTGTAATGGCTTGGGTCCCCAAAGGAAACTAATACTCCTTATTACTGTGCAGGAATATTCATCTGATAAACAAGAGGATCAAGGATACTCAGATAGTGGATGTTCAAGGCACATGACAGGCAACAAGTCTTATCTCTCAGATTTTCAATCAATAGATGGAGGCTTTGTTACCTTTGGAGGAGGTATTGGTGGCAAAATTTCTGGTAAAGGTACAATTAAAACTGGAAATTTAGATTTTGAAGATGTGTTCTATGTGCAAGAGCTTAAGTATAATCTTTTTAGTGTCTCACAAATGTGATAAAAAAAAAAGTTCTTTTCTGTGACACTGAATGTCTTGTGATTTCTCCTGATTTTAAGATGCCTGATGAAAGTCAAGTATTTCTTAAAATTCCTAGAAAAGGCAACATGTACAGTGTTGATATGAAGAACATTGTTCCTAAAAAGGCTTTAACTTGTCTTGTAGCAAAGGCCACATTGGATGAATCAATGTTATGGCATAGGAGGCTTGGTCACATTAACTTCAAAACCGTAAATCAGATTGTTAAGAATGGTTTGGTAAGAGGTTTACCTCAAAAACGATTTGAAAATGACCAAACATGCATTGCTTGTCTTAAAGGCAAACAACACAAAGCCTCTTGTAAGCCCAAAATTTTTAACTCTATTGATCAATAATTGTTTATGCTTCATATGGATTTTTTTGGACCTACTTCTGTTAGGAGCCTGATGCATAAAAGATATTGTCTAGTTATTACTGATGACTATAGTAGATTTACATGGGTTTTCTTTTTAGCTACTAAGGATGAGACTTCTAGCATCCTTAAGACATTCATTACAGAGATAGAAAACCTAGTAAGCAAAAGAGTAAAAGTCATTAGATATGATAATGGGACAGAATTCTAAAATAGAGTTATGGATGATTTCTGCAAAGAAAAAGGTATTAAGAGAGAATTTAGTGTTGCTAGAACTCCACAACAGAATGGTGTTGCAGAGAGGAGAAATAGAACACTCATAAAAGCTGCTAGAACCATGTTAGCCAACTCTAAGTCGCCTATCACTTTTTGGGCAGAAGCAGTCAACACTGCTTGCTATGTTCAAAATAGGGTTTTGGTTGTCAAATCTCACAAAAAGACATCATATGAACTTTTTAGAGGTAGAACTCCTGCCATAGGATTTCTTAGACCTTTTGAATGTCATGTAACAATTCTAAATACCTTAGACCATCTTGGAAAGTTTGATGGCTAAGCAGATGAAGGATTCTTAGTTGGATATTCTCTCAATAGCAAAGCTTTTAGAGTATACAACTTGAGAACTAGAAAAGTAGAGGAAAACCTGCATGTGGAGTTTTTAGAGAATAAATCCAATGTAGCAGGTCAAGGTCCTAATTGGCTATTTGATCTTGACTCACTAACCCATTCTATGAATTATGTGCCTGTTGTTGCAGAAACTAATGATTTTTCAGGTTCACAAACAACAAATGAGGCAGGGTTAGACAAGGAGACAAATCAAGATCATGTGTGGATGCCAATAAGTACCAGTGTGGCTTCAACTTCAACAAATGATGAATCTTCTTCTGGTAAAGCTAAAGTAGATGTTGAAGATGAACACAAGGAAGATGAAACCAAGGAACAACAAAATGTTTCTTCTGATGATAATACTACTGAGACAGAGCATTCTACTGCTAGGCTTAATTTTTCTGCTGCTAGGCCAAATGTTTCTACTGCTGGCCCTTCAGACTCAAATGAAGCAGATTTCTCAGATAAAGAGGTGGATTTGAGCATTATCTCACCCAACTATCAAGTTCCTTCTATACCACACACCAGGATTCATAAAGTCCACTCCCTAGAAAATGTGATTGGAGATGTACAATCAGGTGTGAAGACAAGACAACAACTGATGTCTTTAGACCAACAAGGGCTTCTTGATGCCCTTTATGCTTCAAAGCAGCATGAGTTTTCAAACTCTTGCTTGTTTGTATGTTTTCTCTCTCAGGCAGAACCAAAGAACATTCTTAAAGCCCTAGATGATTCAAGCTGGGTGGAAGCTATGCAAGAGGAGCTTCTTCAGTTTAAGATTCAGAAGGTTTGGGTGCTAGTTGATTTACCTAAGGATGAAAAGGTAATTGGCACTAGATGAGTTTTCAAGAATAAAAAGGATGAAAGGGGAATAGTGATTAGGAATAAGGCTAGATTAGTAGCCCAAGGGTACACACAAGAAGAAGGTATAGACTATGATGAGGTTTTTGCTCCAGTAGCAAGACTTGAGGCAATTAGGCTTTTCTTAGCTTATGCTTCATTTATAGGCTTCACAATTTATCAAATGGATGTCAAGAGTGCATTTTTATATGGTACTATTGAAGAAGAGGTGTATGTCTCACAACCTCCAGGTTTCATTGATCCTGACCATCCAGAAAAAGTGTACAGAGTAGTTAAGGATCTTTATGGCCTTCATCAGGCACCTAGAGCATGGTATGAAACACTGGCTTCCTACTTAATTGAAAATGGATTTCAAAGAGGCAAGATTGATCAGACATTATTCATCAAGAAGCACAAGAGTGATCTTTTGCTAGTACAGGTGTATGTGGATGATATCATCTTTGGATCTACAAGGAAGGAGATGTGTTTGGAGTTTGAGAAGCTTATGCATGATAAGTTTCAGATGAGTTCCATGGGGGAACTTACATTCTTTTTGGGTTTGCAAGTTAAACAATCATGTGAAGGCATATTTATTAGTCAAGATAAATATGTTGCTGAGATATTAAGGAAGTTCAACTTTGCTGATTCAAAAATGGCAAGTACACCAATGGACTCTGAGGAGCCACTTCTTAAAGATTTAGATGAAGACAATGTAGATGTACACACTTACAGATCTATGATAGGTTCTTTGATGTATCTCACATCATCAAGACCTGACATCATGTTCTCTATTTGTGCTTGTGCAAGATTTCAAGTAACTCCAAAGGTTTCTCATTTAACAGCAGTCAAGAGGATTTTTAGATATCTCAAGGGTCAACCAAGGTTGGGTCTATGGTATTCAAGGGAATCACCTTTTGACTTGGTAGCATTTTTGGATAATGATTATGCTGGTGCTAGCTTGGACAGAAAGTCAACAACTGGAGGATGTCAATTCCTTGGGTGTAGACTTATCTCATGGCAGTGTAAAAAGCAAACAATTGTGGCTACTTCAACAATTGAAGCTGAATATGTAGCTGCTGCAAGTTGCTTTGGTCAAGTCCTATGGCTTCAAAACCAACTTCTTGACTATAGGTACAATTTTATGAACACTGTCATACATATTGATAATAGTAGTACTATTTGTATAATTAAAAATCCAGTGCAACATTCTAAAACAAAACACATTGAAATAAGACATCATTTCATTAGAGATTGTAATGAGAAAAAGTTGATTCAAGTTTTAAAATTGATTCTGATCATAACTTTTCAGATCTTCTTACAAAATCTTTTGATGTTGGAAGGTTTCGGTACTTGGTAGCAAGTATTGGAATGCTTAATCCTCAATAATTTAAAACTATGTGTTTTTGTATATAAATTTTTGATTGTACTGCTGGCTTTATAAGATACTACTGTTAGTGAAAAGTTTTTGGTGCTGGTACAAATTTTTGTTTGTTAAGTTCATATTTGTTAAGTCATACTATGATACTGCTATAAGACATATGCTTTGCATTTTGTTTCTTGGTTTTAGACTAACATTTTCAGGTATGAACATTGAACAAAAAGGAAGTTTCAAGTGAATTGGAAGCAGCAGAATGATTCTAGTTGCTAAAATAATAGGTTTATGATGGACTGAGTTTGGGAATTCATTAACAAAGGTTAACACCTAAGTTAATTGATTCTTTAAAACTTCTTTTTTGAAACCTAGTTATCATGTTTCACATTGACTTGATGGCTCAGTTGGTCAGATAGTAACGGACTCAACTCACTTTCTATCATTTTATACTTTTAAGTATAATGAGCAAGTCTAAGGACATCTGATAGAAAGAACAGTTAGTAAAAGTGAATCTAACACGTGTGTTAGAGGCAACAATTGCTATGAGCTGGAAACCCTGTCAAGAAAGCCTTTTGAATAGGTTTATCTTTACACATGCAGTTATTTATAACTGAAAAACATTGGTTCTCACACAACCAGAGGTTGTTTTAAACCAAAATCTTGATTAAGTGTCTGTTACACACTTAATCCCTTCAAAATGGTTGAAAGCAGTATGATTTTTCTATAATAAAATCATGAACATACTGCTAAGTCAAAAGTTTCTTAAAAAGGATTTTCAAAGGGACTTAAAAAAACCATCCATTGATGGATAATGAGTCAATGCCCCATGAATCACCTCTCATAGGAGTTAACACACCTAGAAGTGATGAAGGCAGCACATAAACTCTTCAGGAATTGATGGCTTCATGTACAACATTGTCTGAAAACAAGTTCACATTGGTAGATCAGATAATGATGGAATGATGGTGAGAGATCTTCCAAACAGGGGAGGATAAAATGTTATTTGCATCTCAGGGGAGGAAATAAAGCCCAAGGAAGATTAACCAAATGTAAGGGAGGAAAAGACAAGTGCATACAAGATGATGCCATGGAGGTTGAAAATGAAAAGAACAGAGCTGATTCTGGAGTATTATATATATTCAGAAGGGATGAAGCATTCCAAAGGAGAAAGTTCTATCTAGGTCAATCTCAGTTCCCTACGTTTGTTCATCACTTGCAAAGGCATGCTGATAGATGATTTCACTTGTTGAAACAAGCATCCAAGATACACAGCATCATTGCCTCTTATAATTCCTACATCCAAGGAAATTGCACCATATTTTAGGCTTTGTTTGAAGCTTGAAGATAGGTACTAATACTGTCGAAGTCTAAAGAAAATGGCAGATGAGTTACTGAGAAAGATATTTAATCTTGAAGAACAGAAGATAGCTCAGATCAAGAATCTGACTACAGAAGTGTTTGAAAGATCTTCACAATCCATAATTTAATTCAGAAACATGTTGAAAGGATTCACATTTTTAGGGGAGGATTGTTGGCAATTAAATGTTCTGAAGATTAGTATTGGAAATTACATGTTTACAAGATCGTTACTGCTCAAAGAAATACTCTAAGTTTCATTCTACTGCTAGTGCATTTGATTCTACTGCTAGCGTTAAACATTCTACTGCTGAATGATGCTGCTGCTAGTAAAGAAGATTCTACTTCTGAGTGGATAACTATTGAAGTATTCTACTGCTGGTTGGATAAGAATACAAAGATATTATGTGTATAATAGTCAACAATACACGGTAGATAATATCTTTAGACAAAATGTTCAGTAACAAGTTGTAAACACAGATACATGTTTTATCTTAATGACTGACACTCTCAAGCATGTGTTCAATTAGACTTGAAAATATTGTAAAGATCTCTCTTGGACTATAAAAGAGAAATCATAGGCTTAGATATTATACGCATGAATTAGATCATAATTGTTAAGAACATAGAACAAACACAACAATATCATAAGTCATAGAAACATAAGATTCAAGGTTTTGTAACCCTAGTGATAGTGAAGATCACTCGTATTATTTTGAATAATATTGAATCGTTTGGTGATACAACCTTCTTTGTTCATTGTTCTATAACAAACATAACTGTTCCATTTCCATAACCAAATAACCTTCTAAGTGTGATTAAGTAGATTCCGCATACTTAATCATATTAACTCAATATATCATATACACAAAGCAACAAAGGTCTAACAACCTTATAGTGTATCGAATTCTTTTCCTCAATGTTCATTGGCAAATATGATTGCAGCATAATTATCGCAATACATATTAATAGGCAATTTAATTGAAGGCATAACACCAAGCCCTGAAATGAATTACCTAATCCAAACAACCTCCATTGCAGCTTCTGAAGCAGCTATGTATTCAGCTTCTGTCGCAGACATCGCAATTGTACTCTGTTTCTTGCTCCTCCAGTCTACTGCTCCTCCATTGATAACAAAGACATAACCCGTCTGAGACTTCGCATCATCTTTGTCACATTGCCAGGACGCATCACAGAAACCTGTAACACTAAGTTTTGTATCTGGATTTCCACCATACACTAGAAATATATCTCTTGTGTTTCGTAAATACTTGAGAATATGTTTAACAGCAATCCAGTGTTTATCACCTGGATTCTGCTGAAATTGACTGGTGATATTTTGAGCAAATGCCACATCTGGCCTTGTGCATCTAACCGCATACATGATAGATCCTACTGCCGAAGCATAAGGAACTTTACTCATGCGTGGCACCTCTGCAGGTGTTGAAGCAAACATCTCACTGTTTAATCCATGTTTTACTTCCATTGGCAAATATCCTTTTCTGAAATTTTTCATATTGAATCTCTTCAATATTTTGTCAATGTAAGCACTTTGACTTAATCCAATTAACTGCCTTGATCTATCTCTATAGATCTTTATTCCCAGAATGTATGCAGCTTCCCCTAAATCCTTCATAGAAAAACACTTTCCAAGATATGCCTTAACATTTTGCAAACTTGGAATGTCTTTTCCCATAATTAATATGTCATCAACATATAGGATAAGAAAACTTACAATACTCCCACTAGCTTTGTGATATACACATGGCTCATCAAGATTCTGAGTAAATCCAAACTTTTTGATTTCTGCATCAAATCTCTTATTCCATTGCCGTGATGCTTGCTTCAATCCATAAATGGATCTTTGAAGTTTGCATACACGGTTTGGAAATTGTGGATTCACAAACCCCTCAGGCTGCGCCATATAGATGTCTTCATCTAGGCGACCATTTAAGAAGGCAGTTTTGACATCCATTTGCCAAATCTCATAATCATAATACGCTGCTATAGCTATGAGAATCCTAATAGCTCTAATGTCTGCTACAGGAGAAAAGGTCTCCTCGTAGTCAACCCCAAAAGTTTGAGTAAAGCCTTTAGCTACCAAACGAGCCTTATAGGTGTGTACATTGCCATCCATGTCAGTTTTCTTCTTGAAGAGCTACTTACTTCCAACGACTTTAGCATTGGGAGGAAGGTCTACTTCAATCCAGACTTCGTTATCTCTCATGGATTGCATTTCCCCATTCATTGCTACTACCCATTTTTCCTTTTCAGGACTATTAATGGCAGCTCTATAATTAGTAGGTTCATCAAGATCCCCTAATATAGTTTCCTCAACTTCTACGTTAAGACATAGACGTTCAGGAGCATACGTAGTTCTTATAGATCTACGAATGGGAACAACTTCAACTTCAGGTGGAGGACCCAGACTATCAGGTTCCAAAGGAAGTACACTAGTGTTTTCAGAAAGTAATGTATCTACATGATCATCTTCCAGATCATAAACTCTCCCACTGAATTCTTGAGATATAAGTTCCTTTTCAAGAAAGTCTCCATAACTAGCAATAATTACTTTGTTTTCAGGTGGGTAGTAAAAGTAGTAACCCATCATTTCCTTTGGGTATCCTACAAATATACACTTTACAGATCTCTGTTGGAGTTTATCTGCTGAGTCACGTCTAATGTACGCCTCGCAACCCCAGACCTTTAAATAAGACAAGCTAGGAGCTTTACCATTTCATATTTAATATGGTGTCTTATCAACCTTCTTGGTGGGAACCATATTTAGAATGCGAACAGCAGATTCTAAGGCATAATCCCAAAAAGATAAAGGAAGAGTTATAAGATTAAACACTGATCGTACCATGTCTAACAATGTACGATTTCTTCTCTCAGATACACCCTTTTGTTGTGGTGTATATGGAGATGTGAGATTCTGGACAATTCCATTCTCAGCTAAATAATCTTTAAACTCTTGGCTTAAGTATTCACCGCTTCTATCGGATCGAAGAGCTTTAATCTTCTTTCCTAGTTGCAATTCTACTTCTGCTTTGAAAACCTTAAATACTTCAAACACCTCATGTTTATGTTTAAGCAAGTAAACATAACCATATCTGCTGAAATCATCTATAAAGGTTAAGAAGTAGCTAGCATCTCTCCTTGACACATGTCTAAGTGGTCCACACACATCAGTATGTATTAAACCAAGTAGATCAGAAGCCTTTTCCATATTACTATGAAACGGTTTCTTATTCATCTTCCCAGATATACAAGACTCACATTTATCATATGATTCATCATTGATACTTTTTAAAAGCCCGTTACGTTGTAGCTTTTCTATGCGAGTCTTACCTATATGAGCAAGTCTATAGTGCCAAAGGTAAGAAGAATTCAAGTATGACTTAATTCTCTTACTTATGCTACACATTGAATTATTATTATTAGATACATAATCATTCATGTCAATTTCAAACACACCATTCACAGCAATAGCATTAAAATAAAAAATACCATTTAAGAAACAAAAATTCCATTACTAGTGATAGTGTGAATAAAACCCAAATCCAACAAACATGAAAAGGAAACAACACCTCTAATAATAGAATGTGCATAATGACAATTGTTTAATGATAGTACTAAGCCCGAAGGCAAAACTAAATTAAATACTCATATGGCTTCAACAGCTGCAGGTGCTCCATTTCCGACGTGCAGATATTGCTCCCCATAGGCAAGCTTCCTTTCAACTCTAAACCCCTGCAGCGTATTACAAATGTGAATACCGCATCCAGTATCATATACCCACAAATTAATTATATAATTTAAAGTAAATAATTCAATCATAAATAAGTTACCTGAAGTGCTGGCGCCCAAGTGCCCAGACTTCTTGTTCTTATTTGCTCGCAACTCTTCGAGATAAAGTGGACAATTCCTCTTCCAGTGACCAACTACATGACAGTAGTGGCAAGCCTGACCCCTTTTGGAGTTCACCTTCCTCTTAGGAGGGTATTTCTTAGGTTCAGGTTGATAGGCCATAACTTGCTTACCCTTATCCGCCTTTCCCTTTCCCTTACCCTTCTTGTTCACATTTGGCTTGTTAATTCTACCCCCTTGAATAGCAAGTACCTGGGGTGTAGGAGCCTTCTGTGATAAACCTTTCTCGTAATCAATAAGCAATGCGTGTAATTCACTTACTTTCTGTTGATGCAAATAATGTTCTAAAAAATTTATATATATCTTTCGATAACTTCACGTTTTAAGAATGACAAAATGTGAAAACAATTTACGTTAAAATTAACGTAAACAAGTTTTTAGTCGAAAGATCCCATTTCTATGCAAATCACTCTAGGTATGAACAAACAAATTTTCAACTTGACAAATGATCAAAGAAGTGAATTTGTGTTTAAAACTTCACATTTTTTATGTGACAAAACATTTTTTCAAAAATACACTTTACAAGTTATTTTTGAATTATTAAGAAATGCTTTATTGGAAAAATAAGTTTAAATATCATAACAGCTATTTTCCCCCCCAAAATCAGCTCCAAACTTCCCCAAATAAACTTTCACCACTAAAGACAAAAAGAGGAGCTTTTTTGTCTAGCACGGTACCACGGTACCACTAAATTTAGTGGTACCGTGTCCCCATAACGGCTAGATTTTTTCTGCCTATAAATACGAGCCCTCTTCACAGTTTTTGGGCATCCTTTTTCACACACATCTTTCTGAGTTCAATACTCTCACTGCATCTTTTCTTCTTGATCATTTAGTTTAGTTTTCTTTTGTTTAAAGAGTAATTCAATCATCCAACCAAGTGATCACCTTCATTCCTCTACTAGTGCAAGAGAAGAACACAAAGTATCAAAGAAGATACAAAGTGTTGTAGTTGTAGTTAGTGCACTTGTAACATTTGTTACACACTTGTTGTATTCTAGCATACATCAAGTTCATTTTTTTCTTTTGAGAGTTTGTGAGAGTAGATCATTGTGATCTTGTAGAGATATTGAATATCTCTTGTAGCTTGTGAGCTTGTGAGTTGATCAAGTTGATCAAAGGTAGAGTGGGTGGATAGAGTCAAGTGAGAGTTGATCATTGTGATCTTGTTGAGATCTTGGAGATCTCTAGTAGCTTGTGGGCTAGTGTGTTGATCAAGTGGATCAAGGGTAGATCGAGTCAAGTGTGTTCATTGTGTGAAGTAGAAAGGATCGTGTAGATCGTGGTAGATTGGTACTAGCTAAGATTAGTACTCGACATCTAGCTTAGTGTCGAAAATTTGGATAAGCGACATTGTACGGTTTTCTCCGCCTGAAGGGGGCTTTGTTGACATAGTGCTTGAAACTCTCGAGTGTGGTACTCGGGGAGTGGAGTAGGGCGAAAAAGAGCTTCGTGACCGAACCACTATAAATCTCTTTGTCCCGGTTTAATCTTTCCATCTCTTTTCTTTACATTTATTATTTACATTAGATAGTATAGTTTAGTGTTCATATTGGTGTTGATTGATTACACATAAGATTCGAATCAAAGTTTTTCAAAAGTAAATTTGAAAAAAATTAAAAACTGGGAAAACTATTCAACCCCCCTTCTAGTTTTCCACAATTGGTACCAGAGCCACGTCAGTCAAGATTTTAAAGTAAATTGTATTTTATAACTTGAATCGATCAATGGATTCCGACAAATATCAAGAAGGGCAATCTATGCAAAGACCACCACTTTTTGAAACCGATTGTTTTATATATTGGAAAACAAGATTCGAAACGTATGTGAAATCAAAAGACATTGATCTTTGGCATATTATTAACGAGGGTGACTTTCAACCGATTCAAAAGAATCCGGAAACTAAAAGGGATGAAATAGTTCCTTATAATAAACAAAGTGATGAACTTAAAAGAAAACTAGCCAAAAATGATGAGGCTAAAATGATGATTTATAATGCTTTGCCAAAAAAGGAATTTGAAAGAATTTTCATGTGTAATACGGCAAAAGATATTTGGAAAACATTGTTAGTCACTCACCAAGGTAATAATCAACTCAAAGAGAACAAGATAGATCTTCTTGTGCAACAATATGAATAATTTTCCATTCCGGAAGATGAATCTATTGATAATGCTTTTGCTAGATTTAATACTATTATTACTAGTCTTAAATCTCTTGATGAAGGTTATTCTAGCAAGAACTATGTTAGGAAGTTTCTTAGGGCTCTACATCTGTAATAACCCGTAATTTTTCAAGTCATTAGTTTCCTGTAAACTCGAAGTAATCAATTATGAAGTTTTATTCAAGTCATTTTATTCATCTTCGCATTTAAAATTTTGCTCTGTTTAAACTAAGAAACAACAAATGATATTGCCAAACGAACAATGTGGCAAAACTCACGTTCCATTTTTACTGAAACCGCACGCATTTCGACACTGTGATAGTATGGCATAGGTCTAATAATTTAAAACCATGAACGGACAGAGATTCATGAAATATTAAAAAAAAATAAAAATTAAGGACTTGGAGACAAGCTTAAGTAATATTTAACGACTCTAAGAATAGACACTCTCGAACTAGAACCGATTTCGGACGAACCCAGATTTGACGCTGTTTAACGAGACTCGGGTATTTAATTTACTCACCTTAGTTAAAAATACACTTATACTTATACACCTTAAAATAAATATACTCTCCTCCACTCACACAAAAACCAAAACATTTCCACCTTTTGACTGCCTTTCTCCTTCCCCCAAAAGCATCGAACCGTCACCCTCACCAGCCTTCCACCTTTGACCTAGCAATATTGTCGCCTTTAGAAAATCACGGATCGACCTAGGATGAATACTCATAGAAAAAGAAATAGCACCCAAATGGAGGTTTATCCTTTCCACAAACCGAAAGAACCCTTGGATCTACCCTCTGAAACCCATCATTTATACCCCATCTCCAAAGGATTCGAATCACAACAACTCATCTCAATAACATCAGAAAATACGAGAGGTTATCCGGAGACGAATTTTTGTGGTGATTCGATTGGAGGATAGGGTTTGGGTCTCGGGTTTGAGGGTCATCCCAGTGTTCATCCATTTAAAGATCAGTGAAAGGTTTGACTTTTACTTAGATTCGATTAGTTCATATTGTTTTATTGATTAGCACCATTCGAGATAAGAAAATTTTTAAGTCAAATAAAATAAGCTAAGGATTAGTGTTGTTAATTTTGTCAATTAAAAACCCAGGAACAAGTATTGACTAGGAGGAAAAATTAGGTATAATTATGATTGTTGTTTGATATAAGAACTTTGATAAATTTATAAATTTTGTAGTAGTAGGAATGGTCGAGTTAGGATGATAGGATCCAAGAAAGTTTGAGAGTTGTCCCTGCCGAATGTAAAACCAGGAGTTAAGTTATTGTCGATTATAAGATTTTAAATGTTGATTGTTGATGTAACTAGTGTGAAAAAGGATTAGTCTTAGTTATTATACTTGTTCTTTTCATAATTAAATTGAGGTCGAATGAGGTCTTCCAGAAGTAGAAACTATTAAGAGGAATTGTTGTTGATGTTATTATTAGTATGGCGTACGAAATTTTGAGAAAGACGTTGATGATTATTGTTGTAGTTAAGTTGGCGTAGAACCATAGTGAGACCTGGGGAATGGTCGTTAGATGTTTGTCACTGTTGTTGTGAATTAGGATTTAGGAAATTGAGATTCAAGTTGCTAGTCTTAGAACCATTATAGTTCGGCTTAAAACATGCAGGTCTTAGGAATTGAAATTTGGTTCGAAGTCATCAAGCGAAATCCAGGTTCAGGTTGTTGGGTGGATTAGACTAGTAGTCGAAAGCCCCTAGGAATCATAGAATTATGGTTCGAATCTAGGATGTTATGGGAATGGGAGGCTAGGAACCTTGTGGGAGGCACACCCAAGAAAAGCTAGCAAAATGCTAACAATTAGGCACCAAGAAATTAGGCATAAATCCTCCTCTTGTCGAACTAAAAATGAGTCAAGGACACCAAAAACCTTGTTACCACTTAGATCCTCAAGGCTCGAAGCGAGAGGTACTCGAATCATAGCCAAGGAGGTAAACCATAAGACCCTTGCTAGCAACCAATTGCAGCCAAAGAGAAAATCCCAAGATGAACTTGGGTCTGTGACAACTTGAGGCATTAAAAATATGTGCTGTGTTTGTGTATTGGTAGTACCAGGCCAACAGCTCCAAAACTCCACTTAGAAGCCCACCCAATAACTGTTTAACAGTCCACCTGTGAGCCCAGTTACCAGCCTGTAAAACCAGCCCACTGATGGGCCTAAGTGTGACCCCTAAGCCCACCAGAATAAACGAAAAACCCAGCCCAACCACAACTTACTATTTCCCTACTTGACTTAAAAGGGCCACGAACCAACAAAATAATTCCCCAAATAAAATTTGTTGACATATATGTAAGATAATTATGAAACGAAACTCGTATAGCCAAGAGATAAAGCATGGCGACTCATAAATTTATGTAAAAACTCGGATAATGAGGAGATATTAGATAACTTAAAATGATAACCAAAGTAAAACTAATAGGTATAAATAGTCATACACATTACAAATAAATAATTGCACTTATAGTTGGATATGGGAATAAATATCTATGTGTACTCACGACTAGACTAATAAACATATATAAACGAATTATTTCACGAACGCTTAGGAAAGTTATAGAAATATAGTTACACTAGATTAAAAAGTGTAGTAAAGTGAATGGTTAACACAAGCAACAATAACATAAATGTTTTGGAAAACTTTAAAACTTATATACGTTCATCGAGTCTTAAATCAGAACTGCAAACTAAATTATGTCATACTAATCTAGGTCACGCGACGGAACTACCATCTACTATTTGACTCAATTACATTTCAGACTACTACTACACTGAGGTGAGTTCATATTCCCACTTTTTACTATGTTTTCAAATCCCGTGGGGAGATACATGCTATAAATCTGAACACAAGTATTTTCTGTATGATATTGCTAAGTTAATATTGCCTAAGTTACCACCCTACCAAAAAGTCCCTCATATCATGAACCATTAATCACTTGTGAGTGAACGCGAATTTAGTGAATAGATCTATTGGAAGTTGACGCCCCATTTGAAGTTAGCCTGGAATGGTAACCAAATGCACTTTATTCGAATTAACAAGAGTTTGGCAAACTCCTACGACGAGGGCATTATCACCTACATCATTTTATGATGTGGGCTATTTATATCATTTATTATTACACCCGATGTTAAGGTTTTCCTGTCATGAGGCTTAGGGCAATATATATTACACAACGATATCACCGTTGTGCTACTGATCAACTCAATATATTTTTTTTTACACAATGATATCACCGTTGTGCTACTAATCAACTTGTGTTCAAAGTATTACAAATAAAACACTATGGATTCACTCAACCTTTGTGTTGACCCTTTTAGCATATTTTATCTCAGGTATCTAAGGAGCATAAATGGCACGGAGTGGATTAGGGCCCCTTTTGGATGACGTCCAAAACAATGTTATCATTCATTTTAACTTAAACATTTTCACTTTGTACTATTAAATGTTATGGAACCGTTGTTGCAAACTCTGATTTTATTTGATGAATGATAACTAAATTTTCTCAAAACGTCTCTTTCGAGTCGTTTTCTATAATTGTGATGATGATCTGAGATGTAATACCCCAATTTGACTTCCGCTGCTTCATTACAATTTTTGGGGTGTTACAGATTGGCATCAGAGCCAGGTTATAGAGAACCAAGTGATTTTCAAAACATTGGACTATAACCACATTTTCAAAAAGGAACTATTTACACTTTACTACCTTATGCCCTCCGTGCCAACACTTTACTAACACATGCATTGAGATTTGCTTGGCAGATTATGCATAACGAATGAATATTATTACTTATGAACACATGCATTGAGATTTGCTTACCAGATGATGCATAATTTTTAGACATCATGACTAGTAAATATTTAACATTATTCGAATTAAATGACTTAGGTTTACTATTGGGATATTGCAGTACCATGTCGCCCCCTATCATTATTCTATCTGACAGTGATGACGCCCTACCAGCATCACCCTCTATTCCCACTATTATCTTATCTGACATTGACACCGATGACACCTTACCTGTTTCACCCATCGTCCCAGCCCTTGCCCCATCCGAGGTGGCCTCAGGGGAGACGAAACCCTTTTAGGAGGGAGAAGTCGCCCCGACACCAGTTGTCTCACCTACTACCCCACCTTCATTTTACCCTACCTATGGTCCCATGACCTATGATCAGTGGCTGCTCTATGACCAGTACATGGAGTCCCAGCAGTTCCTATCTGCTGATGATGTTCCTTCACCACCACTTCCAGTCATACCGTCCCCTCACTACTCCTCTGGGTCAGAGGCTGATGATGAGTCATCCGACTCAGACTCTTCTGATTTAGCTGCATCCATTCCACCACCACCCCCCGCCTGAACCGGTCTACCGGCGCAAGCGAGTCAGAGTCCTTCAGCCATATGAGCTAGCCCCTTTTCAGAAGAGATTTAAGTACTGCCCTAATGGTCGCACCTATATTTGCACTGCTCAGAAACGAGTACGTACTCCACCATCCCTAGTACCACCACCACCAGCTCTCATACCTACACCACCACCCATTTCTCTTGAGCCATCACTATCAGTACCACAGCCCCACCCTTACATGCTCCCGACCTTTACATCACCACTCTCACCGAGGATCCACCCAGAGGAGCACTAGGTGATTCCTAGACTACACTATTATCATCAGTAGCTTCTATCCTAACCAAGGGATGCGTGGCCAAATTAGTGACACTTGTAGTATCTCTTTGTTGTATAACAAATTTGAGACAAGTTATCATTTGGACATTTGGTTCGATGATGCTATGTATTGATATCGGTCTATAAGAGCCGAGATTTTCCATCATAATGTGGTGATTGTATCTACTCATGTTATGATATCATATTATGGCAGTAGTGATTTATTCCGACCTTATCATGTTTAAGCGAACCTTGTCATATTACCTAGAATTTGTGTACAGTCTCATATCAACTAGATGTGCCAACAGTCGCCCATTGCACTCCATATTTTATCACTTATTTTATAAACTATTATTATACCATTTTACAAACTATTACCATGTAATAGACCAATTTGATACTCTACTACTATCAACCAAAAATAATTCACTAACACCTTGTTATTATCTTACACTATGAACAAATAGACTTATCATCCCCTTAAGAATTTCCTTATATACAAATAACTAAACTTACTATCAACTTATGAACTATTTGTTAAGTTGCATATAAACCATTTTGTAAACATATTACAAAACCGTTTTACTACTACCTTGTGAATACATTTACTATCACTTTTTAAAACATTTTGCGAAAAACTTTATATATTGTTTATCACTATCTATTTTTCAACTATTTGGCTACCTTACTTTCTTCTTATAAAAATAACAAACGGTGTCGCTAACCATATACAATTTTTTTTACAAATCATCCCACAGACTATTTTGATATAAACGCAATAAACAAAATTTACTACCCTATTAACCAATAAGTTTTTACTAACGCCCTGTAAACAAAGTTGCAAACACCCTACATGATTTATTATTGTCTTATAAATTATTTCTCCAACCGCTGATAAAACAACAAACTATGTCGCAAATGCATTACAAACCAACTTGTCATTATCCTACGAACTGTTTTACTACCAATTGCGGCCTTACTCCCAACTCTGGAATAACAAAATGTCATCTCTATTGTTCTATAAACTATTTCACATATTATTTTATGAACTATCTTATTTTAAGCAATAAATCATTTTGCTACTTTAATACTATTCCATAGACCAACACACGGTTTCGCCAACACTTTGTAAACTAATGTACATTTATTCAAAAAGTTACACTACCATTTTATAAACTATTCTACACACCGTTTTATAATCTATCCTAAAATCACCCTATGAACTAAGTTCCCTTTTGAAAAGTATTTAAAGCTACCACTTTATGAACAAGAATTACCGATACTTTCCTTTAAACTAAATCCAACATCCTATCGTTGAACTTTAATTATACAAATCTTGATCACCTATGTATAATTCGAGTAGGACCATGCCATGCTGGGGATAGTTCTCTAAATTTTTTATTCCAAAAGTCAAACTTTCTATTACTGTTTTTGAGAAACTAGCATAAAAGTTGTGCAAGTCATGGGCATCTGTACTAAGGAGCACAATAACCAAGTAGACTTCGACACCATCTTATCACATGAAATCAGTCTGGTCTCGCCGCACACTCTAATCCATAAGGAACAGTTACATCATCACCCATCATAGAAGCAACCTATCAACGAACGTAGCCAAAATCAATGGGATTACCTACGATCGTTACCATAAGAATTCATACGAGACTTAACCTTATGACATTTCACTTACTTCACATCATCTGATTTCGAAGGATCCCACCGTCAAACAGACAACCTCTAAATTCGATAACTACCGAATGACTCGTAACCCCCAAAGGTGATTAAGACTTACCCTCACATGTACCCGATGTCAATCATGATGATGATTACATTTAGCCCCTAAGTAGAAACCATGCTTGCTGCATTGGACACTAAGTATACTAATGAATCAACTAACTGATTGCTAGTAGCAACCAACACCATTCTTCAAGACTCTACCCTTCACGTTAAGTATTAAGTTTACCGCCGAACTAGCCATTTGACTACTAATAGAACCAATGTCATCTTTCAAGGTTGCACCCTAAAACCTACTAGATACCCATGAGACATTGACCTAGTGTCCACATAACTTGAGGTTTAGACACTTTTGGTCTAGTTACTGAATTATCCACGATGAGAAACTCGTCTGCGTACCTTATAGTAAAAGGATCTTAACAATACAATGAGGACCCCTCGAGGAAGGTAAACAATGAAGGAACCAATGGAACTTTTAACCAGGACTAGGAACTTACAATGAAATGACTTATAACCTAACGAAAATCTTAAGACCCTATAGAACAAACCAAGCCACTACCTTAAGAAATTGCCAAATCTTTCACTAATTCTTGGAGAGTATTAGCCTGACTAGGACGTCAGAGTGATCCAAAATGCTGTTGTCCACTACACCAAACCTTAGAGGTAAACCAAGCATCCCTATCCTCGATTAGGAATGACAAGATACCATGACTTGACACTGTTCGGCCAATGTACAATTCACCCTTTCCACACCGTATAATAAGAATTCCCTTATAAGTAATGGATACCTTGGATTGGACAATCCATATACGATCACCCTTACAATGTGTCCCCTAGGAGATTCTAGATTATTTAACCTCAAAAATCTGTTTTGAATTAACCTCACTCCCACGCTGAAATACCAAGTGGTCTCAACGTACCAAACGACCATGATACACAACTTACACTCGTAGCCAAGGAAAAATGCCCCATGGCATAATATCCAACTCACCCATAAGTCATGACACATTCCAATACTGTCCTAGTAAATTAAGTACCATATCTATAAAACTTCACCCAACATTTAACGACCAAACACTATCGGACATTGGAAAATAGACTATGTCCTTAAAATTTTTGAAAACTTGTATAAATGCCATACCCAACTATACCGTCAACTGTGATGATCTCACTTTCAAGAATCTTCTTTAAAAACGCGTTTATAGCAATTACAAAAAGTATTTCTCTAGGATACTCATTTTGTGAGTTAAAAGTTTTCTCTGGTCAGACTATACCAAAACTTTTACATATTGAAGAGCGGCTAAGTGTTAATTTTGTGAAGTTATTTTATTTACACCATGCTTAAAAACTCACACTACGAAAATTAAACCTCTATTTTAGACCTTCTCAAGCTTTTGTATGTTAACAAATTTGATTTATGTGAAATTGTCTTATCTAAACCGCATTTAAAAATTCGTTTCGCTAAACCTTAAATTTTTCAGGGTCGCATAAGTTTACTCGACTGTTAACCTCAAACAAAGATAATTGTGTCTTTTAAATTATTGATTTGGTCGGATTTGTGTAAACGCATACTCAAATAAAAATTTCGAACAACATTTTTATCAATACCTATAAGCAAGGAAACGCGTAATCTCAGAACAAAAATTTGGATCAAACCTCGAAATGCCTAAGCTTGATAATAGCGATATACCATGCCTGAACACTATTCCTTCGAAGTACAACTTTTCCACTCATCCTGTAAGATAAGATTTTCACCCTGGTAGAAGCACGTGAAATTGAATAAGCAGTTACTCAAGAGACGAAGTGCGCTTCCAGAGTTTTAGATAGCACAATCACTTTGGCACGTGGCATCACTTTCGCTTAGGATAATAAGAGATCACATCTGACCGTAAGACCTCTAGCTTCCTTCTATAATGGGACAACATCCCTCGACAAAGTACCCACCTGACTTAGATCGCTATACCATGAACCTCTAGTCAAAATACACCATAGCTCCACCTTAACAAGATAAGCACTTGAAATCATGAGCAGTATCCGATGATAACTTTTGAGTGTTCCCAATCATTAGCATCCGAATTTGCCCTTAGTTCCCTTGACTCATGGGCCATCACTCTTGACTAGCCATGTAAGCCTACGAACATGTTATTCTTTGTCATTTACACCAAATGACTGATTCCCTTAAATTCTCTATAGTCGCCATGAGAATAATAGCGATATCTAGCCTCATTGTTCTAATTCAAATGGGATCCACCCTTCCATTTCAATGTCGACAACTACACCTACCTCCCTCGAAAGATGAGGACCAATCAGGCTCTAGGAGACACATTAATAGCATGAGCGAATGATTTTGTAATGGCTAGGATAACCATTTGGCATTGATCAAAATCCTCCTACCACCACAAGGTATCTCACTAGTAGAAGGACTCAGTAGGGTACACGACACCTTTCATGTATCGAACCTAAAGAAATGCCTAGCGGATGAAACCCTTATAGTTCCCTTAACGGAAATTAGACTTGGCGACAAGCTAAATTTTATCAAAGAACCAATGGAAATCATGGACCGAGATGTGAAGCAATTAAAACTAAGCCGCATTCCTATCGTCAAGGTTCGATGGAACTCTAATAGAGGACCAGAGTACACATGGGAACGCGAAGACCGAATTCGTGTTAAATATCCACACCTTTTCGCCGAGACAACGCCGACCACTACCACAGACTAAGAATTCCGGGACGGAATTCAGAATTAGGGGTATGTACTGTAATAACCCGTAATTTTTCAAGTCATTAGTTTCCTGTAAACTCGAAGTAATCAATTATGAAGTTTTATTCAATTCATTTTATTCATCTTCGCATTTAAAATTTTGCTCTGTTTAAACTAAGAAACAACAAATGATATTGCCAAACGAACAATGTGGCAAAACTCACGTTCCATTTTTACTGAAACCGCACGCGTTCTGACACCGTGATAGTATGACATAGGTCTAATAATTTAAAACCAGGAACGGACAGAGATTCATGAAATATTAAAAAAAAAAAAAAAAAATTAAGGACTCGGAGACAAGCTTAAGTAATATTTAACGACTCTAAAAATAGACACTCTCGAACTAGAACCGATTTAGGACGAACCCAGATTTGACACTGTTTAACGAGACTCGGGTATTTAATTTACTCACCTTAGTTAAAACTACACTTATACTTATACACCTTAAAATAAATATACTCTCCTCCACTCACACAAAAACCAAAACATTTCCACCTTTTGACTGCCTTTCTCCTTCCCCCAAAAGCATCGAACGGTCACCCTCACCAGCCTTCCACCTTTGACCTAGCAATATTGTCGCCTTTAGAAAATCACAGATCGACCTAGGATGAATACTCACAGAAAAAGAAATAGAACCCAAATGGAGGTTTATCCTTTTCACAAACCGAAAGAACCCTTGGATCTACCCTCTGAAACCCATCATTTATACCCCATCTCCAAAGGATTCGAATCACAACAACTCATCTCAATAACATAAGAAAATACGAGAGGTTATCCGGAGACGAATTTTTGTGGTGATTCGATTGGAGGATAGGGTTTGGGTCTCGGGTTTGAGGGTCATCCCAGTGTTCATCCATCAAAAGATTAGTGAAAGGTTTGACTTTTACTTAGATTCGATTAGTTCATATTGTTTTATTGATTAGCACCATTCGAGATAAGAAAATTTTTAAGTCAAATAAAATAAGCTAAGGATTAGTGTTGTTAATTTTGTCAATTAAAAACCCAGGAACAAGTATTGACTAGGAGGAAAAATTAGGTATAATTATGATTGTTGTTTGATATAAGAACTTTGATAAATTTATAAATTTTGTAGTAGTAGGAATGGTCGAGTTAGGATGATAGGATCCAAGAAAGTTTGAGAGTTGTCCCTGCCGAATGTAAAACCAGGAGTTAAGTTATTGTCGATTATAAGATTTTAAATGTTGATTGCTGATGTAACTAGTGTGAAAAAGGATTAGTCTTAGTTATTATACTTGTTCTTTTCATAATTAAATTGAGGACGAATGAGGTCTTCCAGCTGTAGAAACTATTAAGAGGAATTGTTGTTGATGTTATTATTAGTATGGCGTAAAAAATTTTGAGAAAGGCGTTGATGATTATTGTTGTAGTTAAGTTGGCGTAGAACCATAGTGAGACCTGGGGAATGGTCGTTAGATGTTTGTCACTGTTGTTGTGAATTAGGATTTAGGAAATTGAGATTCAAGTTGCTAGTCTTAGAACCATTATAGTTCGGCTTAAAACATGCAGGTCTTAGGAATTGAAATTTGGTTCGAAGTCATCAGGCGAAAACCAGGTTCAGGTTGTTGGGTGGATTAGACTAGTAGTCGAAAGCCCCTAGGAATCATAGAATTATGGTTCGAATCTAGGATGTTATGGGAATGGGAGGCTAGGAACCTTGTGGGAGGCACACCCAAGAAAAGCTAGCAAAATGCTAACAATTAGGCACCAAGAAATTAGGCATAAATCCTCCTCTTGTCGAACTAAAAATGAGTCAAGGACACCAAAAACTTTGTTACCACTTAGACCCTCAAGGCTCGAAGCGAGGTACTCGAATCATAGCCAAGGAGGTAAACCATAAGACCCTTGCTAGTAACCAATTGCAGCAAAAGAGAAAATCCCAAGATGAACTTGGGTCTGTGACAACTTGAGGCATTAAAAATATGTGCTGTGTTTGTGTATTGGTAGTACCAGGCCAACAGCTCCAAAACTCCACTTAGAAGCCCACCCAATAACTGTTTAACAGCCCACTTGAGAGCCCAGTTACCAGCCTGTAAAACCAGCCCACTGATGGGCCTAAGTGTGACCCCTAAGCCCACCAGAATAAACGAAAAACCCAGCCCAACCACAACTTAGTATTTCCCTACTTGACTTAAAAGGGCCACGACCCAACAAAATAATTCCCCAAATAAAATTTGTTGACATATATGTAAGATAATTATGAAACGAAACTCGTATAGCCAAGAGATAAAGCATGGAGACTCATAAATTTATGTAAAAACTCGGATAATGAGGAGATATTAGATAACTTAAAATGATAAACCAAAGTAAAACTAATAGTTATAAATAGTCATACATATTACAAATAAATAATTGCACTTATAGTTGGATATGGGAATAAATATCTATGTGTACTCACGACTAGACTAACGAACATATATAAACGAATTATTTCACGAACGCTTAGGAAAGTTATAGAATATAGTTACACTAGATTAAAAAGTGTAGTAAAGTGAATGGTTAACACAAGCAACAATAACATAAATGTTTTGGAAAACTTTAAAACTTATATACGTTCATCGAGTCTTAAATCAGAACTACAAACTAAATTATGCCATACTAATCTAGGTCACGCGGCGGAACTACCATCTACTATTTGACTCAATTACATTTCAGACTACTACTACACTGAGGTGAGTTCATAGTCCCACTTTTTACTATGTTTTCAAATCCCGTGGGGAGATATATGCTATAAATCTGAACACAAGTATTTTCTGTATGATATTGCTAAGTTAATATTGCCTAAGTTACCACCCTGCCAAAAAGTCCCTCATATCATGAACCATTAATCACTTGCGAGTGAACGCGAATTTAGTGAATAGGTCTATTGGAAGTTGACGCCCCATTTGAAGTTAGCCTGGAATGGTAACCAAATGCACTTTATTCGAATTAACAAGAGTTTGGCAAACTCCTACGACGAGGGCATTATCACCTACATCATTTTATGATGTGGGCTATTTATATCATTTATTATTACACCCGATGTTAAGGTTTGCGTGTCATGAGGCTTAGGGCAATATATATTACACAACGATATCATCGTTGTGCTACTGATCAACTCAATATATTTTTTTTACACAACGATATCACCGTTGTGCTACTAATCAACTTGTGTTCAAACTATTACAAATAAAACACTATGGATTCACTCAACCTTTGTGTTGACCCTTTTAGCATGTTTTATCTCAGGTATCTAAGGAGCATAAATGGCACGGAGTAGATTAGGGCCCCTTTTGGACGACGTCCAAAACAATGTTATCATTCATTTTAACTTAAACATTTTCACTTTGTACTATTAAATGTTATGGAACCGTTGTTGCAAAATCTGATTTTATTTGATGAATGATAACTAAATTTTCTCAAAACGTCTCTTTCGAGTCGTTTTCTATAATTGTGACGATGATCTAAGATGTAATACCCCAATTTGACTTCCGCTGCTTCATTACGATTTTCGGGGTGTTACAACATCCCAAATGGAGAGCAAAGGTCACCGCCATTGAAGAGTCAAAGGACTTGGCAACATTATCTCTTGATGAACTAGTAGGAAACTTGAAGGTTCATGAGATGATAATCAAGAAAGACTCCAATATAGTCAAAGGCAAAATCGAGAGAGTTAGATCTCAAGCATTGAAAGCCAAAAAGGAGTCTAGTGATGAGGAATGTTCGGATTCCGATAGTGAAGATGAAGAGTATGCGTTAGCCGTTAGAGACTTTAAAAAGTTCTTTAGGAGAAGAGGTAGGTTCGTTAGGCAACCTCGTAATGATAAGAAGCCGTCACAAAAGAACCAAGATGAGAAGAAAGGAAAGAGTGATAGGAGATGTTTTAGATGCGGAGATTCTAATCAGCTCATAAGAGAATGTCCTAAACCACCGAAAACCAACAACCAAAGAGCTTTCATAGGAGGCTCTTGGAGTGATAGCGGTGAAGAAGAAGAGAAGAAGCCCAACGACGAAACATGTCTAATGGCTCAGGCTTCAAATGAGGTACATTCCGACTCTTCTTATTATAGTAATGATAATTCGTCAATAGATGATAACATACTATATGATGTATATAATAAGCTATGTTAAGTAAGTTCTAAAATTTTAGGTAGAAACAAAACACTAAAATTAAAATTGCATGAACTCGAAGTGCAAGTTTTAGAACTAAAGGATCAAGTAAAAAGACTTGAGAAAAATTAAGAAATAGATGTAGGTTGTAGCTCATGCATAAGTCTTCGAGTAGAAAATGAAAAACTCAAAGAAAACGCTTTAAGGATCATTAAGTTTGAAAAAGGGACAAAGTCACTTAATGATATGCTTGAAAACATTAGGTATAGTGAACATGCCGGAGCGGGCTTAGGATTTGACCCAAATAAAGCTTCGACAAGTAAAACGAAACAAGTAAAATTTGTCAAAACCACAAGTTCTGTCAAAAATATGGACGGTACCATTAAAGGTATAGACGGCACCACTAAAGTTAGTGGTACCGTGGTACCGTCGAGTACTGGAGACAGAACTGAGTCGAATCTGAAAAATAATTCAAGTCCTAAACTAAGTCACATAGTTGTAAATAGTGTCAAAGTACATATTGCTAGTAAAAAGGAAGTCAAAAGCTTTTACAAACCTTTGTCAACCCCGAGCTTGGTTTTGTAAAACCCAACACTAGGTCAAAGACTCCTCTATCTAGAAAAATAAATGTTCCTAAACCTCGGTCAAGAACTCCTCTACCGAGAGGTAACTCTAGTAGACCAAGTTATCCAAGTAACTTTCCTGTAACTTGGAATAACCGTCAACTACAAAGTTACTTACCATGGGAAATTTGTCCTCCGTTCCAACATCCTAACCAAATGCAACTAATGCATGGTATGTTTAATACTAACAACTTTAGACCCATGAAATATTGGGGACCAAATGTTTGAATGTTTGTCTTATTCAATAGATATGCATGGGAATCAACTTGGAGCCCGACGAATAGGTCAAGGATAGTGGATGCACTAATCATATGACGGGTAATCGAAGTCTATTCTCATCATACAAGGCGTACAATGGAGGTAATGTCACTTTCGGTAGCAAACTTAAGGGCAACATCATAGGCAAAGGTATGATTACTCAAAACTCCCTCACTATTAAAAATGTTGAGCATGTAGATAACTTAGGATTTAACTTGCTTAGCATTAGTCAAATGGTAGACAATAAGTGTAGAGTTACATTCTCCGAAGAGGGTAGTAAGATCACTAAGAATGGCAAAACCATAGGCAAAGGAGTTAGGAAGAATGGCTTATTTGTTATGAAAATAGGAAATAAGCCTCATGATAAGATTTGCCTAGCAACCATAGATGATAATTCCACTTTATGGTATAGGAGACTAGGTCACGCCAATATTCGCTTGATACAATCATTGGCGTCTAAGGAACTAGTTAGAAACCAACCTAAGATTAAGTTTGATAAACACTTTTGTGACGCTTGTAAAGTTGGAAAACAAGCTCATTCTAGTCACAAAGCTAAGAATATGGTCTCGACCTCTAAATTCCTAGAACTCCTTCACATGGACTTATTTGGTCCATCCGCCGTACGGTGCTACGAAGGAAATTACTACACCTTAGTAATAGTTGATGACTATTCTAGGTATACTTGGACTAGATTCCTTAAGAATAAGACGAGGAATTCGAAATCTTTAGTAAGAAGGTCCAAAATCAACTAGGGTGTACAATAGTCTCAATTAGGACGGATCATGGTCAAGAATTTGATAATGAAGTGCAATTTGGAGTATATTATGATGCTAATGGTATTACACACAATTTCTCGGTTCTACGCACTCCACAATCAAATGGGGTAGTTGAGCGAAAATATCGTACTCTACAAGAGATGAGTAGAACGATGTTGAATGAACAATCAATTCCGCAAAAGTTTTGGTGTAATGCGGTGGACACCTCAACTTACATACTAAATATGATTCTAATTAGACCTATCTTATGAAAAACACCATACGAAATCTTGAAAGGTAGGAAACCTACTCTTGATTAATTTAGAGTGTTTGGAAGCAAGTGCTTCATACTAAACACTAAAGACTACCTCACCAAGTTTGACCCAAAGTCTTACGAAGGTGTTTTCCTAGGTTACTCCCAAAATAGTAAAGCCTATGTTATCCTAAACAAGGAAACAATGAAAGTCGAAGAATCACTCAACGTGACATTCGATGAAAGCCCTCTACCAACTAAGACATCACCCTTGGTGGATGATAACTTAGATGAGGAATAAGCCATTAAGGTTAATGGCAAGAAAACCTTAGAAAATGACATTGAGGATGAAATAGTTGAAGTTGACGAAGTTGTCAACATTAAGGAATCCAAGAACCATCCTATTGAAAATGTCATAGGAAACCTAAACCAAAGAACTCTTAGGTCACAAGCACAAAAAAAAAGTAATTTCTTTTATTTTATATCTACCGTAGAACCTAAGAATGTCGGTGAAGCAATTAAGGATGAAAGCTGGGTAGTTGCCATGCAAGAAGAGTTAAATCAATTCACCACAAACCAAGTTTGGGATTTAGTACCTCCACCTAAGAATCAAACCATCATAGGAACTAAGTGGGTGTTTAGGAATAAACTCGACGAAAATGGCGTCGTAACTAGGAATAAGGCAAGGTTGGTAGCACAAGGCTATAACCAACAAGAAGGAATAGATTACGATGAAACTTATGCACCCGTAGCTAGATTAGAGTCTATTAGGATACTCCTTGCCTATGCTTGCGCCTTAGACTTTAAATTATACCAAATGGATGTGAAAAGTGCATTCCTAAATGGTTATATCAACGAGGAGGTATACGTTGCACAACCTCTGGGATTCGTTGATTTCGAGAAACCAAATCATGTTTATAAACTCAAGAAAGCACTCTATGGTCTCAAACAAGCTCCTAAAGCTTGGTATGATAGACTAAAAGCATTCTTGATTGAACATGCATATACCATGGGAGTGGTTGACAACACACTTTTCACGAAGAAACATAATTCACATCTCATCATTGTTCAAATATATGTCGACGACATCATATTTGGCTCAACTTGTCCAGAACTGTGCGATGATTTCTCTAAGATCATGCGTGACGAGTTTGAGATTAGCAAGATGGGCGAATTAAATTTCTTCATTGGTCTACAAATAAAACAAATGGAAGATGGTATCTTCTTTAATCAATCTAAGTATAGTAAGGAGATGCTTAAGAAATTTAGTTTAAAAGAGTCTAAGCCCATGAAAACTCCCATGTCCATGAAAACGAAACTCACGAAAGATGAAGAAGGTGAGTCTGTGGATAGCACTAAGTATAGAGGTATGATAGGAAGTTTATTATACCTCACAGAAAGTAAGCCCGATATCATGTTTAGTGTCTGCCTCTGTGCTCGCTTCCAAGAGGATCCCAAAACCTCTCACCTTGAAGCGGTTAAGCGTATCTTCTGATACATTAAAGGCACTATACACTTGGGATTATTCTATCCCAAGGGGACCGGTGTAGAAACTGTTGTCATTGTCGACTCTGATCATGCGGGAGATTATGTGGATCGAAAAAGTACGAGTGGCGTTTGTACCTTCATGGGTTGTTGTCTACCTTCTTGGTTCTCCAAGAAACAAACGGCTCTTACTATCCCCATGACCGAAGCCGAGTACGTAAGTGTCGGAAAGGCATGTCAACAAGCACTATGGATGAAACAAGCTCTTATTGACTATGACATCCTTCTAGACGACGTTCCCATTATGTGCGATAATAAAGGTGCTATTAACTTGAGCAAAAACCTCGTTCAACACTCTCGTACGAAACACATCGAAATTCGTCACCACTTCCTTCGCGATAACGTTCAAAAAGGAAACATTTCTATTGAGAAAGTTCCCTCTCAAGTCGCCGACATCCTGACCAAACCTCTCAAACGAGAATCCTTCAACTATCTTCGTCTAGGTCTAGGAATGATGGAACATATTCCATAAATCTTATGACTATCTAAATATTTCACCCGAAATATTAAAGTCATCCCTCGTATCTCTCTTATGACTATTTGAATATTTCATTGGAAATATTGAAGTCATCTCGCGTGTCTCGTCTGCTGACTCTTTAAATATTTCAATGGAAATATTGAGTCTTTCTTCACATCCCTCATATGACTACTTGAATATTTCACTGGAAATATTAAAGTCATCTCCTTTCGTCTAGTCTAGGTTCTCCTCGTCAAAAGAATTTATTAGGTATAAATTCTTTCCTCGTGTCAAAAATTCTCATTAAAACAGCGAGACTTATTCGTCAAAAATCAAAATGGGAAAAAAATTCATCCCATCAGATCACGGCACAACTAAAGTGGCAGGACACCATTGTGACAACCCGTAATTTCAGGTCATTTTCCAAACATCGACAAGTCACTATTCACGAATTACTATTCATCACTTACTATTTACCAATCACTATTCATTATTCCACTATTCACCGTTTTTTAAGTCAGTTTGAGACTTTAAGAAGTTTTCAAAATTTTCACTATTCACAAAATACTATTCATTCCCGGAGGGAAATCACTATTCATGATTATCATTCATCATTACGTAAACTAGATTTACGGGTATTCAAATGCGCGTAACCAGTATGGTTTAGCTGCGTATTCATGCATCATCATCATCATGTTAGTTCATACACGAGTTTGCATAATTTCAATTAACGTATAGTTAATTATTAAATAAACGATACCACTCAGTCATTTCTACAAACAATGAACCCGACGTTCCCGACTATGATCCTAATATATTTTCATACTCATAATAATGACATAAAAATTATATTATTTGTTTACTCGGTGTTTTGAAACCATTTGCTACATTTTCCGGTATACGCTTATAACTACGTCGGATCGCGATATTTCAACACGACAACTATTTTAACACCCGATTCTTGCAAGGAATGTGATTTTTCAATTTTTACAACTTCGTCATATTTTATTTTGTTTCGTCAGAATTCATTTCTAGATAACTCGGTACCCGGTAACACATATTATCCTAACCAAAGACTAGCTAGATCTTGCACCATGGGACAATATCATTAAATAGCCTACAAACACCCTCTTTTCCTCTCCTTGTTTCACACCTCATGCCCCCCCTAATTTCCCAAAACACTTGAGTATTTTGACTAATACTGTTTACTAATAGATCTATACTTCCAATTCATTCATTTATACTTTGATATAACAAAACAACTAGCAAAAAAAAAAAAAATATTCTCTCATCATTTTCTTCTCCATTAGATCGGCCAACAACAAGAACAAGAGGAACATCATCAAATTTTTCAAGAACAAGTATTAATCAAGTCCCATTAGTGTTACTAGTTAAGGTTTTACAATAAAAACCTCAAAGTAACTTAAGTATTTTCTCTAAAAATCATCAAATCATCAAGTAAGTGTTTCAAATGATTTTTCAATCTTTCATACTTTTATTTGATCTATATTTTGATATATTTTCAAGTATTAGTAGTAGATCATGCCATATACTTATGTTATATATACCACTTTGCACATAAATAATCTCTAACAATAGATCCATAAGTTTTATTAGTAATCTCATGAAACCCACCATTGTTCGTGATGTTTAAGAACCCATGACACCCTAAGAAGGTGTATGGTAGGATTAGACTAGTTGTCGTGTTGATTGAATGTGTTTTGAATAAGCCTTGAACCATAAAAGTGATTATTTCAAACAATAGATAAGGTTCTGTCCAAAATCGTGAAATCTGGAAAACTTAGTAAACTTTGAACTATTTTGGCCTTCATATTCAGAAAATACTTTCAAAAACGAAACCGTGGCCGCTTGAATGAGCAAAAACCGACTTACGACGAGAAAGTTATGATTTTTCTAAGTTTGGCGACGAAAAACTAATTTCTGAAAATTTGCGTGCTGTTTGCCGAGATTCAACGGACAAAACGAGGCATTAGACGTGATCTAGAGGAGCCGACCTATTGAAAATATGTTAGTTCATGTTAATACGAAGCCGTGGATATAAAGAACGTAGAAAACGAGCTCATAACGACAAAGATATACGCGTTTAAAGTCCGACGATTTCACTAAAATTCCATCAGCTTTAAACAAAAATGTTTCTAAGTATATAAAAACAGTTTTTGCAATACACCATGTTGAGAGCCATTTTTCTCAATAATCAAGACCCGTGTGGTCAAAAGTTAAATGATATAACTTCAAGACATTGTTGCAAGGTTTTCAAAAACGTCGAGCATATTTTCTAACTCTTAACGTACACTATTTCGCGACTAGTTTTGCAAGGCCAATTACGCATATTTTCAAGTAATGAAAAATGCTATTTTTACAACGAAAACACTATATTCGCCAATAGACCACTAAACGAGGATCGTGGAGAATCGTTTCAACATATTTACACGAAAAGTAGTTTATAACTTAACGAGACGTCAAAAATGTATTTTTCGACGATAAACGTTATTTTCAAAATTCACGAGTGGTATCGATAACATACGTATTTGCATGTGTAGTGTCATTTCATGACTTACATTAGACCATATCATTCATATTAGGTTGCGGTTAGAGACCGAGCCTCATTTCAGCATATCCACTATTGTCATTGTTGCTATCGCATCAGGTGAGTTTCATAGCCCCTACTCTTGTAATACTTGTTTTATAACCGTTTTGGGGGAGAATACATGCTCGTTTTCATCTAAATGTATACTTGAGTTACTTGAACATGCCACTTGTTTAGTCAAACCATTATTTGCTCTGCTTATGAATTTGTTATTCATTCGAATATATAGTATATTCACTTGTATTACACTTAAATTCTTTTTACCCATGGACCCAAGCACTTTAAACAATTATGCCTGCTTAACCAAATGAACCGGCACCAACACTATGTACATACATGACAAATGAACGGGTCACATAACCGAATGAATGAGTAATATGACCGAATGAACGGGTCGCATGACAAATGAACGGGTCACATGACAGAATGAACGGGTCACATAACCAAATGAATTGGTCACGTAACCGAATGTACTGATCGAACTAAATGTATTTTTAAATCATGGTCCACATATTACCTTTGTTCACCTAAACCAAATCTTATTGGGCAGTGGGTTGTAAACACACAGGTTGCAAGTCTTGTATGGGCGGGACTTGGGACTGAGTGGATTTACAATGCCTTCGCTGGGAAATCATTATTCAAATGCTTTACATTGTACACTAAACTCTATGAACTCACCAACCTCGTGTTGACACTTTAGCATGTATTTTCAGGTATAAAGCAATAGCATACTATTGGAGGCTCTTGGCAGGGCATGACATGGTCATAGAAGACTCTGATATTCATTTGGGGACCGCTTAACTTATTTATGGGCTTATTTCCGCACTACTTTTAATCGTGTAAATTTAACACTTTTACTAATGAATTTCATCCTAAATGATTCAGGTAAAAACCGTTCTTTGTACTTGTGTTGTGATACCAATTGAGTAGCACCCCAGCGACATGTATGCTTCCGCTGGACCCAATTTCTGGGGGTGTTACAACCATTAAATTTAATGGTACCGTGGTACCGTGTATCTGATACAGTTCGTATTTTAGTCCTCTTTTCCCACATTGTTCATTTTAAACCTTTCCAACTTCTACCATTGCTTTCAAAACCAAACCTCACAATCCAAAACTCAATTACACCTCTTCAAGATCTAATTCAAGGCATTGATTCTCAAGATTACCAACTACTTTCACCTTTTCGACAGGAATTGTAAGTCATTTGACTATACGTTTCCTTAATCTTGAGTCTAGGGTTTGTTCATGCATGAAAATTGAATTGGCGTTTTTCAATTTTGATTGAGTCTCTATGAAATTAGGACTAGGATTAGGTAATGTATAACCTTCATGATTCCCTTAATATAGGATTTGCATAAACCCACTTTAATAACATATTTTGGTTCAATTTTTTTAAGTAGGTTTAAGAGGAATCATGTCTAGAATATTTGCAATTAGGATTAGGAGTCATTAACATTCTAATTTTTCAAAATTTTTGGCGCCAAAACATTGAAGTCGCCAAACACCCCAATTCCATTATTTTCAAAAAATTTCACGAAACTAGGATCATGAAACATTTTTTTGTGCATTGTTGATACAAACTAAAAACGTTTTTCTCATGCATACATGATCTTACGAATATTGATCGAATTACATAAATAATATGTATTCGTCGACATATTCGCTTGAGCAAAAGTGAAGTTAGGAGTGTTTGGGTAATCTCATTATTTTTAGTTCTAAAATCGAGATTACCGCACCTCCACATAGTTTGCATATAGGAACACACTAGGCACGTGTCTTTAAATGAAATATTCTCAATTTTAATCTTTGATAAATTTTTCTTAGGTAACAAGAGATATCACATGTTTGATTACGATCATGAACTGACAGTCGATTACATTCCCAAACCATCACTTGAATTAAACACCCCACTTTGTCACATACAAAGTTTCAGTCACCTAGAGTCTCGTCTCTTTCATGAAGGACGAATTGTCGAGTCCTCTTTTCTCAATCATGATCATATCGAAACCATGTTTCAAGAAATCGGATTCGATTGCTTGTTTCAGATTAATGATCTAATATGTCCTCGATTTGTTCTTGAGTTCTATAGACAAGTTAAACTCGTACATAACGAGGATCAAACTTTGTCTCTTCAATTCGTGATACAAAACCAAGAAATCTCACTCACTCTTGACCAATTTGCTCACATTCTTGAACTTTCGAACCATGGACAATGTTCCTACACGGAAGGTTGGTCTCTAAAAACCCTCACGAGTCACCAAATTGAGTCTGGTCCTTACAATACCCTCATTCCCACTCTATGTGAGATTAAAGAACATATTCATCTTCCTCAAAAAGTTCATGGTTTTCTTAAAGAAAATGGTGAAATTGAGTTCCGTGAGTCTCATGACTATGACTTAGATTCACTAAAAGTCTATGTTGATGAAATTCATCCACATCTACGTAGATGGATAGAAGTCATTCGTGAAAATGTCTTTTGTCTTCCTCACAACCGTGAGCACCTTCCGGCGTGTTGTGCTCACATGTTGTATTGTCTAGTCACCGAACAACCTTACAATCTTGCTTACTTTGTGGCAAGGAGAATTGTTAGTGTCAGGGGTCGACTAAATAAGGCGATACCCTATGGCATGTTGTTGACTCGTCTATATCGGTTTGTCATGAACTCGTTCCCTCACCTCCAAAACAATCGATACCTCCTTGTCAATCCCACCATGGCTCCTCTAACTCAAACCACCTATATCTCTCTCTATTGGGAATGTACATCATCTCAAGGGAATCATGATGATAGTTCGGTATCGTGCTATGATGTTTCATCAAGTGATGATGAATGAGGGTGTGCTCAAGTCAATGGAATCATTTTCATAATTAGGATTTATCTATGACAACTTACATTAAAGATTAATACTCTTTATTATCTTGCATGCTTGATATTTATTCTATCACCTTGCATGATCTTTTATCATGTGATTCTTGGATGCTAGTTTATTTTTTCCTTTTTGTTTGCATGCTTATAGATTATCTCAGAAAATTGCATGATAATCTTTAATTGCTAGGAGTAGCTTAATATGGGACATATTAGGCAAATAAATCTTTAGTGATTTGAGGCACTAACATTTCCTACAAATAGTTCCCCTAAAAAACTTCCCTCGAGCTACCCAGAATTAGGCTGCACAGGAAAATTCGTGACTCTCATGTCACGGTACCGTTAAATAGGCCACGGTACCATTAAATTTAACGGCATCATGTGGTATTTAGTGGTATCGTGCCCTTGTTTGACGAATTTTCACTGTTTCCTCTAGAAACCTGCATCCCTAACCTCAAACCTGCAAAATTTTGCAAACTCACATACACCCCAAGATTCCCTCACTACACCATAGGACACTACCATCACCTTTAATTCAAATCCCACAACTCTTGCCTATATAAGGCCTCACCAATGCAATCTTATCTTGCATCTCATCTTCAACCTCACACCACTCAATCACCATGTCTTCCATACAAGGATCAACAACCCACATCTCCAAGAAAGCTAGGATAACCATAAGACCACCATCCAAACCTCTCTTTGTTGATCTCACAAAAGATGATGAAGTCACAACACCACCTTCCCAAGCCACTCCTTACTCACCATCTCCACCTAATGCTCCTTCCAAAACATCTTCTGTTGATCCCAGTTGAGCTAACGATCTTGTTAATTACCTTAGATGTAGATCTAAGACAATAGGTATAGAGACTGTTCTTGATTGATCTATTAAATACTATGCAGAAACTAGTACTTAATCTTAAGAAGAATTAAGAATCGAACACACAATAATTCTCTCAACTATCACCTCAATATATTGAATACGGTTACTCAAAAGTAACAGGGTTACAAAGAACCTTGAAGTGAATACAAAACAATAATACGTATTACGTGTATCTAACCCTAACCCTAGATCCTCCTTTTATTGACTTAAGGAATCCTAGTCGGTTACAAAGACTTTCTATACAAGATAATATCTATTCGTATCGTTACTGTAATTATCTAACAAACTATACACGTTTATCTAATAAGCAGCATAATGATTACTCTAGCAGTAGAATCTTCGTAGGCTAGCAGTAGAATCACACTTAGCTTATTTCTTCAATCTTCTCAGAAATCCAGCAGTAGAATAAATATACTAGCAGCAGAATGATTACTCTAGAAGTAGAATCTTCTTGGGCTATCAGTAGAATCACACTTTGCTTATTTCTTCAATCTTCTTAGAAATCCAGCAGTAGAATAAATATACTAGCAGCAGAATCATTTAGCCCAGCAGCAGAATGATACTTAATATATTTTCCTTTAGAACCATGAGCAGTATAATCAAACCTTAAGCAGCAGCATCTTCAAACCCAACAATCCTCCCCTAAACTTGATATTTTCTCCCCAAATATGCAAGTTTCTTCTAAGCACAGATCAACACCAAGAGGATGCTTCCAAACACTTAGCTCTGCTTTGAAGACTTTGATTTAAGCACTTTTTCATACTTCTTCAAAAGTTTATAGGCTTGATCATCTGAAAAGAACCCTTTCTGTAACTTTAACATACCAGGTTTTAACATCTGAGTGATAACTGCTGTATCCAAAGGATAATCTTTTTCCACAAGCATGTAAACCATCACACCTTGACCAACCAGTTCATGTACTCCACAAGATTGATACAAATACCATCTATGAATTTTGGTATTTAACAATTCCTTCCATTCAAGATCACTACCTTGTGGCTCAAACATGTTCTTCAGAAAATAATAGTTTATCCTCTCATATATCACATCTGGTCTTTTATCACCATAGATTCCCTTATACAACTTCCAGAGTTGCACCACATCATCTCTATCCATATAATGTAACATCTGAGAAAATCTAACATATCCATAATATAAGCCATTTGATCTTTTGAATTCCCAATATGCTTCACTTCCATCTCTGACTGTTTGTGAATAAGAGATGATTGGATATTTGGTTGTTAAGGGAACTGCATTAGATATCTCAGGTTCCTTTTGTGGTGCTAGAACTTTGAGAGACATTACTCTTGCTCTATCCTCCTCAGTTTCCTCTTCAGTTTCATGCTCATCAACACATGATCCCTTCTCAACTTTAGAACTGCTCTCTGAATCACTCATCACCACTGGCTTAGTTCTTTTCTTCTTCCTGGCCCTCATTTTCAATCTTCTTCCAGACCTCTTTACACCAATGGTAGATTCAGTCTTTACCTCTTTCTCCTCATTTTTCTCATCATTCATTACCTCTTTTTCAACTGCCTTATCAATATCCACCTTTTCTTTGACACTCTCAGATACTTTCTTAGGCTTTGCAACATTAGATTCTGGATTCATATAAGCCCTTGGTGTCTTTTGTCTTGTAAGTTTTGCAATATCAGCATCTGATATGGGTTCAATAGGTCTGTTTTTCCTTGCATAAGCCTCAAAATATGCTCTCTCAATAGCTGCATGAGTCATCCCTTTGAAAGAGCTAGCTTTCCAGTAGGCTTGATGCTTTAGATAATTCTTCATATAGTTTATCTGTTCAGCTCTTGTAGGCTTCTTCCTCTTAGAAACCTTTTTCTGACTCTGTTTCTTTCTAAACTCTCCCAGCAGATCATCTATAGCACATTGTTGCTCTTCAGGAGTGTATCTCTCTCTTTCCTCTTCTTGAGTCTTCATAGCTACTTCCCAATCAGCTTGTTCTTGCTTTCTCTTTGCATTTTCTGCTTCTGCATCAAGTTGTGCTTGCACCTGTCTAGCAACTTCTTCATCTGTTAGACTTTGTTGTTCTTGTTGACTTGGTGATTGAAACTTGAACTTCTTCTTGGGTTCTTCAACAAGAATTCCTTTGCCTTTGTCTGTTGATGAAATAGTTGGTTGTGCAGGTTTTGGGATTGGTACAGGCTCTATAATAACAACTCCTTTAACTGGTTTTCTTGAAGGTTTTGGGATTGTTTTTGTTTTAGTTGATTGTGGTTTTGGTTCAGACTGTTTTGTTGGTGTGGAGACTTTATTCTTCAGATTAAGCATAACTTGAGCCAAACTAATAGTATCATTATCTGACTCTTCATCTCCTTGCTCAGCAGCAGGATCAGGAACACTAGCAGCATTATGCTCTGCACCAACAGCAGAATCTTTCTTAGCCAATTTCTCAACAGCAGCATTATCACCTAAAATCTGCTCCTTCTTCTCTGATTCCAAAACCACCTCATGACCTGACTTATCTTTAACCGCAAACTCCTCAACATGTTCACCACTATCAGCATCCACATCCATATCAACATTTTCATCCAATTTAGTCTCAACATCCCCTTGACCCTTGTTCTCTTCCCCTGAATCCTGGTCTTCATTCATCCCTGTTTGGGAGCATCCTCCCCCAAACCAGGTTTGGAAGTCTTTGATTCTGAAGCCCTTGATCTCTTTAACCCCTCAAGATGTCTAACCCTCTTCTTTAGCTTTCTGATTTCTGCACCCTGAGTAGATTTGACCATCACCAATTGCTTCTTGAGACCAAGCACTTCCTTTGACAATTTTGTACATCTGACCATCAATTTCTTTATAAGTTTCAGACTATCTTCACCACTTCGGTCTGTGTTACCTGACCCGAGAGGTGGATCATCAGATTTGGCATTTTGTACATTTGGGACCGTCAATTCATCAGTATTAGTTTCAAGTCTAGCCTCCTCACTTCGACCTGTGTGACCTAGTCCGAGAGGTGATTCATTGGCATTGTCATTGTGTACATAAGTATTCATCAATTCATTTGTTTCATTTCTGTCCTCATCACTTCGGGATGTGTTACCTTCCTTGAGAGGTGAATCAATGGACTTAAACTTAGTATCAACCCTTGGTTGATCACTTGAGTCTCCCTTTTTAGCCATGTGACTGGGGTTTCCATCACCTGTTTCAAGTTCAAAAGAACCCTCAACATTAGATGTTGTCATGTTTGAGGTCTTAGGTATGTTAGCACTGTCCTGTTCAGCTACAAAGTTGGAAACAGTAGTGCCAGCATCTCCCATCATGCCACCTACATCCCCTGTGGCAGCCTCATCTGCTTCCATACTAACATTGGCCTAAGGTAGCACAATGTCCTCATTTTGTGAAGTCCTAGGGGATTGGGTCTTTTGGGTTGATTCATGGGATTGTTCAGGAGTGGGTGTGTGATGGGAAGCTGTTGGGATTTCAGCTTCTTCACCCTGAGTAGCAGCCAATTGCAAATTATGTTGGGACAAAGGAGAGATAGTTCCAGAAAAACCAGTCCCATTTTTCCTCAAATATGTAAACATTTTGCTTATAAGTTCAGGACTGCCATGGGTCCCTTGATGTTCCAAAGGTTCTTTTAATAGTTTATTGATGATTAGTTGCAAAAACCTTGGATAAACATAAATTTTTCCAGAAATATGCTTTTTCAACCCTTCAAAAATCATAGCTGAAAAATTAAATGGTTGGTCTGTGGCCAGACAAATCAAGGTAGATGCTTGAGTTGTACTGAACTCACTCCACCCAGTAGTTTTAGAGCTAAGACAATGTAAAAGGGTGTGAAGAAGAAATTTCCATTGTGGGCAGAGAAGACCTTTGAAAAACTTTAAACCATTGTTTTTCCTCTCATACCCAATATTTTCAAGTTCTTGAAAAATGGTAGCATTATCAAGACAAATAATTGCTTCATTAGTTGTAAAATGAAGTACTTCTCTTACAACTTTTTCAGTAATAATTATCCTTTGATTGTCTACCTTAGCCTTCAAATATTCTCCCCCATTTTCATTAGTTTTGACCCTGACAGTGGACCAAAACTGTTTCATGTGGGATTTATATATTGTGGGATTTACCATTAACGCATACCTTATATGGGAAGCGTTAAGAAAGTCAATGACCTCAGTAAAACCCTCAGCTTCTGGGACCTTCTGAAGAAATGCTACTTGATTGTGATTTGCGGAGTATTCTCTTTTCGTCATTGTGAATTTAGGGTTTTAATTTTGGGGTTTTTTGATCGGATGATAAGAAGATGTGTTAGGGTTTGAATTGGGTTTAATTTTGGGCGCACAAAGTTAATTTTGAGATCGAATTGGGTTTTTAAGCCGTTTGGATCTCATTAGGGTTTAATTCGAGCCAATTTTCAAAATAGTCCCTTTACTTTCAAACCAAGCAGCAGAATCCCAATAGTTTCAAGTTGAGCAGCAGAACCTTCAGCAGTAGAGCGTGTTGCCTAGCAGCAGAAACTTTTGGAACCAGCAGCAGAATGTTCACTGAGCATTCCAAACATCTTTTTCTCATCAAATCAGCTATCCTCATTGACTTATCCTGCAAAAGGTTAGTCCAAAACCACAAAAACAAAAGCAAGTATATTCCACAATAATCACAAGCAATTTTTATACTTAGCAACAGAATAACCAACTAGCAGCAGACAACATACAAACAGAGCAAGCAATAGAAACAATGTATTTGATTAATAACAGTACAAATCCTTACAAAACATTACAAAAACATACAGAGATAAGGTTTTTCAAAGATTAATCATTCCAATACTAGCAATTAAAAATTGAAATCTACTCACATCAAAACCTTTAGTGAGTAAATCTACAACATGGTTGTCAGTATGGATTTTAACTATTTGAATTAACTTTTTCTCATAAGAATCTCTGATAAAATGATGTCTTATCTCAATATGCTTTGTTTTTTTAATGAAAAACAGGATTTTTAATAATACACATTGTACTGTTATTGTCAATGTAAATTTTGGTGTTCAAAAAGTTGTACCCATAATCCAGTAGTTGGTTTTGAATCCAGAGCACTTGTCCACAACAACTAGAAGTAGCCACATACTCAGCTTCAGTTATTGAATTAGCCACCACTGTCTGTTTCTTGCATTGCCAAGAGATCAACCTATGTCTAAGAAATTGACAGCCTCCAGAAGTTGACTTCCTATCCAAACTTGCTCCAGCATAGTCACTATCTGAGTATACCACCAAGTCAAAAGGTGAATCCTTAGGATACCAAAGGCCCAACCTAGGTTGACTCCTCAAGTACCTAAAAATCCTTTTGACAGCATTCAAGTGAGAAACTTTGGGGTTCACTTGAAATCTGGCACAAGCACACACAGCAAACATAATGTCTGGTCTTGAAGCAGTTAGATACATCAAAGATCCAATCATGGATCTGTACAAATGCACATCAACCTCTTCCCCATCTTCATCCTTGAGCAAAGGCTTGTTGGTCTCCATTGTTGTTTTAGCTGGCTTCACATCAGAAAAACTGAATTTCTTCAAAATATCAGCCACATACTTGTCTTGGCTGATGAAAATCCCATCTTTCTTCTGCTTAACTTGAAGCCCCAAAAAGAAAGTGAGTTCCCCCATAGAACTCATCTCAAATCTACTATGCATGAGCTTCTCAAATTCCTCACATAACACCTTATTTGTAGACCCAAAAAAGATATCATCTACATAAACTTGTACTAGTAGGATATCCTTTTTGTCTTTCTTGATGAATAAAGTCTTGTCAATGGTTCCTCTGCTGAAACCATTGTTTAACAAAAACTTGGATAAGGTGTCATACCAAGCTCTAGGAGGTTGATGTAGTCCATACAGTGCTTTCTCCACCTTATAAACCCTATTAGGATAATTAGGGTCTTCAAAACCAGGTGGTTGCATCACATACACTTCTTCATCAATCTTTCCATACAAGAAAGCACTTTTCACATCCATCTGATACACAGTGAAGTTCTTGAATGAAGCAAATGCCAAGAATAGTCTGATTGTCTCTACTCTTACTACTGGTGTAAATACTTCATCATAGTCAATGCCCTCTTCCTGTGTGTATCCATGAGCCACCAATCTTGCCTTGTTTCTGATTACAATTCCTCTTTCATCTCTCTTGCTTCTGAACACCCATTTAGTACCAATTGCCCTTTTTCTAGATGGCAAATCAACCAATGTCCAGACTTCTTGAAGCTTGAACTGCAATAACTCCTCTTGCATAGCTTCAACCCAACTTTCATCTTTTAATGCTTTGTAGGCATTCTTGGGTTCCTCTTGAGATAAGAAACAGGCAAACATACAATTTTGTAAATCCTTGTGGCTCTTTCTTTGATGAAGAGACTGAGCAAATAAGCCTTGATCAAACAAATTACTGAAACCTTTTGCTTTACTTCTTGTTTGAACAGCAGAATGAACATCTCCAATTATTTGCTCCTTTGGATGATCCTTGTGTATTCTAGTGGTTGGAATAGGACTGACTGGAATTGCATTCTCCATATTGTTGAAATCAGCCTCTGCACCAAACCCTTCTACAACTTCATCATCAGTGTCAGCATAGACATTAACTAATCCAGGCATATTTGGGTCTTTTGGATAGTTAACATCATCAAAGGATTCTCCATCTTCATCAGCAGTAGAAAATCTTGGTATAGCAGTAGAACTGCTAGGCTGAGCAGCAGAAACTTTTGGCCTAGCAGTAGAATCAGGGATACTACTGCTTATGTTATTTCCTCTGTTTTCACCAAGATCCACTTTATCAGCAACATGTGGTTCTTCATTAACCACCTTATTAGCATTAGAAGGTTCAGCCCCACCTTCTACATCCTTTTGAACAGCATCACCTTGTGAACTCTTGCCCTCCTTCTCTTTGGGTGTGAAAAGTTGATCAAGCTTCCACTTCTCAAGAATGACAAATTCCTGTGCAAATTCATTTGCCTTGGCTTGTGTACCTGCATTAGAATTTTCTTGTGTTCCGGCAGACATGTTAGTTGTACCTGCATTTACTGGCACATAATTCATACTTTTGGTTAATGAATCTATGTCAAACAGCCATTCAGGTCCACTTCCAACAACACTAGGTGTGGTTTCACTAAACCTAACATGTAAGTTTTCTTCCACATGCCTAGTTCTTTGATTGAATACTCTAAAAGCCTTACTATTTGTGGAGTATCCAACAAAGAAACCTTTGTCTGCTTTCTCGTTAAATTTTCCTAGGTTATCAATGGTATTTAAGATAGTAACAGGACACCCAAATGGTTTCAAGAAATCTATCATAGGTTTCCTACCATGAAATAATTCATAAGGGGTCTTGTTATGAGGCTTCACTACCTTACTCCTATTTTGCACAAAACAAGCAGTGTTGACTGCTTCAGCCCAAAAAGTAGTGGGTAATTTTGACTCTGACAACATTGTCCTAGCAGCCTCAATTAATATCCTATTCCTCCTCTCAGCAACACCATTTTGCTGAGGAGTTCTAGCCACACTAAACTGTCTTAAGATACCTTTTTCAACACAGAACTGATTCATCACATTATTCTTAAATTCAGTTCCATTGTCACATATGATTATCTTAACTTTGTGATTAACTAGGTTTTCTACTCTTGTTATGAAAGCCTTAAGAATGCTAGATGTCTCATCCTTAGTGCCTAAGAAGAAAACCCAAGTAAACCTACTGAAGTCATCAGTGACAACTAGGCAATACATTTTCTTATTCAAGCTTTTCAGAAAAGTTGGCCCAAAAAGATCCATATGCAACATGTATAAGGGCTCAGAAATAGAGTTCACCACTTTGGTCTTACAAGAAGCTCTGTGTTGCTTTCCCATCTGACAAGCAACACAGGTTTCAGGTTTTTCAAAAAATTTTGAAGGTAAACCTCTAACAAGGTTTCCCTTAACCAATTTGTTTATTGTTTTGAAATTTAAGGTTGTGTTTGTTTCGGCTCATTCAGATCTGAATACGTCTGAAGTCTGATTCGGTCAGACATTTTCAGATTCAGACTGTTTGTTTATTCAGACATCTGAAGTCTGAATACATCTGAATAGGGTCTGATTCATTCAGACATTTGAATATGTCTGATTACATCTGAAAAGCTTAAACTTTACACCTACTTCTTTTCAATCCTTATCTCCTCATCTTGGTCTTGATTTTTTATTAATAATCATGAATGGAGGGTCTTTTAGTTTGTTTTATAGCGAAAGGATTGTTTTTTGTTTATTCAGACACTTTATAAAAACAAACAGACTAAAACAATTCAGATTCAGACTTTCGGACCACTAATTCAGATTCAGACGTGGTATTCAGATTCAGACATAAAATGTCTGAATAAACAAACAGCACCTTAGTGTCCAAGCCTTCTATGCCAAAGTTTGGATTCATCAATTGTGGCTTTGGTAAACAGACAAGTTAAATCTCTTTTGGGAAGGATGTTCTTTATGTCCACAATGTATATATTGTCTTTACTAGGGACTCTAAGTTGTACTAATTTATCATTAGGCAACTTGTAGTCAGGAGATAGGACAAGACACTCAGTGTCTGTAAAAAGAACAAAATTCTTTTTGTCACACATTTGTGAGACACTAAAAAGATTGAACTTAAGTCCATTTACCAAATACACTTTTTCAAAATCCAGGTTGCCTGTTTTAATAGTACCTTTTCCAACAATTTTACCTCCTTTGGGGTCATTCCCAAAGGCAACATAGCCCCCATCCAAAGCTTCAAAATCTTACAAGTTGCTTTGGTCTCCAGTCATATGTGAAGAGCATCCACTATCAAAAATGCATTTATCCTTTAGCTCATCCTGTAGATTGCCCTGCACATAAAGTAAGAGAATTAGTTTCTCTTTGGGACCCAAGCCATTACTGACTTGGATCTGCCTTGTGCATCAAAGTAATCAAATTTCCTGAAGTCCATTGATGCACTGCTGTGTCTGAGAACATGATCTAAAACTTTAATTTTAGGTTTTCAGACCCAGCAAGCTGAGGCCTTAACAACATAGAAATAATTGCCCACAACAGTGTTTGTAACCACTTTTGGCTCACCAGCAGAAACTGCTTTTGCCTTAGCAGTAGAAAACTCTGTTTTCTTAGGAATGGGCCTTGATGGTACAGCAGCAGTAATTGTCCTAGAAGCACCATCTCTTAACAAAACTTCCCTAGGAACCATGTTTCTTTTGAGGTGTGGGTGAGTCTTTCTAGCAAAATTACTGTAGTTCACCCTAGTATGTTGGTTCCAAACAGGTTTTTGAGCACTAGTTCTAACATGTATTGAGTAGTAACAATTTTCTTGCAAGTGCTCAAAACTACCACAGCTGTGACATGCCTTATTAACCAGTTCAAAATCACTACCTAACTTGTGTGAAATCAGGTTGTTCATGTTTCTCTAGTTTCCTCTAGGCAAGTTATTAGTCTTCCTAGGATAATCTCTAGGTTTCACATCATATTCATCCATTTTCCTAGAAATTCTGCTTCCTAACACAGGTTTTACAAATTCAACATGTTTAGCTTTAGTTTCAGCTGTGTTAACCTGAGTGACTTTTGATTCAACAGTCCTAAAAATTTCTCTCTTTTTAGCCTTAGGTGTTGAGTCAGTCTCATCATCCTCACTATCTGACACCCAATCTTCAATGATTACAGTATGAGACAACTTCTTTTCTACCTTAGTTGCATAAGTTCTATCAGGTTTTACATTATTTGATTCACTTGATTCACCTACAGGTTTTGCATCTACCTCAGTTAAGAATGACAATTCCTTTTTGGGAGGTGCAAAGGCACTTTTGACTGGGGGTGGTACTTCAACAAATCCTAAACCACTCCCTCTTCTCAGTATTTGACTTCCAATTGAATTGTTGATAAGATCAGTTGCAAGCTGTTGTTTTTCTACCAAAATGACATGTTTTTCTTTCTTAGATAAGGCTACATTTCTAGCCTTTTCAGCCTCCTCAACTCTTTTATTAAGAACACTAATTTCAGCATCTTTCTTAATAATTTCTACTTCTAGTCCATTAATCTTATCAACATATTCTACTTCATTTTGTTTAAGAAAGTCAAGTTTTGCTTCTACTGATTTTAGGCCATATTCATAACCTAAATTATCAAGTTTTAACTTTTCTACTTCCATTCTTAAACTTTCATTCCTAGATTTTAATTTTTCAACAGTATCTAGGCATGATTTAAAAGAACAAGATGACTCATTTGATACCTGAGATCAGAACCAGAGGATGAAAAAGCATAGGCCATTAGTGCAAAATTGTGTCCCTTCTTTTCTTCTTCAGCCATGAAAGCAGCATTTGGTCCATCCTCTGCTTGGTCACTCCAGTCATAATCTCCCAATCCATCACATGAAACCTAGAGCAGCATTAGTCTTGGTTTCTTCAATGGGAACAATCCTTGCAGGCTCTTTGTTCTTCTTTGGTGCTCTGCACTCCCTAGCAAAGTGTCCCTTTCTCTGACAATTATAGCACTCAATTTTTGACTTATCAAACCCCACATTGGTTTGTTTGTACTTGAGTGCTCTTCAGTCTTTCTTTAAAAATCTTCTTGCCCTCATAGTTAGCATAGCCATCTGCCACTTTAAGTCAATCTCCTCAAGATCATCAGGATCTATCTGCTCCAGATCCTGATCAGTAATAGTTGTGCTTGTAGTGAGATCAGCCAAAAATGCACATATAGCTGCATCATGATGTTATCAGTATTTGAACTAGCAGCAGAAACAGGTGCACCAATAGCAGAAACAACATGAGCAGCAGCAGAATGGTTGTCATGAGAACTTCCAGATCCCTTGTTGTTAGAAGACATAAAAGCAAGATTGCTTGTACCAGAAGATGAGCTGGATGTACCTTTGACTTCAGATTCATATACCTTTAAATTGTTGTACAAATCATCCAAAGTCATTGTTTCAAAGTCAGTCTTATTCCTCCAGACCACTGTATGCGTATTCCATTCAGATGGTAAGCTCCTCAGAAACTTGAGATTGATGTCTTCTTGAAGCATTGAGACCTTCATAAGTTGTAATTGACTCACCAACCTCTGAAGTCTATCATAGGTAGCATCAATGTTTTCTTGAACTTGAAGCAGTAAATGTTTCAAATTGAGCTTGAGCAATTCTTCCAAAGACTTTTTGGTGGCCACATTCCCACCAAATCTGAGTTCAACTGCATCCATCAACTCTCTAGCAGACTGAGTGTTACCAAAACTCAGTTGATATTCATTCGGAATACCCATCAACAGCATATTGTGAGTTTTGATTTCCAGCTTCCTTTGTGCCTTTTCCTCATTAGTTTTAATGGGTAAAGGTCATCCATCAGCACCCTTAGGAGGTAGAGTATCTCCATTCTGAATGACTTCCCACATGGAGTAGTTTAAGCATCTTCATGTACTACTCAATTCCTCATCTTCCAGAGTTCATACTTACCAGCCTTCAGCATTGGTACCTTTGAAGCAGTCACCATATGGGTAGTATCTAAATCCATTGCTTATGTAGATGATGAACAGACCTGAGTTTACGAAATTCTTCTTGGTAGCAGTCTCTAGATCACAAGCTCTGATACCACTTGTTGATCCCAGTTGAGCTAACGATCTTGTTAATTACCTTAGATGTAGATCTAAGACAATAGGTATAGAGACTGTTCTTGAATGATCTATTAAATACTATGCGAAAACTAGTACTTAATCTTAAGAAGAATTAAGAATCGAACACACAATAATTCTCTCAACTATCACCTCAATATATTGAATACGGTTACTCAAAAGTAACAGGGTTACAAAGAACCTTGAAGTGAATACAAAACAATAATACGTATTACGTGTATCTAACCCTAACCCTAGATCCTCCTTTTATAGACTTAAGGAGTCCTAGTCGGTTACAAAGACTTTCTATACAAGATAATATCTATTCGTATCGTTACCATAATTATCTAACAAACTATATACGTTTATCTAATAAGCAGCAGAATGATTACTCTAGCAGAAGAATCTTCGTAGGCTAGCAGTAGAATCACACTTAGCTTATTTCTTCAATCTTCTCAGAAATCCAGCAGTAGAATAAATATATTAGCAGCAGAATCATTTAGCCCATCAGCAGAATGATACTTAGTATATTTTCTTTTAGAACCATGAGCAGTATAATCAAACCTTAAGCAGCAGCATCTTCAAACCCAACATCTTCCACTAGAACCACATCTTCATCATCTCCCTCTCTCAACACCATGCCATCATCCATGGACTACACACTCTCACCCATCACTCCATTGGATTATGCCATGCCAACCCCATCACCAACTAACTCACCACCACCTCCTTCCCCAATCATGGGACAACCTATCCAACCTCATCCATTTGATCTACATAGTGCTAATTGCCTATGTTGCCTCCACAACCGTAACCTCATCTTCTCCTTGAGAAATGAGATACATTTCATGTTCTCCTATGTGAAGAATCTCTTGACACCACCACCACCTCCAATCATGTCACCCTCACCACCTCCTCCTAGCCCACATAACTAAACATGTTCATGTTTAGTTTTCAACAATAAACCTTTAGGACCCTTTTTGGAAATGAAGCTTGTCGTAGGGCCTCTTGTCACTAATGATTTATTTAAGCTTCTTGTTGTTTGTCTTTATGTTTGTGATGTAGTCATACTTATGTATGACATCTCTTTTAGTGAATGGATGGGCATGTTATGTGGTTGTTTTATTTTTTGGTGTTTGGCTACTTAGCCAATTTTTTTGTGGTCGGATATTTTACATAATTGCTACATGTTAGATATTGTATATTTGTCATCTAACTTTGTTTTGTAGCAAGAATCATTGCTCAATTCCTTGGTGTCCTCCAAACGAGGGGGAGTATACATCAAGGGGGAGCCTTAGCAACCTTTTTGCTTCGACAAAAAGGGAGAGAAATGGGATGTAAACTCATTAAAAACTTGTTAAAATTAATTTTAACTTAAAATGAGTTTAGGTTTTGTCATTATCAAAAAGGGAGAGATTGTTGATGCAAATAATTTTCTAAAAACGTTATTTATATCTTTCGATAACTTCACATTTTGAGGATGACAAAATGTGAAAACACTTTACGTTAAAATCAACGTAAACAAGTTTTTAGTCGAAAGATCCCATTTCTACGCAAATCACTCTAGGTATGAACAAACAAATTTACAACTTGACAAATGATCAAAGAAGTGAATTTGTGTTTAAAACTTCACATTTTTTATGTGACAAAACATTTTTTCAAAAATACACTTTACAAGTTATTTTTGAATTATTAAGAAATGTTTTATTGGAAAAATAATTTTAAATATCATAACAGCTATTTTTCCCCCAAAATCAGCTCCAAACTTCCCCAAATAAACTTTCACCACTAAAGACAAAAAGAGGAGCATTTTTGTCCGGCACGGTACCACTAAATTTAGTGGTACCGTGTCCCCATAACGGCTAGATTTTTTCTACCTGTAAATACCAGCACTCTTCACAGTTTTTGGGCATCCTTTTTCACACCCATCTTTCTGAGTTCAATACTCTCACCACATCTTTTCTTCTTGATAATTTAGTTTAGTTTTCTTTTGTTTAAAGAGTGATCCAATCATCCAACCAAGTGATCACCTTCATTCCTCTACTAGTGCAAGAAAAGAACACAAGGTATCAAAGAAGATACAAAGTGTTGTAGTTGTAGTTAGTGCACTTGTAACATTTGTTACACACTTGTTGTATTCTAGCATACATCAAGTTCATTTTTTCTTTTGAGAGTTTATGAGAGTAGATCATTGTGATCTTGTAGATATATTGAATATCTCTTGTAGCTTGTGAGCTTGTGAGTTGATCAAAGGTATAGTGGGTAGATAGAGTCTAGTGAGAGTTGATCATTGTGATATTGGAGATCTCTAGTAGCTTGTGGGATAGTGTGTTGATCAAGTAGATCAAGGGTAGATCGGGTAGATCGAGTCAAGTGTGTTGATTGTGTGAAGTAGAAAGGATCGTGTAGATCGTGGTAGATTGGTACTAGCTAAGATTAGTCCTCGACATCTAGCTTAGTGTCGGAAATTAGGATAAGCGACGTTGTACGGTTTTCTCCGCCTGAAGGGAGCTTTGTTGACATAGTGCTTGAAACTCTCGAGTGTGGTACTCGAGGAGTGGAGTAGGGTGAAGAAGAGCTTCGTGACCGAACCACTATAAATCTCTTTGTCCCGGTTTGATCTTTCCATCTCTTTTCTTTACATTTATTATTTACATTAGATAGTATAGTTTAGTGTCCATATTGGTGTTGATTGATTACACATAAGATTCGAATCAAACTTTTTCAAAAGTAAAATTTGAAACAAATTAAAAACCGGGAAAACTATTCAACCCCCCTTCTAGTTTTCCGCACTGTCTTCCCCATGCAATGCATATTGAAATTACGCACGAAACCACTAAATTCCTTAGTCAGGGATCTGTTGATTAAGTTATTGGCAAGATCTTCTTCATAGGGTTTGCCAAGTGCTTGTAGTTGGTCCATGTAATCATTCATTTCCAACACATGTGCACTTACGGGTTTACCTTTTGTCTGCTTGCAACTGTGAAGAGCATCGATCAAATCATAAACTTCAACGGCTTGCGGTTTCTCAAACATACATCTGAGTTCGTTGAGCATGTCATGATGTAAAAAGTTCTCAAACTATTTTTGTAAAGCAGGTATCATTGCTCCCAACATCAAACAAGACACATCATTATGTTTCTTGTATTCAACTTTCCACTCTGCTTTTTCTGCATCAATTGCAGTTTCAGCAGGACAAGGCTTATAAAAATATTACAGTTTCTCAGACACTCGGAAGACAATCCTGAGTGAGCGAAACTAGTCATTGAGATTTTTTGAGCCAGTCAATTTTTCTCGCTCAAAGAAAGTTTTGAACGCGGAACCCAAAGTAGTGTTATCGTTTTGAGCCATTTCTACAGATAAAAAAAAGTTTAAATATTAGTATTTTCGATAATACAACTTTTCAAGAAAATAAAATACCCAAGGAAATATTCATATAACCATAGAATTTTCTTGAAAACTAGGATCCAAATTAACATAATTCCATTACATCAGTTGATCTGCTAGTAATGAAAGTATAAAATTAGGTAATCTGCCGAATAATAATTGGCAAACAATTTCCAATTCCTAGATCATTATGGGATTTACATTGCCAAACGTAGTTGCAATATAAGCATGTTTTATCCCCATCTTATGCCTTGAGTCCAAGCTCTCACTTACAACTCAATTAAGTCTTCTAATTTAAAAAACTGCAAATTAACATAGTTTCATTACATCAGTTGATCTGCTAGTAATGAAAGTATGAAAATTTACCTTTCCATTGCAATCTAGTCCAAGCTCTCACATGACGTAAATCACAACTTCAAGTGTTCTTTTAATTAGATGGCATTAACTTAATTTTAAAGGTACTGATTTTTTATGTGTATATCAAAATATGTATGAAGAAGCATGCATACAACTTCATAACATAGGTTTTAATAAAAAAAATTTTATTAACCAATTCAATAAGAATAAATTATCAAAGTTTTGATTGAGGTATTGGGTTCACCAATAAAAAAATTTACCTTTAATTATCATCCATTATATCGTACTTTTTCATAAGTCGAAAGACTTAGTGTTTCGGATAATTACCACAAAGTAGCGGATGGAAATAAAGCTAATTCACCCTTAAGATGATTTTGTACCATAAAAATAGTCGTATTAGGTAGCTCCAATTTGACGCACAAAGGAGCGTAGAAACAAAGGTCAGCGCGAAGCTTATTAAAAACTCGTTCCTACTTAAACCCCTCACACAGTTTGTCAAGTTGGGTGAGCCGTTCGCACTATTGGTACAAAACTCATCACTCAATTAAACTCTTGAAAATTTAACTCTTCTAAAATAATTCATTGTTTCACCATTATTTAGTCCATATTACTTTTTATTCAAAAATTACCCTTTTTGTTTATAAACATGTCTAACAAAAAAATAAAGAAAAAACAAGTAATAAAAATAAAAAATAACACGACTAAATAAACACACATAACATAACAATTAATATGTTTAAAACATGTAGACACATGCAAACTTTATTTGATAAAACCTATTAATAATCAATTCTAGGTTTATAATGCATATATTTAACGAAGGCCCTCACTTACAAAAGGAAGTGAACCACATGCATTGACGAATAAATTGCGTAAAACATAATTATATATATACCACATAGCACGTAATTGATTCATTAATTATATTGAGGTCTTCCCCAATTCAAGAATTATCAATAAATAAACATGTGAAAACTTAATAATTAATTCATATAGCCAATTTAAACAATTTAAATTATATAGACAATAAATCCATGCCAAACATGCACGTTTTCATGGATTCTACATAACAATTATTACCACGTAGTCACAAGATCTCATAGACTTAACACATAAACATGTCAATCATACGATTTCTAATCAAATTAAAGTTATAAAAACCAAAACCCTAAAAAATTAATTGGGCAATCGGCCCTAAAATAAAATTAGGGTTCGGACTAATTAAACCCTAAAAAATCGATCAACATGTATAAACACAATTCAAGATTCATTTTTATGCGTTTTGGTAATTAATTACACATTATCCAATGCTCATGATGCCACTGTTGGAATTATATAACATGACTAATTATAAATATAAACAATAAACATCAAGTACACATGCGGAAGCATATAGAATCATATAATATGTAAATTAATTAACCAAATTAAAATGTATACGTATCTTTTGATTCTAGCCAAACAAGAATCAAATCTTTAATAAATCACTAAGAACCCTAAATAGGGTTTATGTGGATTATTAGAATTACCCCTTACAATTTTATAATTCAATCTAAGATTCAATCAATAGTGTGATTGAATCACGTTAATGTACACACGTACTATTAACGAGTTAAAGTAAATGATAGTTTAAGAACATAAAACGTTTTGTTTCGAAAACAAAACCAATCGAACCTTTGTAAGGGTGTTTGTCGATCGGCCAAAAAGAAAAGAAGAAAACAAGTTTAGGGATAAACTATGTGTACAAGTGTGTCAAATAATGATCCCTAAGTTTGTTTATATAGGAATAGAAACTTGGAGCTCAAGTTAGGTTATGGGTTGGGTTTCCCCTCCCCTAACCGATCGGCCAACACCCCCTTAGGGTATTCCGGAACCTTCTTGACATACGAAATATTCAAACATAATTTTTTCCTTTTATTGGTTAACGATCGTTAGTTTTTATTCGTTAAATACTAACGGTCGTTATATATTTTATGTAATTAATAATTAAACATAACCTTTTACATTTAATTATTAAACTTTAACTCTCATACGTAAAGTGTGCAATCCCGTGATTTCGAATTCAATCCTAACATACAACTACTAAATTATGTCCAGAAAAATAACAGACCCTAAGAGCACTATTAACACACCTACGTGGACTCTCTACCTATTAAAAAAAGAAAATAGAGAAGAATGGTGTTATATTTGTAGACAACACTTTTTTAAAAGGTTAAACTAATACGTAGTATCAAAATAGTTTAAAACAGCTTACTAATATATAACCTTACAAGAATACACTGGTTAAAAATCATAAACGGATAAACAATAGTAGTGACTTAATTTTCTAACATGTGAGGAAGAAATTACGAGTGCCAACCTTTAAGCGACACTAGTGTCAATTGAGATTCCATGCTATTCTATTAAAATAAAATATAGGGTCAATTTCATATTTAACTATCTTAAATACCATAATGTCATATTTACTTGTTGAAGTAAAATCTGGCAGCAGGTCTCTTTGGCCTAAATCTTGAGCTATGCGAGCTTGAAACAAAGGTGATGAGACATCTTGGTCTTTCCCGAGGTACTTTATCATTATTATTATATACATATGTGTGGTCCGCGACGGATATTGTGAATGAACCTTGTTCGGAATGTATCGTCCGGAGTAAGTTGTCCAGACACATACACGAACATGTCTCCCCCCCCCCAGTATTGCTGTATTGATTTTATATCAATTGTGCAATATTAAAAATTAGTTGGACAACCGAACAAATGTAATAAATGCAGCAAGTTAAAAGAACAGTCGTAAGTCATGCCTTGGTTTTCGTGATGCTAACATGTGTCCCATTTTATTTTTCCCAACGGTTGTGATGCTTCCTCTGACAAGATTTGACGTTTCGTCTTCTTCTTACTATGCCTATAAATACAGGGTAAACCCTCACTTTTTACCGCACCTTTTGTTTTCATTGTCTGCTTCTGAACAAATTGCAATCATCTCTTCCGTCTTCAGGTGCGTCCATTCTTCTTCTTATTTCTTTCTTTAGACCCTTCGTTGGGTTCCCTCCGGATCTAAAGACATGTCGGACGATGATTCTATTCCGAATAACCAAGAGGACGTGGGTGATGCTTCTCATATTCCAAAGTTTGATATGCACGAGTACACGTCGGTCTTAGACGAGGGTAATGTTAGTTGGATCGCAAAGTGTTATGGTACTCCGCTCGAACTTAATCCACGTCCGGCTCCTGAAGGACTGACCATTATTGACGTTCCGGATGATGCGGTTGGGTTATATCTTCACTTCTTTAAGCAAGGTGGTTTTAGGATCCCCACTTCTACTTTCCTTTTAAGGGTTCTGAAGTACTTCAGAGTTCACATTTCTCAACTGGTGCCGATCGGTATAAACCGGACGACCATGTTCGAAATGTATTGCCGAGCTTTAGATATTGACCCTACCGTCCTTCTTTTCCGAGTGTTTTACAAACTTTGCAAACAAGGTCACTGGTTTTCCTTTCAAAGTCGGACTAGTAAGAACTTTAAGCCTTGCTTCAAGGAGATAAAATCTAGCCTTAAAAACTAGAAAAATCAGTTCTTTCTTGTTGATCGGAGGGCGATTCCCATTCCCATGCCATGGCGTCATCAAGATTCAAACGTCTCGGATCCCCTTCCACCTTCCGGCACTTATGATGAAGACCTAGTGGAGAAGCTTCGAGAAGTAGCCATTCCCCTCCACAAGCCGCACCCTAGCTCGTTGTATGCCGCTAGGCTCAGTTCCGTTTGGAAACATGCTGGACATAAATGTGTCTTGAAGGGTCCGGAGGGAACGGTAATATGCCCCTTTATGTATTTGTTCGTCCTTTCTATAACTGGCCTTTTCTGTCTTATGTTTTTTTTTTTTTTTTTTTTTTTTTTTTTTGTGATGCAGTTGTTACCATGTCTGAGTTTCTACGCTTTCCTAGCTTTGAGGGAGCTAAAGTTTCGGCTGGCGAACCTTTGGCCAAGGGAGAAAAACATGTAACCTACACCACCCCTCCTATCAAGAATGTTAAGGACATTCCTGCTAAGTCTAAGCTGATGAAGGCGGTCGACGTGCCTTGTGACAAGGTGCTTGCCGCCAAGAAAAAGAAAGAAGATCTGGCGGCAGCTAGGGCTGTTGCCGAAGGGCAAGGGCATGCCAAAAAGAAGCGTGCCGCTAGGGAAGGGGCCTCATCACATGTGGTGAGTAAGAAGAAACGTGTTGAGCAATCATCTGACAATGAGTTGAGTTCCACTCATATCTCTTCCCCAGCTCCAATCAACCGTGCTGACCCTGTTCAGACTTTGACTAATACTCCTCATCATGAAGAAAACGTGAACACCAACCAGCTGATTTCCCTCCATCATCAAAGTGATGAGTTCGAGTCACCTTCGACGAGGAACACTGTCCTTTGGTCCCCTTCTGTCGATCCTAACCGCAATGAAGGAGTAAACGTTGCTTTATCTGCTCCACTTCCGAGTCCTTCGCTCGGCCATTCAGGTTTATTTCAAGTGATTCATTTTCCTTAACTGTATAAGTGTTTGCTTTATTCTGATGTTGCGTCATTTCTCAGCCCATGCCTCCGAAGCTCATAAACGATCTTTTGCCTTTTCGTCCGGCCATGTGGGTGAAGGAGAGAGTGAGTAGTCTCGCGCCTTCTTTTTATTCTTTGTTTCCTTCTTTTCTTTCTCTTTTTATCTTATTTATACATTGTGTTTGTTATTCCCTAAAGTACTTCTGCTGGTCATTTCGGTAACCAGCCTTTCACTCCTTAATGGGGCTTGACTGAGAGTTCAAGGATGAACAATGCTGCCAACTGCCGGGACATGCTCAAGAACCTGTTCACCCCTGCTGATTACAAATATTATAATGATGGGGTGCCAGATCACGGGGCTCTTCAGCGGTCATGGCGTAAGTTAGGGATGTGTGTGCAGGCCCAAACCAACATGCTTCTAAAATATGAGGAACTGTCCGACCGGTTCGAAGATCTTTCCCATATTCATGCATCTTGCAAGGATGTTGAACTCCGATACAAGAAATGCTGGAATGAGATTGCGGAATTCCGGGCTGCTAAAGATGCTGAGGCTGTCAAGGTCGAACAACTTGAGAAAGAGAGGGAAACTTTGGTTGCGGCTAACGTTGAACAGGCTGCGAAGATTAAGGATTTGGAAGCCAGGCTAGCAGAGTCTGAGAAAGAGAACCGAACATTGCTAAAGGAAAAGGAAGATTATGCTTTGCAGTGTGGCGAAGGAGAGTTGGTGAGGCAGCGTTTACTGAATAGCACTTTGGGGGTGTAAAACCGTCTGGTGAATAGCACCTAGGTTCATCCCTTGTGAATAGCACTTTGGGGCATAAAACCATCCAGTGAATAGCACCTAGGTCTTTTTGTAAAGTGACGATCACTTTATTAGACACTGACTACACATTTCGACCGGAGGTAGCTAACCGTCCGTCGGAGTCACAAACAAGTTATGTCTTAGAAAGAAATTGCGGGAAAATTGCTATCATCCCAACGCGGGATATTGCTTCGTTGTTATTTCATACGTTCGGTTACATTTAGCCGTAGGACATACATTGATTACAAATAAAATTTTCTTAAGTTAATTGTGTTCCACGTGCGTGGTACTTCTCTGTCCTCCATAATGCACAATTTGTATGAGCCATTTTGAAAAGCTTCTGTTATCCGGTAGGGACCCTCCCAAGTGGGCCCTAATTTGCCCAAGTCTTCCATGCGGCTTGCCTCGTTTTTACGGTATACAAATTCTCCTACTTTGAAGGACACTGGTCAGACCCTCCTATTTTAGTATTGTTCAACTTTTGCTTTGTACCTAGCTTCCCTTATGGTCGCGGTCTCCCTTCGTTCTTGCAACAAATCCAAGTTTAGTCTTCTTTCCTCATCATTCATTTCTTCATTTATCATCATGGTTCTGTGCGTTGGCATGCCTATCTCTGCCGAAATTACTGCCTCGCTTCCATATGTGAGGTTAAATGGCGTCTCCCCATTGCTTGTTTTTAGGGATGTTCGGTGAGCCCATAGGACGTTTGGAAGGTCATCTACCCAGCCGACCCTTGTTCGCCCCAATCGGGTCTTCAAACCTTTCATAAGACTTTTGTTAGCTCTCTCGACTAACCCGTTTGCTTGTGGATGAGCTACCGCGGTGTTCATTTGCCTTATGTTTAGTTGCTGACACCAGCCTTTGAATGGGTCATTTACAAAGTTAGTCCAATTATCCGTGACTATGATGCTGGGTAGGCCGAATCGGCACACGATGTTCTCCCAGACAAATTTCTTCACCTCCTTTCCCATGGTTTTAACCAAGGGTTTTGCTTCTATCCACTTCGTAAAATAAGCAATGGCAACTATGACATATTTTACATTTCCTGGTGCTGCTGGGAGAGGACCTAGAATGTCCATGCCCCATTGATAAAATGGCCACGGAGCCATGATTGACGCCCTCAAATTTTTTTGGAGCTTAGGAACAGGAGAGTGTATTTGGCAGGAATCACACTTTTGTATTTCTTCCCGAGCGTCCAGATGCATGGTCGGCTAGTAGTAGCCCTGCCATATTGCCTTGGCCATGATTGCACGAGGGCCAGAGTGCATTCCGCATGCCCCCATGTGTATTTCTTTAATGACATAATTGGCCTGCAAGGGTCCGACACACCGCAATATGGGCATTAGGTAGGATTTCTTAAAAAGCACGCCTCCTTCCATAGTATACTAACTGATTTTCATTCGAAGTGTTCGAGCTTCTTGTTTGTCCTCGAGCCAAATTCCTTCATCTAGACATCTTTTTATTGGACTAATCCAATTATCTCTTTCTTCCTCCACCACAGCGTTGATCTCTGCTATACCCACCGACGGCTTGCTCAACACCTCTACCAGAATTACCTTTGTGAGGTGATTAAATGCTACTGAAGCAAGTTACTGAGAACATCAACCTTCTGGTTTTGGTTGCGGGGAATGTTTGCTATTCTGAACTTCTCAAAGTCGTCTATACATCTTTTTGCTTCGGCCAGGTATTTGGCCATGTTTTCATTACAGGCGACAAAATTTCCATTGATTCTACTAGCAACTAGCTTGGAGTCTACCTTCACAGATAGAGAGGACACCTTCATTTCCTTGGCTATTCTTAAACCGGTAAGGAGCGCCTCATATTCCGCTTGGTTGTTTGTACTTCTGAAATTCAGCGGTAAAGCGTAGGTGTACTCTGTCTTTGTCGGACTTATCAATACTAGACCCGCTCCGGACCCACTCTTGTTGGATGCCCCATCTGTGTAGAGCGTCCTCTCATCTTCTGCATTTGGATTCTTATGTTCGGCCGTTGAAATCTGTTCTATCATCCTTCCACGAGCGCCAGTTGGGATTTCGTTTATGAAATCTGCTACAACCTGACCCTTAATGGCATTAAGAGATTCATACGTTATATCGTATGTGCCCAGCTCGATTGCATATTTTGCCAGTTTCCCTGTGGATTCGGCCTTACTTAGAATTTACTTGATCGGTTGGTCGGTGATGACTTTTATGGGGTGAGCTTCAAAGTATCTTCTCAGTCTTCGTGACATGTGTATTAGTGACAAAGCCAATTTTTCTAGTGGAGCGTAATTACGTTATGCTTCGTGCAAGGTTCTGCTGACATAGTGCACCGGGTTTTGTTTTCCATTTCGTTCTACAAGCAAGACTGCGCTCACCGCTTCCTTTGCCGCGGCCAGGTAGACACCAAGTGTTTCTTTTGGGAGTGGTGTCTCCAAGGAGGGGAGGTTGACAATAACCCTTTTGAGTTCTTGAAAGGCTGCTTTTTCTTCCTCCGTCCAACGGTATTCATCTTTGTTGTCTTTGGTGATATTTTTCAGGGTCTCGAAGATAGGTAAGGACTTCTTAGCCGACCTGGCTAGGAACCGATTCAGAGCGGCAAGTTTTCCCGACAAACTTCGCATCTCTCTCCATGTCCGGGGAGACTGCATGTCTGCGACAACTTTTGTCTTTTCCAGATTTGCTCGTATGGCCTCAGACGTTATCATGTATCCCAAGAATTTTCCTTCCTTGACACCGAATGAGCACTTCTTGGGGTTGAGCTTCATGTTTATTTTCCTGAGGTTGCCGAAGGTTTCTGCCACATCGGCCAACAATGCTTTTCCTGTTGAACTTTTTTATCGCCATGTCGTCGACGTAAACTTCTAGGTTCCGCCCAATCTGAGACTGGAAGGCTGAATCTACCAGTCGTTGGTATGTTGCCCCAGCGTTCTTTAAGCTAAATGGCATCTTGGTATAACGGTAGGTTCCTTGGTCTGTATAAAAAGCTGTTTTTTCTTCGTCCTCTTAAGCCATTTGCACTTGGTGATACCCTTTGTAGGCATCCAAGAAACATTTATACCTGGATCCTACTATCGACTCGATCTTCAAGTCAATCTCTAGGGGAGGGTAGTAATCTTTTGGGCATGCGGAGTTAATGTTTTTAAAATGAATACACATCCTCCAGCTTCCGTCCCCCTTTTCCACTAGTACCGGGTTTGATATCCAAGTCGGGTACCTGACCGGCCTTACTATACCTGCCTTTAACCATTCGGCTACTTCCTTTGTCACTACTTGACTTTTCTCTGTAGAAAGAGTTCTTCTTTTCTAACTAACGGGGGTAATCGATGGGTTGGCATTTAATGTGTGTTCTATGATCTGTCGAGGGACTCCCGTCAGGTCAAATTGTTCCCATGCAAAGACATCCAGGCTCCTTTTGAGGAGGGTCTTCAAACTTGCTGAGCCGGCTGGCGACAAATTCCGCCCTACAGTTACGAGCTGGTCCGGGTGGGCTGGATTTACAAGGACCTCTTCAGTCAAACCAACTTCTTTCCGTTCCTCCTTCTCCTCCTCGTTCTCTACCATTCTTCTCTTTTCTAGTCTTCTGCACTCGTATACTGAAACTGTTTGCGTGACCAACGTGGCTATTCCCCTGGGAGTGGGAAATTTCAACATTGCATGAATGGTTGATGGGATTGGCCGTAACTTCTTCAATCCTGTCCGTCCTAGTATTATGTTTTAGGGAGATGACGCAGAGACCACGATGAATTTCATGGTTGTCCGACTACACAAACCATCATTTCCAAAGTACACATCAAGCTCTATCTTCCCTAGCGGCTTTACATGTTCCCCTGAGAAACCCGAAAAAGTTGTTTGTGTTTCTACCATTCTGGCCTTGATAGATGGGTGCAGGTTGTCGAAGCAGTGTTTGTACATGATTTCGACTGAGGCACCTTCGTCCACATGGATCCTCTTTACCAGATATCCAGGACTTTTCCTCCACCACATGGCTTTCGATAGCCCTTGTTGATGGAGGAAAAGTTATGGGTACATTCATCCAGCTTTCGCTAGTAGTCATCATTTTTCTTTTTCGATCTTCTCCCAGACAGCCGACCATGTTGATTACCTTTGATTTTTTTGGGTCGTTGTTTCTGTACTAAGCCTTTCCCCTTTGCCTCACATCCTTGATCAAGTGGTTTAACTTGCCGGACTCTAAGGCTAGTTCCAATTGCTTCTTCAACTGATAGCAATCGTTGGTGTAATGCCCCTTTTCACTGTGATAGTCACAGTATCGGTCCAAGTTTTCCTTCCGCGACATGCCGGGCAGCGGAGGAGGTTGAGGCAGCCATAGGTGATGCTCTGTTGCCAGTATTTCTTTCGGAGTGTTTATTAGTGATTCTAATGTTGGTCTATTTCGATCGTCTCTAAATCCGTACCGCCCGTTCCGACGTGGTTCATATCTTGGAGCCACGTATGGGGCATGATGTTCCCTTGGTCGGTATGGAGGTCTCTGCCCTATCCTCTTTCTATCATCAAAATTTATGTGATATCTGTCATGCTTCATAGGCTGTGATCCTCCCACATCCTTGCGAGCATATTCTCCTTTTGGCAGTTCAGTGCTCCGGAAGGCTTCCTCCGAATGAATGAAGTCATTAAATCTTTGCAGCATCTCGTTGACAGTCTTAGGAATGCTATCCGAGAACTTCTTGGCCAACTCCGGGCTGTGGTGGCCGTTCATGAAAGAAGAGATCCGCATTATCTTCGGGACGTCTGGGAAGTAGTTTGCCTCACTCACCCACCGTTCTTTGAAATCTGGAAGGCTCTCATTGGCCCTCTTATGAATTTTGTTAATCTCCGTTGGGTCCTTAGCACACGCCCTTAGTATGCTAAACTTGTTGAGGAATTTCGTCTGAAGTTCGTCCCAGTTGTTGATACTTCCGGTCGGTAGCATATCAAACCATCCTCTGGCCTTCCCGTCCAAGGTCTGCTGGAACATGCGGCACCACACGGGCATTGGCCATTCCTCGTGGTTTCCCACCCCCGTGAAGCGGTTGATATGGTCATCCGGGTTGGTTGTCCCATCATAAAGTTTGAGGTTCGATGGCATTTTATGCTTGGGAGCCGGGAACTCTATGATCCTTTTTGTGTACGGACACTTTATCACCTCTTTGAACGGCTTGCTTAAGTCATCCTCCACCACCGCTTTCCCCTTATCGTTTTGCCTTTCTTCGACTTCCTCCTCTTCCGTTTCAGTTGCTTCATCTTCAAAGTTTAACAGCAATGGTTTTATCAAATCACGGTTGCCTTGTTGCTCCAACAATTCTTTGAGAGCTGATATGTGACCTTCCATGATGGCTCGAGTGTTCGGGGGATTGGGACCTCCCTCTCTAGAACCTTCGGCCACCCCTGGACGGCCGATGGGTGTACTTGGTCTGGGACCAGTCATTCTAAGCTTTTGGTAGATTGAATTTTGGTCCCACGGATGGCGCCAATTTGTTGAAGTAAAATCTTGCACCAGGTTTCTTTGGCCTAAATCTTGAGCTATGCAAGCCTGAAACAAAGGTAGCACACATTAGCCTCGCCTTGGGTTTTATCCCAAGACCAAGTTCTGGTGTGAGGATAAGTTTTATGTCCGGATGAGCAGTTAGTGAGAGTAATCAATGAGAGTAATAAATGATGGAGAGAATTAGATGAGATATGCATTGAATGAGGTTGGTTATTTATAGTACCACAACCACTGTACCTAACAACCATGGGGAAGTGGAGAGCCGATCTATTCCTAGACCAGGTCTATAGGCTATTGTACACGTGTGGGGGACCGTGTCCCGTGGAAACCGAGACGACGGTGCATACCTGGTTTATGGTCTACTGCGAGTGGGTTCTTAGGAACTGGCAGTTAAGCATGCTCATGTGAGAGTAGCACTGGTATGGGTGACCTGCCGGGAAGTCTCACATGAGGGCCACAAAGCAAAGCCGTGAGCCTGCGGGCAAAGCGGACAATATTGTGGTCTGAGTAGGCGGGATGTTACTAGTGGCATCAGAGCCTAAGTTATATAGAATTGGGTTGCATTCATTACCTAAACTATAACTATTTTTGACACTGAGACTTCCCCTATCACCTTAGATGTTTTACCTGCGTTTATTACTTACTTTCCTGGGCATAGCTATTTATATAATTGAGTATTTATATATGTATTACATATTATATATTTACGGACCGCATACACCTATCTTTTCAGGCTTTATGTCACTCCCTGCCTCCCGCAATCATATACCTACATTTACATTTTAATAGTCTCTAAAACTTTCCCAAGATATTTTGGACGACACAATGATCTCATTTGTTTTCAGGACATTGTGAGTGAAACAATGGTCCCAGTTAGTTTCAAAACATTACGAGTAATTACATGATTCGCTAAAACTTTTCATGACCTTTCACAGCATCGTTTTACACAAAACCCATTACAGTCTATCGATTTCCTTCGATTATCTTACTATCCGTCTCCAAAGACGAGTTGGAACATTCGTCCCATACTTTTGGAAAACCTACATTGCCTCGTAAACCACGCCTAAAGACACGCCGGTTGATTAGAACATGACTTTAACGTACCGCCTTGGGACCCCTACTTTTGAAACACGACTTTATAAAGTCTCATTCTTTTTCACTCCTTGTAGTTTTGAAGAATCATGCCGCCAGGCGGGTAACGTCTAAGCTTGACAACAATGTTTACCCTAACTTAATACTATTTTTTAATTCTAAGGACAAATTGGAGAACTTTCGGCCCCCATTCTGACACCCACCTCACCAACCTACATACTGATGTCCGATAGTGAGACGGAGCCATTCAAGGATGAGGCTATGAAGTTTGAACCCAAACCGGAACATCACTCACCCGAAGAAGAACCCCTTAGAAGACGAGGAGGAGAACCACTACTATATCTAGTCTTCTCACCCGACTAGAGTCTATCACCAGAGAACCCATCCACCACAACATCCGATTGCTGGTGACACACAAGACGCATCACGAGAGATGTTACACGTCAGCAGAAACGATCTGTGATGGCCAACCTACCGCCTCGTTAGAGCTGAGTAAAGCTCGAGGAGTCAAGTACGGATTTTATTCAATCAACATTCGTGATATTTATTGACTTTACCATTTATGATTTGTTCTTATTTATCGTCAGTCAAGTCTCATAATACTCAATGTCTTTTTCATTTTATGTTTTTTTTATCATTTAACGTGCATGCTTAGAACGTAATACTCATCTCATTTATTGTTGGTCCTCATTCATTCTTAATTAGCATTCGCAATGCTTCTTGTGTTTGTCACTTATTGCCTTCTCATTAATTGTTTACTCTCAGCTAGCATTCGTGCTACTTGTTGTCTTCCTCATTTATTGTTCGTTCTCATTTCTTCTTATCATTTAGCATTCGAAATGCATATTGTCTTTCTCATTTATTAATTTTCTCAGTTATTCTCATTTAACATTTGTGATATTTATGGACTTCATCATTTATTGTTTGTTCTCCTTCGTGACATTTATTGTCTTCGCATTTATTGTTTGCTTTCACATTTATTGTCTATCTCATTTGTTCTCATTTAAAATATTGTAACACTTATTACTTTCTCAATTCTTGTCTATTTCACTTAATCTCTTTTAACAGTCGTGATGTTTATTATCCTTCTTAGTTATGGATTTTCCTTATTCATTCCCATTTGACATTCGTAATGAATATTGTCTGTCTCGTTTATTATTGAACCTCATTTAGAATTTTGTCTTTCAGTATTGACCTCTTTTGATTACTGGTTTGATTCGTTGGTTGTCTTGCTTAATTGATTATTTGTGTTGATATTCTATATCTCTTCGCTTTTCTATTATAGTAATTTATGGTTCTTCTGTTTGCGTTAATTTAAGTCATTGACCTCTCTTTTACACACCCTTTCGTTTGTTTCTTCGTTCGTATGAATATCAAAATTTTCTTCCGAGCATAATGATATGGACATATAAATCTATTCACTATTGTTTTAATTCATTGATCCTTTCATTTGCATCGATTGATAGCAATTTGCTTATGTCTTCCTACAAATACCTAATCTTTCTTTCGAGCACTTTTTTTTCTCATGCTATTACCAATATTCTTGACATCAATTTTGATCCACTAAGTTCATTCATTGATTCTTGGGTTGCATTAATCGATAATGACTTGCTCCTTTGTTCATACATATATTTAATCTATTCCTTTTAAGCAGTTTTTACTCCTAAAACATTACACTCGATGGAATCTTATTTCTATTTTTATGATTCATCAAGATCTTTCATTTGTGTTATTATCTACTCCTTGTAACTATCATTTCTTCCGTGGCATTAACATCTACTTCCTTCGACTATTAATACGCTTCCCTGGGTTGTTTCATTCACATTAATCGTTAGTACGCATCAGGGCTTAGGAACAGTACTCCAAGACAACAGGCTGTAGGCCACACAAGATCGTCAGGAAAGTTACGTGAAAGCTTCGCCATGAAAGAACATGCTACATTTCGGAAAACATGGAAAACTGAACCCAATGTACATTGAGCCCTTCAAGCATTTGACAAGAGCTGGACGGTAGCTTATCGACTCGAACCACCCGCAAGAGCCCACTAGCGTGCACAACACGTTTCACGAATCGACCTCGAAGAAGTGCCTATCGGATAAAACCCTCGTCATTCCACTAGAGGAGATTCAGCTTGACGACAAGCTTAACCTAAATGAGGAACCAGTTGATATCATGAACCGGGAGGTCAAGCGATAGAAGTAGAGACAATTTCCTATCGGTAAGGTTCGCTGGAATTCTGGAAGAGATTTTGAGATTACCTGGGGACGGAAAGACTAGATTAAACAAAAGTACCCCCACCTTTTTCCTGACGTACCCTCAACAGATGACACAAACTGAATCACGAGGACGTGATTTCTTTTAACGGATGGGTGATGTAACAACCGTGAAATTTCAGGTCATTATTTTTACTAATTTTATTTACTTATTATTCTATTTTTAAGTAAATTTGCTTTTGCCGGGAGAGTTACCCGCGTACGTTGTAACGCGTACACTTAAACTCGTAATTTAATTCAGACTATGCCCAGTCTACATGTTTATATGATTTATTTTCCCCCACGTACTTATTTTCATATGGAATATTTTAATTTTCTATTTCTACGCCAAGTTTGCACTTTTTACGTTTTATGCGTTTTCGGCTCGCGTCTCGGGAAATACATGAAACATCAAATTTAGTCATTTTAAGCTAAATGTAATATTTTTATTAAAAAAAAATTATATTACTTCTAGGACATTTCATAAGTTTTAACTTCTACGTTACCTGATAAACCCAAAAATCGCGTAAATCGTACGTTTTGTATTTTTTTTAGACCAACACTCACCTACGCCTACTATTTAAGCTACTAAGAGTCTATATATATGAAAATAAACTCATTCCACATTTTATAAAGTTACCACTTTATACGTCAACCAGTAAGTACGCTTACGCGTTTAAACCTTACGTTTTAGGTACCATAACTTAACTCCTACTTACACAAATAATACAAATGAATTTTTAACAAAAAAATAAAATAAATGTACCCTCCCCATACCCCAAAACCGGCCTCCCCTTGGGAATAGCCAAAACAACACCAAAACTTTACAAACCACACTCATCCACTCATAACACATGCAAACAAAGACCAAATCCCACCAAAAGCTCTCATCCTTGTTTTCTCCACCATATGAAAGAGGAAAATACAGGACACAACACCAAATTCATCAAGGTTTTACCATTTTTAGTAATCATAAATTGAAGATCACAAGTCCATTTAACTAGTCACCACTTTTGGTAAGTTCCCTAACTCTTTTTAATCTCATCTCTATGATTACTAGAGGTTTTTCTAGATATAAGCTAAACAACTCTTGCATGCATTCTTTTGGATGATTTGATCAAGTTTTCATAGGATTATTAGGTGTTAGATAGTTAGTTAAGATTGATTGGTAAGTGATATGCAAGAGTTGGTTAAAATGGATTTTTGATTTGTAGTTAGTGATTTACCTCATTGTTTTTGCTATCAAACTTATTAGATCTACAAAATAAACTTGAACTCTGGGACTTTTTGAGTTCTTGAGCTAATAAAATGGTAGTAGTGATTGAATATAGGCATGCATTGAATATAAACCCATTTATTAGGCTTAAAGTAACTCACTTGTCATGGGTCAAAAACTGTCCAGTTTTTCAAGAGACAAAACGACTTCACTATTTTGTTCTCAGGATGTTTTATGCTTAAATAAAAATATTTTGAGTTAGCTACAGTTCTTAGGGTCATTTCCCCCAAATCCTTGCATCCTAATTCATCCCGATGATTTTATAAGAAAATCTACACTAAAACATGTCCGAAAATGCATTACAGTTTTGCAAAGTCAAAATCTCATGGATTTAAGCACTTTCAATACCTGGTCCTTTTGAATGAGTTTTAGCCAAGACAAAAAAAAACTTTTCCCACTGGCCTCATTTCTATTAGATATGTAGATAAAAAGATGTACTCGTTTTGGTAAACCTAAATGCAGGCTGGGATTTCTTACATTGAAACACAGGGGTAAAATAGTCATTCCAATCTAGCTATGTAATTACCACAGAAGTGAGGCCATTATTTTTGAAAAGTACATAGTCATACCTTTCCAAGCATATAAAGTTCATAATTTTACCCTTCACGGTTTAGAAATGGCGACCCGATTAGTGCGAGATTTTTATCGAAATTCTAACAGCTTTGCATTTTAACTCGTATAAACTTAAACAAATATCTTTTCGACCCACGACATGCTATAAAAATCATAATTAAACTACATTAGGATATTATAAGTCCACGAACTGTATAAAAACTTAAGTATAAGAATTACATATTATTTCCCCAAGCCTAAGTCGCGTTGTACTTTCTATAGGTCACTTGTGATCTTTGCGGTTTTCCTCGACATGCACACTTCTCCGGTTTCTGTTACTACCTCATCGTTAGTGAGTTCATAGCCCCAAATTTTTACTTCAGTTGTTTTACAAACTCCATGGGGGAGATACATGCTATAAATATTTATGATCACAATTATTTGAAATTGTATGCTATCCTAATATTATTATTGCCTAAGTTTACCATAGCCTGAAAGTCCCTTTTATCGTGAACAGTTAATTACATGCGTGTAAACGCGAATACCGTGAATAGATCTATTGGGCCTGACCTCCCACATGCCGAACTTGCCTGCTGGCTATCGTGTGCACTGTATTCGTATGATGTTAGGTATTGGCTATTACCTATTGTTGTAGGGCAAATTTATTCTATTGACAGAAAATGACGTTAATGTTCGGGGTCACGAGCTTAGGGCAATAATAACCTTACCAGACTCTGCATTTGTTGCTTAGTCGCTTTCATAAAATATATATTGTGATCAACTGCTTATTATTAAACTCTATGGATTTCACTCAACCTTTGTGTTGACCTTTTTAGCATGTTTTATCTCAGGTCCTTAAGGCGATAGCAGGAGGGAAGCATATTCGAGACTTTTGCATAAATGAAGACTTGTTTTTATTATAATCCATTCGATAAACTTTTGAACAATTTATGTTATGTACTAATGTTTTGGGACCATATTATGCTGTAAAACTCTGAATTTTCCTTAATATCATCGAATGGTGTTGTTTTTCGAAAACGTCTCATTTTAGAGTTCGTTTTCTATGACTTGGACTGTGAAACTAATAAGTAACTCCTCAAATTTCTATTCCGCTGCTTATCCAAATTTGGGGGTGTTACATAAATCTTATTAGATTTTTATGAAAACTGATTATAATGACTAAATGACTAAATTAAAACAGTTTTGACTAGTTAAAAAGCACTCACCAATAAGCTAAACCTTATTGGTATTTTTGACAGTTTTAATGAAAAATAGACCAAAACAGTTTTAAACAAAACAAAACTAAGAGGTCTAAACTAAAACAACGCTATTTAAGCAACAATTTAGTAGAAGAGCAGATAAAAAGCAAGTAAATAAGCAGAATAAGCAGATAAAATAAGCTGATAAGTAATAAGCAGTTGAAAGCTAAAATGAAGATTAAGGACTTTTACCTTGATCCTAGCTTAACAAGCATCAATTAAGCTCGAGGAGCTACTCTACAAGCTCCAGCTTATCAGATGATAAGCTTGTAAAGACCTATAAGCCCATCCATTTCTGGCTTATCTTCCAAACAGCTTATTTTATTTTTTAAAACAGAACTTACTAAACCAAACTGTTTACAAATCAAACCACAAGCTACAAAAACTCAAACAAGCTATTGAGAAGCTTATTTGAGTTCTAAACAGTATTTATGAGTAAAGAGCTTAATTGACAGCTTATTAATAAAAAACAAACAACATATGCATTAAAGTAAATTGGACAATTATTGAAATTAAACTGAATTTTATTAAACTTTTAAATGATTACAATACTTTGGAAAAAGGAAATGACGATATTTAAAAGACAGTTAAAAATTACAATAAGCAGTAAAATAAGCTAAAAATTAAGACACGAAAATTAGACTCTCTATGTGTTGATGAGGAGGTCCTATTTATAGCCAGCTTGGGATGCTTCTAGGGTTAACGCAATAAAAACATTTCCATTAATTATTATGACCATCGTCATGCCCTGCCTTCAGTAAACACACCTCAGTTTCCTGAGAAAAACATGCTAAAAGTCAGCTAACACTGGAGAGTTCATAGGTTTAAAGTAAATAACACATATGGACCATAGCAATATTCAGCAAACAATTCAACAACAACACACTATCCTGCTATGCAAACACTAAGCCTCATCTAACCGAACTAGACATAGCAGCATGCCAAACTGGCATTAGCAAATAAAGGGGGTGCCCGCGAGTGTTAATCCCCAGACACTCGGACTATTTGCATATGGTATACGTTCGCTTTGACTATGCCGAGCCAACCGAACGGGGTGTCATCCCCAATAGATCTATTTATATCACACGGTTTCCTAGACAGGAATTGACGGTTGATGATAGTGGGCGCAATGGGATTCAGCTAAACAATTCAGCAATAACACACTATCCTACTATGCAAACACTAAGCCTCATCTAACCGAACTAGACATAGCAGCATGCCAAACTGGCATTAGCAAATAAAGGGGGTGCCCGCGAGTGTTAATCCCCAGACACTCGGACTATTTGCATATGGTATACATTCGCTTTGACTATGCCGAGCCAACCGAACGGGGGTGTCATCCCCAATAGATCTATTTATATCACACGGTTTCCTAGACAGAAATTGACGGTTGATGATTGTGGGCGCAATGGGATTCAGCTAAACTTAGGTTTCTGCATACAAGTGTGTTTAAAAACAAAATCCATTTTTGGTCAATGAAAACAGTTTTGCATGTTTTTCACCCCAAGCTTATAAAACAAATCGTATAAAAATATGGGGCTATAAACTCACCTTAAAACAACAGCAATCTGCTAATCAATCAACAAAATAGTGCAACCGCTCCGACACGCAACCTAAATCAGTATGGAAAGTCTTAGCGAAATATTCGTGTCTTATATGTCTTTACTTTATTTGAAAAGTTCACGTGTGACCAGTGCTCGTGTATTTCTTGCTTGCTGTGTGGTAAAGTATATTTCAAAATGATTTATCGTATGTGACTCTGGTTGGTGGCTCATGGTGAAAGTGTACGGTGGGAATACGTGTGACGGAACATCCGTGTGAGTATTCATCGTTAAATTTCATAAGTAATATATATATATATATATATATATATATATATATATATATATATATATATATAATATATATATATATATATATATATATATATATATATATATATATATATATATATTAGGTTGAGTTTAATAATTATGTATTTAATTAATTAGGGTTATAATTAATTAAATAGGTTTTGAGAAATTAATAAAATAATAGTGTTAGTGGAGAAATATTATATTATAAATATTGTTTATTATTTATAATATAATCTTAATTATAAGAAATTTGGAATAATTGTTAAGTATTTAGAAAATTTAACAAGTTAAGTATTTTTATCAAAAATACTCTAAGTGTTGGAATTTTAGAAAATTTGGGCATGACCCATTCGTTTATTCAAACGTTTCCATTTTCTCATGTGTTGCAATTTCTCAAATAATTCGCGTTGTTAACTAGATTAGCAAAATTTGTTCGTAATATATATATTGGTCTTCGTAAGTATTTTTATCGTTATAACTATCGTTATCGTCACTTTTAATTATTAATAATAGATTTTGATACAAAGTCAATATTTAGTCAATATGCCTTCAAAAGTCAACAAAAGTCAATATTTATAAGGATTTGGCCAAAATTTCATTTTTCACCCTTTAGGAGACTAACGCGTCTCAAAACAAGTCCAATCTAGTTTTAATTATATATATTGTATCGTTAAGCAAAAATATTCATAGTGGGTCGAAAAATATTTCAAAACTCATTTTTGTCACACGACATACTTATTGGGCCGAAAGTTATTAAATAAGCCCAATAGTTTAATTTTTAGTCCAAACCATTTAGCCTTTTTAATTTACGATATATATATCGTTAGTTTTCTAAAAATAATTTTAACACATTCGTTACCACAGTTGGTCAAAAAAAAGTCAACTGTGACGAGTTGGGTTGGGCTTGGCCCAACTGTCACCGAAAGCCCATAAGCCCAAAATTATTAATTTTAGTCCAAGGTCCTTTTTAGTTAAATTATATATATCGTCACGTTTCTAAAAATCAAATTAACACGTTCGTTACTCCGTTTGGTCAAAAAGTCAAATGTGGCCAATTTCTTGTTGGGCTCGGCTCAACAGTCCACGCACCACTATTATAGCCCAATGTACATATTTAGCCTATTATTGATAATTAGTAATATTAATTACGTAACGAATTTTAATTATATCAATTAAGCTCTTATAATTAAGCCATTAAGTCAAAAAGTCAAACATGACCAAAATTAAATAGGTTCGATCCATATAACACCATACGACCCATTTTCATATTTTTATAAGCTAAACTCAATTAGTTATGGCTTATTCAATAAGCTATTCCAAATAAACTTGTAAGCATTAATTCCACCATTTCACCACTCGAGCCAAAATTTTATGTTTTTCAAAACCCCAATAGTTTTGTAATTTATCTATGGCCGATCCATATATATAGCCATGTAAATGTATATATTGCCTTAATCTCGCCTAATTAACATTAATCACATTTGTATCATCAAACTAGTACCATATACAACAAGATTTACCACACAAGCAAGAAATACTCTAATTTGTACATAGACCTCAAAAATGTCGAGCACCATATATTAAATAACAAGCCCTAGCTTTTTCATTTTAACAAAACATACACATTTAACAATTTGTAACATCATTAGACATCAAATGTACATGAAATCAACAAGATTAGAAAAGTTTAGATGATTCCTCACAATGCTTTAGTTTTAACGAGGGGTAGGAAGAACCAAGAACAACCCAAACTTCACCAAATTTACCCAAACCACGTTCAAATTAACCCGAAACTCTTGAATATACACCCTAATTTACTTGAACTTCAAAGAAAATTTATGGATCTTGAGAATTATGGTTGTGCCATGTATTTTGATGGAAAAAATGATCTAGGAAGTTGGATGAGGTTAAAATGGATAAGTTGGTTTGTTGTGAGTATCATTTAGGGTAAATGGCTAATATATATAAGATTATAATGAGTTAGTGGTGTAATTTTGGCATCTAATGGGGAAGTATCATCTAGGGGCCGGATATGGACAAGAAAGAGGAGGGGGAAATTTATTTTTACTCCTCGTTGGTGTATCGTGTGTCGGTTTGAGCTAAAACGTTACCGTAAAGTCCCGGTTTGACGTTTTTGGACACGTATACGTAAAATAAAGTTTTTATCCACGTTTTTGTCAGAAATGTAATAAAATATTATTACTGACTCAAAAATATATTTATTTGACTGCTACCATATGTACTGTGCTGTCGGTACGCGTGTGCGGTTGCTTTTCAGTAAAATGTGAGAAAGCTCTCAGTTAATTACGAAACTTGTCAGTAACTATCAGAAATAGAATAATTTATGCTTACTGACAAAAATAAACTTTTTCTGCAGTGACTGTAAGCTACAGTATGCGGGTCAGCTCCCAAAAATGCTCAAAAATACTCAGAAACATGCAAACGCGCATAGAAATGCTCAGCTTAAAAATAATTAATACTCATTTATTATTAATTAACAACGTGAAAATTACCATTTGTCACAAGTGTCGTTAGGTCAAAATGTATATCGAGACAGGTCTAAAGGTGAGTGATGATTCTTTTTGTGTTTTTTTATTTTTTTAGAAAGCAATTAAAAATCTCGGGGTTTGAAGAGTGGGCGGTTTAGCAACTAGCTAACTAAACCAAAACTACTAATAAAATTAAATAAACTAATAAACGAGAAAAGTAAATTGGTGGTAACTCGTATGATAGGGAAAACGTGTTCACTTAGATATCCTTACTCCGTAGTTATCTCCTACTGATTTGTCAAATTGTCACGTCCTTGTTTTAATTGAAGCGTTGTATTCCTTAATATTGGTCGTGGGGAGTTGCCGAAGTCCCCAACTCTATCAACCTTAGTCTCCCCTAAATCCCTTAAAGTCTATTAAGTTATCTAGGATCTACAAGCCGCAATTCATGCAATAAATACAATGAGAAAAACCAATAGTGCACTCTATGGTTGCGTTTTATAAGACGTTCAAGCTAACACATATAAGAACTTAGCCAGTTTTCTTATCCTAATGCAAGACAATCAATTAAGCAAGAGACGACAAATCAATATTCAATAACTAGGTTTCATTAGATCTAAGCAAACACTAATTAACTTAAGCTAGCATGCTAAAGTGAAGAAAAGAGAAACAAGTAATCAAACAACACATAGACATATTGAATGATTAAAATGATAACTTATCTTCAATGAAACATGTGTTTTGAGGGCTGTAAAACCCTTACAACAACTGAGAAAATCGTTCCCTAAGTGATACTCCAAGATTTTACACAAAGATGTTACACGAATTATGAAAAACATACGAAAATATATATTGTTTTACAACTCTGACGGCGTCACCTTATAGGTTGTGACGCCGTCAGCTCGCCGTCATTAGAGTTTCGTCTTGTGTAAGTCGCCGTTGTGATGGCGTCACTTAGGATCTCTGACGCCGCCATGAATGTCTTGACGCCGTCCCTTGGTAAATCAGCTGGGTCGTCTCTTGTTAACTTTGTACATGACTTTCGTCTTCAAATACACTTGACGCCGTTAGGTTGTAATGTCTTCAGATTCTTCTGGGGCGTCGCTTGTTAATTTTCCACCAAAAATCCATCTTCAGTAACAAGTGACGGCGTCACTTGGTAGAGTGTGACGCCATCAGACTCCCTTGTCTGACAGATTTTGATACTTAATCGTTTTCTTCACTTTTCTTGTCGTTTTAATCTCAAAACATGTTGATTTCCAAATTTTCCATCCCAAGTACCTAAAATGAAAAAAGAAACGATTTAGGGAAATATTTGATCATATAAATACGATTTTGGCCTTAAATGACCCTTAAACAGGTACCAAATAAATCTTTATCACCTAACAAACACTTTTACATTACTTGTTATTCCTATGAAGTTGTTCCCCTTGTATTCTAATTCGTTTGTCATAACCCTATTGTAACTTTTCCTAGACATAATATTAATTGGAGATTTTGGGTCTACGAAAGCGTGAAAATCCACAAACCCAATTTTACATGTTAATTCTAAATTATAAGGGTTGCGATGGTGAATCCTTGAACTTTCCTCGAGGAACCGAGGTGGAATTGGTTGGTTCGTCCCATTTTCCTCTTTCTTTGGGAAAGGGACCATCTCCATATAATTCACTTCCATGATCAAATCATCTAAACCAATTCCCATTTCTCCTATATCATCTTGAAAGTCCTCAAAAACATTGAAGTCTTTTCCAGATGAAAGGTCATTGAGCTCCAAAATATCTCTTGGATCTTCATTTGCATCGTCTTTCATCAGTAGATTTTCTAAATCATTCCCGAAGTCATTAAGCTCCTGTGCATGATTAACAACACAAACATTCCCATTTTGGGGGGTATATACAATTTCGTTAGCCTTAAATATAATTTCTTGCCCCCCCCCCACCTCCAAGGTCATTTGCATGCCATAAACGTCTACTTTAGCATTGGCAATAGCAAGCATGGGTCTTCCTAGTATTATGGGAACTTTCTCGTCTCCTATGATTTCCAAAATAACGAAATCAATTGGGAAGACGAACCGATCTAGTTTTACCAAGACATTTTCCATAATTCCCTTAGGGGATTGCATGGATTTGTTAGCCATTTCAATCTCCATTTTAATTGGCTCCAGGTTACTAACTCCCAATCGTTTAAACATAGAAAAGGGCATAATACTAATGCTAGCTCCTATATCGGCAAGTGCATTACTAGTAGTTAGATTGCCAATTAAACAAGGAAGAGTAAAGCTTCCTGGGTCTTTTTCCTTCGGGGGCAACTCATTTCGCAAGATTGCTGAGCACCTGGCGTTGGGCTTTACGGACGCGGCCTCTTCAGCTCTAATCTTCTGTTCCATCAAACCCTGCAAGCATTGAATTTGGTTAGATTTATGTTTGATAGTGTCAACCAAAGGTATATTTACTTGCAAGTTTCGTAAGTTTTCTCGAAGTAATTGCTCCTTATCAATTCTTCTTTTTAATTTTTTGGCAAACGTAGTGGGTTCAGTGGTTTTCACTGAACTAGTATCGTTAGTACCAAATTTTTTCTTTTACGTTTAAACCATCATCATTCACCCTCGTCACCTCGACGCACTTTGCATAATCATTTCTCATACTTAAATGTTCCCGAATAGCCTCGGCACATTTCTTGACCTTTAGTTCGAGACTTTTAATTCCCTCATCGTGAGCCTTTAGTGTCCTATTATTGTTTTCAATAAAACCTCTCATCCATTCTTCTTCCTTTTCTTGCCTTTTCTGGGAATCATCTACGTAATTGCAAACTAATTCCTCAAGTTTAGTTTTCCCATGCATATCACTCATGCTCTTAACTTATTCCCTCTTGGACATAGTTTGCATTACTCCATCATTCTTCCTTGGTTTCTCCATGTTGTGGCAATAATCATTAGGTTTATCAGGTACGGCCTTCCCTTAGGCTTCATCCCCTATTTCGAGATGCCATTAATAACAATTGTTAGCAACCTTTTGGATGGCTGCTATGGCATGATTTGGCGTCATGTTTGGAATAGCCCTACGTGAATCAAGAATCTTACGGTTATGGTATTTAATCCTCTGTAAAAGATGTATACTCTTTGATGGTTGTTGAGGTCATGAGTGGGGCACTTATAGAGGAGGTCATTGTATCTTTCCTATGCATAATACAATGTCTCTTTCACTTCTTGTTTAAATTGGTAAATTTCCCTAAGCTGGTCGGCCATCTTTGAAGGTGGGCAAAACTTTTTTATAAATGCTCTCTTCAGGTTTTCCCACGTGAGAATCGTTTCTGTCAGTACCCTATCTAGCCACCTCTTGGCTGCTCTAGTCAATGACATAGGGAATATCTGGAACATGATAGCATCTTGTGGGACATTTGGGATGTTAAACAGGTTGATGATAAAAATCCATATGTTCAAAAGCATCTTTTGTCACAAGCCCCGAGAAAGAGTTGTTCCTTAGCTCGCTCATGAATTGGTTTTTAATCTCAAACTTCCCGTTTTCCTGGATTTCAGGTTTCATAGCTCCTCTAGCCGCGTTGTTATGACTTTTCCCTAAGTATTCTTCCATGGTTAAGGTATTGATATTTGCCTCATGCTTGTTGTCAGATTCTGAAGATTCAAATTCGTAGAAGGAGTAGATGTTGTGAACCGAGATTGGGCTGCACTCTCTCCTGAACTTCTTGCCATGATTCTGAAAGTGGAAACAAAAGATTGAATCAAAACAAAAATAAAATCAAAAATTACAAAAACTCAAATTAAACCATATTTAGCTCCCCGGCAGCGGCGCCACAAACTTGATGCTAATTTTACCTAGATCACGTTTTATAATTTATAAGTCTCGTTTACCTATGATCTACGTAGCACTATCGGGCAGTGTACCCGTCGTGGGTAGTCTAGTTTGGTGAAACCGAGGTCATCCCAAGAGCTATGTGTTGGATTCTAATTTAAGTCGTAAATGTCACAAAAAAGGGTTTTTGAAATGATTTGTATTAAACTAATAAAATAACGAAAATTAATTTGAAAGTGAATCAATAGGAGAAAGATGTGCTAGCCTAGTTACTAATCTTATTACGCCATGACTTAGTTTTCCTAAAATTGTCTATTATCGCTTTATGTGGTTGTTAATTGTCACTAGGATCAGTTGGTCAAATCTCCTAGCCTATGATTCCTAAACCCGTACCTCCTTTGGTTAATTCGGTCGTACAGTCTGGTTTGAGTCATTAAGTGCCAGCTATCAATCTAGACCTAATATGTACCAAGGTGTGTGGTCCTTTGGTCAATTCTCACACATACGTCAAGGTCCCGCATTTCTTATCTATGTTTGCTAGGATAGGTAGTCCTTTGGTCAATTCTTACGCGGAAGATGTGTAGTCCTTTGATCAATTCTTACACACTTCACAACCTACCGGCTAGGGTCCTTTGGTCAATTTAAGCTAGCCTAAATAGGTACTACCTAGCATTCACATATCCAAAACATGAGGTTCATAGACAAGCTAGATCGATAAACACATAAAACGCATAATAATGGGGAAAACAATAATCATGGCAATAAAAATTTCATAACTAGGCTAACACATAAAGTGTTTAGCCTCTCATATTATAAAGGGTTTCATCCATTTACTAGCCACATACTTTATTAAATTTACTCATATGGTACGTGTACTAAATTTATTTTTTGTATCATACCTACACTTTCTATTTCGTGTTAATATGGTATGTGTACTTAATTTATTGTTTGTATCATACCTACACTTTTTATTTCGTGTTAATAAGGCACGTTTCTTCACATAAATTTGCATCGTTAGTCCTTTATGCTAACGAACATTAGTAAATAACTTAAAATTGGGTTTTTTTACATTTTCGTCCGTTTTTACACGTTTTTGTCCGTTTTTACACGTTTTTATCCGGTTTTGCACGTTTTCGTCCATTTTTTGCACGTTTTCGTCCGTTTTTACACAGTTTCGTCCGTTTTTACACAGTTTCATCCGTTTTTGCACGTTTTCGTCCATTTTTACATCTTTTTACATATTTTCATCTGTTTTTACACGTTTTCATCCGTTTTTGTAAGTTTTCGTCCATTTTTGCATGTTTTCGTTCGTTTTTGCACATTTTTATCCGTTTTTACACTTTTTCATCCGTTTTTGCACATTTTTGTCCCCTTTTTCATGTTTTCTATCGTTTTTACACGTTTTCATCCATTTTTGCACGTTTTCAACCATTTTTACACGTTTCAACCATTTTTACACGTTTTCATCTATTAAATGGCTTAAACCCTATTATAAAATGTAGCAAAAGCAATTTAAAATGTCATAATGAAAGAAAACATTGAATTCGGTACAGTTAAAAGATTCGATGCTAAAGCTAATGAGTATATGATTCGGTTTCTCCCTTCGAATGAGGTTGAGAGTTTCAGAGATTCGTCCTTGATGAAGCCCTAATTTGTCCCTTAAAAGTGGTGGTGGAAAAGTTATCTCCAAATGCAGATTTAGGGCTTGTATTTATAACCTCAACATGGTTACGGCGTGTTGATTTGCAAATAATGTTCTAAAAATGTTATTTATATCTTTCGATAACTTCACGTTTTGATGATAACAAAATGTGAAAACACTTTACGTTAAAATTAACGTAAACAAGCTTTTAGTTGAAATATCCTGTTTCTACGTACATCACTCTAGGTATGAACAAACAAATTTACAACTTGACAAATGATCAAAGAAGTAAATTTGTGTTTCAAACTTCACATTTTTAATATGACAAAATATTTTTTCAAAAATATACTTTACAAGTTATTTTTGAATTATAAAAAAATATTTTATTGGAAAAATAAGTTTACAAATCATAACAGCTATTTTCCCCCCAAAATCAGCTCCAAACTTCCCCAAATAAACTTTCACCACTAAAAACAAAAATTGGAGCGTCCTTGTCTGGCACGGTACCACGGTACCACTAAATTTAGTGGTACCATGTGACATTTAGTGGTACCGTGTCCTTATAACGGTCAGATTTCTTCTGCCTATAAATACTAGCCCTCTTCACAGTTTTTGGGCATCTTTTTTCACATACAACTTTCTGAGTTTAAAACACTTACCACATCTTCTCTTCTTGATCATTTAGTTTAGTTTTCTTTTGTTTAAAGAGTGATCCAATCATCCAACCAAGTGATCACCTTCATTCCTCTACTAGTTCAAGAGAAGAACACAAGGTATCAAAGAAGATACAAAGTGTTGTAGTTATAGTTAGTGCACTTGTAACACTTGTTACATACTTGTTGTATCCTAGCATACACCAAGTTCATTTTCTTTTGAGTAGTTTGTGAGAGTAGATCATTGTGATCTTGTTGAGATCTTGGTGATCTCTTGTAGCTTGTGGGCTTGTGTGTTGATTAAGTGGATCAAGGGTAGATCGAGTCAAGTGTGTTGATTGTGTGAAGTAGTAAGGATCGCGTAGATCATGGTAGATTGGTACTAGCTAAGATTAGTACTCGACATTTAGCTTAGTGTCGAAAATAAGGATAAGCGACGTTGTACGGTTTTCTCCGCCTGCAGGGAGCTTTGTTGACATAGTGCTTAGAACTCTTGAGTGTGGTACTCGGGGAGTGGAGTAGGGCGAAGAAGAGCTTCGTGACCGAACCACTATAAATCTCTTTGTCCCGGATTGATCTTTCCATCTCCTTTCTTTATATTTATTGGTTTTATTAGATAGGATTGTTTAGTGTTCATATTAGTGTTGATTGATTTCACAAAAGAATCGTATCAAAGTTTTTCACAAGTAAAGTTTTAAAATGAATTAAAAACCGGTTAACTATTCAACCTCCCTTCTAGTTTTCCACACGGCGTAACCTTAAGTAAAGGGTTACGCCGTAACCCCCGCATCTCAGACGATCTTATCTTTTTAATAATATTTACGGTGTAACCTCAAGAAGAGGTTACGCCCGTAGAACCCTCGTTAACATTTTAGTGGGTTTCTATGCCGTAACCTTAATAAAGAGTTACGGCGTAACCTTCTTGACCTCTGAATTTGTCTAAGTCCTTGGATATCTATGGCGTAACTATGTTGATATAGTTACGCCGTAACCTTCAGTAGTCGTTGACTTATTCTTCTAGTTATAAAATATGTTATGGTGTAGGTTGAATATCCATTCTACGCCGTAACTCTTCCCTGGTCAGCAACCTCTTGAATAACTTCATTAGTTATACTTCCAAATCCGTGTTTCTTCGTTCCGTTGCTCATATATACCCTGAAATGAAACAATAAGAAATAAGAGTATATATCCATGTAAACATATACAAATGACGAGCATTTTAAGGAGAAATTGACACTAAATAATCAGGACTATTTGATGTTATCAAAGATATAAAAGTTGTTGCTAAAATATGATGGAAATGAATCGTGAGTGGTCGCATCATACATCGTACCTGTCACGGAAAAGTAGATAATAATCGTGTCAGGCAAATCAATCATTGTAGACTTTCTTAGAGAATGTTCCACTACGATTGTTTTACTGATAAATGTCTTGATTGCATTCACCTTGTTCGGGTAAAATTAACCTCCTAATCCGGTTAAGGACTAATTTCAATACATTGAATAAATCCAAGTATAGACCTACGTCATCAGGACTCGATTCATAAAATGAATCTCCTTGGTAGGGGTTCTAGCTCATTCTGCCAGATAATCTAAAAAGATTAACCCACATGCCATTACCAAGATTGGATGCCCTCAACTAAACTAACAACAATCCAGGCGAGTCGCTGGAGTACACATAAGTATCACTCCATGACTGTAGACCATTTGAAGCAAATTTTCACCATTAACACTAAGCTTAATTCATAAAGAGTTAATGAAGTAACCCACGTTCAGTGTTGTTTGATGTTGACACTGGTAGGATTTCCATTTAATCATTGTGAAATACTAGAGAAGTATCACTATGAATGTTCTGGCAAGATTACAAAGATCAGCATGGGACTCTGGTACAACTTGTGTTCTTATTTGTTTGAACAACAAGTGTAAAACATTTGAATGTGTCCTATGGAGATTTTATTGTTTAATCGAATTTGGATCTAGACTCGATAAATGAGTTTTATCTTTTAGTGAGTGGAGGCTGGAATAGATTGACGCATTTTCAATATCAACAATCCTCGGAGTGAGATGTCGATAGATTACGTGTTTATCCTTATGAAAAATGAAACATGATCCTTTTGAGAGGAAGTCGAGTAGCTGGGAAGGGTTGTGCAGTGCGTTACTAGGTCCATGACATCTTGTATTTAATATCATTATCATCTTTGTGATAAGTGATAAATTATGTATTGACCTGTTTTCTACCCTAAATCTATGGAGGGATTTCATTTCTTTAACTATTACTTTACATTTCTATTTCATTTTTCAACCCCGTCAATATTAACTAAAACGTCATAAGTATCATCTTGTTGGGTTTATTCCAATGATAGCTCAGCATTTAGAAGCATTTTTCCCTTACTAATTCATCAACTCCATTACCTACGGACTTCTACATTAACTAAAGTAATGTTGATGTGGTGGGTTGCAATACACTAGTTTTACAACCCTCATAGGCAGAGTACCTAACCATTGTAGTATAGTATAGGCAAGACTCGGGGGATTGATTGTTCTCTAGGGGAATAGTAAGGTTGGTTCGAAATGTATGTTGATTTAAGTCTAAAGGTTGAGAGAAGATTATTTTTGGTATTTTTCTATTTTATTTGAAATCAAGTAAAAATCCAGGGTTTGAGAGATTTGGGTTTTAAACTACTAATTAAACTAAAAATAAGAAAAGGAAAAGTGGTGGTGAACTTCTTATAAGACGGACAACGTATTTACCTAGAATTACATTACTCCATAGTTATTTTATCGCTATGTTTATCGAATGTTACTTAATTGTCTAATGCAATGCAGAGTATTCCTTATTATCTATTGCAGGTTGGTCAGTCTAACGTCTATGAACTAGCCTAAATGGGAGACGCCTGTCTGAATGTCAATATCCCAACAATAACTAGATCACACCCTAGTCAATTAATCCCTAAGATGTAAGTATTAATTGGACACGTTTTAGTGGACGTTCAAGCTACCCTATATAGGTTAGTAGCTAGTTTTCCAACTCCTAATGTACACACCATTGACAAGAGACGATAATCAAGGAATCAATAACTATATTTCATGCAATCCTAAGTAAATACTAATTTGTTTAGCCTAGCGAAGTGTGGAAAACTAGAAGGGGGGTTGAATAGCTTTCCCGATTTTTAATTCGTTTTAAAACTTTACTTGTGAAAAACTTTAATATGATTCTTTTGTGAAATCAATTAACACCAATATGAATACTAAATAATTCTATCTAATATAAGCAATAAATATAAAGAAATGAGATGGAAAGATCAAACCGGGACAAAGAGATTTATAGTGGTTCGGTCACGAAGCTCTTCTTCGCCCTACTCTACTCCCCGAGTACCACACTCGAGAGTTCTAAGCACTATGTCAACAAAGCTCCCTTCAGGCGGAGAAAACCGTACAACTTCGCTTATCCTTATTTCTGACACTAAGCTAAATGTCGAGTACTAATCTTAGCTAGTACCAATCTACCATGATCCACACCATCCTTACTACTTTACACAATCAACACACTTGACTCGATCTACCCGATCTACCCTTGATCCACTTGATCAACACAAAAGCCCACAAGCTACAAGAGATCTCCAAGATCTCAACAAGATCACAATGATCTACTCTCACAAACTACTCAAAAGAAAATGAACTTGGAGTATGCTAGAATACAACAAGTATGTAACAAATGTTACAAGTTCACTAACTATAACTACAACACTTTGTATCTTCTTTGATACCTTGTGTTCTTCTCTTGCACTAGTAGAGGAATGAAGGTGATCACTTGGTTGGATGATTGTATCACTCTTTAAACAAAAGAAAAATAAACTAAATGATCAAGAAGAGAAGATGTGATAAGAGTTTTAAACTCAGAAAGTTGTGTGTGAAAAAGGATGCCCAAAAACTGTGAAGAGGGCTGGTATTTATAGGCAGGAGAAATCTGACCGTTATAAGGACACGGGACCACTAAATGTCATACGGTACCACTAAATTTAGTGGTACCGTTGTACCGTGCCGGATAAGGACGCTCCAATTTTTGTTTTTAGTGGTGAATGTTTATTTGGGGAAGTTTGGAGCTGATTTTGGGGGGAAAAATAGCTGTTATGATTTTTAAACTTATTTTTCCAATAAAACATTTCTTTATAATTCAAAAATAACTTGTAAAGTATATTTTTGAAAAAATGTTTTGTCACATTAAAAATGTGAAGTTTGAAACACAAATTCACTTCTTTGATCATTTGTCATGTTGTAAATTTGTTTGTTCATACCTAGAGTGATGTACGTAGAAACGGGATATTTCGACTAAAAAACTTGTTTACGTTAATTTTAACGTAAAGTAATTTCACATTTTGTTATCATCAAAACATGAAGTTATCGAAAGTTATAAATATCGTTTTTAGAACATTATTTGCATCAACAATCTCCCCCTTTTTGATGATGACAAAACATAAACTCATTTTAGGTTAAAGATTAATTTTAACAAGTTTTTAGCATGAGTTTATATCCCATTTCTCCCCCTTTTTGTCGAAGCAAAAAGGTTGCTAAGGCTCCCCCTTGATGTATACTTCCCCTCATTTGGAGGACACCAAGAAATCGAGCAATGGTTCTTGCTACAAAACAAAGTTAGGTGACACATATACAATATCTAATATGTAGCAACCAAAACAAATATCCAACCATAAACTAAGAAAATGGCTAAAAAGCCAAAAACCATAAAAGATAAGACAACCACATAATAAGCCCATTAATTCATAGAAAGAAATGTCATACATGAAGTATGACTACAACATAAACATAAAAACAAACTAAAACAAGCACATATAAATCTTTAGTGACAAGAGGCCCTAAGATAAGCTTCATTTCCAAAAGAGATCCTAGATGTTTATTGTTGGAAACTAAACATGAATATGTTTAGTTAAATGGGCTAGTGGGAGGTGGAGAGGGTGACATGATTGGAGGTGGTGGTGGTGTCAAGAGATGTTTCACATAGGAGAACATGAAGTGTATCTCATCTCTCAAAGAGAAGATAAGATTGAGGTTGTGAAGGCAACATGGGCAATTAGCACTATGGATATCAACCGGATGAGGTTGGATAGGTTAGCCCATGATAGGAGAAGGAGGTAGTGGTGAATATGTAGGTGATGGGGTTGGCATGGCATAATCCAAAGGGGTGATAGGTGAGAGTGTGTAGTCCATGGATGATGGCATGGTGTTCAAAGAGTGATATGATGAAGATGTTGTTCTAGAACATGATGTTATAGAAGGAGCATTAGGTGGAGATGGTAAGTTAGGAGTGGCTTGGGAAGGTGGTGTTGTGACTTCATCATCTTTGGTGAGATCAACAAAGAGAGGTTTGGATGGTGGTCTTACGGTGATCCTAGGTTTCTTGGAGATGTGGGTTGTTGATCCTTGTGTGGAAGACATGGTGAATGAGTAATGTGAGGTTGAAGATGAGATGCAAGATAAGCTTGCAATGGTGAGGCCTTATATAGGCAAGAGTTGTGGGATTTGAATTAAAGTTGGTGGTAGTGTCCTATGGTGTAGTGAGAGAATCTTAGGGTGTATGAGAGTTTGCAAAATATTGCAGGTTTGAGGTTAGGGATGCAGGGATCTATAGGAAATAGTGGAAATTCGTCAAACAAGGGCACGGTACCACTAAATACCACATGGTACCGTGGCCTATTTAACGGTACCATGACCTGGAAGTCACGAATTTTCCTATGCTGCCTAGTTCTGGGCAGCTAAAGGGAAGTTTTCTAGGGGGACTATTTGCAGGAAATGTTAGTGCCTCAAACCACTAAAGATTTATTTGCCAAATATATCACATATTAAGCTACTCCTAGCAATTAAAGATTATCATACAACTATCTAAGATAATCTATGAGCATGCAATCAAAAAGGACAAAACAAGCTATCATCCAAGAGCCACATAATTTAAGATCATGCAAGGCGATAGAATAAATGTCAAGCATGCAAGATAGTAAAGAGTATTAAACCCTAATATAATTTATCATAGATAAATCCTAATATGAGATGAAAGATCCAATTCTAATATGATGAGAATTGTTCCATTGACTTGAGCACACCCTCATTCATCATCACTCGATGAGACATCATAGCACGATACCGAACTATCATCATGGTTCCCTTGAGATGATGTACATTCCCAATAGAAAGAGGTGTAATTTGTTTGGGTTAGAGGAGCCATGGTGGGATTGACAAGGAGATATCGATTGTTTTGGAGATGAGGGAATAAGTTTATGACGAAATGATATAAACGAGTCAACAACATGCCATAGGGTATCGCCTTATTTAGTCGACCCTTGACATTGACAATTCTCTTTGCCACAAAGTAGGCAAGATTGTAGGGTTGTTCGGTGACTAGACAATACAACATATGAGCACAACATGCCGGGAGGTGCTCACGGTTGTGAGGAAGACAAAAGACATTTTCACGAATAACTTCTATCCATCTACGTAGATTTGGATGAATTTCATCAACATAGACTTTTAGTGGATCTAAGTCATAGACATGAGACTCACAGAACTCAACTTGACCGTTTTCTTTAAGAAAACCATGAACTTTTTAAGGAAGATGAATGTGTTCTTTAATCTCACATGGAGTGGGAATGAGGGTATTGTATGGACCGGACTCATATCGGTGACTAGTGAGGGTTTTGAGAGACCATCCTTCCGTGTAGGAACATTGTCCATGGTTTGGAAGTTAAAGAATATGAGCAAATTGGTCAAGAGTAAGTGAGATTTCTTGGTTTTGTATCGAGAATTGAAGAGACAAAGTTTGATCCTCGTTACGTATGAGCTTAACTTGTCTATAGAACTCAAGGACAAATCGAGGACAGATTAGGTCCTTAATATGAAACAAGCAATCGAATCCGATTTCTTGAAACATGGTTTTGATGTGATCATGGTTGAGAAAAGAGGAATCGACAATTCGTCCTTCATGAAAGAGACGAGACTCAAGACTACGAAAACTTTGTATATGACAAGATGGAGTGTTTGGTTCAAGTGATGGTTTGGGAATGTAATCGGTTGTCAATTCATGATCGTAATCAAACATGTGATACCTCTTGTTACCTATGAAAAAATTATTAAAGATTAAAATTGAGTATATTTGTTTTAAAGACACGTGCCTAGTGTGTGCCTATATGCAAACCATGTGGAGGTGCAGTAATCTCGACTCTAGAACTAAAAATAATGAGATTACCCAAACGCTCCTATCTTCACTTTTGATCAAACGAATATGTCAATAAATACATATTAGTTATGTAATTCGATCAATATTCGTGAGATCATGTATGCATGAGAAAACGTTTTTAGTTTGCATCAACAATGCATGAAAAATGTTTCATAATCCTAGTTTCGTGAAATTTTTTAAAAACAATGGAATTGGGGTGTTTGGCAACTTTAATGTTTTGGCGCCAAAAAGTTTTATGTTTGAAGAACGTTAGTGTTAATGACTCCTAATGCAATAACAAGTATCCTAGACATGATTCCTCTTAAGGCTACTTAATCAAAAGCAAAATTCGGACCAAAATGTGTGATTTAAGTGGGTTTATGCAAATCATATGTTAAGGGAATCATGGAAGTTATACATTATCTAATCCTAGTCCTAATTTCATAAAGACTCAATCAAAATTGAAAAACCCCAATTCAATTTTCATGCATGAACAAACCCTAGACTCAAGATTAAGGAAAAGTATAGTCAAATGACATACAATTCATGTTGAAAAAGTGAAAGTAGTTGATAATTTGAGAATTAATGTCTTGAATTAGATCTTGAAAGGGTGTAATTGAATTTTGGGTTGTGAGTTTTGGTTTTGACGGCAATGGCAGAAGTTGGGAAAGTTTAAAAATGAATAATTTGAGAAAAGAGGACTGAAATACGGATTGTATCAGATACACGGTACCACGATACCATTAAATTTAATGGTGCCGTGCCACTTTAGTGGTGGCGTGATCTGCTGGGATGAATTTTTGTCCTATTTTGATTTTTGACGAATAAGTCTCGCTAATTTAGTGAGACTTTTTGATCCTAGGAAAGAATTTATACCTAATAAATTCTTTTAACGAGAAGACCTAGACTAGACAAAAAGATATGACATTAATATTTCCAGTGAAATATTCAAGAAGTCATACGAAGGATGTGAAGGATGACTCAATATTTCCAGTGAAATATTTAAAAAGTAATGAGACGAGACATAAGATATGACTTCAATATTTCCAGTGAAATATTCAAGTAGTCATAAGAGAGATGTGAAGGGATGACTTAATATTTCCAGTGAAATATTTAAGTAGTCATAAGATTTATGGAATATGTTCCATCATTCCTAGACCTAGACGAAGATAGTTGAAGGTTTCTCGTTTGAGAGGTTTGATCAAGATGTCGGAGATATTGTCTTGAGAGGGAACTTTCTCAATAGAAATGTTTCCTTTTTGGACGTTATCACGAAGGAAGTGGTGACGAATTTTGATATGTTTAGTACGAGAGTGCTGAACGGGGTTTTTGCTCAAGTCAATATCACCTTTTTTGTCGCACATAATAGGGATGTCGTCGAGATGGATGTCGTAGTCAATAAGAGCTTGTTTCATCCATAGTGCTTGTTGACATGCCTTTCCGGCGCTTACGTATTCGGCTTCGGTCGTGGAGATAGCAAGAGCCGTTTGTTTCTTGGAGAACCAAGAAGTTAGAAAACAACCTATGAAGGTACAAACGCCACTCGTACTTTTTTGATCCACATAATCTCCTGCATGATCAGAGTCGGCATAGACAATAGTTTCTACACCGGTCCCCTTGGGATAGAATAACCCCAAGTGTATAGTGCCTTTAATGTACCGGAAGATATGCTTAACCGCTTCAAGGTGAGAGGTTTTGGGATCCTCTTGGAAGCGAGCACAAAGGCAGACACTAAACATGATATCGGGCCTACTTTCCGTTAGGTATAATAAACTTCCTATCATACCTCTATACTTAGTGTTATCCACAGACTCACCTTCTTCATCTTTCGTGAGTTTCGTTTCCTTGGACATAGGAGTTTTCATGGGCTTAGACTCTTCTAAACTAAATTTCTTAAGCATCTCCTTAATATACTTAGATTGATTAAAGAAGATACCATCTTCCATTTGTTTTATTTGTAGACCAAGGAAGAAATTTAATTCACCCATCATGCTCATCTCAAACTCGTCACGCATGATCTTTGAAAAATCATCGCACAGTTCTGGATAAGTTGAGCCGAATATAATGTCTTCGACATATATTTGAACAATGATAAGATGTGAATTACGTTTCTTCGTGAAGAGTGTGTTGTCAACCATTCCCATGGTATATTCATGTTCAATCAAGAATGCTTTTAGTCTATCGTACCAAGCTTTAGGAGCTTGTTTGACACCATAGAGTGCATTCTTGAGTTTATAAACATGATTCGCTTTTTCGAAATCAACGAATCCCAGAGGTTGTGCAACGTATACCTCCTCGTTGATATAACCATTTAGGAATGCACTTTTCACGTCCATTTGGTATATTTTAAAGTCTAAGGCGCAAGCATAGGCAAGGAGTATCCTAATAGACTCTAATCTAGCTACAGGTGCATAAGTTTCATCGTAATCTATTCCTTCTTGTTGGTTATAGCCTTGTGCTACCAACCTTGCCTTATTCCTAGTTACGACACCATTTTCGTCGAGTTTATTTCTAAACACCCACTTAGTTCCTATGATGGTTTGATTCTTAGGTGGAGGTACTAGATCCCAAACTTGGTTTGCGGTGAATTGATTCAACTCTTCTTGCATGGCAACTACCCAGCTTTCATCCTTAATCGCTTCACCGACATTCTTAGGTGCTACGGTAGCTATAAAACAAAAGAAATTACTTTTGTTTTGTGCTTCTGACCTAAGGGTTCTTTGGTTTAGGTTTCCTATGACATTTTCAATTGGTTGGTTCTTGGATTCCCTAATGTTGACAACTTCGTCAATTTCAACCATTTCATCCTCAATGTCATTTTCTAAGGTTTTCTTGCCATTGACCTTAATGGCTTCTTCCTCATCTAAATCATCATCCACCAAGGGTGATGTCTTAGTTGGTGGAGGACTTTCATCGAATGTCACGTTGAGTGATTCTTCGACTTTCATTGTTTCCTTGTTTAGGACAACATAGGCTTTACTATTTTCGGAGTAACCTAAGAAAACACCTTCGTAAGAATTTAGGTCAAACTTGGTGAGGTAGTCCTTAGTGTTTTGTATGAAGCACTTGCTTCCAAACACTCTAAAGTAATCTAGAGTAGGTTTTCTACCCTTCCAGATTTCGTATGGTGTTTTTCCTAAGATTTGTCTAATCAAGATCCTATTAAGTATGTAAGTTGAGGTGTCAACCGCATTACACCAAAACTTTTGCGAAATGGATTGTTCATTCAACATCGTTCTACTCATCTCTTGTAGAGTACGATTTTTCCGCTCAACTACCCTATTTGATTGTGGAGTGCGTGGAGCCGAGAAATTGTGTGTAATACCATTAGCATCACAATGTACTCCAAATTGCACTTCATTATCAAATTCCCGACCATGATCCGTCCTAATTGAGACTATTGTACACCCTAGTTGATTTTGGACCTTCTTACTAAAGATTTTGAATTCCTCGAAATCTTGTGTCTTATCCTTAACAAAATCTAGTCCAAGTATACCTAGAGTAGTCATCAACTATTACTAAGGTATAGTAATTTCCTCCGTAGCTCCATACGGAGGATGGACCGAATAAGTCCATGTGAAGAAGTTCTAGGCATCTAGAGGTCGAGACCATATTCTTAGCTTTGTGACTAGAATGAGCTTGTTTTCCAACTTTACAAGTGTCACAAAAGTGTTTATCAAACTTAATCTTAGGTAGGTTTCTAACTAGTTCCTTAGACGCCAATGATTGTATTAAACGCATATTGGCATGACCTAGTCTCCTATGCCATAGAGTAGAGTTATCATCTATGGTTGCTAGGCAAATCTTATCCTGAGGCTTATTTCCTATTTTCATAACAAATAAGCCATTCTTCCTAACTCCTTTGCCTATGATCTTACCATTCTTAGTGATCTCGCTACCCTCTTCGGAGAATATAACTCTACACTTATTGTCTACCATTTGACTAATGCTAAGCAAGTTAAATTCTAAGTTATCTATATGCTCAACATTTCTAATAGTGAGGGAGTTTTGAGTAATCGTACATTTGCCTATGATTTTGCCCTTAAGTTTGCTAACGAAAGTGACATTACCTCCGTTGTAAGCCTTGTATGATGAGAATAGACTTCGGTTACCCGTCATATGATAAATGCATTTACTATCCTTGACCCATTCATCGGGCTCCAAGTCGATTCCCAAGCATATCTATTGAATAAGACAAAGATTCAAACATTTGGTCCCCAATATCTCATGGGTCCAAAGTTGTTAGTATTAAACATCCCATGCATTAGTTACATTTGGTTAGGATGTTGGAACGGAGGACAAATTTCCTATGGTAAGTAAATTTGTAGTTGACGGTTATTCCATGTTCGAGATAGTTTCTTGGATAACTTTGTCTCCTAAAGTTACTTCTCGGTTAAGGAGTTCTTGACCGAGGTTTAGGACCATTTGTTTTTCTAGGTGGAGGAGTCTTTGATCTAGTATCGGGTTTTACAAAACCAATCCCGAGGGTTGACAAAGGTTTGTATAAACTTTTGACTTCCTTTTTACTAGCAATAGGTAACTCAACATTATTAACTACTATGTGACTTGGTTTAGGACTTAAGTTATTTTTTTAAAATTGACCCTGTTCTGACTTTAGCACCAGACGGTACCACGGTACCACTAATTTTAGTGATTCCGTCTATACCTTTAATGGTATCTTCCTCTGCCATTTCAGATTCTCCAGATTTTACAAATTTTACTTGTTTAGTTTCACTTGTTGAAGCTTTATTTGGGTCAAATCCTAAGCCCGCTCCGGCATGTTCACTATACGTACCGTTTTCAAGCATGTCATTAAGTGTCTTTGTTCCTTTTTCAAAATTAATGATTCTTAATGCATTTTCTTTGAGTTTTTCATTCTCTACTCGAAGACATATGCATGACCTACATCCAATATCTATTTCTTTATTTTTCTCAAGTCATTTAACTTGATCTTTTAATTCTAAAATTTGTACTTTGAGTTCATGCAATGTTGCTTTTAGTGTTTTGTTTCTACTTATGATTTTAGAACTTACTTCACATAGTTTATTATATTCATCCTATAGTCTATTATCATCTATTAACGAATTATCATCACTATAATAAAAAGAGTCGGAATGTACCTCATTTGAAGCTTGAGCCATTAGACATGTTTCGTCGTTGGGCTTCTTCTCTTCTTCTTCACCGCTATCACTCCAAGAGCCTCCTATGAAAGCTCTTTGGTTGTTTGTTCTCGGTGGTTTAGGACATTCTCCTATGAGATGATTGGAATCTCCGCATCTAAAATATTTCCTATCACTCTTTCCTTTCTTCTCATCTCGGTTCTTTTGTGACGACTTCTTTTCATCACGAGGTTGTCTAACGAACCTACATCTTCTCCTTAAGAACTTTTTAAAATCTCTAACGGCTAGTGCATATTCTTCGTCTTCACTATCGGAATCCGAACTTTCCTCATCACTAGACTCCTTCTTGGCTTTCAACGCTAAAGATCTAACTTTCTCACTTTTGCCTTTAACTATGTCGGAGTCTTTCTTGATTATCATTTCATGAACCTTCAAGTTTCCTATTAGTTCATCAAGTGATAATGTCGCCAAGTTCTTTGACTCTTCAATGGCGGTGACCTTTGCTCTCCATTTGGGATGTAGAGCCCTAAGAAACTTCCTAACATAGTTCTTGCTAGAATAACCTTCATCAAGAGTTTTAAGACTAATAATAATAGTATTAAATCTAGCAAAAGCATTATCAATAGATTCATCTTCCGGAATGGAAAATTGTTCATATTGTTACACAAGAAGATCTATCTTGTTCTCTTTGACTTGATTATTACCTTGGTGATTGACTAACAAAGTTTTCCAAATTTCTTTTGCCGTATTACACATAAAAATTCTTTCAAATTCCTTTTTCGGCAAAGCATTATAAATCATCATTTTAGCCTCATCATTTTTGGGTAATTTTCTTTTAAGGTTATCACTTTGTTTATTGTAAGGAACTATTTCATCCCTTTTAGTTTCCGAATTCTTTTCAATCGGTTGAAAGTCACCCTCGGTAATAATATGCCAAAGATCAATGTCTTTTGATTTCACATACGTTTCGAATCTTGTTTTCCAATATTTAAAACAATCGGTTTCAAAGAGTGGTGGTCTTTGCATAGATTGCCCTTCTTGATATTTGTCGAAATCCATTGATCGATTCAAGTTTTAAAATACAATTTATTTTAAAATCTTGCCTGACGTGGCTCTGATACCAATTGTGGAAAACTAGAAGGGGGTTGAATAGTTTTCCTGGTTTTTAATTCGTTTTGAAACTTTACTTGTGAAAAACTTTGATACGATTCTTTTGTGAAATCAATCAACACCAATATGAATACTAAACAATCCTATCAAATATAAGCAATAAATATAAAGAAATGAGATGGAAATATCAAACCGGGACAAAGAGATTTATAGTGGTTCGGTCACGAAGCCCTTCTTCGCCCTACTCCACTCCCCGAGTACCACACTCGAGAGTTCTAAGCAATATGTCAACAAAGCTCCCTTCAGGCGAAGAAAACCGTACAACGTCGCTTATCCTTATTTCTGACACTAAGCTAAATGTCGAGTACTAATCTTAGCCAGTACCAATCTACCACGATCCACACGATCCTTACTACTTCACACAATCAACACACTTGACTCGATCTACCCGATCTACCCTTGATCCACTTGATCAACACACAAGCCCACAAGCTACAAGAGATCTCCAAGATCTTAACAAGATCACAATGATCTACTCTCACAAACTACTCAAAAGAAAATGAACTTGGTGTATGCTAGAATACAACAAGTATTTAACAAGTGTTACAAGTGCACTAACTATAACTATAATACTTTGTATCTTCTTTGATACCTTGTATTCTTCTCTTCTTGGTTGGATGATTGGATCACTCTTTAAATAAAAGAAAACTAAACTAAATGATCAAGAAGAGAAGATGTGATAAGAGTTTTAAACTCAGAAAGTTGTGTGTGAAAAAGGATGCCCAAAAACTGTGAAGAGGGCTGGTATTTATAGGCAGAAGAAATCTGACCGTTATAAGGACACGGTACCACTAAATGTCACACGTTAGTGGTACCGTGGTACCGTGTCAGACAAGGACGCTCCAATTTTTGTTTTTAGAGCTGATTTTGGGGGGGGGGGGGGGGTAAATAGCTGTTATGATTATTAAACTTATTTTTCCAATAAAATATTTCTTTATAATTCAAAAATAACTTGTAAAGTATATTATTGAAAACATGTTTTGTCACATTAAAAATGTGAAGTTTGAAACACAAATTCACTTCTTTGATCGTTTGTCAAGTTGTAAATTTGTTTGTTCATACCTAGAGTGATGTACGTAGAAACGGGATATTTCGACTAAAAAACTTGTTTACGTTAATTTTAACGTAAAGTGATTTCACATTTTGTTATCATCAAAACGTGAAGTCATCGAAAGATATAAATAACGTTTTTAGAACATTATTTGCATCAACACAAAGTACTATAAAGACAAGCAAATAAGTAATCCAATGTTGAATCTTCACTAGGATCAACTGGAAATCCGCCCAGTGTTTATATCACGCCAGCACTAAAAGCCGGTCGAACGACTCCTGTTTCATTAGTTGATACATCAACAAGTTCAAAAACGGATACTATAAGTGAGTCCGGTATATTACCGATTACCAAGGACGAAGTAACACCATCACTAACATTGGAACCAGCACCAGTAACAGTAACAGCAACAACAACACAACCTACAACAACAACAACAACTATCATTCCATCACGAATAACAACAACATCAACTACTAGAATCTTCATCAAAACCATAGAACAACAACCAAACCTTTTCCAATCACTATTAGAATCTTCATCAAAACCATGAACCAAAACATACATCCGTCGAGAATTCCAATGTCTTAGAGTGACAATGGAATACAAGACTTCTAACCTTATTAAAGCTATCACTAAGCTTAATGACTGAGTTTTCGCGTTGAAACAATCCTGCCGTCCTCAATCTCGTAAGCGCTGTCAGGATGATCCCAATCAGGAAGATACCGAGGGGGAGAAAAGGGTGTTCGAAGTGAATGAAGTAGCAAAGTTTAGTACAGGGACGTCGGCATGGAACTTAGAAAAGCTTGAAGATATGGTGGATCGGGTTTTCTTCAAACAGTTGAAGATGTATGTTGAGCAACAGGCTATCTTGAGCCGAGTTGTGCAGGCTATCAAGGAAAGATTGGAACTTCGAGACTCATGGAAACACATGTAGCAATACATCGGATTTCGAAGTTACATAGACCCCAATGATTTACCCATGGGGGAAGATTTTGAGAACACGAAAAGTGTAAATTATTAGTATATGGTCTTATATGTAATGATGTAATAGTTGTTGGTACGTTTTGTGTTATATACGTTGTTTAGATAGGTAATACCCTCACAACGTTTGTATAATTGCGAGGGGAAGCGTTTGTTCCAGGCATTGAAACATTTACATGTAAGGGTATAAGCACCCGCTATCTCATGGGAAATGAGGCGTGTGATCATCATGCAAAGTTCCAAGATATTCTCTCTCTAAATAGCTACGTATTGAGTAAACTCTACATATATGCATTCACGAGTATAAAAACTACGTATAAAAATTGTAAGATTTTTGTAAGATAGAATCAATCCGATGTGAATAGATTTTATCTGAATATCAAATGAAATTGCTACAGTTTAACCTCTTTGTAAGGTGCAAGATAAACCTCCTGGTTGTTGACATTTTTATTGTATTAAAAGAAAATAGAATGTCTACGCTCTACAACAAAAATGACGCGAACGAAAAATTATGTTACATTTGATGAGTCGGGTGGATCGAGTTTACAAGGGCTATTGCTACAAAATGAGTTAATATAAAACAAAACCATCTTTTAATCAGTCGGGTGTGCAAAAAGATATAGTAATTTTTTTTATTTTTTTATTTTTTCCTTTTGTTTTATGATAGAAAACACGAGTAAGGATCCAACGAGAAATAAAAATAAAATAATAAGAATGAGAAGTTAGCACAACCGCAAATTTCAGATGGATATACAATAAAAGATGCAACTCCCGTGAATTTCTCCTTATTCATTTGAAATTTTTCTTATTATATTTCTCTTTTTACCGGATATCTTCCCAAGAAAAAACTCTGCTTATAAAACATAAAAACGAGTTGATGTCATGTAAATATGTGAAAAGTCAGCTGTCGTTTATTTTAAGGTTGTTAACTCGCATCAATGTTCATGAGAACCACTTAGCGTTGACACTTCTTACATTTAAGGCCATGTCTTTGAATCCGCATATTCAACAAGGTGCTTTGCACGTATCTCTTGTTTATTTTATATTTCATCTTTGCTTTATAAAATCCCATAACCATCTCGTCTAAGACAGACAACAACGACAACAGTTCCCAAACAAGAAAGAATTCAACACATAAACTATGAATTCTTTCAAATCCTATGGTAAAGTTGACGAAGCCGATCAAATGCGGCTTGAGGCTAAGAGAAAAACACGAAGAAGGATCGCTGTTGTTGCAGTTTCGTCTCTCATCCTTGTTATTGTTGTAGTTGCTGCAGTTGTGGGAACTACACGAAGCAAAGACAACCACCATAATGATGCATCAGAAGCTCAATCAGCATTGGCTTCTATCAAAGCTGTATGTGATACTACATTGTACCCCGATACCTGTTATAGCTCCTTAGCTCCTATCACCAATAAGACACGTCTCCAGCCTGAGGAAATACTGAAACTCTCTGTAGTAGTTGCGATAAATGAGCTATCGAAAGTATCAACACTTCCAGAGCTCAAGAATTGCAGTGAACTATTTGATCTTGCTCTTGATCATCTGAATGACACACTGTCAGCAACTGATGTCGATTTGAAATCCTTAGGATCTCTTTTTGATGATATTATGACATGGTTAAGTGCTGCAGGCACATTTCAGCAAACATGCATAGATAGTCTTGAAGAACATGCTGCAGGCCACCTTCAAACATCAACCGAGTTAACAAGCAACAGCCTTGCAATCACAAAGGGCTTTTCAAATGTCGCAAATTCATTTAACCAAAGAAGAAGATTGATGAGTGACGAAATGCCCGTTTGGTTGTCTGGAAAAGACCGGAAGCTGCTGCAGAGCACAAAGTTACCCGCCGGGATCAAAGCTAATGTGGTGGTGGCTAAGGACGGAAGCGGTAAATACAAGAAAATCTCTGATGCTCTTAAGGCAGTTCCTGAGAAGAGCAAGAAAAGATTTGTGATCTACGTCAAGAAGGGAGTTTACAATGAGAATGTTAGGATCGAAAAACCAATGTGGAATGTGATGATCATTGGTGATGGCAAGGATAAGACAATTGTATCAGGAAGTAAAAATGTGGTGGATGGCACCCCAACATTTCAGTCAGCAACTTTCGGTTAGTATACTATCTTTAAGCTCAACACTTAAAACAACATTAACATTCATGAACTTTTTTTTCTGACTCTGTTTTTGCTGATGCAGCTGTGTTCGGAAAAGGGTTTATAGCCCGTGATATGGGATTCCGCAACACTGCTGGTGCAGCCAAACATCAGGCTGTAGCACTAATGTCGACAGCAGACATGTCTGCTTTCTTCCGTTGTGGCTTTAATGCTTTCCAAGACACTCTTTATGCACATTCCAACCGACAGTTCTATAGAGAATGTGACATCTATGGGACAGTAGATTTCATTTTTGGCAATTCGGCTGTTGTTATTCAAAAATGTAACATACTACCAAGGAGACCAATGACCGGCCAACAAGACACGATCACAGCGCAAGGCAGGTTTGATCCTAATCAAAACACTGGCATTTCTATACAAAACTGCACAATTTCACCATTTGGGAACTTGAGCGACATTCCAACGTTTCTGGGACGTCCATGGAAGAACTATTCAACTACAGTATTTATTAACAACAAGATGGGAGGCTTCATTGATCCAAAGGGATGGTTGCCATGGGTGGGAACATCCGCTCCCAACACAATATTCTATGCAGAATTCGGTAATTATGGTCCAGGTGCGGTGACAAAGAAAAGAGTCACTTGGAAAGGACTGAAATTCATCAATAGCAAGCAAGCGAGTAAGTTCACAGTCAAATCTTTTATCCAAGGGGATAAATGGGTTAAAGATACCACTGTTCCATACAATTCTGGACTCTGATTGCACTCCTCCAAGCCTTCTTCTCCATGTCTGAATACTTTTTATTTTCATCGGTTATTCACATTCATTTTGTAAGTGACTCTCTTGAATTGTTTTGAATGTGTATGAAACACATTACAGGATATACAACCTAAAGGTGATTTTTTTGTCACTGATTTAATTATAATCTTATATCAAGTTGTGATGTTGGTGTCTCTATGGACAAATTCATAAATTTCAGAACAAGCTAATACGTAGAAAATACTCTATAAAAAACGTATGATTATCAATGAGTCCAACACATCTTGCTCAACAAAAAGACACTAGACAGTTATTTCTAAATTGGTCGTAAGAATTTCTTTGGTAAATAGCTTTTCATCAACTTCATTGCTGAAAATTTAAGCTCCACATTGGACGCATGATAAAAAAAAAAAAAAAAAAAAAAAAAAATCCTTGTTTCGACCATATTCTTGGTAAGATCTCCAATTCTCTAAAGATGATTAAAGGTTACATCCCCACCAACAAACATAACACATTTTCGATGTTGTTCTCGAATTATCAACTCCGTTGAATTAAATTCACTATGTGTTTCTGTTAGCCAATAAACAAATAAAAGAAAATGAAGCGTCCAAGGATGTCGAGGAGTACTGAAAAAAAGGTCCCTCTAAATGTAGCAATTCTTTTAGTATTTATACGAAAATTAGAGTAAAATACACCTTTCGTTCTTTTACTTGTATAAAAAATACACGCCGAGGCACAAATTCAAAATAAATACGCCTAAGGTCCTAACTGTTCATTTTTGCAATGTGGAAGGTCCCTTTGACTAACGAGCATCAGTCAATATCTGTTAACTCCCTCACGTGAGGGCATAATGGTCATTTCATATATTAATTTTGATTTTATATATTAAATAAGCTTGCCTAAACAACTTTTTCTCTTTCCCTATAAACTTCTCATATACTCCTCCTTATCACCACGCATCTCTAAACTTTCCTCTCTTTAAAAAACCTTATCACTTTCCTTCATTGTGCGATGTTGGTGCGGGAGACACACTGTCATTCAAACATCATGGAGTAGTATCAACCCTGGACGAAGGTTTTTTGCTTGTCCTCAACTGGTAAGGACATTTATAAATTTTTTATGTTTATTTTGTAAGCTTCGTGAATAGTAACAATGGTGATTTTGTTTATTTGGTAACTTATCATTTTCTATTTTTGTGTTGTGCGTGCTGTTTTAAAGGCTGATTTGATCTAGCCATAAAAGTTTTAATGACTTTGTTTTTTGCTTAGTGTACAATAATAATGGCATTTTTATTTATTCGCTTACTTTTCTTGTTTATATTTATTGTTCTCGTTACACAAATAGAAATAACTACAAAGTTAGTCTAATTGTGTTCCATTATTGAATTAACGTATTGATTAATTTAAACAAATAAGTAAAACGTAAAGATAAAAACACAAGTTTTTCAACGTTTAAATTCTTATTAGAAATTAATCAAAAGAATCTACACCCAAGTGTTAGCGAAATAACACTTGGGATTGAAACGACAAGGTATGGTGTTCTCCTCACTAAACTCAAGCTATGCTTGAGTGGCAACAATAAATGAACCACTGAGCTATCTCAGGGACTAGGTTGCTCTTTGGGGGAGAAAAGTGATTTTGTGAAAGTCTAAGCTTTTTAATGCACAAAACTTATCCACTTTTCTCCCTTATGATCCTAATTATACACATGTATAAAAGAGAACCCGTGACTAAAAATACAAAAAGAATGACCTAGCTAGTCTGTCAAAATACAACAGTATTTTGACAGTTACAAGAATCTATTTTGGGATAAGGTTGAAACTGCTTTCTGAGCGTCAGTGATAACACTGTTCTTGTTCTCACGCCATTCAGGGAAAGTTTGACTTTGCCCTGATAAGGACATCTCCTTATTTTTTTCAAACTCTTCCCGCCTTGTCCCGCCTTTCTTTCAGACTTCAGATTCTTCAGTCTTGGTCTTCAGTCTTCAATTACAATTGTTGTTGAGGAGACTTGGGTTCAGTGAGTTCTTGTCATCACTCACTGAACCCATTACCTTCTTCTTCGGCTTAAGTGACACTCAGGGAGTTCCGCCTCACTGAATGGTGAATCTTTCTCTTTAGACTCGTCCTAAGCATCCTGAAGGTAACTCACTGAGTGACTGTTCACTCAGTGACTTGAGAGTGTTTAAGGTTGATTAACACTTGGGCTAATTTGTATTCAAATCCTGTTTTCAGGACGCTTGGGTACTGACGGACCCAACAATCTCCCCCTATTTGGATATAAATTATGCCTAAGTGTTTGATCAGTTGTGAGTGAGCAAATGGGCTTCTTCTCACACTGAATATACTAGAAAGCCATTAAAGGAAACTGATATAACAAAACATGGGCCATCATTTTATTAATATCATTACATTTGTCCTAACATCTAAACATAATACTCAGGGACCTTGTACTCAGGCTTCCAAGATACCCATGAGCTCCAACTTAGCTTTCTTGGACACTAACACTTCTTTGTCAGGTCTCTCACTCATCATCTTATCCATCAGCTTTATAAACTCTTCGTTCTCAGGGCTCTTCACATGAATCGCCATTAGCTTGTAAGCAAGAAGAGTTGTAGTTTCCACAAGATGTATGTCACTGACTCGTTGGAAGGCCTGTTGGCTAAACTCATCAACAAAGAAAATACCATACTCAGGCTGCTTGATGACTAGGTTGGGAACAAACTTGACTCCTTGAGGAGGAATCCTGTTGCAATGAAGAGCTGCTATGAACTGTTCAGGCTCCTGTCCCACAGCTTTCCTCTTCTTCCCAGTCTTCTGAGTAGGTTCAGGGATTGAAAGTCCCTGAGAAGCAAGTGCCTTCTCATGGTCTATTCCTAAACTCTTAGCAACCTTTTCCAGTTCCTCGTATTTGGAGTTCAGGGTAGCTAGAAGGTTAGGAACAATCCTGCTTTGCTTCTTCCTCAAGATGGGCCCCATCATGTCCCATTCCTTTAACCCATAACCTGAGAATTTAAAGGGTTTGTTCATCTCAATCCTCCTTGGTCCTCTGTGAACCGTTATGCTTATAGGCTTGGTCATGTGGATGGTCATGTCAGTTATGGTGCCTTCACCCTTCGTCTTCGTCATATACCACATATACTTCTCATAGTTTTTCTTCCTCTTTTCTTCCTTAAGCTTGACCTGCTGATTGTGTTCCTTGAGGCGGTCAGCCTGAAGCTTGAGGAATTCATCCCCCTTGATGACCTGATCAGTTTCCTTGATTACCTCCTTGGCCACTTTAACAATTTCAGGCCTACTGAGTTGCTCAGCCTCTTTCTCAGCCCTGATTTTGTCCTGTTCATCCAGGACTGCGGCCACTTCCTGAGGAGTTCCAAAGAATTTTCTCCCATTATCCAAGGTGACTTCAAAAGGCTCATCAGGGTCAGGACACCTTTCAGTTGATACCTTGACCAATTGTAATCTTGGAGGAGAATCTGCAGTCACCATGATTCTCTTCCCCTTGTTAGTGGGAGGGGGTTGACTAGAGGAGGATTCAGGGACTTCTGTTGCTGTTGCTTCAGGTTGGACAAGGATTGTAGCAACAACAAGTGCAGAAGATGCAGGTTCAGGAATAGGTTCATCAATTTTCTCCCCCTCAACAGATGCTGGTGCTTCAGTATAAGCGTCTGTTGATTGAGGAGGTAGGGTAACCGGAGAAGCCTGAAGAATAGACAGGATTGTGGAGACCATGCTCTTAATGTCAGTGGTCTCATTCTTCAGTGCGGAGATGTTTTCCGCCATGGTAGCTTGAGTTGTGGTGAGTTCAATGACTTTCGTGGTGTAGTGGTTAATCAGCTCATTATGCTTGTTGGAGAGCTGATCAACAGCCGAGGTTATCTTTGTCAGGCACTCTTGGGTATCAACGACTGACTGTTGAATTGTATCTTGCTGAGACCTTAGTGGTTTAAGATCCACCTCTTGGAGAAGCTTTAGTAGCTCTGCAATGTTGGTGGAGGTAGTCTTCTGAGTATCCATGAACTCAGTCAGCTTTGTGATCAGGGTTGGATCATCTCTGAATTCTTCCTGAATAGAATCAAGAGTCTACAATATGTTACCGAACTGCATGTCTTGTGCAGAACCCAGACTATCAAGAGATGCCCTCAGGTCACCGAGTTGTTTGTCAATAAGTTTGGAGACCTGATGTAACTTACCCTGAGATTCTTCAACAGCAGCCCTGAAGTCAGCATAGGAGACTGCCACTTTAGTGTGTTGTTCCCATTGTTCTTCAGAGATCTCACGAAAGAGAGCAGTGTTGGCTTTGCGGAGGAACTTTACCAGCTGCCTTTCAGTGAGTGGAAGAATGTTATCATACTTCTGCAAATAAGGAGGAGTAGCAGGACCAGATTCTGTAGGAGTGCCTGATGATGATATTGTTGTTGGGTTTGGTTGGGGCTCATGTTGATCCTCAGGAGGAGGAGATGATGGTGGTTGTTCAGGGTGCTGAGGAGAGGTGTAAGTGTCAGTCTCCATTTCGTCCCCAACACCAAAAACATTGTCTTCTCCAAAATCGACCATTTCCTCCTCTGACTCGTCATTTAGCAGTCTTTCAAAATCTGCCAGAGTAGGAACCTGTTGGGAATCGGGCTCCCCCTCAATAGAGGGCTCACCTTTGTTGTGGCCAGGTTCTGACCCCTCCAGGAGAACATAGTGGGTTTTCTTTGCCTGGTCCATGAAGTCAGTTCCTGAGTGCCTGGTCCATGGAGTCACTGGATCCGCCGTGGGGGGTTTTAGGTTCCGTATCAGCGGGTGGTCGTATGCCCCCTGAGTCTTTGTCCCCTTGAGTGCCTTCAAGGACTGGTGGGTGTTCTCCAGTACTATCACTAGGCAGTGATTTGTTGAGGTCCCCCTTCTCACCAGGGTTGTACTGCCCTGACGAGGATATAGGGACCGTTTCTCCCTGAGACCCTGAGTGGGATTGCTCAGGACCGTAAACGGGAAGTTGTATGTTGAGGCCCCCCTTTCCACCAAGGTTGTGCTGCCTTTATGAAGATTTAGGGGCCGGTCCTCCTTGAGACTCCGGCTGTGATATGCCAAAGCCGTAAGCGGGATGTGAGAGGGTGTGGGTCCCCTTCTCAGCAAAGTGGTGCGGCTCTACTGAGGGTATAGGACCCTGTACTCCCTCAGGCAAAGGTGGTGATTGACGAATGCCTTCATCGGGAAGTGAGGGTTGGAGGAGTCCTGACCCCACTGACTTGTATATGTCAGCAGAGCCATGAGGAGCGGGTTTGCCCGAGGACCCTGAGGGTGATTTCTCAGAGCCCTCCGTTGGCGTTTGTTGTTTGGCCAATGGGGTCTCAACTGTGGGTGTCTCAGTGGTCTTGGCCAGTGGTTGCCTTTCTTTAGGCTTTGAGGCAGAAGTCTCAGTGGCGAGTGGTTTAGGTTGAACCACCTTCCTGGACCCTGCCTTCTTTTTCTTCTCCTCCTTCTTTGAGGGAGAAGGCACAGGAGATATATCGTCTTGTCCCTGAATGACCATCAACATATATGTGGTCAGGGGAACTGGTGTGACCTAAGTGAGGTCTCTTGAATAGTTGGCCTTATGTAAGACGTCAGGGTTGGATCCCTGGACATTTTGGCCTAACATATTCGGAGCCTAGTAAGTCCTGAAGCATACAGGAAATGAACCTAGGGTAAGACATGTGTCTTTGCCTAGATTTCCCTGATAGCTTGGCTACGAAGTCTCTGAAGATTATCTCTCCAATATCTATTTTTCTGCCCTCCAGGAGGCTGAACACAATCATTTGTTGTGATGCATTCAATTGCTCCGTGGAGGACTTATTGCCACCAAGGACCTGAATGACAAAGGTCGTCAGGATCCTCCAGACAGCAAGAAACCAGGTTTTGATTATTGGGGCTTTGGCCAATAAGGTTCCTGGGGCCACTTCAAGATGATTTTCATCATGTGGCCCTAGTAAAAGCAATTCGGCCTTTATTTCTGCTTCAGTGGGCTGAGGGTCGAAGTTCTCGGCGAAATCAAGACCTGTGGCCTTGATGAAGGTTTGGTAATTCAGGGAGAGGGTCTTTCTCCCGTTCATGACTGAGAACGTTATAAGGGTGTCCTTGATGTCATCAGGGCTGGTGGCCACTGCTGTACACCAGAACTCCCTTAGATAGTCATGGTATATGACTGGGGGTGTTTTGGTGAATGTTGTAGAAAGAAAGCAGTTTTGAAGATATTTTACTACATTCTTATACGCCCAAAAATTTTCGGGGTAGGCAAAATTCCCTACGACATTGTTTTTGGTCATATCCACGCCCTCCATTGTGAATTCCACATTTGGGGCGCAGGTTATAGCTTTAGAAGTAGCCATTTAAAAGTCTTGGTTTTGCAAGAAAAATGGTCTGGGTCTAAAGATGAAGAACACACACACACTAGTTTTTGAGAAAAAAAAAACAAGAGTTTGATTAAAATTTTCTAAAACGTGTGTGTGTTAATTTGTTTGGGGGTATTTATAGGGAAGTTGAGGGGGTGAGGTGGTTTTGGCACTAAGCGGATTTTTCTCACAATTTTGAAAAAAATGTTTTGTATAAACGTTTGGAGTCGGCATTAAATGCCACAACTCCACTTTCCTGGGTTTTCCGCAACAGTCGAGGTGAACAGTTGTGCCGTCTGCAAAAAGTGTTATTTACAGAGTGACATCACCACATATAATATCAAAGGATATTATGTGTGAGAGGAGGCATTAAATGCCAAGTGGGATTTGTGGTGATGAAGTGGGGGCCCAAGATGTGGATGCCAGAAGGTAAAAGAACATATATTCCTATATTAAATAGGTATTCAGTTACCAACCTCGGACATTTACTAACTAGACACTTAGAGCATTTAAGTTAGCATTGAATGTCATCTTGAGGCCACTGAATGACTTTTCATTCAGTTTGAGGGGTTCAGGGAGATTATTCAGTGATCTTATTCACTGAGAGACACATTGAGTCAGGGACCTGATATTTTCAGAATTTATACTAAGTTGGATGGATTCAATTAGTGGACTGATTCTCAATATCCAATATTCCCAATTCAGCTTTCAGTCTTGTGAAAGTTGGTTCATCCAATGGTTTGGTGAAGATATCAGCTAGTTGATATTCAGTGGGAATGAAGTGTAATTCAATGTCACCATTCATGACATGGTCCCTGATGAAATGATATCTTATATCAATGTGTTTGGTTCTCTGATGAAGAACAGGGTTGTTTGAGATTGCAATTGCACTTGTGTTATCACAAAAGATGGGAACCATCTTATAATGGATGTCATAGTCACTGAGTTGACTTTTCATCCATAGTACATTTGCACAACAACTGGCTGCTGCAATATATTCAGCTTCTGCTGAGGACATGGCAACTGATTGTTGCTTCTTAGCACTCCAACAGACTAATTTTCCACCAAGGAATTGGCAGGAGCCTGAAGTGCTTTTTCTCTCCATGTTGCATCCAGCATAGTCAGAGTCTGAGTATCCTTTGAGATCAAAGCCTGAGCATTTTGGATAGTACAATCCAAGGCTTGGAGTACCTTTCAGGTACTTGAGGATCCTTTTCACAGCTGTGAGATGTGATTCTCTTGGGTCAGATTGATATCTGGCACACAAACAGACTGAGAATTGGATGTCAGGCCTTGATGCAAGTAGATACATCAGTGACCCAATCATTCCTCTGAATAGAGTTTGATTGACTGGTTTACCAGCAAGGTCAGGACCAAGGTTGTTTGGGGTTACCATGGGAGTTTTGACTGAGGCACAGTCACTGAGCTCATACTTTTTCAGTAGGCTTCTGGTATACTTCTCTTGACTGATAGAGGTTCCTTTATCAGTCTGCTTGATTTACAGTCCAAGGAAGTAAGTCAGTTCTCCTATCATGCTCATTTCAAATTTCTTTTCCATCAGTTTTTCAAACTATTTACAAAGTTTATAACTTGTTGAGCCAAATATGATATCATCCACATATACTTGTACAATGTTAGGAATATAAATATTCAGATGAAGGCTCGGTCACCCCGAGTATCTATTTAGCATTTACATAGCTCGTAGACTTATTTATATTAGCTTAGTATTATTAGTATTAGTATTAATAGTATTAGTCGTATTTATATTCGTGAAGTGGGTCGGGGCTTTCCCCACTGTCAGCTCACTCCACAGCCCACTAGGGGCACAATATTAGGACTATATATATAACCCTTCCCACACAAGGGAAGGGTGGAACTCTCATTCACATTAATCTAATTTTTTCTGTTTTTGAGTTTCCCCTCTCTCTCTCACTAACATCTCTCTACTAACTCAACATGGATCTAATCTTCCATGAATCAAGGCCACCCGAATCAAGCACACAATCAAGATGGTCATATCCTACAATTGGTATCAAGAGCCAAGGTTAGGTTCGGTTTGATTGTGTGTTGGTTTCATTTTTTTTGGTTCGAATCATGGTGTACAAACTGTGTTACTCATCTTTTTTGATTCACTGTTTTACTCATCTTTTTGACATGAATCATTGAGTGGGCCTTGATTTGTGGCCTCAAAAGTTTCAAGATGTCTTGCTGTCATTTTTTTGTTTGTTGATCCATGTACTCGAATACATAGTTTCAAGAGAATCTCGCTGTCACTTTATTTGTTTGCTCTATATGATTCGAATACTTGTGATTGTTGGTATCAATATTTATGGTTCGAATTTGCATACTATGATGTGTGGATTTTTTTTTTTTTGTGTTTGTGGCCTCACAACAATATTTTTGTGGCAAATCCATGGAAGTGCCCTCTTTCCTTTGTTATCTTTTGGTCGAATCTTCATGATAGTTCAGATATGCGCGGTTCGAACGTTATATCTAGTTATGTGGACTTGTTGTATTTTGTGTGACCATTTTTGATAAATGTTATAAATGGTTTGGGTACGGGTCTTAGTGTTGTTTGTGGTTGGGTCGGTTGTGTTCTCTTGAGATGTTCTTGTTTGTGATTTGTCTCAAAAGGTGCTAACTGTGAATCTGTAAAAGGTGTTCTAGTTATTCTTGGTAGCGGTTTTGAAAGTATCTCTTGGTAGAGGTTTGCCAATTGTTTGCATTGCATTTTTCTTGGGTTGACAGCAGCAGTTTGGATAGTAGCCAAAACGGGAAAAAGACAATTTTGTTGAAAGTGACTAGTTTGGCTTGATGCTCCAGCGGTTTGGCTGTTTGACCAGTCAACAGCTGTTTGACTTGTCCTAGTGGCTGGGTGATATGGCGGTTTGCCTATTATTAGTTTTTTAATTAGCAAATCTAAAATGAGATGCTGCCAAAATTTCAGGAGGTGTAGCGGTTTGGCTAAGTAGCTTTGAGTCTTTGACCATATTCGTTGACCGCATCCGTCAATTACTAACTAACAAACATTATGAAGATGACGATGAGACCACAACCAATCCAAAAATTCCAACATCAATAAATCATCAACTTCACTCCTCAACACTCATCTTATTTAAACATGACTCGATTACATATTTCATGACCTCTGCTTCCCTTCTCGTGTGTTACATAAGTAAATATGACTTCGAAAGCCCTCATACACACGAAAGAAATTCATCATCAGTCAGACTCAAACGTAAAGACAGAAATCATTATCGGATCTCAGTTCTTGTTTCGGGCTATTCAAGATTATAACAAGACCGTTATAAGGTCATACCACGAAATGAAAAATCATCATAGATCTTTTATGAGAAGCTTGGCTTATTCATTTAATATCTGAATACCTTAAAGAAATGAACAAAACTAATCGTTTCATTTAAATCCTTCATTCAATGTTGATTGATGATTGAGAAGTTGGTAGATGTGTTTGGAGAGATGAAAAGTGATGGAGGCGGACTAAAATGAGATTAGGATTAGGGTTTGTTTAAGCGGCAGTGATAATGTTGTGAGGAGGAGGGATTAGGTTAAGTTTTGTGATAGGAGAGATATAAATACCCGAAGGATTAGCGTATGGTGGAGTTAATCTTTTTGTTTTAAGATCGGTCCTATCATGGGCTTACACCGGATCCTCATCTTGGGCTCAATAATGCTACAATGTTCAATGGGCTCAATGATGTTATACATTAAACACTGAAAATGGTTAAATGGGATTTCATTATAAGTTCACATTTTATATACCTTCGAATGAATGGGTATCATAAAATAGACTTTGATGAATTTGTAGTATCATACTATTAAAGGGTTAATGGATTGAATGGACCTTATGTTTGGATCGGATTTTGGTGGGTTGGAGACTGTTGGGGCTAAATGAGTACATAATTCATTAGACTGCTGTTGTCAAGATGGATATGGCTGTCAAATGACAAAATTGGTTCTGGCTGATCATATTCGTGGGATTTCTTTTCATTTGACTATTGTGTTCACGACAATGGTCAGTCTTGATTTGGGTATATGAATGACATTGTGAGTACAAAGTTGTGGATTTGGCAGAGCTGCTCTATTGATGCCGGCGATTTGAGTGAGCCTGCAAATTAATCTTTACGATTTGAGTTACAGTTGACAAATTGTGATTTGGTTGATTGCAATCTGACTTGTTGCAAATTGATAATCTGTGACTTGACTTGTTGCAATTTGATCAAGTTATGATTTGACGCCTGTGACTTGAATTTCGAAGATTAGTATTGCACTTCACTCTAGGCTATTCTTGTTGATTTCACGGTTTCTCTTGTAGATTTTAGAAAATCCGGCGAAAGATTCGATTTCTCGGTTTAAATCTCAAGGGCTGTAAAATCCCGTGAAATCAATATTGGACAAGTAGGCTGGACTTGGATTTAGACATGATAAAACTTACGGGGTTTGACTATATTTTCGGGATAAGTTTGTGCTTCGAGATCGGCAGGAACTGGGAAATTATGGTGACTTGGTTGGTTTGTTAATTCACGGGTTAGTGTACTTAGTGTCACAAACATCTCGGGGTGGATGGATGCACGATGTTTGATGACCCTTGCTCGAGCATATTTAGGGTGATTAGACTTGGATGTTCATGAAGTGGATATATGCAATAAAGGATGGAAGGTTGGGTATATATCACTACCTATATTTAAATGAGTTACGTTGTTGTGCTCAATATAGGTTCTAAATCACGATTTTAGTGCAAGTATAAGTCGCGGACTTGTTCCTTATCAAGCTTCATCAAGTGATTGTTGTTTCTCATGCTTCTAATGAGATTGTTGTACAAGATCTTCTCAAGAGGTGGTCAGACTTAAAGACGAGAGGTGGTTTGTTCAGAGACGCGTTCTAACCCGGTACACATTCTATAGTTAAACATATCTCATCAAGCGGTGTTGGCATATTATGAGCTTCAGGGAATGTTAATCTGCTAAACCATTGATGAGGAGACAAACGAGGGGTTACTACAAGCGAGTCTTTATCACCATCTTCTTTGTAGTAGTTTTATGTGTCTCTTTCCATGTATCTGTATTGTGCTTGTCAAATTCACAAACATCACGGACTCTCAACTTTGGCAAAAAGGTCATTTCATGCCCTTTTTGAGGGGGAGAATTAGCGCGAGTTTCCTAGCGGTTCCGTCTCCAGCGATGTGAATTTTAGCGGTTCCGGTTACAGCGGGTCAGATCGTATCGGTTCAGTCTCCAGCGGTTTGAATCTTAGCAGTTCCGGTTTCAGCGGGTCAGATCGCAGCGGTTCAGGATTCAGTGGTTCAGTCTCCGGCGATTTGAATGGTGGTTCCAGTTTCAGTGGTTTGGGTCTTAGCAAATTGCCTAAGATTTCAGCGATTTGATACTTACTGTTGTGCAGTTTGTTCTTGAATTTACTTCTCGGTTAAATCTCAAGAACTGTAAAATCCTGTACACAGTACGACAACTATTCCATGCACTGCACCGATATCATCCAAGCAGCTGGGTCAGACAGCTATGTTTGTTTGGACTGACTATGAGTCATGGGCACTGCTAAAAATTAGCGCATATTTCTTCTCCCTTCGAATATTCAACCGCACAAAATGATCACGAAGCTAATTTGGTATTCCTTGCTTGAGGGTGAAGTTGGATTTCACGAAAGAGTCTACCTATTTTATCTTGAAATCGGGGATGGTTGGATGCATGATTTCAATGATAACTTGCTCGCGCATATGATGTAAGTTGAAGACTTGGGTTATCTAGTTTCCAGAAGTCGGGGTGGATGGTTGAAGACCTGGTAAACTATCACTTAAAGGAGATACATTGTAGTACTCAGTGTCACACGTAGAAGACGTTGTGGATAATCGCAAGAGGTGATGAAATTCTCATACTTTGTCAGGATAACATTAAGTACTTAGAAACTTTACACCGTTCTTCCAACAACAGTGCAAGCTTAGGTAACAAATTTGAGTAATTCTACTTCATTCGCAGTATTGGTATATTGGGTTTCCTTCATCAAGTGGTCACAATTAGTTGTTTGTGTTCGAGGTTGGTTAGTTGGACGAAAGTTTTCAAAGTTGTGATGTGCTCAGTAATTCTCACGGGATGTTCCTAACCCAAACTGATATTCACCAAAAACGAATCAGTCATGCCACATCCAATCTGGTACTGTTGCACGGTTTCTTCTTGGTTTTGTAAAATCCCGCGAAAGAACTTATTTCTCGGTTTAAACCATAGATTTGTAAAATTCCGTGATGATGGGCTATGCGCTCTTGACCATGATCGGGTTAAAACCATTATCAAAGTTCAACTATAACATCACAAATGGCTGGATCGGGGGCATTTAATCAACAAGATGTGATTACGGGGTTTGTTCAGTATTATCTATTTGAGGCTGAAGTGAAATTTCATGGATACGTGTACTTAGTATCTGAAGATATCGGGGAGGTTGGATGAAGGTTCTTCGAGATCCTTGTTCGAGCTTTCAACATTTACAATGACAAGGACTTGGATATCTAGTTATTTTTTCTTTCTCTCTTTTACAAAATAACTATCACTTTAAGGAGTCACGTTGTAGTGCTCAGTGTCACACAAAGTTGTGGATATCCAAGAGGTGATGTACGTCTTATACTTGATGGTTGGTTGGTTGAAGAGTATAGAGTACTTAGGGATTCGATGTTGCACGAAGTCTCTGCACCGCTCTTTGTCTCACATTAGTACAAGTTTAAGTCACAAGTTCGGGTTATGTTACTTCAGTCTCAAGTTTATCATATTGGGTTTTTTCTCCATCAGTGGTCACGACATCAAGCCAACAAAATGATAATGGGGTTGGGAAGGAGTTAGATGAGAGAAGTAATAAAGAGAGAGATGATGACGTCTGTACAAATCAGTGCAGGCCTCGCTCTTCATCATTATGACGTCTGTACACATCAGTACAGGCCTCGTTCTTCATCATTATGACGTCTGTACACATCAGTGCAGGCCTCGTTCATCAAGAAAAGAAAAGTGTACGCTTGAGTGCACTTTATCTTCAAAAGAAGAGGAATCTTCTTAGTTATGGCCATTCTCGTCAACAAGTATCATGCTCTTTCCGTGCTTATTCAGTCTTCAAGTGGATCGGCGCATATTGGAGTATACTTTTATTCACATATTCAACCAAAAATTGCAGTTGACAGGCATATGCAATTTTTGAGGGGGGGAAAGGGTGAATAAACAACATGTCAGTCTTCAAGAACCGTCAAGTGGAGCTACTTACTGTAACACCCCAACCCGGCAAGGGTAGAAGCATCACATTATGGTGACAAATCAAAGCATACATACATAATCACAGCGGAAGCCAATAAACATAATCATTAAATAATCCAAGTCAACATGACTGGAATTCATTACATAAGTCTCAAATGAAAGAAAGAAATAATCCCAAGGAAATACATAACGAAATAGATCCAATATCCAAATGCTGAAATAAAATGGTAAGACTAGGGTAGGACATCATCTAAGGCAAAGGCTCCTCTAACTCTCAACCCAAGCATAAATCCATCTCCCAGCTAGATACCTGCCGCACACGGAAAAGAAAACGTGCGGCTGAGCTTACAAAGCCCAGTGAACAGATACATAATACAACAAAGATAATGAAGCAGAAACATAATGAAGCACTGGGAAATATCATAAGGTATAAATCAGAACAAAATGGTTAAAAGAGAAGAATAGGATAGTCATCTACCACGAGCCCATACTCAAAGTCATATCTCAACATCATAATACTCAAAGTCAAGATCTCACAATCAGAGGGGATACCTCTCAGGCAACCAGATAATATGAGGGGTGTCCTCATGTATCAAAAGGGGTGGAGTGATCAGCTCCCATAAATGTGAAAGGCGTGTATAGCACACATGCACCAGTCACCTCAAAGTCATACTCAAAGTCATAGTTAAATCCACTAAACATACATGCCTAGGATTGCAATCCATACGCCCCCACTCAACGTCAATCTCAAAGTCATACTCAAAATCATAGTAGCCATGGCAGATAATATAAAAGGGGACGGCGTGAGAAATCACTCCCCCACACAGGAGTCATGCCAGTGGTGCATCACAGACATGGCCAGGTTACCTTCCTGGCTAGGAAACAAAAAGGTGGCTCGGGTATCAAACTAAGAGTCAGGTCTCAAAGTCATGCAAACGGGTTCATCTCAAATTCATGTCAAAGCATATCTCAAGGTCATGTCAAAAGTGAATCTCAAAGTCATATGAAAAGGTTCATATCAAAAAGGTTCATAGAAAAAGGGTCATAGCAAAGGTTCATAGCAAAAGTTCATAACTCAACATCGAAGCATAGGTGATAAGACACCCTTTCTTAAAAAGGGTAGAGTATCCGTACCTTATGTCGAAAGCAAAATAGAAACAAGCACAGAAATGGGGGAAAGCTCAAAGTCTCTCCTTCTTCACACCTAAAGAAGTAGAGGGGAATTACAAATCATTCTTAATTAATCATCTTTCCATTTTAAGTAACTTTCCCTTTTTAGTAAGTTTCCACTTTTAGAAAGTTTCCATAATTAGAAAGTTTCCACTTTTAGAAATATTTAGTACATAGCTTAATTAGATTAACATTTGCTGGAAATAAAGTATCTTTATCATATTTACACTTTTGGTCCTCAGGTTTTCACAATTTACATTTTATACCCCTGAACTTCCAAAACTTACATTTTAAACCTTCAAACATGCATAATTACACATTAAACCCTTGGTTTATCAAATTTACATCATGAGTACTTATTTTAGTGAGTTATACAATCAGACCTTTAATTATTCCATATTTACACATTAGGTCCCTCCATTTAATAAAGTTACATATTAAGTCCTTAGAATTTACATTTAAATCATTAATTAATAATAATTACATATTAGTCCAATAAATATCCAAATTTTCACATTAGCCCCTGAATATCATTTATAACACAAATCGACCTCAACTTTTCAGAAATTACATGTTTAGTCCTTGTATTTATTAAATTTACAATTCGATATAACACTTACAACTTAATTCATTTTCTCACAAATTTTACATATAGGCCCTCCATTTAATAATTTTAACAGATCACTCATGATTTATAGAACATGACAAAAATAGCCCATGAGTTTTAATATTGACAAAACACCCCCTTTCATATTTATTTTCAAATCGGTAAATACAATTTTTAACCAATTAAAACCCTAATCGACCCCAATCATTATGCAATCATTTCAACCTCATTTATACTCACTTTTAATCAGATCTAAATGATTTTGAACCCTAGTTTCCACGCTAGGTATTTTTGTTCTTATTTTTCCTTTCTAGCCGATTATAACATAATTCACCAAAAATAGTTTTAAGCCTCAATAAATCAAATAAGCATTTTTATGGTGTTGTACTATGATCATAGAGCCCACGAAAATTATTCACTAGGCCTGGAAAATTCGCATGCATGATATCTTGATTTATTTCGATTCTAGGGTTTAATAACACATGAATTACCATACGAATTATATACAATGCATGGATCATTTTTATTATTTTTCTTAGGATATATACGATCATTAGAGGCTAGTAAAAATACCAGAAGATTTTTAGAATGAGTGAATAAGACCACATGATTTAATGCTTCTCGGATGGATACTCGACAAGGGAAGAATTCACCACGACTCCAAATGGGATCAAATCACCTTGTACATAATTTTCGCAGATTACACATGATATAAGAACTCCAGGAAAAATGAGAATCGAATTTTACAAAGCTTGGTTGAATTTTAAACGAAATTACCTTAATAGCGAGTTAGCGATAGAAATAAATCCACCACAAATGAATCGAGCAACAAATGAACTCAACACTATTTTTCTAGGACTCCTTGAATTGTGTTTGAACTCAGAAAAATGCCTTGGTAATTTTTGTGGATCGAATGGAGGCTATGGAATTTTCTTTGGGTTTTTCTTTCTACTCGGCAATTAGGGTTTGTGATAAACAAATGTGGATTGATGTTTAAAGGGGAATGCCGAGTCATAGGAGGGGGAGGGTTGACCAGAAATTTCGGCTAATTTGGTTAGCAAAATATTTGATTGCTTAACTTCCTTAATTACACATTTTAATATATTTTAAATTCCAATAAAACTAGATATTATCCATTCGGCACCAATAGGGGCATTTTAGTCTTTTTGCTCATTTTAGATTTTAGGGTTTTACAACTTCTTCCCCTCTAAAAAGAAAAATTTCGTCCCCGAAATTTGCAAAGAATCAGAATGAAACGAATCGGAAACAAAATAGAGACATACCAGAATCAGAAAACAAAATGAGGATAACTAGCTCGAATAGACTCCTCGGTCTCCCAGGTAGCTTCCCGCTCTGGGTGGTTCCGCCAAAGAATCTTAACAAAAGGAATGACTTTACGTCTCATAACTCGCTCTTGGCGATCAAGGACAGCTTCCGGCTCCTCCGGAAGAGACATATCGGGCTGGATCTGATCAAAAGGGTAAGACACCACATGCAGAGGATGATAATTGTATCCCCTCAGGAGAGATACATGAAAGACGTCGTGAACATGTGATAACTGCGGAGGAAGAGCCAAACGATACGAAACTTCTCCGATACGATCCAAAATCTCAAACGGTCCGATGAATCGAGGACTGAGCTTGCCCTTAATTCCAAAACGTTTAACTCCTCGAAACGGCGAAACCTTAAGAAATACCCGATCACCAACGCGAAATTCCAAATCACGCCGATGCTTGTCAGCGTAACTCTTTTGACGAGCCCTAGCTTCCTTTAACTTCTCCCTAGCAACGTCCACTTTCTCAGTTGCGATCTGAACTAACTCCGGTCCCTCAATAACGCGCTCACCAACTTCATTCCAACAAACCGGAGCCCTACATTTCCGACCATATAACATCTCGAAGGGAGCCATGCGAATACTCGCGTGCCAACTGTTATTATAAGCAAACTCTACCAAACACAAATAATCGTCCCAGCTACCAGTCCACTCTAAGGCACATGCCCTCAACATGTCTTCTAAAGTCTGAATGGTCCTCTCCGACTGACCATCCGTCTGAGGGTGAAAAGCTGTACTGAACTTAAGGCGCGTATCCCATGCCTTATGCAATCCCTTCCAGAAGCGTGACGTAAACCGAGGATCCCTATCTGATATAATAGCCGTAGGCATACCATGAAGCCTAACGATTTCCTGCTGAAATATGTCCGCCAATTTACTAACACTGTAGTCCACACGAATAGGGAGGAAGTGAGCAGACTTGGTTAGTCGATCGACGACCACCCAAATCGCATCATGCTTCCTACAAGTAAGAGGTAAACCAGTCACAAAATCCATGGAAATCTCCTCCCATTTCCACTTCGGAATCTCCAACGGCTGAAGCAACCCACTAGCTCTCTGGTGTTCAATCTTGACCTGCTGGCAAGTCAAACACTTAGACACAAACGAAGCCACATCCTGTTTCATGCCACTCCACCAGAAATGTTGCTTAAGGTCCCGGTACATCTTGGTAGAACCAGGATGTATGTTGAAAGGGGAACTATGAGCCTCTGATAGGACAGCCTCCTTAAGCTCAGGATCGTTGGGAACACAGAGACGATCCTCAAACCACACTACACCGGAATCATCAACTCTAAACTCTGATTGCTTGCCGTCCTCAACATTTTGAACTATAGCCCACAACTCACCATCCTCTTTCTGAGCTTCCTTAATTCGCAAGATAAGATTGGACTCCACTGTAAGGCTAGCCCAATAACCGCCATGACCACGAATACAAAACTCCACATCAAGAAGCTCTAAATCATGCAAAACACGAGGCTCAAACTCCAAACTCGCGATCATACCCGACTTCCTACTCAGAGCATCAGCGACCACATTCGCCTTACCGGGATGATACTGAATATTAGCATCATAATCTTTCAGAAGTTCCAACCAACGCCTCTGTCTCATATTCAACTCTTTCTGAGTGAAGATGTATTTAAGACTCTTATGATCAGTGAAAATGTCACAAGTCTCCCCATACAAATAATGGCGCCAAATCTTTAGCGCGAAAACCACAGCTGCTAACTCTAGATCATGCGTCGGATAGTTCACTTCGTAAGGCTTCAGCTGCCTCGAAGCATAGGCGATAACCTTCCCATGCTGCATCAAAACACAACCTAAACCTTTCTTCGATGCGTCGCTATAAATCTGAAATCCGCCGGAACCCGATGGAAGAGTTAAGATAGGTGCCGACACTAACCGCTTCTTCAACTCCTCAAAACTACTCTCTCGTTCATCAGTCCAAATAAACTTTTCCCCTTTCCTCATCAACTGTGTCAACGGCAAAGCAAGACGCGAAAAGCCCTCAACAAATCTCCTATAATACCCAGCGAGACCCAGGAAACTCCTCACTTCCGTCACATTTGTAGGTCTTGGCCATTTTGTGATAGCCTCAACCTTTGCCGGATCCATCGTGATGCCGTCTGCAGAAACAATGTGACCCAAGAAAGCCACTCGATCCAACCAAAACTCGCACTTCGAAAACTTTGCATACAATCGCTGCTGTCGAAGAATCTCCAGAACCATACTAAGATGTTGTTCGTGCTCCGCCTCGGTTTTAGAGTACACAAGGATATCATCTATGAAGACAATGACGAACTTATCGAGAAATTCATGGAATACCCGGTTCATTAGGTCCATAAACACAGCAGGAGCATTGGTCAGACCAAAAGGCATAACCAAGAATTCATAGTGACCATACCGAGTGCGAAAGGCCGTTTTGGGAACATCCTGCTCCCTCACCCTAAGCTGGTGATATCCCGACCTCAGATCAATTTTAGAGAAATGCCTCGCTCCTTGCAACTGGTCGAACAGATCATCAATGCGAGGAAGAGGATAGCGGTTACGAATTGTAATGCGGTTAAGCTCTCGATAATCGATACAAAGACGCATGCTCCCATCTTTCTTCTTAACAAACAACACGGGAGCACCTCAAGGAGATACGCTCGGACGAATAAAACCGTTTTCCAACAGTTCTTGCAATTGCTCCTTTAATTCTTTTAATTCAATCGGTGCCATGCGGTAAGGAGCTTTAGATATGGGTTCAGCACCCGGAATCAGATCAATGCTAAATTCGACTTCCCTGACAGGAGGAATGCCAGGAAGTTCATCCGGAAATACATCGGCGAAATCGCGCACAGTACGAATACTATCAATGCTAGGAACATCAACAGAGGTATCTTTAATAGAAGCAAGAAAACCAAGACAGCCATGCGAAATCAAAGTCCGGGCTTTCATAGCCGAAATAATCTTTACAGATTTCAGAGGTTGGGAACCAGAATAAACATAATCAGGATGATGAAGATCACCAAAGATCACCTTTCGAGCATAACAATCAATGGTTGCCTTATGAGCAGCTAACCAGTCCATGCCCAGAATAATATCAAAATCAACCATGTCAATGGGAAGAAGGTTCGCAGAACGAACACGATCATCGAAACGGAGAGGGCACTTAACATACTCAACATCAATAATCACATGAGTTTTCATCGGGGTAGCAATAGATATACGATTCATTAATTTTGTGGGTTTAATGTTTATTTTATTTGCAAGTGAAGTGGATATGATAGAATGAGTAGCACCGGTGTCAAATAAAACAAACACAGCACGATCTCCAATATATAGAAAACCCGTAATAGTACCTGAGGTGCTAGCCGCCTGATCACGAGTCAAAGAATAAACCCGTCCCGAAGTAGGAGCTGTCCTAGAATCAACTTTAGGTTCACCAGCATTCTTCCTAGGGCAGTCCTTGACTTTGTGCTGATTAGATCCACACCAGAAACAAGCACCAGAAGCTTTGTAACACGGACCTGGATGAGACTTCCCACATGAAGCACATGTAGGAGGAGGAGGTAGAATCTCATCAGCCTTCTTCTGACCTGACGATCCCGACTGCTGATACTGCTGAGAATCCCTGCGCCTGTTATTACCACCCTGACCCTGACGGTCACCACCATACCGACCATAATCCTGACGACCCTGGTTCCTAGAATCCTGTCGCCTATAATCGCCACCTCGGTCCTGGCGACCCTGCTGATCACGTCCATGGTCCTGACGGCCCCGAAAATCCTGTCTCTGGTCCTGACGACCATGACCCCGAGAATCCTGCCTTTGGTCCTGCCGACCCCGAGAATCTACCCGGTTACCATCCCTATCACGCTTATTAGACACCCTGTCCGCATGTAACAACTCGATGTTACGCGCGGCATCCTGAACACTAGCCACATCATCAAATGGAGTGTTAACGATCCGGTCTAACACCCATTTCTTAAGAGCCCACTTGAAGTGACGAGCCTGCCGAACAGAATCCCCAGTAACCTCTGGCCCCACAAAACTAGCCAGACGTAAGAAACGCTGCATGAAATCTCCTGAAGATTCATGATCACCCTGACGAATAGACCCGTATTCCCTCTCATACCTCAGCTGCTCTGCCATAGGAATGTACTGCTTATAAAACGCCTCAATAAAATCTGCCCACGAACAAGTCTCAACAAAATCATCCCCTTTTGCCTGAACAAGAGCAGTCCACCAATTCTGAGCATCACCCTCTAGTTTGAACGTGGCTAAACGAGTTTTAAACTCGTCATCACATCCCAGAACACGAAACAACTTCTCGACGTGCGTAATCCAATCCTCCGCCTCATGGGGAGTAATAGCGGACCTGAACGTGAGAGGCTTTAGCTTATTAAACCTCTCGATCCACACGTGGATACCAGCTGGAGGAGCAGTGGGTGGAGCAGTGGGTTGAGCATCACCACCACCACCACCTCCCGAAGGACCAGCCCCATTCCTGATATTATTGGTGACCTCAGTCACCACTCGCGGAAGAGCAGCAGCCACAGCAGCGGCTATCATCTCTTCAAAATTGGGGCCATCATCCCCATTAGAGTACTGAGTAAAGCGAGTGTTCACCATCTGAACGATTACAAAAAGGATTAGCAACAACAATAAGGGAAATAAGCACGAAATGGAAGACGAAGCAGAAACTTATGCCTACCCAAAGCCTCACCAGTCAAAACTTAAAACTTAAGGGTCAAATCCTAGGGTCCACATGTTTCACAGGCCAAAGCTTATGTACGACAGGTCGCAACCTGGGCTCTGATACCATAATTGTAACACCCCAACCCGGCAAGGGTAGAAGCATCACATTATGGTGACAAATCAAAGCATACATACATAATCACAGCGGAAGCCAATAAACATAATCATTAAATAATCCAAGTCAACATGACTGGAATTCATTACATAAGTCTCAAATGAAAGAAAGAAATAATCCCAAGGAAATACATAACGAAATAGATCCAATATCCAAATGCTGAAATAAAATGGTAAGACTAGGGTAGGACATCATCTAAGGCAAAGGCTCCTCTAACTCTCAACCCAAGCATAAATCCATCTCCCAGCTAGATACCTGCCGCACACGGAAAAGAAAACGTGCGGCTGAGCTTACAAAGCCCAGTGAACAGATACATAATACAGCAAAGATAATGAAGCAGAAACATAATGAAGCACTGGGAAATATCATAAGGTATAAATCAGAACAAAATGGTTAAAAGAGAAGAATAGGATAGTCATCTACCACGAGCCCATACTCAAAGTCATATCTCAACATCATAATACTCAAAGTCAAGATCTCACAATCAGAGGGGATACCTCTCAGGCAACCAGATAATATGAGGGGTGTCCTCATGTATCAAAAGGGGTGGAGTGATCAGCTCCCATAAATGTGAAAGGCGTGTATAGCACACATGCACCAGTCACCTCAAAGTCATACTCAAAGTCATAGTTAAATCCACTAAACATACATGCCTAGGATTGCAATCCATACGCCCCCACTCAAAGTCAATCTCAAAGTCATACTCAAAATCATAGTAGCCATGGCAGATAATATAAAAGGGGACGGCGTGAGAAATCACTCCCCCACACAGGAGTCATGCCAGTGGTGCATCACAGACATGGCCAGGTTACCTTCCTGGCTAGGAAACAAAAAGGTGGCTCGGGTATCAAACTAAGAGTCAGGTCTCAAAGTCATGCAAACGGGTTCATCTCAAAGTCATGTCAAAGCATATCTCAAGGTCATGTCAAAAGTGAATCTCAAAGTCATATGAAAAGGTTCATATCAAAAAGGTTCATAGAAAAAGGGTCATAGCAAAGGTTCATAGCAAAAGTTCATAACTCAACATCGAAGCATAGGTGATAAGACACCCTTTCTTAAAAAGGGTAGAGTATCCGTACCTTATGTCGAAAGCAAAATAGAAACAAGCACAGAAATGGGGGAAAGCTCAAAGTCTCTCCTTCTTCACACCTAAAGAAGTAGAGGGGAATTACAAATCATTCTTAATTAATCATCTTTCCATTTTAAGTAACTTTCCCTTTTTAGTAAGTTTCCACTTTTAGAAAGTTTCCATAATTAGAAAGTTTCCACTTTTAGAAATATTTAGTACATAGCTTAATTAGATTAACATTTGCTGGAAATAAAGTATCTTTATCATATTTACACTTTTGGTCCTCAGGTTTTCACAATTTACATTTTATACCCCTGAACTTCCAAAACTTACATTTTAAACCTTCAAACATGCATAATTACACATTAAACCCTTGGTTTATCAAATTTACATCATGAGTACTTATTTTAGTGAGTTATACAATCAGACCTTTAATTATTCCATATTTACACATTAGGTCCCTCCATTTAATAAAGTTACATATTAAGTCCTTAGAATTTACATTTAAATCATTAATTAATAATAATTACATATTAGTCCAATAAATATCCAAATTTTCACATTAGCCCTTGAATATCATTTATAACACAAATCGACCTCAACTTTTCAGAAATTACATGTTTAGTCCTTGTATTTATTAAATTTACAATTCGATATAACACTTACAACTTAATTCATTTTCTCACAAATTTTACATATAGGCCCTCCATTTAATAATTTTAACAGATCACTCATGATTTATAGAACATGACAAAAATAGCCCATGAGTTTTAATATTGACAAAACACCCCCTTTCATATTTATTTTCAAATCGGTAAATACAATTTTTAACCAATTAAAACCCTAATCGACCCCAATCATTATGCAATCATTTCAAACTCATTTATACTCACTTTTAATCAGATCTAAATGATTTTGAACCCTAGTTTCCACGCTAGGTATTTTTGTTCTTATTTTTCCTTTCTAGCCGATTATAACATAATTCACCAAAAATAGTTTTAAGCCTCAATAAATCAAATAAGCATTTTTATGGTGTTGTACTATGATCATAGAGCCCACGAAAATTATTCACTAGGCCTGGAAAATTCGCATGCATGATATCTTGATTTATTTCGATTCTAGGGTTTAATAACACATGAATTACCATACGAATTATATACAATGCATGGATCATTTTTATTATTTTTCTTAGGATATATACGATCATTAGAGGCTAGTAAAAATACCAGAAGATTTTTAGAATGAGTGAATAAGACCACACGATTTAATGCTTCTCGGATGGATACTCGACAAGGGAAGAATTCACCACGACTCCAAATGGGATCAAATCACCTTGTACATAATTTTCGCAGATTACACATGATATAAGAACTCCAGGAAAAATGAGAATCGAATTTTACAAAGCTTGGTTGAATTTTAAACGAAATTACCTTAATAGCGAGTTAGCGATAGAAATAAATCCACCACAAATGAATCGAGCAACAAATGAACTCAACACTATTTTTCTAGGACTCCTTGAATTGTGTTTGAACTCAGAAAATGCCTTGGTAATTTTTGTGGATCGAATGGAGGCTATGGAATTTTCTTTGGGTTTTTCTCTCTACTCGGAAATTAGGGTTTGTGATAAACAAATGTGGATTGATGTTTAAAGGGGAATGCCGAGTCATAGGAGGGGGAGGGTTGACCAGAAATTTCGGCTAATTTGGTTAGCAAAATATTTGATTGCTTAACTTCCTTAATTACACATTTTAATATATTTTAAATTCCAATAAAACTAGATATTATCCATTCGGTACCAATAGGGGTATTTTGGTCTTTTTGCTCATTTTAGATTTTAGGGTTTTACACTTACAGTTGATGGTATTCATATTCACTTGTTCAATCATCAAAAATTGCAGTTGGCAGGCATATGCAATTTTTGAGGGGGGGAAAGGGTGAATATGACTCTACATGTTGATTGATGATTGAGAAATGGTCATACGACTCCTGAATACGTCAGTTCAGGATTCGTGCAAACCATGTTCCTCCAACACTATTCTTCCTTCGTCTATTAAGGTGTTGAATGACATGGTCAGGGAATGCTAATCGACATCATCTCACGGGCTAATTCAATCAGTAACAAAGGGTTTCTAGTCAATGCTTCATGTATACGTCATCAGGCTACATGTACACATAATGATGATGATTCCGATTAATCGTAACCATCATGGGGGAGAGAAATGTGTACACCAAGGACGCACAAAAGGTTCACGTGATCGAGCTTAATCGTGTATCCCGGTGTTGAAAAGCCGCAGAGATGATCAGTGGTTCAACTTGTCACCTTGGTATTAACGTTTCAATGTTATGTCATGGTATGATTAATCGTAACCATCAGGGGAGAGAGAATGTGTACATCAAGGACGCACAACAGGTTCACGTGATCAGGGCTTAATATCCAAATATGGATACATTCTATAGATGATCAGTGGTTCAACTTGTTACTTTGGTGTTATACTCAAGACTGAAGAAGGTCGAGTCGTCAGTCTTCTCTACATTCTCTGTTGGGTGTTATCATCTCTTGTGTATGCTACGGGCTGATGGGTTATATGTAAGGTTACTGGAAGGCATTTGGTGAGATGAAGATGATTGGTATTCTGTTCCTCCACATTGGGCAATCTTGAAGAAGGTCGAGTCTACAGTCTTTTCTACATTCAAAAATGTTGTGCTCTTTTCTTACAACTTGATATTTAACTTAATCCCATGACAGTTCTTGTTTGATGAGTTGTGGAGTTAAGTTAGGTTCAAGTTGTTCTGTAGTTTAAGGTTAGGTCCAACTTGATTTTAACCTAATCTCATGACAGTTCTTGTTTGATGAGTTGTGAGGTTAAGCTGAAATCAAGTTGTTACTGGGCTTAAATTTGTGGTTTAGCTTAACCTCATGACAGTTCTTGTTTGATGAGTTGTGGGGTTAAGCTAGATTTTAGTTGAGGCTCAATTTAAACTTTCGAAAAGTGGCCTAAGGTTTTTGACGGCTTTACTCAAGGACGGGAGTGTTAGAAGACTAAAGACGGCATGCATTTGGTTACCAAAAGACTTCTTCTTATTATGGGTGTTCATCCAATGTCTTCTTCTTCTTCCTATTATGGGTGTTCATCAGGAATGGTTGTCAGATTGGGGGAGAGCACTAATTCGGGGAGAGTGAAAAGCCAGAATCAATCCCTGATTAAAAGTGCTCACATTGCCCTTCAGCAAGTCAAGTGTTGAATGCAGAGAAGATTCAGAATGCTGAGGAGTAATGGTTTCTGGTTCGTATCCTTGTATATATTTTGCTTCTTACATTCTTTTTCATATCTTATACCTTTTTGTAAATAGATATATAGAAATCTTGCTAATTGTAAATAGAGAAACGTAAAATCAGAAAAACCATAATAAAAAAAAAAAAAAAAAAAAAAAAAAAATTAGAAAAGACCAAAAATAGTTTCACCTAGGCATGTCTTCTGTTTATCGATAACATTTACGGACTTAGAAATGTCATTCAATAATGGCACGGGTCTTTAAATGAAGCTCGAGCAGAAGTTTAAATGGATTGGTAAAACATGTCTAAAATGGCTTGCTATTACTTTAGATAGCAACCCGCGCTTCAAACTGGGGAAAGCACGTCGCCAAAAAGACGGTTGTTCCTCCAACTGGGTGATGTTCACCTGGGCATGGATTACTTTATATCCATGTTTCTTCGATCTGATGTACGTTTCAGTGCATCATTTCTTGAAAAGGAAGAGAAATCTTCTTTGTATGCAAATAGTTTTCATTCTATGATTCTTCTGAAAATTATTTGTGAGACACTTGGTGAATATGTGTTGTATGAAATTTTTTTAAACTTGGATTATGCATAAAATTTTTCACTCAATCAACGACTACAAATCTTTAATACGGGTCATTGATTGAGGGGGAGAGTGAATTCAAATTTTATATCATCAAACGGGTTTCTTGGTTAACTCATACTTGTTGAAATGGTTTTGCAGTTAATGGGGTATTAGTTGAAGAGGATCTTGCTAAAATTTTATATCAAATGGCCAAGTGTGTTAGTTGCTAGAAAGTTTAGGACATTATGTGCAATTTGCTTATAGTATCCTAGCTTCATATAACTAGAAGGTTCATTTGTATCTCTTTGGAATCCTCCTTTAATCCCCTAGATACTTTAAAACACAAAATCTAAAAGAAGTTAGAAAACCCATTGTGTTTGATGTTCTTGAATACTCCACTGACATTTGTATGATCTAAGTGAATGAGTTTCAAATGTTGTTTGTCTCTGCTGCTTAATTGTTGTTGATATTGTGCATATGTTCTCAGGATTCGCTTAGGTATATTGCTATTATGTTAGAATCATGTTCCTAAGATCCTGAGTTGAATATTGATATCTGTGTGAATTGCCATGTGCATGATTGCTATTTGCTCTTCATGCTAGATAGTAGTTTGACGTATTTCCTGACTGTGGTTTGATTAAATGAATTTGGTATTATAATGTGGCAAGCTGCTGAAGGGTAGCTATTTAGGAATAGTGTATCTGTATGTATATCTGTGTTGATATTCTTATGCAAATTTCATTGCCAAAATGAATGTGCCAGTTCCCATTCTAACCATTTGATCAGACGTTCAAACTCTATTGATTGGCTCGGAATTCACCACGACAACAACATCGGCAGCAACAACAACAACAACACCGTCATCACCACCACCACCTTCAGTGAAACAAAGCAATATTTGTTCCGATCTCGCCAAGTGGGGATCTACAATACTTGGACGTTCTTGTTGGTGGATGGATAATCGATGTTGACCAATGACTCCCTTCAGAGAAGCGGATGATCACATCATCTGTGCAAAAAGGTCAATATCATTCGTGTCATTAAAGTCACTTTGTGCATAAGAAGCAGTGAATCTCCCTCTTAGATTAAGGGGGAGCAAAGTATGTCCCATCGTCAGACTACATTAAATCGGACACATTTTCTCCCACATTTTCTAACTTATTTAAATCAATTGGGATCACAAATCTCAAAAGGTTTGAAATTTTTGATCGGGGGAGAGAATGTGATTTAAATATGAAACCTGATGAAAATGTGATGTTTTGGACTTAAATGTAAGCTCTCCCATATGTGCTAAACTCTTTCGTATATCGATGCACATATTGAGGGGGAGCGAATTGACAAAAAGGATTTGGCATGCATCTTATGTGAGCAAGGCTCAGACTTAACCAATGAATTGACGAAACTTGAATTATCATCAATCGAAAGGATACGTCTTGGCCGGGTAATAATTTCAAGCTGGTCTAACCAGTGATGTAAGCGTGTCTCGAAAAAGACGTATCTGAGTAGAGTGTACCATTTCGAGAAAATTTTTGTGGACTTGACCAGGCCGGGTAATAATTTCAAGCTAGTCTAACTAGTGATGTAAACGTGTCTCGAATCGGTCAAGTTCATTGAAAGTGGATCAATTCAAAAGTGCGAGCTTCAACTGACATGTGCAAATTTATAAAACAATTATTCGAGCACATGTTGAGGGGGAGCATTTGAAAAATATAAAACTCTCAAGTGTTTGCAAAAATGTGTTTTAGAATCATGAACACTTTGAGAAGATTTTTCAAAGATTTGGTTTGGCAATCGTGGATGAATACCAAAGACCGACCATTTTAATTAATGCATGGAGTTATAAGGATGGTTAGGTTAGGCTCAAGTTCCCACGATCCCGCCAGAGCCGGAGGGATCTACCCAGGGACAATCCACTAGTTAGTGTAGAAGTCCTTAGGTATGATTAAAAAGGAGAAAAGTGAATAAGGGAAAAGTGCCGACTGAGATGGAGCTAGTACTGGAACAAACCCAACAAGGTGCTAGTTATGAAGTCTCGGTAAGCACTGAAGGGGTTGAAGAATGAAAAAGAATTGTAAAGATAAAGGGTGAAAAGAAAGAAGCCCTCCTTACAACTTAGGCAGAAACCGGGTCAATTCATATGCTGTCAGAATCACTTAGATGATTGCTGGCATTGAAGACAAAGTATCATGGACCCAGTGATACACTGCACAACCCTCCCTAGCCACTCAAGGTCCCTCAAAGGACTCTTGTTTCAATTGTCACGGAGTACAATACATTTCTATCGTCTCTCTCACTCCGAGTTAGATGATATTGAAAAGGTGGCAGTTCTCTCCAGCCTCCGCTCACTAAATCAAAACGCACTATAGAGTCTAGAGCCACGAGATGCATAAAAAGATCTCTTAGGGACACAAACTATTTCTACACTGGTTGTTCAACATTAAGGACACCAGGTGTAAACTCATGAGTCCTACGCAGATCTTACCAATCTGCCAGAACATTTATGAGAGAATTTACAAATGTAATTCTCAATGATTGAATGGAAATTCCTGCCAGGGTCAACATCAAGAAGCCCTGAAAGCAGGTCACTTCGGTAATTCTTTATAGATTACGCTTAGTGGTTACGGCGGTTTCTAACGGTCTACAGTCGTGGAGTGATCTCCAGCGACTCACCTAATCGTTGATGTGCTACGGTTCGATCTTAAAAATCCCTCTGTGGGTTTTCGATTAGGAACAGTCTTGGTAAGGATTAGAGAGAGTTTTCACACTATGCTGTTAACAATCTCGAAGTCCGAACCTATAAGTACCGGTCGATTTGTTGCTAACTGTCGTATGCAGGAACTTCTGGCGATTGTAGCTGAGGAATGCTGTAGCTGGTTGCTGTTGTAGCTGGTTGCAGAAAAGATGTCAATCCTCTACCACATGCTCACACTACATCATCATTGTAACTCAACAAAGTCATGATCAACCTAAAAGACCTTTAACACGGCTTCTGCAAACTCTGATGCTAAAGATCATGACACCAAATAGTGTGAGCATGTCGGCTCAAAGAATAACACATCACATGGAAACATACTGCTGAAAGATGACTTGGAAACAAATGTTCGATGAGAAAGTCGAAGAATACTCAAAGATCATCCAAGAAAATCAATCAGTCATCAAATCATTACTGCTGAAGGCACAAAGACTAAAGACATTGAAGAATCAAAGACTACGAGCTATGAAGACAACTTCAGAAGATAAAATGCTAGAATTCAAGTTATTATTTCCGGGGTGACCTCCCTTAGGGGGAGATTGTTAGGAATATAAATATTCAGATGAAGGCTCGGTCACCCCGAGTATCTATTTAGCATTTACATAGCTCGTAGGCTTATTTATATTAGCTTAGTATTATTAGTATTAGTATTAATAGTATTAGTCGTATTTATATTTGTGGAGTGGGTCGGGGCTTTCCCCACTGTCAGCTCACTCCACAGCCCACTAGGGGCACAATATTAGGACTATATATATAACCCTTCCCACACAAGGGAAGGGTGGAACTCTCATTCACATTAATCTAATTTTTTCTGTTTTTGAGTTTCCCCTCTCTCTCACTAACATCTCTCTACTAACTCAACATGGATCTAATCTTCCATGAATCAAGGCCACCCGAATCAAGCACACAATCAAGATGGTCATATCTTACATACAAGGATGACATCACCATTTGTCCTATAGATAAACAATGTGTTGTCTATCTTGCCTCTGACAAATTTGTTTTGGATGAGGAAAGCTAAAAGAGTTTCATACCATGCCCTAGGAGCTTGTTTCAGTCCATAAAGGGCTTTATCAAGCTTGCAGACATAGTCAGGAAACTCACTGCTTTCAAATCCAGGAGGTTGTTAAACATAAACTTCTTCTTTCAGTGAACCATTTAAGAATGCACTTTTTATATCCATTTGGTACACTTTGAAATTCATGTAGTTTGCAAATGAAAGGAAGATCCTGATGGCTTCCATCCTTGCCACTGGTGCAAATGTTTCTTCATAGTCAATGCCTTCTTGTTGATTATAGCCTTTGGCTACAAGTCTGGCCTTGTTTTTGATGACTATGCCATTTTCATCAAATTTGTTTTTGAACACCCATTTCATGCCAATGACTGTAACATCCTGAGAACATTTGACCAAGGTCATTACCTTATTTCTGTCAAACTGTTCCAGTTCATCATGCATGGCTTGAACCTAACTAGGATGTTTAAGTGCTTCTTTGACACTTTTGGGTTCAATTGTGGAAATGAAGTCCACAAACAGGCATTCAATGGCTGAGGCTGCTCTTAGTTTTGCAGCCATGCTTCTAGTGAGCATGCCTTCAGTAGGCTCTCCAATTATATTGACATGTTCTATATCTTGAGACCTAGTCCAACTGTCATGAGGTCTTGGATACTGATTAGAACTTGTGAAGGCCTGATTTGGTGGAGGTGTAGGTTCTGGTGCCGACACTTGATGATCTTCAGGATCTTGAGTGTCTGACTCGGTTGTCTGATCACTGAGATTGTTTGGTTCCTGAGCACTTTGTTCAGACTGATTGATTGCATCAGTACTTGTTTGTGCTTCAACAAACTCAGTGATGGTTGGGTAAGGAAGGTTGTGAGGGACAATGTAGTAGGAGATGTCAGCATTTGCTTGATACTGAGTGGAAGGATTACTTTCAGGATGATATTCATCAGGAGGATATCTTGATGAATCATCAATGCCTATCTCTTCCACTGAGGTGTTTGAGAACCTGATTGCTTCAGTACTCCATAAAAGGTAACACGAAATGTTTCCTCAGTTTGTTGTCTCCTTGTGTTGAACACCCTGAAGGCTTTAGAGACAAGGGAGTATCCTAGGAAGTATCCATCATCAGCTTTAGCATCAAATTTCCCTAAGTGATCCTTGTGATTATGAATAAACACAGGACACCCAAAGACATGAAAGTAGCGGATGTCAGAGATTCTTCCCTTGAATAACTCATATGGGGTTTTGCTATGTCTTTTGACAATGATGGATCTGTTTTGTGTATAACAGGCAGTTTTGACTGCTTCAGTCCAAAAGTGTTTGGAAATGACTGATCCATTTAACATTGTCCTAGCACCTTCAATGAGTGTTCTATTTTTCCTTTCAGCAACACCATTTTGTTCAGGTGTGTAAGGAGAGGAAAAAATTTGGGAAATTCCTTTCTCATCACAGAAACATTCAAGTTCATGGTTTCTGAACTCAGTCCCATTGTCAGTCCTAATCTGTTTGACTTTTATGTCATTCTGATTTTCAATGTTCCTGACAAAGGACATTATTGTTTCAGCTGCCTGACTCTTTTTGGTCAGGAAGTAAACCCAAGTATATCTTGAGTATTCATCCACAATGACCAGAGTATACTTCTCACGGTTAATGGATCTAGAACTGATGGGCCCAAAGAGATCCATATGGAGAAGATGAAGGCAGTTCTTGATGGAAAAGTTTTGCTTAGTTTTAAAGGATGCTCTATGATGTTTACCTTTTTCACAGGCAGAGCATGGTTTATCCTTTGAAAACACAAGTGATGGTAAGCCAAGGACCTTGTTTTGTTTGGCAAGATAGTTTATGTTTTTGAAGTTCATATGGGAGAGTCTCTTATGCCAAAGCCAGTTGAGAGTTTCAGTGGCTTTAGCAAAGAGACAAGTTCCATTCTGAGTTAGAGTATTCATGTCTAACACATAAACATCTTGTCTTCTAGGTGCAATCAGGACAACTTTCTTATTTGCATTGAAGATGGTACCTTGCTTATCATCAAACTGAACTATGTATTTTGCATCACATAGTTGACTGAAACTGATTAAATTGTACTTAAGACCATTTACATAAGATATCTTAGTAAAGACTATACCACTACAGTTTACTGAACCATAACCTTCAGTGAGACATGATGAGTTATCAGCAAATACCAACTGAGGTCCTGGTTCTTCTACATATTTTTGCAGATACTCTTTCACTCCAGTCATGCTCCTTGAACATCCACTATCTAGATGCCAAACTGGCTCCCTGGCATGTCTCTGCACAAATGGTAAACTGAGTTAGTTCCTTCTAGGACCCCTCTTCTTGGAGGGCTTGGCTTTTATGGCCTTTTTAAAAGTAACAATTGATGCATGGTCAGTGGCTGAGTGGATTGAGCTACCACATATTTTGCAATTTATTACAGAAGTAGACTCAGTAGACTGAGAGGATGATTTGGTGATTTCTCTTCTTGTCTGAATGACCTTCTCATGTCCTGCTGTGTCATGAGTGGGATCTCCACATATGTCACAACTAGTGTCCATAAGGCAATCCTCAGGAAGGTGGTCATTGAAGCCACAGTGTGGGCAAGGTGAAAAAGGCTTGGCCTTTTGTTTCTGCTTCTGCTTAGAGTCAGAAGGATACTTAAAAGCTTGTGCTTTAAAGTTTGTAGCTTTGGATGTGGTTGTGCATGACAAGTGATCAGAAGTTCTGTGATCTTCCTTTTTGCATACCATGCAAAAGAGGATTCTATAGCAATCATCAGCAGAATGATTGGTATAGTGACACAGCTCACATCTCTGCTGAGGTTTGGAGGGTTTTGGTTTGGTGGTGCTTGAGGAAGCTGATTTGGGTTCCTTCATCTTGGATTGAGAAGGTTTCTCATAAGATTCAATCTTCTCACTTAGCTTCCTGACAAGCTCAGCCAACTGATCAATTTTTGAATCAGGGCTTTCTATTTTTACTTCAGAAGGGACTGAAGTTGTTGAGTCATCAGTAGAAACTGAGACTTCAGGTGTTTGCCTTTTCAGGATGGTTTTTCCCATTCCTGGCTTCTCCTTTGGAGAATGCTGAGAGTAGACTAATGGTGTGAGGTCTGAGCTTGGTTCAGCTCCCTGAAGGACTTTCAGAGGTGGGAGTGGTGCAAGTGATTCTGATTCAGACTCATTGACTGACTCAGTACTACTGGGTTTGTCAGTGAGTCCAAGCGTATCTTTCAAAGCCTGACTTTCAGGAAGCAAGATTTTCCCAGTCTCAAAGTTTGGTAACTTACTGACTGGGTTATCTCTGACAATCCAGTCATTTGACTTGGGTTTCATTTCCTGCTCAAAAGATATGCCAGCTAGAATAAAAGCCTTTTCACTGTGACTCTCACTGGGGGTTTCGGTGAGTTGGTCTTCTCCTATAACTTTCTTGTTTTCACTAGGAATAAGACTCACAGTTTCATAGACTTTAGGATTCTTTTTAGTCCAGCTTTCTATGACAGCTTTTTCTTTGTTAAGCTCAGCTTGGAGAGCTTGATTTTGTTTCAAAATTTCAGTGTTTTGAATTTGAAGTGTAACAACTTCTAGTTTGGCTTGTTTTAAAACAAGTAATTCCTCTCTACACTTATTTAATTCTAACACAAGATTATTTTATTTTGACAACAAATTGAGTCTCTGCTCTTCAACAAACTTAAGATCAACATTAATGTAATTCATGTAAGACTGCCAATCAGAATCATCATCCATAGAAAGTAAAATATTTACCTTTTTCATGGTGATGTTGACCGATTCTCCATTTCTTGCATGGCTTTTTCCAACAGCCAGCTGATCACCATTTGAAAGTGCCATCAGTGCACTCACTCTAACTTCTTCATCATCTGATGAGACCTCTTCTTCATCCCAGTCATAGGCTTCAGCTACAAGAACCTTGTTCTTTGCTTGAACAGGTTTGGAAGTTTGAGCAGCCTGAGACATTGAGGGATTGGCCTCAAGGAGAGCAAGTTTAGCCTTAGCTTTTCTGTATTTTGCTTCAAAATCTTTTTGACCCTTTTGAACATTATTGTTTTAAAAATGTTGGGAAGACTGAAGCATTTTAGGTTGAAACTTGCCAGTTCCTGAAGAAGAACTATTTCCAGAAAATTTGTAAGAGGGTTCTGAGATGGTTTTTGAATAACAGTCTTTAGCAAAATGACCCTTTTTACCACATTTGAAACATTCAGTGGTTTCATTCGCTTTAGCTTTTGAAAAGTTTGACTGATTTCTTTTGATAAAACGTTTTGAATTAGCATGGAGTGCCCTTTCTTGGAATTCCAAGTGTAAATCATTTAGGTACTCCTCACTAGTTTTTTCATCAACCTCATCATCATAATCCTCTTGAAAATCCTGCACAACACCATTAGAATAAAAGGTAGTTGATATGGGTGAGGAAGTCATGGCCTTTTTGGTCTCAAGAGCTTTCTTTGAGTCAGGGTATCTCCTAGAGATTAAGTTGTCCTCATAGACAAACTTCCCATAGATCTCAGGGAGCTCAAGGGTCTGAATGTGATTAGCATTCCTGAGGTCCTGAGAGAAGTTTAGCCACTTCTCAGAGAGACTGTTGACAAAGCCAACATTGATATCATGCTTAGACAACACTACACCATCATTTGATAATTCATTTATTAGGGTCTTGTATCTGGTATATGTCTGAGAGAGACTTTCAGAGTCCTTTGCCCTGAAAGTGTTATACTCAAGTTTCAGGTCCATGATCCTATTTTCATAGGTATCTGAGGGACCTTCAAAGCTATGAACCAAGTCAAGCCAAGTTTGTTTGGCTGTTGTACAGTTAATGACTAATTCCATTGTATCGTCAGGAAGATAAGATACAATTATGCTTTTCAGGCGCTGGTCTTGATTGACCACCCTTCTCTCATCTATAGTCCACTGAGCTTCAGGTTTAATTAACCCCTCAGCAGTCTTAGGGACATAAGGACCTTCATTGATACAAGTGATGTCGTATGGTTCCATACCAGTCAAGTAGCAAAGCATTCGCTTTTTCCACTTGCTAAATTTTCCATCTTCGAGTCTGGGAGCCACAGCTAAATAGCTACCTCCCTTTTTATCGACGAGCTGGGGCACATTAATGTCAGCCATAGTAGGATCTTGGTTTTAAAAACCTTTTGAGCACTCTTTTGTTTTTAAAAGATTTTACAAACCAGAGGCTCTGATACCACTTGTTGTTCCCGTTACACAAATAGAAATAACTACAAAGTTAGTCTAATTATGTACCATGACTGAATTAACGTATTGATTAATTTAAACAAATAAGTAAAACGTAAAGATAAAAACACAAGTTTTTCAACGTTTAAATTCTTATTAGAAATTAATCAAAAGAATCTATACCCAAGTGTTAGCGGAAATAACACTTGGGATTGAAACGACAAGGTATGGTGTTCTCCTCACTAAACTCAAGCTATGCTTGAGTGGCAATAATAAATGAACCACTGAGCTATCTCAGGGACTAGGTTGCTCTTTGGGGGAGAAAAGTGGTTTTGTTAAAGTCTAAGCTTTTAATGCACAAAACTTATCCACTTTTCTCCCTTATGATCCTATTTATACACATGTATAAAAGAGCACCCGTGACTAAAAATACAAAAAGAATGACCTAGCTAGTCTGTCAAAATACAACAGTATTTTGACAGTTACAAGAATCTATTTTGGGATAAGGTTGAAACTGCTTTCTGAGCGTCAGTGATAACACTGTTCTTGTTCTCATGCCATTCAGGGAAAGTTTGACTTTGCCCTGATAAGGACATCTCCTTATTTTTTCAAACTCTTCCCGCCTTGTCCCGCCTTTCTTTCAGACTTCAGATTCTTCAAGCTTGGTCTTCAGTCTTCAGTCTTCAATTACAATTGTTGTTGAGGAGACTAGGGTTCAGTGAGTTCTTGTCATCACTCACTGAACCCATTACCTTCTTCTTCGGCTTAAGTGACACTCAGGGAGTTTCGCCTCACTGAATGGTGAATCTTTCTCTTTAGACTCGTCCTAAGCATCCTGAAGGTAACTCACTGAGTGACTGTTCACTCAGTGACTTGAGAGTGTTTAATGTTGATTAACACTTGGGCTAATTTGTATTCAAATCCTGTTTTCAGGACGCTTGGGTATTGACGGACCCAAAAATATTTAAGGGTTCGAGTTGCCGTTTTGTTGGTTGGTTTGACCCAGCCATGTGTGCAAGGTCGACCTTCTTGCTAAGGTCAAAAAATGAGTCCTTCTTGCTAAAGAGACCTTCTTGCTCACAAGGATAATGTGTGGAAATGGAAAAACTATTATTTCTTGACTTTGTTGTTTGGTATAAGTTGGTTGGTGTTCTTTATCTAAAGTGTTGGTAGTTGATTAGTTGGGTTATATACTCTGATTTTGTGTTTTGCTTTCTTGTAATGGGACAACTTGTAGTACTAATGGTTAGTATGTAGGTAAGATGGTGTAGGGAAACTTAATGCATTTTGTTTGACTTAGAATGAAAATGGTACTTATCTACTTATTGCAAATGCCACAATGTGATCATGCAAAGGTAGCAAGTGACCAATTTACTCCATATGTAAAGGTATGCTTGTGAGGACAAGTTTATAGTGTGAACCTTTTTATGTTTGGTCCATGTACTAAAACTATGTAAACTTCATCTATAAATAAACTAACATTAGATGATTTCATAGATAATGCAAATGGATATAATTCCAAATGCATAACATTTGTTAGTCTACAAAGTACACACACACACATTGTTTAAAGAGTACAAATTGTCTATGAAATACATATTAGATTAAAAACATTGTCTTTGAAATACTTCACACATATGACCTATAGTGAGGTCATTCTTGCTGCTAAAATATTCTTCTTAGTCCATGTTGGTTTTGTAGTCACACCTGAACTAGAACTAGCATGCACTTGAGATTTAGATTGAGACTGAAACACATTTACTTAAACTTCACTATGAGATTGAGAATGAGATGGAACCACGGTTTCTTGAACTTCAAAATGAGATTGAGAATGAGATGGAACAACAGTTGCTTGAACATGACTTTTAGATTGACTACGAGTTGCTTGAACATGACTATGAGATTGATCACCAGTTTGACCTTAAGCTTGTTTATTTGTTGCAACCTTCTTACTTTTAACCTGTATCTTCTTCTTTGCTACGACCAATGCCTGAGAACCTGAACCAGTTTTTTGAGATTGACTTCCACTACTTTGACTTGCAATTACACCTCCTTGCCCAAGACATGTCTTCTTGTTGTGTCCAACATTGCCACAAAAACCACAAACTACACTCTTACAAGACTTTGCCAACTTACTTTCTGTATTAATATCATCATTTTCAGATGCCCTAGTTTTTTTTCTTTCTTGGCCTACCTTTTGGTTTATGATGTTTAGGTGGAAGAATGCTTGTGGGCACAATTGACTTTTCCCAATTTACATTTCCATTTATGGCTGGATAATATGTTTGTAAGTTTCTTGCCATGTCTTACACAAGTAACATGGATAAGCCCATGATTCTACAGATCCTACTTGCTTTCTATTCAATTCCATATACTAATTGGTAGTGTTAGGTCTCTAACACGGATTATTTCACACATATGATAATCTTAGAATGAGTTTTAGAGAGAGAAAGATGAAGAACTAGAGAGAAAAGTAGAGAGAAGGAAGAGCTAGGTGAAATTAGATAAACGGAAATGAGAAGCACACCACACAAATACACTAGTGACGTGTATTTTTGTGATTTACAAAGTGGACTTGGGCCTTAACGGGCCTTGGGAGGCTTATGGACTTGGACATAGATTATACATGGACTATATTGATCACTACAAGTCCATAAGCCCTTATCTAGTTTACTACAAGTTATACAAGGTTTGTGTAAATGTAAATGATCATCCCTGTTATTTCTAATGCTAACAATCTCTACAAGTCCATAAGCCCTTAAGGGATGGTCATTTATCAAAAAATCTTTCTTCATTTCTAGGCTCTTGAATCTTCTGTTATTGATACTTGAGCACTAACCTTTTTTGAGTAATAGACTTATTTGATTCTTCGTTCCATTCATGCGTTGTGATCTTTAGTGAAATCTCTTTCCTTTCTTGCTTTTGATCAACATCTTCAACTGTTATCCTTACGTCTTCTCCAACATACTCATACTACTTGTCATTAATCTTTTATCCTTACTCTTGACATGTACTTGACTTTCGTTACTTTGATGTAGTTCTTTATCTTGATATTCTTTGACTTGAGCTTGATGAGGATTAGTCATATGAGTATGAGTATGTGGATTTGAACATGTTGACTTGTTGATGATGGTAATGGATCAGGAGTGGCTTTCATTATTGGTAACCGTCATAAAAAGGTAGAAAGAAATAGTGTCAGGGTTTCCAATCGATTATCGTGGAATTTCTTAAAGAACTATTCCACTAAGATTGTTGTAGATGAAGCATCTTGATTCTGCTCATCTTAGGTGGGTAGAATTAACCTTCGAATCCGTTAGGACCATTATCAATACATTAGAAAAATCCAAGTATAACCTAGGTAATCAATAATCGATTCATAAGAGGAATCTTCTCCGGCTCGAAGGGCCAGGTAATTCTTACAATTTTCATGGTTTAAAAAAACGGTCTGAGGCGGCACCTCGAGGCGAAACGGGCATAAAACGATAATGAGGCGGCGCCTCAGGGGGGGTGTTTTGGAACGTACGCCTCATGTACCTGAGGTGGTCTAGAAGCGTATGAGGCAGTTTTAAGGTCAGAGGCGGATTTTTCTTTTATTTTTGGCGGGCTGGCAGAATTGGCGGGAAAAAATTTGAGCCAATTATCTATTTTTGGTGGGCAAATATTGGAGCCAATTATCTATTTTTCAGTCTATAAATCCTGACCTAAATCAGTCAACACATCGCAATTAATATATGCCCTCTTCTGATCTAATATTCCATCTTCTGCAAAGCCTGTTCTTCTGCAAAACTCAGCCGATTCATTCCCTAATTCTGATCGATAGAATTGAAGTCCATTCCATCCATTACATTGAGATCTCATGGCAAGGATTGAAGGATCTGTCAGGTATGTTTCTCTTGTTCGAACCTTTTTTGTGGTCAATTAAATTCTGATGGCATTAATTTACTAGTCATGTTCGAACCTTTTTTATGGTTTCATGACTTCATCTGCTTTGTGAATGCTAAATATGTACACTGGTGACATTAATTTACTTTTCAATGTTCATATTTAGAAAATATGCCACAAATTAATAACCATAGTTGCATCAAGTGGGCCAATAGCTTATTGTTTCTGTTGGATTTTGTCTTTTAATTTAAGTATGAATGCTTATTAGATATTTAGATTTATTTAGTGGTATGAATGCTTTGGATATATTTAAGATGTAAACAAACTGAAACTACATGATCTTTTAAGATGTAAACAAACTGATCAGTTTATATTGATGATTATATTGTTGTTTTGACTGAGGAGTTGGAAGATGATTCGGTCAATGAAGATTATCATGCGGATGAGAATGAGGATTTGAAAGATGATGCAAATTATGTTGTTTGATTGATTATGAACTTTATTTGATGTTTAGTATTTTTTTATAAGATATATAATTTCTATATTTTTTTTTAATTTTGCCTCGACCTTACGCCTCGGTTCGCCTCGAGGCTCGTTTCCATACTTTTAAACCTTGACAATTTTCCCCACCAGCCGTTCCTGAATCGGATGCCTCAAGCATGCTTACAAAAATTCAGGTGAATCGGATGCCTCAAGTTCCAGAATTGGATGCCACAAGTATGATTGTAGACCAATTACCACCATATAAAAACTTCCTATATCCGTAGATTCCAGTTAACACTATGCTTAATTCATAAATAATTTGCTAAGTAACCCACTTTCAGTGCTGTTTGATGTTGAAACTGGCGAGTTTTCCGTTCAATAATCATGAAATACCATGTGAGTGGCACTATGAACGTTCTGGCAAGATAACTAGGATCTACGTAGGAGTCTCGTACAACTTGTGCTCTTATTTGTGAAGAACAAGTGTTTATAGCATCCTTAATATCTTTTGGCTCTGGACTCTATAAATGCATTTTGGTTTTGGTGAGCGAAGACTAGAGCAGACCGCCACCTTTTTAATATCAGCAATTCTCGAAGTGATAGGATGATTCTCGGAGTAGACCAACTTTTCTCCCAGAAATTTGATTCCTCCTGATGTGCTCTTAAAAGTATCTTGGCATCATGCATGATCTGTATCTGAATAGGCAATTAGTTCAATACTGGAATCCTTTGGATACCAAACTCCCATGTTGAGGGTGCCTTTAATGTATCGAAAGATCCGTTTAACCTCCTTTATGTGTGCTTCAGTAGGATAAGCTTGATATCTAGTACAGTTAGCATATAACAAAAATAATATCGGGTCTACTCGATGTCAAATGCATTAGGGAACCAATCATACTTCGGTATTTAGTCATATCGATTGGCTTCCCCAATATATCTGAATCCAGTTTGATTCGTTCACCCATTGGAGTACCAATAAGGTCACTACCTTTCATTCCATGTTTTTTAAGAGTTTTGAAAGCATATTTAGACTGGTTTATGAAAATGTCACGTGGGGATTGGTGTACTTGTAAACCAAGAAAAGAAGAAACTTCCCCACTATAGGCATTTCAAAACGGTTTTTCATGTGGTTAAAATTACGTGAACATTTTGGATTTGTTAAACAAAAGATAGTATCATCTACGTGAATCTGTACCACCATGATTTCGTCTCCTTACTTCCGAATGAACAACATTGGATCGACCACTCCTTTTGTGAACTTTTGAGAGATGAGGAACTTGGACAATTGATTAGGATACCCCATATTGACAAATCCTTCTGTCTAACTAACGTACACTTCTTCATTGAGAACAACATTTTGGAATGCTGTGTGGAAATCCATCTGTTAGACTATGATGTTCTTGTGTGTAGCGTATGCCAAAAACATTCGGACTGCTTCAATTCTCGCAATGGGTGCAAATGACTCTTCGAATTCAATGCCTTCATCCTTTCGATAACCCTTAGGAATGAGACGTGCTTTATTTCGAATGACTTCTCCATCTTCCTTAGTTTTGTTTTTGAGGATCATTTAAGTCCAATGATCTTCTTGTTTCAAGGTATTTCAACTAATTCCCAGACATCCAAACGATCGAATTGGTGGATTTCCTCATGCGTTGCTACTATCCAATCAAAGTCACTCATTGCTTGCTTGACAATCTTCGGCTCTACATCACTCATGAAGGCTGCATAGACGAACATTTCTTGATCAAGTACTAGTTTTCCTCTTGTCATGACTGGTTTCGATGGGTCTCCCATTATTTTTTCTAAGGGATGATCTTTGGTCCATTGAAACTTATGAGGATTTGGTTTATAAAATGTGTGCATGTTGGAAGGATCGTGATATCTTGAAGAAGATTCAACAAATTCCGTCGACGGTGCGCCGTCCGGATTAATGAACCCTGCATCGTCAGCTTCATCTTCTTGTTGTAGTTTTGGTTGCTCATCAACATTCTGTGAAGTGCGTGTAATATTTGGAGTTTGTTAGTGTTGGTGCTCTAGCTTCAATAGTAGTGGATGCATCTTGTGTCATTTGATTATCAGGTGCAGCAAGAGCAATTATTGGTGCATCACTTGGTTGTCCACCAAAATATTCATTAAACATCGACTCGAACAGATTCTCCAAGTCACTTTCGGATGGATTGTTAGTTGTGATTGTTTGTTGAGCCTAGTTTGGTATGAATCCTAAACTAATGTGTCCATAAGTCAAAAGTTGAGGTGATGGTTCTAAGCCGATTTGTTTAGAAGCCAAGCCGAGATTTCATCGAACTTGATGTTCATGGTCTCCATTACTCTCCTTGTCCTTCGATTGTGTGAAAACGTAGAAGGGGGGGGGGGGGTGAATACGTTACCGTTTAAAAACTTTAAATCTTTTGTATCAAATATCCAATCAAGCTTGCCATAATATGAAAAATGCCAATTATAGTCTTATGACTAATATAAAGCATATAGTAAAACAAGTTGTCGCACAAGCATAAACATCAAGTCATAACACAAACAATAATATAATGCAAGTATAAAAGTAAATCAATAAGTAAAAGAAAGTGCAAACCGGACACGATGATTTATAGTGGTTCGATCACAGAGCTCCTCTCTGCCCTACTCCACTCCCCGAGTACCCAACTCGAGAGTTACTTCAGTAAATCAACAAGCTCCCTTCTTAGCGGAGAAAACCTTAAAAACGTCGCTTACACTTTTTCCGGTACAAAGCTAAATACCGGGTTCTAGTTCGAGGTAGAACCAACCTGACGTCGCCTATACAATATTTTCGACACTAAGCTGGATGTCGAGTCCTTCTTCGGGTACAACCAAACCCGTTATGTTTTATGGCCTAACATAAAAAAAAACCTTGTGTTTTATGGCACAAACACATAAACCATATAATCTAGTTTGGTGAATAAATTGTGATGATACGGTGATGTTTATAATGATGATCCATGACACAAATGTCTAATGGATATGAATGACTAATCTAAATGAACTTTCATTGATAGGAAGCCTTCAATGGATGAAGACCACAAGTTCCCTAAGCTTGTTGTGATAGATTTTCATATATATATGCTTGTGGTAGATGATGAATCAAGATCTCTGAGCTTGCTTCACATGATCATTTTGGGAGTATGCTTACAACATAATGAAAGTTAGAAGCATTATGATCATGATAATGAGGGTGATTAATGTATGTTACTACTGATCTAAATGTATGAAAACATAGTAGAGAGAATGTGTGTTCAAGTGGTGAGGAAATGGGTGGACAATGGACTGGTATTTATAGCCAAAAAGGTCAGCAGACCACGGAACCAAAAAAAAGGGTTCCACAGGGTTCCGCCCTTTATAGAAAAGGGTTCTTTGGGGGCCTGACAGAAAATCTTCCAAAATCTTTGTAAATCTTGTTCAAATCTTTCCAAAATATTTACATGATCTTACTACTATCCTACAAAGATATTTTCTTAGATTTCTCTAGGTTCGGATGATGCATGTAGTGATGTAACAATACATTTTCATTTTGATTAAAATGTATACAAAAGTTTGTTTGTAAAATGTATTACTTAACTAGTTAATATATGTTTAACAAGTTGTACCATGTTAGTTTATGTGTTACTAAAAATGTTAAACTACTTATGCTATTATAGGACTTAAGTTATTATGTCATTAACATCATTTTTAGAAGTATGTAAATACATTTGTCTTAGTTTGACACCTAAAGTGCACTTTGACACCTAATGTGGCACTTATCCTATTTTGACACCTAAAGTGCACTTTGACACCTAATGTGGCACTTATTTTATTTTGACATGAATACAACTTAGGAAACATGATGTACAAGTAAAAATACTTGTATATGCAAAATGTAAAGTGAGGTTTGAAATAGAATGATAAACCTATAAAATACTTAAAGACTCTAAAAGTATTTTAAACATTCTAAATGGTTTGTTAAGGGGTTTGATCATAATGCCACATAACAAACATGTACGAACTTGTGTTGTAGCATAGAAGGACTTGAGACGTCGAGAGGTGTTGATTGTATGTTGAGACAAAATATGATTACGAGTAAATTGTACATTTAACGTTATGTAACAAGTTACATGTTTGTCATCAATCAAAACAAACGAGACTGTATAGATTAAATATCGTACTATTTGCACTAACAATCTCCCCCTTTTTTATGATGACGAAATATGTAAACGTGATAGATAGTAAAATGTAAAAATTTACTTGTGTCCGTATTACCTTCTACATTACCTTCTCCGTTTATACTCTTCTCCCCATTTGGTCGAAACAAAAAGGGTGTGTCCTTGGAGTTTTAAACTTCATTTCTCCCCGAAAATGCGAGCTTGCATCATCCCTAGTGAAGTTAAATTGTCTACTTGTAACAACCCATAAAATTTCATAAGGCAAACTGACAATTTTTCCCTTTGACTTTCCAAAGTTGAATTTGACTTTTACTTCTTGACTATTTGACTTTTACAGTAACGTAAACACAAATACTGTAACCGGTAACTTTCCAAGTTAAATAATTCACTTTTCTTTGAATTATTACTTTCTGAACGCTTTCGTTCACCTCTGTCTATTTAACGAGAAGATATCTCGCAAAATGTGAAAAATCACACCACGCGTACCGACACAAGACTAGGATAAGTCTATGTGTTTAAAATACTCAAATCTCACCAATAGTCATATTAAATATGAACTATTGTCATTTTATCATTTTTACGTGAGCATTTTATTTCTTACGTAATACGCGTGCTCAAACCTATGTTATTAGGTTTTATCAACGTATACACTCTCCATTAGACTTATCACACTTTTAATATACTTAGTTGGTGTATATTGATAAGTTTTGACATTTTCATAAGTATTCTATTTTTAGGTTGCCAAAATCATCTCCAAATCATCCTCTTGAAGACCCTTGCAAAGAGGATGCTTTAATTCGAAGTTTAGAAGGCTTTCTTGGTGTTTTTCTTCAAGACTTGATTAGGGCTTGGTTTAATCAAGTGGGTAATCATGTTTTGAAGATTAGAAGTGAAGACTTTTGTTGATTTGGGTGTCAATTGGGTCGATTTCAATCAAACCCTAGAAGGGTTATTGGTGATTTTCACTCCTAGTAAGTTAATCTCACCATTTTCTTTGATTCTTGTTACATGCAAATGGGTTTTTATCTTTCAATGAAATATTGATTTTACATCTTTAAATGGTCTTCTTAAATCATATACATATTATACTTGATTCATTAGGGGTATTAGTTAAGGGTGATTGTGGTTTGGAAGTGTTTATGATGAAATAGAGTTAGGATTAGTGGACTGTTTTGAGACCAGTAGGTAAACGGGGCTAGTTCTCCATATTTTTTGCCTGGAGCCTGTGAAAAAATTACATGGATGGTTAGATAAAGTCTTAGGCTTGATGTGGTGAATTGGATGGGTTATCAACTCCTCCGGATGAGGAAGTTATGGCCATTTTACGATTGCTAGTCAAATCTGGAACATTGTTTGGAAAACGAGATAAACTCCAAGTTAATACTATATAATATAGGATAAGAAAGCTAATATCAGTAGTATGAATCTTAATCTAACTTCTCAAAGTGGATTCACTTTAATAGCTATCACGGTTTGGGAAATACATCAAAATTAGTGTTTGGTAGAAAAACTTGGGACTGCTGCAGACCATTGGTATAAATGGAATTAACTGTACTAATCAGTAGACTTTGGACCAAAAATAAAAATATTGGGAGTTAGCTACAAGTCTTAGGATCATTTTCCCGAAAACCTTACCTCTTAATTCGTCTTGGAGATTTTTAGAGAAAATCCACACTAAAACTGGTCCAGGAATACATGTCAGACTTGATAGGCTATTTACTCTAAAATGTTGTAAAGAACATTAGGTTGGTGTAAACATGAAAGTTGTAGTCAAGACCTGTAGAAAACTTTTCCCATAGGCCATGTGTCCATTAGACCTGTAGATAAAAAGATACACCCTTTTTACTAAACCCATTTGGATGCTGAGTATAACTATTTAGAGACACAGGGGTAAATTTGTAATTTCACCCATGTTCTGAAGTTCTCAGTAAGGTGAGGCCTTTATTTTCATATTGTACAGAGTCATACCTTTCTAAGCATATAAAGTTCATAATTTTAGCCTTCACGGTTTAGAAATGGCGACCCGATTAGTGTGGCAATTTCATAAAATTTCCATCAGCTTTGCATTTTAAACTGAATAAGTTTTTGCAAACGTCTTTTCGACCCATAACTTGCTATAAGACTTTTAAATAAATGACCATATGACTTGTGAAAACCCTTAGTGTGATGCCTTGGCCATGTGAATCAAGTATAATTATGTGCATTCATTCTCTTATTCAATTAGCATTCGCTTAGACACGTTTCTTGTTATAGGTCCTTTCTAGTTTCGCTTCGGTTCTTCGGTTGTCTTTATTCATGCTCTTTCACTCCACTACTAAGGTGAGTTCATAGCCCCAATTTTTACTTCAATTGTTTTACAAACTCCGTGGGGGAGATACATGCTATAAATATTTAAGATCACAATTGCTTTGAAATTGTTTGCTATCCTGATATTATTATTGCCTAAGTTTCCCATAGCCTGAAAGTCCCTTCTATCATGAACCGTTAATTACATGCGTGTAAACGCGAATGCCGTGAATAGATCTATTGGGAATGACATCCCCCATTTTGGACTGCCCCGCTTGGGCTACCATATGCACTGTATTTGAGATTTCAAGGTAATTAGGCTGTTACCTTCAAAGGGCATCTTTATATTCTGTTAGAATATCTGAAAATGACGTTAAAGTTCGGTGTCATGAGCTTAGGGCAATAATAACTGAATTAGACTCTGCATTTGTTGCTTAGTTGTTTTTATAAACTGAATTATATTGTGATCACCTGCTTATTACTAAAACTCTATGGATTCACTCAACCTTTGTGTTGACGTTTTAGCATGTTTTATCTCAGGTTTGAAGGCATGAAGGTCTTGGATGGAGTCGCACGGATATCTTTTGAAGACTCGGCATATTTTCACATTTGAAGAGACTATATTTTAAAGATTTATGTTATGTTTAAAACATTTGCAATCGTTTGAAAACATTGTGTTTTATGAAAACTGTTGGGACCTTTTGCAAACTCTGAGCTTTTAATCTATCAAATGTGAAATACTTTTAAAAACGTCTCTTTTATAGAGTCGTTTTCTGTAACTTGTACTTTGTGCTAGGAAGTAATACCCCAGTGTACTATCTTCCGCTGTGATATTTTGAGGGTGTTACAGATTGGCATCAGAGCTACAATTATAGAGAACTGGGTCGTTTTCAAAACCCAGACTATAACTATTTTTCACTAAAGAGTCTCTCATTGCCGTATCCGATATCCGTGCGCGTGTACCACCAGACTGCCTATGTTGTTACTCATATGTCATCACTAATGGTATTATATAAAGTATGCTTATATACACTATTTATTTATATAAAGGTTAATTATATAAATGTTTGAGCTGCACAATGGTCTCGTTTACTTCTCAGACATTGCGAGAAAACTATTTTATAACTATGAACTCATCAACTCTTTTGAATGCTATGTTGGCTTTCTCTGATTATCTTACTCCTCGTCACCAAAGATGAGTGCGAACATTTATTCCATACTCTCGAAACACTTATGACGTCTTGTATCACACCGCCTCGCAACTCATCGGTTAAGTATGAGTGTTTTGTCGGGAATTCTTAAGTAGGATGATTTATAATATCTTTATTTAAATGGATTGGGACGCCTTTTTATTTAAATAAAGAAATTGTGAATCGCCGAACCATAAGTTTATATTTCTTTATTTACATTGTTTGGGACGCCTCTCTATGTAAATAATGAATTATAAATAAGTGGGCTTATTAGTATCCGATGAGACATGAGTATGAACTTGAACTTGAGAATCACCAGTATTCTACCACTCAGCAAAATCTTAAGATCTCATTTGAACTGCCTGAGTTCATTCCTAATTATCACTTTTGCCGTTACAAATCTTTACAATCATGAGAAATTTATTGAGCTTACAAACTCGTTACAATCTTAACTTGGTTCTATCTCGAACTATCAGACTGAGTACGATATTCCACTTACTTACTTGGGTACGTAAGACGCCTACTTTACTTAGGTATGTGGACACCTACACATAAGCTCTCCCACGAGCTCCTCTCATTTGTTGACCTATGTTCTAGGAACAGTGCCTCTTGAAATATCCTCACATCCAAGGTAAGTTACCACTGGCTGAGCATTACCACCATTAACGGAATTCTTACCCTTATAATCTTTGGTCATATGGCCTATCTTCTAGCAACTTCTACACCTAACAGTGCAAGAACCAATATGATGCAACTTGCATCAATGACATAATGGTTTATTCTTGACATAACCTCTTCTTTCAGTTGAGACAACGACATCATAGGCTCAGGCATTCTCTTGCCTTCTGTTTTGCTATTATTGGGTCCTTGAGTAGACCAAGCTCGCACAACTTGATCCACTGGATTACGAGACATCAGAATTGTTACATCCAGTGTGAAGTGGATCAAACGAAGTTACAATTTATGTTACATAGATGAAGACCTAGGTGATCCTTACAAGGTCCAAGTGTTGATTTGTTGATTTCAAGGTTGAATTAGAAGCTATTCAAGGGTTTGATCAAGAGGTTAGGGGCTGAATTAAAAGGGTTATTATAAGGTTTACATAGGGTTGAAATCAAGTGGGTAAAGATTCAAGACAAGGGTTAAAGGTTGATTGGAGATTAAGTGTTGATTAGTGTTGTGGTTCTTGTAAGTTCTCATCCAAGATCATTGTGAGATTATGTTTAGTCTCCATGTATTTATTCCTTTTGGTATATTTCATATTTTATACAATTTGTATAAGTAATAAGACTTGATTGATGTTGTACATGAGGTTTGAAACACAAAAATAAACTAGGACAAGCCCTAAGTATGTTTTATGAAGTTGAAATTCTGAACAGCCCCATAGAATGTTCAAACTGATCATCTCAGTAAACCTTGAGGTTAAGACAATAAGATAAGCCGGTAGAGCTCTGTCTTGTGGTCGTTTCGCCGGGTAGGGTACCTCGTAACTCATCCCGGTGAATAAACTAGAGCCAAAATGGTAAAACATGTCAAAATCTGACTAGCAGATTTCGTTGGACAAAACGGGACAGTTCTGGCCGTTTTGGGAACTCGTCGTAGTTTTATGAAATGAAGCTAAGACATAAACTTAAACGTAGGAAAAAGCCTTGCATCCTAAAGTGTTGTAGAACTCAAGATATGGCCCTTTCCGCGGGGATGCAGTGTGCTGTCCATCAGCACTTAAATGGGTCATTACATGCTGAAATTTTCTGCAAATGGTACATAGCTGATTGGAAAATAAAAAGGGCATTTCGAGCGATTTTGGGTCCGTTTTAGCCATAAAACTATTAGGAAATATGAGAGTAACATTTATATATCTTCGGGTAAAAGCTATAAAATACCATCCTACTTACAAAAAAGTACCATCTTGAACCATTTACTTTTTTATTGCAGACTTTACCAACGAACTTTCAAATTTTTTTTCGACTTGAACCATTGTTTAGACCGTTAGAATTCATGTGGCAACGTTAGTCCTATTAGTCAACGAACGTTTGCAAAGTTAGTCCTTTTATACTAACGATGTCAACGAACGTTTGCAAAGTTAGTCCTTTTATACTAACGATTGTTTTTAATTAACTAAAAATTTGGAAAAAAATTTAAAAAAATTCAAAAAATTTATAAAAATTCAAAAAAAATTATAAAATTTCGAAAAAAATTTAAAAAAATTCGAAAAATTTTTAAAAATTCAAAAAATCTATATAAGTTCGAAAAATTTAAAAAAATTCGAAAAAAATTTTAAAAAATTCGAAAAATTTATAAAAATTCAAAAAAATTTTAAAAATTCGAAAAATTTATTAAAACTCAAAAAACTTATAAAATTTCGAAAATTTTTTAAAAATTCAAAAAAATTTTAAAAATTCGAAAAATTTTATAAAATTTTCGAAAAATTTCGAACTTTTATAAAACTTTCGAAAAAAAAAATTTCGAAAAATTTTATAAAAATTTCGAAAAATTTTTATAAAATTTTATAAATTTCGAAATTCGAAAAATTTTATAAAAATTTCAAAAATTTTTATAAAATTTTATAAAAATTTCGAAATTCGAAAAATTTTATAAAATTTTATAAAAATTTCGAAATTTTTTATAAAATTTTATAAATTACGAAATTCGAAAAATTTTATAAAAATTTCAAAGATTTTTATAAAATTTTATAAAAATTTCGAAATTCGAAAAATTTTATAAAATTTTATAAAAATTTCGAAATTTTTTATAAAATTTTAAAAATTCGAAAATTTTAATTTTATAAAATTTTATTAAATTTTTATAAAATTTTGTAATTTACAAAATTTTATAAAAATTTTCGAAATTTTTATAAAATTTTATAAAATTTTTCGAATTTCGAAATTTTATAAAATTTTATAAAAATTTTTCGAAATTTTTATAAAATTTTTCCAAAAAAAAATTTTCGAAATTTTTATAAAATTTCGAAAATTTTAGAAAATTTTATAAAACTTTTCAAAAATTTTATAAAATTTTTTGAATTTTTAGAATTTTTTTGAATTTTTAAAAATTTTTCGAAATTTTATAAGTTTTTTGAGTTTTTATAAATTTTTTGAATTTTTAAAATTTTTTTGAATTTTTATAAATTTTTCGAATTTTTTTAAATTTTTTTCGAATTTTTATAATTTTTTCGAATTTTTTTAATTTTTTTCGAAATTTTATAAGTTTTTCGAACTTATATAGATTTTTTGAATTTTTAAAAAATTTTCGAATTTTTTTAAATTTTTTTCGAATTTTTATAAATTTTTTGAATTTTTAAAAAAATTTTGAATTTTTTTAAATTTTTTTCCAAATTTTTAGTTAATTAAAAACAATCGTTAGTATAAAAGGACTAACTTTGCAAACGTTCGTTGACATCGTTAGTATAAAAGGACTAACTTTGCAAACGTTCGTTGACTAATAGGACTAACGTTGCCACATGAATTCTAATGGTCTAACGAAATGGTTCAAGTCGAAAAAAAATTTGAAAGTTCGTTGGTAAAGTCTGCAATAAAAAAGTAAATGGTTCAAGATGGTATTTTTTTGAAAGTAGGATGGTATTCTATAGCTTTTACCCTATATCTTCTATATACATTAAAGAACGTTCTAAAACATTATTAGGTAAAGAAGTTATGCCTTCACTAACACTATGTTCTCAAGTATGATTTTAGAGGGAAATGGAAGTAAATGAAATGGAAGTAAAGAAAATGATGTGAAATGGAAGTAAATGAAATGGAAGTAAAGAAAATAATGGGACCCACTCACTTTCCTTCACTTTCATCCCATATATGGGATGAAAGTTGTGACACATAAAAACAAAGGGTGGCCCTCCCTTTTACTTCCATTTACTTTCATTTACTTCCGACAAAAAACTAGAGAACATGATTTTTTTTTTGTTTACTTCCATTTACTTCCATTGAAAAAACAAAGGGGTGCTTGGCTAGAGCTCAAATTAGCACCTAAATAAGCAAATCTCGCTTAAGGACTGAGGAATTACGATTTAAACATGTCTAATAAGCTGTCATATAAGTTTGGTAGAGATTGAGATAACTTATTATCGGTTTTGGGTCATTTATGATATGTTTAAAAATGGGACAACATAGTGTGCAGGAATTTGCACCGAGTTTGACAAATCATAGAAAAATAACCGTAGCTCCGTTTGAGATATTCCTTAGATATCCGGAAAGGCGACAGAAGTACCCCCACCTCTTTTGAGACACATCGTCAACTCTTAACACAAATTAAATCATGAGGACATGATTCCCTTAACCGGTGGAGACTGTAACAACCCGTAAAATTTCATAAGGCAAACTGACAATTTTTCCCTTTGACTTTCCAAAGTTGAATTTGACTTTTACTTCTTGACTATTTGACTTTTACCGTAACGTAAACGCAAATACTGTAACCGGTAACTTTCCAAGTTAAATAATTCACTTTTCTTTGAATTATTACTTTCTGAACGCTTTCGTTCACCTCTGTCTATTTAACGAGAAGATATCTCGCAAAATGTGAAAAATCACACCACGCGTACCGACACAAGACTAGGATAAGTCTATGTGTTTAAAATACTCAAATCTCACCAATAGTCATAATAAATATGAATTATTGTCATTTTATCATTTTTACGTGAGCATTTTATTTCTTACGTAATACGCATGCTCAAACCTATGTTATTAGGTTTTATCAACATATACGCTCTCCATTAAACTTATGACTCATCTAATATACTTAGTTGGAGTATATTGATAAGTTTTAACATTTTCATAAGTATTCTATTTTTATGTTGCCCGGTTTTAAGTTTTAGGATTTAACGGTTTAACATTAGTAATTACCGGGAGCAAGATACACTACGCAATACACTCTTTAACACTCAATACTCATTTAACTAATAAAAATCTGCACACTTACCTTTCCCTCCTTGTTTGTGCCGCCCCTATTGTCCCACCTCACTCACACATTTGTCCAAAGAGTGGACAAGTGTTCCCTAAACACTTCCAGGAGATAGATAACTCCCAATCTCACCCAACCTTCTCATTTTACATGCAAGTATCAAAAAAATCTGCTCTCCCCTTGTTTGATCGACCCTATTCAGCCCACAACACCCTCATCTCATCAAGTTCTTAATCCCAAAATCATCTCCAAATCATCCTCTTGAAGACCCTTGCAAAGAGGATGCTTTAATTCGAAGTTTAGAAGGCTTTCTCTGTGTTTTTCTTCAAGACTTGATTAGGGCTTGGGTTAATCAAGTGGGTAATCATGTTTTGAAGATTAGAAGTGAAGACTTTTGTTAATTTGGGTATCAATTGGGTCGATTTCAATCAAACCCTAGAAGGGTTATTGGTGATTTTCACTCCTAGTAAGTTAATCTCACCATTTTCTTTGATTCTTGTTACATGCAAATGGGTTTTTATCTTTCAATGAAATATTGATTTTACTTCTGTAAATGGTCTTTCTAAATCATATACATATTATACTTGATTCATTAGGGGTATTGGTTAAGGGTGATTGTGGTTTGGAAGTGTTTATGATGAAATAGAGTTAGGATTAGTGGACTGTTTTGAGACCAGTAGGTAAACGGGGCTAGTTATCCATATTTTTGGCCTGGAACCTGTGAACAAATTACATGGATGGTTAGATAAAGTCTTAGGCTTGATGTGGTGAATTGGATGGGTTATCAACTCCTCCGGATGAGGAAGTTATGGCCATTTTACGATTGCTAGTCAAATCTGGAACATTGTTTGGAAAACGAGATAAACTCCAAGTTAATACTATAGAATGTAGGATAAGAAAGCTAATCTCAGTATTATGAATCTTAATCTAACTTCTCAAAGTGGATTCACTTTAATAGCTATCACGGTTTGGGAAATACATCAAAATTAGTGTTTGGTAGAAAAACTTGGGACTGCTGCAGACCATTGGTATAAATGGAATTAACTGTACTAATCAATAGACTTTGGACCAAAACTAAAAATATTGGGAGTTAGCTACAAGTCTTAGGATCATTTTCCCGAAAACCTTACCTCTTAATTCGTCCTGGAGATTTTTAGAGAAAATCCACACTAAAACTAGTCCAGGAATACATGTCAGATTTGATAGGCTATTTACTCTAAAATGTTGTAAAGAACATTAGGTTGGTGTAAACATGAAAGTTGTAGTCAAGACCTGTAGAAAACTTTTCCCATAGGCCATGTGTCCATTAGACCTGTATATAAAAAGATACACCCTTTTTACTAAACCCATTTGGATGCTGAGTATAACTATTTAGAGACACAGGGGTAAATTTGTAATTTCACCCATGTTCTGAAGTTCTCAGTAAGGTGAGGCCTTGATTTTCATATTGTACAGAGTCATACCTTTCTAAGCATATAAAGTTCATAATTTTAGCCTTCACGGTTTAGAAATGGCGACCCGATTAGTGTGGCAATTTCATAAAATTTCCATCAGCTTTGCATTTAAAACTGAATAAGTTTTTGCAAACGTCTTTTCGACCCATAACTTGCTATAAGACTTTTAAATAAATGACCATATGACTTGTGAAAACCCTTAGTGTGATGCCTTGGCCATGTGAATCAAGTATAATTATGTGCATTCATTCTCTTATTCAATTAGCATTCGCTTAGACACGTTTCTTGTTATAGGTCCTTTCTAGTTTCGCTTCGGTTCTTCGGTTGTCTTTATTCGTGCTCTTTCACTCCACTACTAAGGTGAGTTCATAGCCCCAATTTTTACTTCAATTGTTTTACAAACTCCGTGGGGGAGATACATGCTATAAATATTTATGATCACAATTGCTTTGAAATTGTATGTTATCCTGACATTGTTATTGCCTAAGTTTCCCAAAGCCTGAAAGTCCCTTCTATCGTGAACCGTTAATTACATGCGTGTAAACGCGAATGCCGTGAATAGATCTATTGGGAATGACATCCCCCATTTTGGACTGCCCCGCTTGGGCTACCATATGCACTGTATTTGAGATTTCAAGGTAATTAGGCTGTTACCTTCAAAGGGCATCTTTATATTCTGTTAGAATATCTGAAAATGACGTTAAAGTTCGGTGTCATGAGCTTAGGTCAATAATAACTGAATTAGACTCTGCATTTGTTGCTTAGTCGTTTTTATAAACTGAATTATATTGTGATCACCTGCTTATTACTAAAACTCTATGGATTCACTCAACCTTTTTGTTGACGTTTTAGCATGTTTTATCTCAAGTTTGAAGGCATGAAGGTCTTGGATGGAGTCGCACGGATATCTTTTGAAGACTCGGCATATTTTCACATTTGAAGAGACTATATTTTAAAGATTTATGTTATGTTTAAAACATTTGCAATCTTTTGAAAACATTGTGTTTTATGAAAACTGTTGGGACCTTTTGCAAACTCTGAGATTTTAATGTATCAAATGTGAAATACTTTTAAAAACGTCTCTTTTATAGAGTCGTTTTCTGTAACTTGTACTTTGTGCTAGGAAGTAATACCCCAGTGTACTATCTTCCGCTGTGATATTTTGGGGGTGTTACACTACTCCAATCCCCTATGGTTGTTGCGTCCACTAGGTTATTGCCCTTATTTGGTAGCGGATCCATGGATCAAATTTAGACTCTTTACCTACATCAAGGTTAGTTTTGTGCAACATATATAAAAAAATATATATATGATAAATGCATGATGAAGAAAATGCACATAGCAAACGATACACACGGGTAAGCTATGTTAAACTATCTTCTCTTCCTTTTTGTAGAAACACAAAGGTGTGTAGTGACAACCCGTAATTCTTCACGTCAACATTTATTTTCAAGCTCAAATTTACGACCTTGAGATTTTTACAAGAACACTTTTTACAAATAACTATTTGGTTAAATAAATATAAAACGAGGAACAACCCTTTCGAACACTATGAAGTTAGACTATATTTAGTCCACAACGCCCCAGTACCTTGCTTCTACTCCGGTTCATAATTTTAAAACCCTAAAACAATTGCCTTTTCTATATCTACGTACGGTTGTCAATTCAACAAACGCTATTCGTAAATTTAAAATTTAGTACCCGATATACCCAATTCTCCCAACGATTATTCCTAACATATTTTTATACTTCCAAAAAGGTTACAAAATGTGGAAAACTAGAAGGGGGGTTGAATAGTTTTACGTCTTTTTAATTTATGAAAACTTTTGTTTACTTTTTAAAACTTCGATTCTATCTTATGTGAATTCAACTCTTGATCAATATGAATAAATATAATAAAATATAGATAAGCAATGCAAGTAAAGTAAATATAATGAAATAAAAGAAAGAGATGGAAAGATCAAACCACAACACGGAGATTTATAGTGGTTCGGCTACAAGGACACCTTCCTTGCCCTACTCCACTCCTCGAGTCACCTACTCGAGAGTTTTCTTTACTATGTCAACAAACTCCCTAATGGCGGAGAAAACCTTACACAACTTTAGCTTACACCGGCTTAACGACACAAAGCTAGATGTCGAGTTCTAATCGTAGCTAGAACCAATCTCACGACTTGTACACAACTTCTACACAACTTAATCACGACTTCTTCACGACGGCTTCACGACGGCTTCACGACTTCTTCACGACTACTTCACGACTTCTTCACGACTTCTTCTTCACGACTACTTCACGACTACTTCACAACTACTTCTACACTACTTCTTTACAACACAACTAGTTACTTACACTTAGATCTACTTATCACAACTATACAACACTTTACACAACTATAATGATGATATGAGTTAAACTATAATACTTCTTCTCTAGTTGAAGGAGTATTCTTCTTTTGCACTTTGATGGTGGAAGCTTGGATCACTTAGAAACCAATGCTTAAGAGAATATGATCAAAGGGTTTTTGAAAGGATTTACAAGATTTAAAACAGAATGTTTGGGTGTGCAAAAGGTGAGTAAAAATCCAGGGGAAGGCTGGTATTTATAGGCAAAAAAACTGGACAGCTGGAACCTACTGGAGCGTGGCCGGCCCCCTTAAATAGGGGGGCGGTCCCCTTAATTTTAAGGGGGCCGCCCTTGCTGAACGTTGGCCAGTTTTGTCCTTTTGTGGGGAAGGTTTTTCTGGAACATTTTAACTGATTTTGGTTAAAAATTTGAATTCATATTTTTATAAAAGATTAAACATTTTTATTTAATACCAAAAATGTTTTTCAAAAATATATAAAATGTTTTTGATGTTTTATAAAAAATCTAGTTATTAAGAAAATGTTCCTTTGATCATATAATGCATTAAGCATTAGTTCATTCATACCTTAAGTGATTTGAGTTGTAGAAATAGATATTTACAACTAAATACTTGTTTACGTCATAATTTTCCGATTAATGATTTTACATTTTGTGATTATCAAAACGTAGAGATATCGAAAAATATTAATAACATGTTTAGGCATTATTTATATCAACAATCTCCCCCTTTTTGATGATTACAAAATCTAAAACTCATTAAATTGAAAAATTAATTTTTAATAAAGTATTTAGTGAGTTTACATCTATTTCTCCCCCTTTTTGTAGAATCAAAAAGGTTAAGCCGACAAGTTTTAGAAATGAAATTTGTCGGGATGATAACTCCCCCTTGGTGTGTACTCCCCCTCGTTTGGGAGCACCAAGGAAACGAGCTATGGAACGCTTGCAAGAAAAATGTTAGAAGCACAAGTATATGTGACAACAATAAGCAAGCATGTAGAATAAGAACATTCATTTAATAAAAGTGGTGTGTATAAATACACAACCAAGTAGATTACAACATGAGACATACAAACATTCAAACAAAAACAACTAATGATACTAAATAATCGTCCTAGGAGTACATGATCTTCCATGGAGCTTGCATACAAAAAGGATTTGAAAATTATTTTTAAGCATTGCATATGCTTAATTGGGTGAAAATGGAGGTGGTGGTGGTGTAGTGGGTGAAGGTGGTGGAGGTGGTGGTGGTGGTGGGTTGGTAATCATGTGTTCAAGTGATGAAAACATGTAGTGTATCTCATCTCTAAGACCAAAGATTATGGTCCAGTTATGGATGCAACAAAGACAATTGTCACCATGGGCTTCAAGCAATGCCCAAGGTATAGGAAAGAATGATTGTGGGGTTGGTGATGGTGAGAAGTGAGCATCAAGAGGTGTGATGGGTGATAAGGAAATGGCAAGTTGGGTGTATGAAGGTTCTTGAGAGGATGGTGGTGATGATGCTCTAGGTGATGATGTTAGGTGAGTGTTGATGTAGTCATTGATGGATTAAGTGGATGGTATGGAGGAAGAGGATGCTCCATGGGTAGAGGGTGTTTTTGATGGAGCATTTGGTGCACTTGGGGATGAACATTGAGGTGGTGGTGATGGAGTTTTGATGTAATCTTGGGTTAGGTCTATGAAAGGTTGTTTTGGTGGTATGATGACAAGTCTTTGCTTCCTTGAAGTCTTAGAGATGGAAGATTTTGGTGATAACATGGTGGTTTTGGATGGTGAAGGATGATGGAATGAGAGGTGATTATATGGAGGAAATTTATATTATGAAAATGTGGTTGGTTTAGGTTAATTTTTGAGGTTTTGTAGGAAGATTCCAATACCAGTTCGTCCATAAGGAGAAATGGTAGCTGGGGCTAGGTAAAAGTGGTCACAAGATGCAAAAGAAAACAGTAAATTTTACTGTCCAGATGGCCGGTCCCCTTAATTGTTGGGCGGCCCCCTTAAAATTAAGGGGACCGCCTAGGAAATTAAGGGGGCCGCCCGTCTGGTGTTTTCCCAGGCGACCAAATTTGAAAAATTTCCAGAAAAAGGTCATTTTTAGGGTGTATTTGCAGCAAGTTCCATTTGGATCATGTACATCAAGAATGATTAAATATTATCAATAGCATATTAAACAAATAATATACATATTTAAGACTAGAAAAAAAAATATTAGAAGCATAGGCATATTATATCAACTAAATATGTAGCTTAGTACTAACATGACATAAGTTTTAATATCTAACATAGTAAAATTCATGGCAAGCAAATGTTAAGATAATATTACTACATATAAATGTCTAAGCATAACATCAACAATATCAACTAAACACTCATCAAACATGTCTACTTCTTCTTCTTTCCAAACATCTTTCCAAGTGTCTTTCCAATAGACTTGAAACCGCCCCGTACTTCTTGGTGCATCTGCTGTGTGGTGTTGAGTAGTTCGGTTTGTCTTTCAAACAGTAGTTCGTCTGTTCGTTCGGAATGAGAAGGAACTTGATACTCGGTGTAATCAAGATCCGGAAGATTTTCAACGAAGGTCCTAGGTGATGGGGTACTAGCACGTGTTGTGCCCTCCTCCTCCTCATCATCATCATCGTCTCCTTGATGTAACGTGGAACCACGAGGTGGAAGTGAGACAGATTTACGAGATTTTCCCTTGTCGCTTCGGGAGCGACGGGCACGGACACGAACAAGTGGATTAAGGACCGGTTGAACAGACTCATAAATTGGACTCTGAAGATGTGGATAGTGTACCATGACATGATTGTAGAGGCAAGTGAGAAACATGCCATACGAAAGATTTGCATTATGAGTGTTTTTGGCGGACATGATGCGGAAGACAAAGAGATATGCCAAATTGTACGGCTGTTCAGCGACAATACAATACAACATGTGAGGTATGCTTGCCGTGACATGATCACGGTGACCACCGGTACCTAACGCATTCTCACGAATGAGTTCTTCCCAACGCTTCATGTCGGGGCGTAACTCCTTGAGGAGGATTTGGTTAGCATGAATGTCAACATCTTTTGACTTGATTTTCCGGCTAGTCGTACCACGAGCTAGCCCAAGATATTGACGAATTTCTTCGGAGGATGGAATCTCAGAGTAGTAAGGACCCTGTTGAGGTCGATGTTGCTCAAGAGATGAGAGATCCCACTCATTTGAGAAGACGGCTTGATCGGAGTAGGGGATTCTTAGAATTTGACCGAATTGAGCGAGAGTAAGAGTAATGAATTCGTGTTGAATCATAAAGGATATGAGGATCTAGCCATTGGGATCGGTTTGCACCGTCACTTGGCTATAGAAGTCAAGAACAAAGCGGGGAATGATAGGCTCATTGATTTTGTAGAGACAATCAAGACTAACGTTGGAGAACATTCGTTCGATATAGTCGGATTCATAGAACGATGGATAGACAATTCTCCCCTCATGAATGTTTCTATCTTCAATGGGACGATAGAAGCAAGCAATAGTGGGAGAAATGCCCGGAGTGGCAGAGACTTTTGGAATGTAGTCTTTTGTTTTTGAGACATCACCGACTGTAGTTTTGGGCATTTTCACAAAATGTGTTGCTATACAAGAAAGCAAACACACAAAAAAAAATTTAGAAGGAAAAACCATTTTGGTAGCATCAAATGGCCGGCCCCCTTAATTATTAAGGGGACCGCCCCCGTTTACTAGCCGGTCCCCTTAAACATTAAGGGGGCCGCCTGCCAAAAATGAATTTTTGCCGGGTTTAGTTTCTGATAACAAAATATTTTTATGTATATAGATAGATTTATTATATATCAAAAATACGTTGGGTTTTATTGGCACGAGGAAGGAATACTTGACATTTTATTAACATTTCGTTAAGAAAATATTTCTTGAGAATTTTGGATAAAATGATCAAGATGTCAAGTCGACAAAGGTTTTAGGGAGTGAGAGTAAGGTGCATGTTTATATATATATATATTTATATTGTGTGTAAACTTGGGATGTTGAATGGAGTCGAGAAATGATGAGGTAATGACGGAGATAGGTGCTGACGGCGATGGGAGTTTGTTTCATCCATAGTTTTCTTGACGCGATGGTCGAAGTGCTACTTCTACGTTAATCCACTTAACTCACTTCTCTTCATCACCATGAGTTATGTGATAGTGGATACGGAAGATTTTCGTGTTGAACGTTAAAGTTCAAAAGATGCAAAGGGGAAAGAAAAGGTTCGAGGACGAACAATTTCTTTTAGTTCTAGATAGTCAACAAATGACGTATCTAGGTTATGTGCGGATATAATATATATATATATATATATATATATATATATATATATATATATATATATATATATATATATATATATATATATATTATGTATAAGGGATAATCTACTAACTATCATACAAGGACTAACTAAACTAGGCATTAAAAACTTACGGGGGCATGCAATTGGCTAGTTCATTAGTCTACACATATAATGATGAGCATGAAAGAGAGGCGTACCTTCTAGTCTTCAACATGTGGTCTTCAAACACTTCAAAGCGTTTATGTTTGACTTGTAGAAGTCAATCAAGGAAGAGATGCCAATAAACCAATGAGATAGCAATTTAGCCACTTGGTCCCCATTGTCTCATTGATCCAAAGTTGTTTGAACCAAAAATGGGTTGTAGTTGACTAGGATGCATGTATGGTGGAAGTATTCCCCAAGGATTGAAGCTTGGTGGATTCGGGTAATTCCACATTGGGTAACTATTATTATGACGGTTTGGTCTATTTTGGTTTCTTTTAGGTTGTGGAGTTTTAGGCCGAGGGTGAGGACTAGGTGGTATTCTAGGAGTAGGTGGTGTTTTTTACCTTAATTTTGGTTTAGAATATTCTACTTCATTTTTTAAAGATGGTTTATAAAAGGTTTTTACTTCCTCATCACTAGATATGGGTATTTTTCTATCTTTCATAAGTATATACTTAGGTTTTGACTCTAAAGGTTTTTGTTCACTAGTTTCACATTCAAATTTTACATTTTAGTTTTACTATTTGAATCCTCAGTTGAATTAAATCCTAATCCGTTTTTATCACTTGATACTCTTTGAATACTTATTATTTCCCTAAGTGAATTACTACTATTTTTGAATTTGTTGAGTTTACAAATTTCCTTCCTAAGTATTTCGTTTTCATTTTTAGTTTCTTGACTTGTTTTACATTCAAAAATTTCTTTCCCTTTTTCTAAGTTATGTAGTTTAATTTTTAATTCGAGTATTTCCTTTTCTAATTGGTTATTTACATGTTTTAGTGATTTATTTTTACTCATTACTTTTTAACCTAGTTTTCATAGTCTATTATATTCACTATCTAAGTCTTTTTCATCTAATGATAAATATTCATCACTAAAGTATTCGGTTTCGGAATGTACCTCACTTGATGTCTTAGCCATAAGACATTTCTCCTCCTTTGTAGTTTCTTTCTCGTCTTCGTCACTATTACTCCATGCTCCTCCAATGAATGCCTTTTGATTTTGCTCTTTTGACATCATAGGACATCTTCCGATAAGATGATTTGGATCACCGCATTTGAAGCACTTCCTCTCGTTCTTGCTACCTTTGTCGTCTTTGTTTCTTTGGAGTGTTTTCCTTTCGTCATGTGGTTGTCTAACGAATTTTCCTCGTCTTTTGAAAAACTTCTTGAAGTCTCTTACGGCCATGGCATATTCTTCATCATCACTTTCGGAGGTTGAGCTATCCTCGTCACTTGATGCTTTCCTAGCTTTCAACGCGATTGACTTGCTTTGCTCTTTCTTTCCTTTGACCATCTCGGAGTCTTTCTTGATTATTGCTTCGTAGACTTTCAAGTTGCCAATCAACTCGTCAAGTTGAAGAGTTGACAAGTTCTTCGATTCTTCAATCGCCGTAACTTTAGCTCGCCATTTTGGATGAAGAGCCCTAAGAAATTTCCTGACAAAATTCTTACTAGAAAAACTCTCATCAAGTGCCTTTAAACTTGTGATGATTGTGTTAAACCTAGCAAACGCATTATCAATTGATTCCTCTTCCGGAATCGTGAATTGTTCATATTGTTGAACAAGAAGATCTATTTTATTATCTTGGACTTGACTATTACCTTGGTGAGTTATTAATAAAGAGTTCCAAATTTCTTTTGCGGTTTCGCACATAAAGATTCTTTCGTATTCTTTACGTGGTAACGCATTATAAATAACCATTTTAGCCTCATTATTTTTAGAAAGTTTACTTTTTAAATCATCACTTTGTTTTTCAAAAGGTACAACTTCATCCTTTTTAGTTTCAAGATTATGTTGAATAGGTAAAAAATCACCATTAGTAATAACATGCCAAAGATCTAGATCTTTTGACTTCACATAACTTTCGAATCGATTTTTCCAATATAAAAATCCATCACTTTCAAATAGTGGTGGTCTTTGCATAGATTGCCCTTCTAAATATTTTTCAGATTCCATAGATCGTTTCAAGTTTTAAAATACAGTTTATTTTAAAAATCTTGTTTGACGTGGCTCTTGATACCAATTGTGGAAAACTAGAAGGGGGGTTGAATAGTTTTACGTCTTTTTAATTTATGAAAACTTTTGTTTACTTTTTAAAACTTCGATTCTATCTTATGTGAATTCAACTCTTGATCAATATGAATAAATATAAACAAATATAGATAAGCAATGCAAGTAAAGTAAATATAATGAAATGAAAGGAAGAGATGGAAAGATCAAACCACAACACGGAGATTTATAGTGGTTCGGCTACAAGGACACCTTCCTTGCCCTACTCCACTCCTCGAGTCACCTACTCGAGAGTTTTCTTCACTATGTCAACAAACTCCCTTATGGCGGAGAAAACCTTACACAACTTTAGCTTACACCGGCTTAACGACACAAAGCTAGATGTCGAGTTCTAATCGTAGCTAGAACCAATCTCACGACTTGTACACAACTTCTACACAACTTAATCACGACTTCTTCACGACGGCTTCACGACTTCTTCACGACTACTTCACGACTTCTTCACGACTTCTTCTTCACGACTACTTCACGACTACTTCACAACTACTTCTACACTACTTCTTTACAACACAACTAGTTACTTACACTTAGATCTATTTATCACAACTATACAACACTTTACACAACTATAATGATGATATGAGTTAAACTATAATACTTCTTCTCTAGTTGAAGGAGTATTCTTCTTTTGCACTTTGATGGTGGAAGCTTGGATCACTTAGAAACCAATGCTTAAGAGAATATGATCAAAGGGTTTTTGAAAGGATTTACAAGATTTAAAACAGAATGTTTAGGTGTGCAAAAGGTGAGTAAAAATCCAGGGGAAGGCTGGTATTTATAGGCAGAAAAACTGGACAGCTGGAACCTACAGGAGCGTGGCCGGCCCCCTTAAATAGGGGGCGGTCCCCTTAATTTTAAGGGGGCCGCCTAGTAAAATTAAGGGGGCCGCCCTTGCTGAACGTTGTCCAGTTTTGTCCTTTTGTGGGGAAGGTTTTTTCGGGAACATTTTAACTGATTTTGGTTAAAAATTTGAATTCATATTTTTATAAAAGATTAAACATTTTTATTTAATAACAAAAATATTTTTCAGAAATATATAAAATGTTTTTGATGTTTTATAAAAAATCTAGTTATAAAGAAAATGTTCCTTTGATCATATAATGCATTAAGCATTAGTTCATTCATACCTTAAGTGATTTGAGTTGTAGAAATAGATATTTACAACTAAATACTTGTTTACGTCATAATTTTCCAATTAATGATTTTACATTTTGTGATTATCAAAACGTAGAGATATCGAAAAATATTAATAACATGTTTAGGCATTATTTATATCAACACAAAATTTCCAAAAATATTTCCTTACGACTAAGGTAAATTCTATACAACTTACGTTTAATTACGTATAACTTTCGTTAATCACCGAAACGACAACCAACACCTATTTTTAACACCCAATACATACATTATATACACTCTCGTACCAAAATACTCCTCTACTCCTAAAAACCTCCATGTTGCCGCCCCCCCCCCCCTTGTCCCATGATAATTATTACAACATTTAATTTTTACTACTTGATATTAATTGTCCAACATGCCTCCTTGAAACATGGAGTTGCCATTTTAAGATATTTGACCAAGTCTTGCCTCCCCTAAGACCCAATCGGCCCCCCCTCCAAATAGCCAAAATAATGGTCTTGACTCACTATTAAACATTTGACTACTTCAAGTATAAATAGCACAAACTAACCTCATTTGACTACTACAAGTTACGTTTTCAAAAGTGGTAATTTTCTAAATAAAGGATCAAATTGACACAACTATATTTTTGACGATAAACATTGCAACGAACATGTACAAGTGATAAAGTAGAATATGAACTTGCATGCACGGCATCATTCCATGACTTAAATCATATCATTCATATTAGGTTACGAGTAGTTTGCGAGTCCGTTGTGCCTGTATATCTTGGAATTGTCGTGCCATATGTCTTGAGACCGTTGTGTTTTGATTCTCGATGCCATTCGTGTCAGTTGTGAACCTTGCATTGCTGTGGCTAAGGTGAGTTCATGGCCCCTACTTTTACTCGTTTTATAACTGTTTTGGGGGAGAATACATGCTCGTTGTTTTTCACTAAACTCAATGCTTTACAAACGTTTTTATGTTGTAAACTACTGTGTTACATGATTTTGGACATATATGTGTGATGAGGTGATTATAAGTTGTGACATGCTTGTTTGTGAGTACATGATTGTGCCACTGTTAACTCTCTGCGGAAGGCCCACAAGTAATAGGTTCAGCTGGTGTAACTGTTAACTCTCTGTTGAGAGCCCACAGGTTATAGGTTCAGTTGGTGTAACTGTTAACTCTCTGTTGAGAGCCCACAGGTTATAGGTTCAGTTGGTGTAACTGTTAACTCTCTTTGAGAGCCCACATGTTGATAGATCTATCGGGGTAGCTCCCCACGTGATATTGGTTATGGGTATGATGAACATCTTAAGCTCAGTTGGCGCGACACTATATGAGCATGGTATCTGTATGATTGATTTTGGTTCGAAATGTTTTGAATTATGATATTGTTTATAGATTGGTTTTGGAACTGTGATTTAGGCAGTGTGAGCCTATGTTGAACTTGACTTGTTGTGAATGATGTTTGAACTCGGAAACCTTTTGGTTCAACCATATTGTTTTAAACTAAAATCTATGAACTCACCAACCTCGTGTTGACCCGTTTTAGCTTGTATTTTCAGGTTCTTAAGGTGTTAGCTCACATTTGGCGGCAGTTGGCATGGCATGGCATGGTTATAGGATCGAGACACTTGGATATTCATTTGGGGACTGTTGTACTTATTTTATGGGCCTATTTCCGCACAAAAAATTTAAAAATGTAAATTGATACTTATGATTAATCAATTATATTCTAAATGATTGTGGTGAAAAACCGTTCTTTGTACTTGTGTTGTGATACCAATTTTGTAGCACCCCAGCGACATTGTCTTCCGCTGCGACCCGATTTTCGGGGTGTGACAGATTGGTATCAGAGCCTTGGTTATAGAGAACTGGGTATTTTTAAAACCTAGACTATAACTACTTTTACGAAAACTTAACCCTATGACCGCCACGTGCCTGCCTGCCAAGCTGATGCCTCACTTGTGATTTGTTTGCTGACATATTTGATGAGATTTGTGTCTTATTATCGGATCAATTATACCCACTTATCTTCGTTGATTACTATAAGTATGCTTACGTATCGTACACGTTACAGCGTTACACTTTTCCTTACGTAATCTCATCATCCGACCTCGAGTTTGGTCACTTGCCTTAGTCTTTCGAAACGACTTTTAAATATGAAGGACATACTACTAGTATAACTAGGCTGAGTATTTCAAAATTCATTGAACCTCGGGTGAATATAGACTGATCACCTATATTCAACCAGGGACAGTGGGACATAGCCTGATCACCTATGTCCGACTCAGAGGTGAATTTTGCAATACTTGGAGTAGTTATAATGGAATTATGTTCGGGTTGGTCCTTGATTTTGGAATGGTACAGTTTTGCGTGTGTACACGGACATTGAATATTACTTCCACACACACAACACACTGGCATCACAACACCGCATGAGCTGTAATGCTCCTGGCACTGCTATACTCCTCTATTATATGGAATTCCTGTTTGTCGCCGTCTGGCCGAAGTTCGCATCGGGTCGGGTTAGACCCGATTGGCACCGTTGAAATCTGAGTTGCTTATTTATAACTCATCAAGATTGTAATAAGCCCATTTGAGCTTATTGGAACGTTTGGATTCGATTTCGGCTACGTTTGGATTTGATATTGGCTATGTCGGATTGGTTTTGATTGAAAACTGGATTGTTTAATCTTGTGATCTTGGACGTCATCCTAGATTTGGATTTGATGGTCACCCTTGCTTCGATGGTGATCCTGTTACAGTCGCCTCTACCCTAAGCCTTGTGCTCAATTCATGTTGTTCAATCAAAGTGGTTCAATCGAGGTTGTACCTCCCGCGTTAAGTACTATGTTCATTACTGATTCGACCAACTGAATTGCTAGTAGCAATCAACATCCTCCCTCAGAGTTGTACTCTGAACTTGCTAAACCCCCCATTTGATTGAGGTTCCACGCTCAACAGAAACTTTAAGACGTTAAGGAGTAACCTGAACTGCGTTCCTTGGGACAAGCACCTAATTCTCCTTTCGTCCCTCGGGAATACAGTTATCTTTGTTAACCTCATATAGGATAATAAACTGCTTTGCCGTTAATTTACAACCTGCCTTTGATTTTTCTACCAATCATTTGCGATCATCTTACAAAATGTTTTACTATTGTTTCACGAAAATCAAAATTTTAATTTTACTTCCATTTTATAAATGGCGAACTATTTTCCTGTTACAAGGTTATGAATCAAACTAAAAATCAAAATTTTGACCTTGCTACAATTTTATAAATGATGAAATTGTTTTCGTAGTATCCTATAAGTTGCTTCACAAATCATTGATAAATCATTCTGTAAGACAATTTGCTGTTTTGCTACTATATCGGGAGCTAGACCTCCGGAGTGAATCCCGCATGTCTACCTGAGTAATCGAGGGTGGCAATGGTTGGGATAGACACCCCTAGTTGGCCAAATTCTTTTACGACGATATCTACGACTCTAGAATTTCAAACGGCACCGTGTGAAGTGTTTTGTGGTCGATCGCCGAATTGTTAAGTAGGAGTTTGAGATACCCAACTTACTAACCCTGAAACTTGTTCATGAGACTACCAAGAAGATCGTTCAGATCAGAATCGAGTTGCAAACCGCTCACGAATTGTCAAAAGAGTTATGCTAGCAAATGACGTAAACCCTTGAATTGAATCGCGAGGTCGCGATTCCGTTAAGGAGGTGAGACTGTGACAACCCGTAATTTTTCACGTCAACATTTATTTTCAAGCTCAAATTTACAACCTTGAGATTTTTACAAGAACACTTTTTACGAATAACTATTTGGTTAAATAAATATAAAACGAGGAGCAACCCTTTTGAACACTATGAAGTTAGACTATATTTAGTCCACAACACCCCGGTACCTTGCTTCTACTCCGGTTCACAATTTTAAAACCCTAAAACAATTGCCTTTTCTATATCTACGTACGGTTGTCAATTCAACAAACGCTATTCATAAATTTAAAATTTAGCACCCGATATACCCAATTCTCCCAACGATTATTCCTAACGTATTTTTATACTTCCAAAAAGGTTACAAAAGTTCCTAAAATATTTCCTTACACCTAAAGTAAATTCTATACAACTTACGTTTAATTACGTATAACTTTCGTTAATCACCAAAACGACAACCAACACCTATTTTTAACACCCAATACATACATTATATACACTCTTGTACCAAAATACTCCTCTACTCCTAAAACCCTCCATGTTGCCGCCCCCCCCCCCCTCCCTTTTTGTCCCATGATAATTATTACAACATTTAATTTTTACTACTTGATATTAATTGTCCAACATGCCTCCTTGAAACAAGGAGTTGCCATTTGAAGATATTTGACCAAGTCTTGCCTCCCCTAAGACCCAATCGCCCCCCTCCCCCCTCCAAATAGCCAAAATGATGGTCTTGACTCACTATTAAACATTTGACTACTTCAAGTATAAATAGCACAAACTAACCTCATTTTTTTTCACTACTAGTTCAAGTGTAAGAAAAATACATAATCACCTCCCATTGTATACTACAAATCGACACACTTAGAGGAGCAAGAAGAGGAGAAATCTTGTTGTGGTTAAGATCAAGTATACTTAGGGCATTCTAGCAAGGATTTGGAGCGTTGATCTTGAGGTTAATCAAGTGTTTTATAACTCACATCTCACTAATTATTTTTATAAGTAATCTTACAAAAATTTCATGTTTTCCTTATGTCACATTGCTAGTCAAGTAGATATACTTGGTTATCACTTGGTACATGTTGATAAAGTTTTACATTTACAATGATCCATTAACAAAGATTATATTTTTAACAAGTTTTGGTTACAAGACAACTAGTTAGTAAAACTTATCATAAGAAGGTGGTAATAAACCTTATAAACATGTATATTAGTAAACTAATATATTTAAGCATTCTTGATGATTGTTACATGGACCTTAAAATATTGTTAAGTTCATGGTTAGATCATTTTCATTATGTTGAGAAGTTGATGGAGAAACTAGGACTAGAAATGAAGTTGTGGTTAAGTGTGTGGAAAACTAGAAGGGGGGGTTGAATAGTTTTACGTCTTTTTAATTTATTATAAAACCTTTGTTTACTTTTAAAAACTTAGATTCAAGTTTGTTATGAAAAATAAAACTTAAATCTTACTATTAGTTATATATGTATTCTTTTAAATTGATTGTAAAAGTTTTGGTTTCTTGAATGGATTTTCAAATTGATCTTTATGTGAAGTTGACCTCTAATTAATACTAGCAATTATATAAGCCTATGTGTATGAAAGTAATGACGATGCAAGTAAAGAAATAAATAAGGTATGGAAAGATCTAACCGAGACACGAGAGATTTATAGTGGTTCGGCTACAAGGACACCTTCCTTGCCCTACTCCACTCCCCGAGCACACCTTGCTCGAGAGTTTTCTTCACAACTTCAATAAGCTCCCTTATGGCGGAGAAAACCTTACACGACTTTGGCTTACACGGGTTTAACGACACAAAGCTAAATTTCGAGTTCTAATCGTAGCTAGAACCAATCTCACAACTTCACAACACAACTTGTACACAACTTATTCACGATGACTTCACGACTTCAACACAACGGCTTCACGACTTCTACACAACGGCTTCACGACTTTTACACGACGACTTCACAACTCCTAAGCTACGGCTTCACGACCACGACATCACACCTTCTAAGCTATGGCTTCACGACCACGACTTCACAACTTCTAAGCTACGGCTTCACGACCACGACTTCACAACTTCTAAGCTACGGCTTCACGACCAAGACTTCACAACTTCAACACGACCGCTTCACAACTCCTATGCTACGGCTTCACGACTTCAACACTAGGACTTCACAACTAGGACTTCACAACTTCTAAGCTATGGCTTCACAACTTCTACATGACGACTTCATAACTTCTAAGCAACGGCTTCACGACTTCTACATGATGACTTCACAACTTCTAAGCAACGGCTTCACGACATCTGCACCACGGCTTCACAACTTCTACACCACGGCTTTACAACTTCTACATGACTTCTTTACACCACAACAACTTATACACCTTCTTCACTACTTACACACTATACATATCTAGTCACTTATGTTCACCCACACCTTATACACAAATGAATGAATGATATACAAGGTATACAAAACAAACAACTTGAATAACAAGATGCTACTAAGTTGTAATACTTCTAGTTTTGATTGATAGAAGTATTCTTCTTTTGCACTTGGATGGTGAAAGCTTGGATCACTTGAAAACCAATGCTTAAGATTACATGATCAAAGGTTTTTTGAAGATATGAAATGAGATCTATAACAGAAAGTTTTAGTGCAAAAGGGTAAGTAAAAATCCAGGAGAAGGCTGGTATTTATAGGAGAAAAACTGGACAGCTGGAGGCCTACTGGAGCGGGGGGCGGTCCCCTTAATTATTAAGGGGGTCGCCTAGTAAAATTAAGGGGGCTGCCCCTACTGAACGTTGGCCAATTTTGTCCTTTTGTGGGGAAGGTTTTTCTGGAACATTTTAACTGATTTTGGTTAAAAATTTGAATTCATATTTTTATAAAAGATTAAACATTTTTATTTAATACCAAAAATGTTTTTCAAAAATATATAAAATGTTTTTGATGTTTTATAAAAAAAAATCTAGTTATTAAGAAAATGTTCCTTTGATCATATAATGCATTAAGCACTTGTTTATTCATACCTTAAGTGATTAAGTTGTTGAAGTGAATATTTACAACTAAATACTTGTTTATTTGATAAGTTTATGTTTTAATGAGTTTACATTTTGTGATCATCAAAACATAGAGATATGAATAAATATTGATAATGTTTTTAGGCATTATTTATGTCAACAATCTCCCCCTTTTTGATGATTACAAAACCTAAACTCATTAAATCCAAAAAGTTATTTTTGGACAAGTATTTAGTGAGTTTATATTCACTTCTCCCCCTTTTTGTAGCATCAAAAAGGTTGAGCCGACAAGTTTTAGAGACAAAATTTGTCGGAACGAGAACTCCCCCTTGATGTTTGCTCCCCCTCGTTTGAGGGCACCAAGGAATCGATATATGGAATACTTGCAAGAAAAATATTAGAAGCACAAGCATATATATAGCAAAAATAAGCATGCATATAAAGACATTCATTAAATGTTGTGTATCAATACACAACCATCCAAGATTATATTCAATCCTACATTAGCTAGTAAGTAATGCAATCTACATAATCGTTCTAGGAGTACATGATCTTCCATGGGGCTTGCACACAAAATGGTTTGAAAATTTATTTTTGATTAAGCATTGCATATGCTCAATTTGGTGAGAATGAAGGTGGTGGTGGTGTAGTGGGTGAAAATGGTGGAGGTTGTGGTGGAGGTTGGTTGTTAAGCATGTGTTCAAGGGATGAAAACATGTAGTGTATCTCATCTCTAAGACCAAAGATGATGGTTCGGTTGTGGATGTGGTGGTATTGGTGATGATGAGAAATGAGCATCAAGAGGTGTTATTGGTGATATGGAAATGACAAGTTGGGTGAATGGAGGTTCTTGAGTAGGAGGTGGAGTTGATGCTCTTTATGGTGGTGATGAAAGGTGTGAGTTGATGTAGTTATTGATGGATGAAGTGGAAGATATGGATGAAGATGTTGTGTCATGAGTGAAGGGTGTTTTTGATGGTGTATTTGGTGCACTTGGGGATTAACATTGAGGTGGTGGTGATGGAGTTTTGGTGTCTTAGAGATGATTTTGGTGATAGCATGGTGAATGAAAATGGGTGTATGATGGAGGTGATGGTTAATTTAGGTAAGGTTTGGGCTAGATAAAAGGGGTCGCAAGATGCAAAAGAAAACAGTAAATTTTACTGCCAGATGGCCGGTCCCCTTAATTGTAGGCCGGCCCCCTTAAAATTAAGGGGAACGCCTAGGGAATTAAGGGGGCCGCCCATCTGGTGTTTTCCCAGGCGACCAAATTTGAAAAATTTCCAGAAAAGGGTCATTTTTAGGGTGTTTTTTCAGCAAGCTCCATTTGAATCATGTACATCAAGAATGATTAAGTAGTGACATAAACATGTTAATTACGCATGCATACATTTAAAACATATTATGGAATAAGCATGTTATTAATCATCAAGCATGTATATATATCATGATATCAAGTATACAAGCAATAAGCATAACAATCATATATTAAAGACAAGAAATAAAGCATTCATTAGTTGAAAATAATTATGTTAAAAACATAATTATTGATACAACACATATTTTGCTTATAGCATGCAATAAGTAGAAAATTTTAAATTGCCTAAGAGATCCATTAGACTTGCTTAAGACATGAAAACTTGGATTATTTTGGATGGATGATGGTAAAGAGGGGGTAAAAAAAATGTTGGATTAATGGGGTTGTAAGTTTGGGTGTATGGATGTTGGAGAGAGTGTTGATAGAGGAATTGGAGGTGGAGAGCTTGGACTTGACCATGTTGAATGAGGGTTTTGATGTTGTTCAAGTGGTGGTGTTGGATTAGATCTAGTGAGAAGATACTCAATCCAAGTGAGACGCTCATTTAAGGTGATGGTTTGGTTTTGGAGAAAGATGCAACAAGGACTATTGTTGACATGTTTCTCAATTTGACTCAAGTGATGTGGTGATGATGGTAATGATGGTGAGATGGATGGTGATGATGGTAATGATGGTTTGATTTTGGAGAAAGATGCAACAAGGACAATTGTTGACATGTTTCTCAATTTGACTCAAGTGATGTGGTGATGATGGTAATGATGGTGAGATGGATGGTGATGGGTCTAAGTTGCTTTGAGCAAGGTGCAAAGCAAGGAGAGCATTAAGCTCATGGGCTTCCTTGAGTTCTTCAATGAACTTCAAGTGTTGAGTGGAAGGTGATGATGATGGAGAGTGGTTGTTATTTGGTGGAGGTGGTGGTGACACTCGTGGTGGTGGAGACATTTGTGAACTTGGGTAATTATGAGTGAATGAAGGTGGACATATGGATGATTGGTTATGTGTGTGAAAGGGTTCATTAGGATGAGGTTTAGGTGTTGGTTGATTTTGAACAACATCATTTGTTGGGTTATGGCAAATGTCAAGCTTCCTCCTCCAAATGGGTATGTATGGTGTAGTGATGATGTGATTGTGGAAGGTAAATTTTGGAGGGTGGTTTGTGACAAAATGTGTTTGTGAATTTTGGGAATTATAGGATAAAATGGGTTGGAAATTGAAAAGGAAAATAGTAATCCGTCACTCCAGATGGCCGGTCCCCTTAAATAGGGGCCGGTCCCCTTAATTTTAAGGGGGCCGCCTGGGTATTTAAGGGGGCCGCCCATCTGCTGACTTCCAGATTACTGGAAATGGGTTTTTGGCATAAATTTGTAGAAAAGGTTGTGTTTTTGGGTTTAGTTTCAAGCAAGTCCAACTTCTTTCAAGGCAATTTAGGATTTAATAACTCATATATGCTAAGCATATTTATTTAAGCAACTTTATCTAACATGCAAACTACTCATTAAGCATATAACATGTATATACATATATTAGACAAGTAGATAATACATAGCACCATGTAATTCATAGTATTATACTTAGTAAGATTAAAAGGCTAGTTAATTAATCCTAATGATTATCTATGTACAAGGGAATGGGGAGTTGTGATAGCATGGACTTCTAGACTTGTACCAAGTGAGATCTTTAATAAGTAAACCATGATTTTTCATTTTTGATTTAGTTCACTTATAAGTGTCATATACACAAGTATATATGACATATATGAGATCACTAAGCATGATTTAAAGAAATGTTTTTGGCATTATTCAACAATGCTTGAAAGTAGGTTTTATGTGGATGTGAAAAATATATTACTGAAATAGTTTTGGCTTTATTTCAAAATGTTTTTATGAGGAAAGAAAACATATTTTTCCAATCTTTGGTTTTTGATAAACACGTAATTATAGACACAAGTTTGGAAGAAAGGTAGGATGGTGAAACATGTTTATTAGAAATGTGTCATAATCTTTTGAAAAATCATTTTTCCAAAATGTGAAGTTTTTGCAAATTTAAAAATAAGTCCCATTAATTATATGTTTAAAAATAGTGGTTTATGAAAGATCTCATGCTCAAGGGCATTGGTTAAGTCTATTGTCACATGCTACCTCTTTCTACATATCCTATGGCATTTAAGCATGTATTATGACTAAATACAAAAATACATCATGTCAGAGTAGTTAGAGAAAAACAAAAGCTATTATAATGACAATGCATTTAACAACTAAACAAATAATTACGAAGGCATGCAGTCAAATCACATAGGAGCAAGTAAACATCTAGAAATTTTATATATGCAAGATAACATACATCTAGGAATGAAAAGCTCTAGTGAAAAGAAAAGTTCATAGCAGTAAACTATCGTTAGGTATATTTAGGAAAAATAATGTATTCAAGTTGGAGAATGAGTATGAGACTATTACTAGTGGTGCTCAATTCAGGCTAAACACGACCGTTTTTACGGGTTACACACACCCAACTTCTCACATTGAAGCAATTCAACCGTTAGGTCAAATTGAGTTTCTAGTCAATAAATTCTCCAGTAGTCATTCTCTTTTTAGAAGAAATTAAGTTCCTAAATTTACCTATCGGAGAGTACCAAATATGAAGATTGCTTGGTTTACTAATACTTAGGGGGGCTAACTAAAGGGTTTCTAGTTCATTAAGCCACAGAACGAATATAACTAAAGTGTAAAGGCAAAGCAACCTATCAGACTAAGCGTATCCTAAGGCATTAATAAGATTATATGCATGAAGTAATTACTTATGAAATTTAAAAAGAGAACTTACCTCACGTCCTAGCTTTTCTTCGTAATGTCTTAGATGATGATCGACGTGTGAATGATAGGTAAGTATGTCTTGTACGGATGATGATCTTCTCCTTCGTCTGTGTCACTCCATGATTTTGGATTGAGTTCACTTTGGAGTTGATTCATGTAGTCTTCGTCGTTAATACCTACATTGACAACATTTGAACTAGTAGCACATGTATCTATTTTATCTAAATGTTTATCTATTAAATTTTATAAGATAACTAATTCATGTACAAGATCAAAATCCTCATCTTTGGCTTGACATTTTTCATGATGAAAGTTTAAGAGATTTTTCCAAATATCATTTTCCGTTTTACAGAAAGATATTCTTTCATATTCAACTTTCGGCAAGGTTTTGTAAATAATTATTTTAGCTTCATTATTTTTGTTATTCTTTGTTTTTAAATAATCATTTTGAGTTTCAAAATCCGTTTTTGTTTGACATTCAAAATCCGTTTTTGTTGGTTGAAAATCACCAATCGAAGTGACATGCCAAAGATCTAGATCAATTGATTTCACATAATTTTCAAATTTATTTTTCCATTCAAGAAAAGTATAGTTTTCAAATAGTGGTGGTGTTTACATAAATTCCCCTTCTAAATATTTTTCGGATTCCATAGATCGATTCAAGTTTTAAAATACAGTATATTTTAAAGATCTTGATTGATGTGGCTCCTGATACCAATTGTGGAAAACTAGAAGGGGGGGTTGAATAGTTTTACGTCTTTTTAATTTATTATAAAACCTTTGTTTACTTTTAAAAACTTAGATTCAAGTTTGTTATGAAAAATAAAACTTAAATCTTACTATTAGTTATATATGTATTCTTTTAAATTGATTGTAAAAGTTTTGGTTTCTTGAATGGATTTTCAAATTGATATTTATGTGAAGTTGACCTCTAATTAATACTAGCAATTATATAAGCCTATGTGTATGAAAGTAATGACGATGCAAGTAAAGAAATAAATAAGGTATGGAAAGATCTAACCGAGACACGAGAGATTTATAGTGGTTCGGCTACAAGGACACCTTCCTTGCCCTACTCCACTCCCCGAGCACACCTTGCTCGAGAGTTTTCTTCACAACTTTAATAAGCTCCCTTATGGCGGAGAAAACCTTACACGACTTTGGCTTACACGGGTTTAACGACACAAAGCTAAATGTCGAGTTCTAATCGTAGCTAGAACCAATCTCACAACTTCACAACACAACTTATTCACGACGACTTCACGACTTCAACACAACGGCTTCACGACTTCTACACAACGGCTTCACGACTTTTACACGACGACTTCACAACTCCTAAGCTACGGCTTCACGACCACGACTTCACACCTTCTAAGCTACGGCTTCACGACCACGACTTCACAACTTCTAAGCTACGGCTTCACGACCACGACTTCACAACTTCTAAGCTACGGCTTCACGACCAAGACTTCACAACTTCAACACGACCGCTTCACAACTCCTATGCTACGGCTTCACGACTTCAACACTAGGACTTCACGACTAGGACTTCACAACTTCTAAGCTATGGCTTCACAACTTCTACATGACGACTTCATAACTTCTAAGCAACGGCTTCACGACTTCTACATGATGACTTCACAACTTCTAAGCAACGGCTTCACGACTTCTACATGATGACTTCACAACTTCTAAGCAACGGCTTCACGACATCTGCACCACGGCTTCACAACTTCTACACCACGGCTTTACAACTTCTACATGACTTCTTTACACCACAACAACTTATACACCTTCTTCACTACTTACACACTATACATATCTAGTCACTTATGTTCACCCACACCTTATACACAAATGAATGAATGATATACAAGGTATACAAAACAAACAACTTGAATAACAAGATGCTACTAAGTTGTAATACTTCTAGTTTTGATTGATAGAAGTATTCTTCTTTTGCACTTGGATGGTGGAAGCTTGGATCACTTGGAAACCAATGCTTAAGATTACATGATCAAAGGTTTTTTGAAGATATGAAATGAGATCTATAACAGAAAGTTTTAGTGCAAAAGGGTAAGTAAAAATCCAGGAGAAGGCTGGTATTTATAGGAGAAAAACTGGACAGCTGGAGGCCTACTGGAGCGGGGGCGGTCCCCTTAATTATTAAGGGGGCCGCCTAGTAAAATTAAGGGGGCCGCCCCTACTGAACGTTGGCCAATTTTGTCCTTTTGTGGGGAAGGTTTTTCTGGAACATTTTAACTGATTTTGGTTAAAAATTTGAATTCATATTTTTATAAAAGATTAAACATTTTTATTTAATACCAAAAATGTTTTTCAAAAATGTATAAAATGTTTTTGATGTTTTATAAAAAAAATCTAGTAATTAAGAAAATGTTCTTTTTATCATATAATGCATTAAGCACTTGTTTATTCATACCTTAAGTGATTAAGTTGTAGAAGTGAATATTTACAACTAAATACTTGTTTATTTGATAAGTTTATGTTTTAATGAGTTTACATTTTGTGATCATCAAAACATAGAGATATGAATAAATATTGATAATGTTTTTAGGCATTATTTATGTCAACAAAGTGGATATGCTAGCTAGAAGAATAGAAATATAGTTTTGACACTTTTAATAAATAATCTGTCCCGTTTTGTAAAAACTGGAAAAATCAGTGGGTTGTGAGTAATTTTTGGCTAGAAATATAGAAAATGGACTTGATAACGAAAACGTAGCCGCTTGAATGAGTTAAAACAGGCTTGTGACGAAAAAGATACGCTAGTTTCAATTTTTACGACGAAAACTACATTTTCAGAAAAAGTATGAGTCTGTCCAGAAATTTGAGTAATAAAAACTGATGCTAAATTTTTATCTAGACTAGCCGAGACCTTGAAATGCCAATAGTATACTTAAATACCTTCGCGGGGATAGGTCAAACTTAAGAAATGAAGCTACGACGCAAAAGTTATGGCCTAACAAAGATTTACGTCAACATATGCGTTGACAGCTTATTTTCTCTCTATTAGAAAAGCTGATAAAATGTGTAAAATGGATTTTTGAACCTTTTGGAATACATTTTGGCTAAAATGACGTGAATGGAAATGGGAGAACAATATATATATTTATTAGGCGCGTTAGAGAATTTTGAAATAGCCACTAGCCTGACGACTAAAACTTGATCGTGAGATTTACAAGTTACGTTTATAAAAGTGGTAATTTTCTAAATAAAGGATCAAATTTACGCAACTATATTTTTGACGATAAACATTGCAACGAACATGTACAAGTGATAAAGTAGAGTATGAACTTGCATGCACTACATCATTCCATGACTTAAATCATATCATTCATATTAGGTTACGAGTAGTTTGCGAGTCCGTTGTGCTTGTATATCTTGGAATTGTCGTGCCATATGTCTTGAGACCGTTGTGTTTTGCTTCTCGATGCCAGTCGTGTCAGTTGTGATCCTTGCATTGCTGTGGCTAAGGTGAGTTCATGGCCCCTACTTTTACTCGTTTTATAACTGTTTTGGGGGAGAATACATGCTCGTTGTTTTTCACTAAACTCAATGCTTTACCAACGTTTTTATGCTGTAAACTACTGTGATACATGATTTTGGACATATATGTGTGATGAGGTGATTATAAGTTGTGACATGCTTGTTTGTGAGTACATGACTGTGCCACTGTTAACTCTCTGCGGAGGGCCCACAAGTTATAGGTTCAGTTGGTGTAACTATTAACTCTCTGTTGAGAGCCCACAGGTTATAGGTTCAGTTGGTGTAACTGTTAACTCTCTTTGAGAGCCCACATGTTGATAGATCTATCGGGGTAGCTCCCCACGTGATATTGGTTATGGGTATGATGAACATCTTAGGCTCAGTTGGCGCGACACTATATGAGCATGGTATCTGTATGGTTGATTTTGGTTCGAAATGTTTTGAATTATGATATTGTTTATAGATTGGTTTTGGAACTGTGATTTAGGCAGTGTGAGCCTATGTTGAACTTGACTTGTTGTGAATGATGTTTGAACTTGGAAACCTCTTGGTTCAACCATATTGTTTTAAACTAAAATCTATGAACTCACCAACCTCGTGTTGACCCATTTTAGCATGTATTTTCAGGTTCTTAAGGTGTTAGCTCACATTTGGCGGCAGTTGGCATGGTATGGCATGGTTATAAGATCGAGACACTTGGATATTCATTTGCGGACCGTTGTACTTATTTTATGGGCCTATTTCCGAACAAATAATTTAACAATGTAACTTGATACTTTTGATTAATCAATTATATTCTAAATGATTGTGGTGAAAAACCGTTCTTTGTACTTGTGTTGTGATACCAATTTGGTAGCACCCCAGCGACATTGTCTTCCGCTGCGACCCGATTTTGGGGGTGTGACATGTGTCGAAGAATGAGAATGATTATGAATGCATGCATGCTCCCCCTTGACGGCTGCTCCCCCTTTATCGAGGCGTCAAGGTATGATTAAAAAGCTATAAAACAAATATTAGTATAATAGAAGTTTTGTCTTTAGACAAATATGTCATATACAACCAAGTGTATAGACGATGCAATATGATTACTTGATGGATATTCCTCCTTGTTCGAGGGTGTCAAGAAGCACCTAAAATAAGGAAAATAATTGATGCAAACTTCATCCTTAGATGAGTGTGTGTGTGTGTGTGTGTGTGTGTGTGTGTGTATATATATATATATATATATATATATATATATATATATATATATATATATACTAGTTTCATGGCCCGCCCGATGGGCGAGCATGACTTATAAGCCCTCCTGGGCATATAAGCCCGCCTCTGGCGGGCATGTCTTATCAATATTGTTGGCATATTTTACTATAGCGAAAGAAGGGTAGTAAAAAATGGTTGAAAAGTGTACATGGTGAAAGAAAGGGTTGTACCCATGTTGCAACCTGTAATTTACATTAACCAATTATTGTGCTCTATTAATAACACAATCTGACCTTAGTTTTATCCAACTTTTTCTTTATTACTTCTGTTAAGCATAACCATTGACAATACATGCTTTTAAATGTAACTCCTTAATGTTACTCATATTATTGTACAGTATAACATAAATACTATGCTTAATAAAATAAACTAAATGTATGATAAACATGATTGAAAGGACCAAAATGGTACAAACAGACAAACAGATATATAAATTCAGAATTAAGGACAGTACAAACAGACATGATACAAAGAAATTTCTGTTTAATTTACATATTTTCTGTTGGGTTTGGTCACTCCACCTTGGAGTTCTATAGTACTTAAGTGCATAATAAAATTTCAGTCATCCAAACTGGACCAAAATGGTTATGGTGTCAAAATAAGACAAAGAACTGGTACACCTAAAACAATATAATAAAAAATACCCATTACTACTAAAATTGATATATTTACATATAATCATAAAACAATATTGTTTGGATTATGTGAAAATGATGCAAGCAGAGGAAAACACATATTAATAATAGAGACACCAATTGAAAAAGAAGATAAGACGTCAATATTAATAATAACCATTGTCGGAGCTACACATTATATACTTTTTCTCTACTTTTACTTAAATGATCATGTGGACAGACCGGAAAACTCAAACCAGCCCCCATACGCAATCCCAAACAGCCCCTATAAGCAGTTTGATAAGCAATCCCAAACTGCCCATAAGAACAGATATTCTAATAAGTAATCCTAAACAATCCCTGCCAGTTTCAATAAGAAATTCCAAGCAGCCCCTAATTGTAGTTATTCATGTAAACAATTTCAAACAACCCATATGATTGTGGCAAAGCTAATTTAAAGTTGATTCCATAGCAGCCATAATTTTCCATTGACAATAATTTTGAGGTTAAAAATAATAATATCAGCCTTGATAAGGAATCCCAAACAGCCCAAACGATCTTTTTTTATATCTAAATTTTAGATTATATACGTGGTTGAATTATTTCAGCCTTGATTGCATGCCTTTTTGTGGATTTAGTTTCAATAAATAAGCAAAAGCTAGCTTGTTATTAAAACAACAGGTCATTATCCGAGCACAACCTTGCTACATGAATTAGGGAAATTATTTATTAGCGTCAGTAACTAACCTTTTTGTGAATTGGTGGTTCTCCTGGAGCTTCAACGCCTCCAACTCATTCCACAGGACCTTCAAGAACTCCAACTTACTTTGTGTTGCTTAGGTGGCCTTTGACGTGGACTTATTTGTGATGATGTGGCTTTATCTAGTCATGTTTATCCTGTTTTATATATATATATATATATATATATATATATATATATATATATATATATATATATATATATATATATATATATATATATATATATATATATATATATATATATATATGATGCAATATATAAATGATATAGTCACAAGCAACTCAAAGTAGAGAACCATGATTATGAAATCAACGATCTCATGAAGTGTAGTCTTCTAATAAGAATTACAATCATAAGAAAAACGAGAATATAATATGATAAAAGCCTATAAAATAATGCCTAGAAAAAAGATATGAAGAGAAGTTGGAATATTAAGAGTTAAAGTGAGTGGTGCTAGTGTTGGTGTCAGTTTACTAGTAGGATTCATGTGGTGATAACTCGGTAGATGACTCAAGATCGATAAAAGTAGGTTTTTCGCTAATCCATGGTGGTGATGATTAGTGAAAGAGGTGATGGAAGGTGGTGGTGATAACTTAGGCAACCAAAACAAATTAGAAACTCGTATGTATAGCTAATGCTATAACGAATAAAAGATGATGTATCATGCCATAATATACGCTTGAATGGAATTAAAAAGAAGTGAAGACAATAAGCACCTAGGAACAAAAATTCCATATGAAAGAATAAAGAATACTAAATACCTATATGAGGATGAGAATGACATCATATGATGGGAGAGTGTTGGTTAGGCCAACGTGTTGAGAGAAGTGTTGGGAATGACTGTTTTGATTGATATATCGTTTACAATGACAATGATGTGCCTGATATATGTCATGGAAGAAAGGATGAGATCCTATGATGGTGTTCTAGACAATGAAGTTGTGAGGTTCTGGTTAAAAGAATCCTAGACTCGTTGGTTGTGAGAGGGTTGTTTGTTTTAAGCAGTTATATTTGACCCAGGTGCTCACGGATTGGGCGGAACCAAATTTTTGGTTCCGTCCTTGTTATCGCAAGGTTTTTTGGGGCCAGATTTTGATTTGGTCAAGTTTTGGTTGTGGAGATGAAGAGGGTTGTCAAACACATGATGTGTTTTTTACTTGATGAGGTATTGGTGCAAACTTGTGATGTTGAGTTAAAAAAAAGCTTGAGCCACTTGCGATTTCGTGAACCGGTTTTAGCAAAGTGGTGTGTGCCTATGTGTTGGTATTTTAGGGTGTAAGGAACATGAGTATAAAGTTTGACAGAAGACAATTATGTGAATGAATTTCTTTCCCCCTTAATCAGTGGACATCCAACATAATGTGTCATGCATCAAATGATAATAAAGTAATTAGAAGGTTACATGTTAATAAAAGCGATTAGCTTAATAATGTGTTTACGGATGTTGCTTAGCATACAAAGAACTTCATCCTTGAAGTCACGTAGCTCTTCTCTATCAATGTGATATGATCGCATGACGAGGCATGTGGTTTCCTCATAGGAGGTGTAAAGGATTAGAGTATTGATATAACTAAATAGTGATGGAGGTGATTTTTGGAAAGCGAAAGCAATAATGAGATTTGGAAAGAGGTCGGTTCAAAGATACAAAAATGCAATGCCAAGCCTCTAAACCTTAATTCTATATGCTTTAAAACTATATGCAAGTGCGGGGGTCCATAAAACATATTACTAATCTATGTAGCAATAAAGGGATTACAATTATGCGAAATGAGCATATAAAAGTTAAAACGAAATGAGATAACAAGTGATTTGTTATCAATCTACAAAACAAATTTGTTGTCAGGCTTAGACAATTAAGCATACTTATCTATTAATTAACACAATGATCTATGTTAGGAATATAAATATTCATATGAAGGTTCGGTCACCCCGAGCATCTAATTAGCATTTATATAGCTCGTAGGCTTATTTATATTAGCTTAGTATTATTAGTATTAGTATTAATATTATTAGTCGTAGTTATATTCGTGGAGTGGGTCGGGGCTTTCCCCACTGTCAGCTCACTCCACAGCCCACTAGGGGCACAAATATTAGGACTATATATATAACCCTTCCCACACAAGGGAAGGGTGGAACTCTTGTCACAATTAATCTAACATATTCAGTTTTCTCTCAAAAGAGTCTCCCTCTCTCTCTAACTTCTCTCTAAAACTTCACCATGGATCTTATCTTCCATGAACCAAGACCACCTGAATCTTACACACAATCAAGATGGGAAATTCCTACAATTGGTATCAAGAGCCATGGTTTCATCTTGGTCAGATCTGTGGTCAAAGGCTGTACATTCGGTTGGTTTCATCTAACTCAGATCTGTGGTCAAAGTAATTATATTCGGTTGGTTTCATATTTGGTCATTCGGTCAAAGTAATTATATTAACTCAGATCTGTGTTCACATTGATTGTGTGTGAGGTGTCTATTTTTTTTGGTTCGAGCTATATTAACTCAGATCTGTGTTCACATTGATTGTGTGTGAGGTTTCTATTTTTTTTGGTTTGAGCTGTTACATCCTACAAGTGTTTTACCCATTTGTTTGCTCTAATATCATTTTTTATATTCATGGTTTCTTGTACGTTGTTACAAATTCATCAGAAAGAGCAAAACAAATGATATACGTCATGGGCTAATTGCACGCTTGTTTTGCTTGGGCCCAAATGAATTTATAACTCTCAACCAAAAAATTGTTTTGCAACTCATCTCTAAATGGCTTGTGGTCTCAATGTCTCGCTGTCAATGTTTGTGTTTTATTCCGGCTTTTGTTGTCCACTGATACTCGCGTGTGATTTGTGGTACTCATTTGTACTTATACACCATTTTCTTACGAGTGTTGATTATTTGTCTCAAACGTAGTTTTAAGATCTGTCTTAAACGGGTGCATTTTGGTGTTTGCGGCCTATTTGTGGATTAATGATTCGGTTTATGAGCTATGTGTTGGATTCGGTTTGTGTCATGAAAGGATGTACTTGGTTACTGCTAGTGTTAGAAAGATGATATTCTTGAATGCGGTTTGTCATGAAAGAGAAAAACACAAACACAGATCCGGTTTTTAAGGAAAAGTACGAAAGTGACGGGTTTGACTGGTCAAACGCGGTTTGTCTATGACGCGGTTTGTCTATTGGATCACAGACTCGGTTTGTCTGTTTTACCATGAACTCGGTTTGTCCATGCTGTCACAGACTCGGTTTGTCTATTTAACCTTGGACTCGGTTTGTCCATACAGTCACTAACTCGGTTTGTCTGTTTGTCATGGACTCGGTTTGTGTACATAAGGTGTACGCGGTTTGTGTATAATCAAGAACTCGGTTTGTGGTCTTACCTGTATGCTACTTGTGTGTTTTTGGCACAGACTCGGTTTGTGTGTTCCACACCCATGCGGCTTGTGTATGATACCTATCATTAGCCAATTCTAAACAAAACAACAAACCACTCATATCTTAAAGCAAACCATATACCTATACAAAACCTCAATTCGATTCTATAATTTGTCCAAGTAATACAAATAAACAATTACAACAGCAGCCACACTAATATCTCATCTTTCAACCAACTACTAATGCATCAAGCCACAACATCTACCCCATCTCCACACATAAAAACGAGACTAAAAACTTAAAAGAACAAAAAGATCTCAGATATTCTTCCACGTTTCACAATGATACGAAGATCATTAAAGATCTTAACAGTCGAATGAACAATCATCATTGGTCTTTACAAGTCTCGAATTCAAAATGAATATCACCTACAAGTCCTCAGATTTCTTTTCTTTTCGTGTGGTACAAACCCATGGACCGTTCAAGGATCATATGAACAAAAAGAAATTAACCATCACGGGACATTTTTCTTTAAGCTTAGCTTTGTGTTAATATCCGATGATAAAGATTGATTAATAACAAATCTGTTATAATCATTCTTAATATCGTTCTAACAAAATGAAAACAAAGTGATACAACCTTACCCGTGACCCTTTATGGATCTTGAAGCTCAACCGCTTGAAATACTTTCAAAATGGTTTTGGTCTTGTTCCACACCTCACTAATCGATTAACAAAGTGGTGCTCGTGGAGTTGATAGGATCAGATACGAAAATATTGTTGGATGAAGGTGGCGGATTAAAGTGGGATTAGGGTTAAGGTTTGTGTTGTTGTTGGTGGCTGAGCAAAAAGAAGGAGTTAGCTGCGAATGGGGTTGATGTTCTTGATTAGGGTTAAGTGATGTGTGTAAGTGTGTGTTAAATACCGGTTAATTAGGGTGAGTTATGTATTGGGGTGGGCTTGTATTAGGTTCAAATTGGGCCAAGTATTATGGTGGTCATACTACACTGCGTATTGGACTTGGGCCGGATTTGTGTTATCAGTGATTGGAGCCGTAAATGATCTTACAAGGACAATCTCCTATGTAGTTTCTTTCTTAAGTTTTGGAGATGTAAGCGTGTCCAATAGTGTTTTTCTTGGACTTTATATTGTTGGATTTCATCACAAGGACTAGTTTGTTAGTGATAACATTTTGGGTAAATGAATGTCAACGTGATTATAGAGTTGTGTGAATTTGGCAGCTGTGTCCTATTGAGGTCTATGATTTGAGTGAGCCTGCAATTTGATCTTTGTAATATGAGTTTTAGTTGACTGATTGCGATTTGATTAATTGCAATTTGTCAAGTTGCATTTTGGCTTGTTGCGACTTGACGGATTGCGATTTAACCAGTTACGATATGACGTTGCGAGTTGACACTTGCGATTTGACTTATTGTGACTTGGTTGATTGCAATCTGACTTGTTGCAATTTGACAATCTGTGACTCGACTTGTTGCGATTTGATCAAGTTGTGATTGGACTTCTGTGACTTGAATTTCGGAGATTGGTATTGCACCTCACTCTTGGGTATTCTGGTTGATTTCACGGTTTCTCTTGTAGTTTTTAGAAAATCCCGCGAAAGATTCGATTTCTCGGTTTAAATCTCAAGAGTTGTAAAATCCCGTGAAATTAATTTTGGACAAGTAGGCTGGACTTGGGTTAGACTTATTGAAACTTACGGGGTGTGACTAATTTTTCGGGATAAGTTTGTGCTTCAAGATCAGCAGGAATTGGGAAATTATGGTAACTTGGTTGGTTTGTTAATTCACGGGTTGGTGTACATAGTGTCACAAACATCTCGGGGTGGATGGATGCACGATGTTTGTTGACCCTTGCTCGAGCGTATTTAAGGTGGTTAGACCTGGATGTTCAAGAAGTGGATATATACAATAAAGGATGGAAGGTTGGGTATATATCACTACCTATATTTAAAGGAGTTACGTTGTTGTGCTCAATATAGGTTCTAAATCACAATTTGCAATTTAAGGTGATTAGACTTGGATGTTCATGAAGTGGATATATACAATTAAGGATGGAAGGTTGGGTATATATCACTACCTATCTTTAAAGGAGTTACGTTGTTGTGCTCAATATAGGTTCTAAATCATAATTTAGTGCAAGTTTGAGTCGCGGACTTGTTCTTTATCGAGCTTCATCAAGTGATTGTTGTTTCTCAAGCTTCTAATGAGATTGTTGTTCAAGATCTTCTCAAGAGGTAGTCAGGCTTTCAGACAAGAGGTGATTTGTTTGGAGACATGTTTTAACCTTTTACTCACTTTAAGGTCATATGCATTTCATCAAGCGGTTTTGGCATATTACGAGCTTCAATGAATTGTTAATCTACTAAACCATTGATGATGAGGAAAGCAAGGGGTTACTACAAGAGAGTCTGAATCACCTTCTTCGTTGCAGTTGTTTCGTTTGTCTCTTTCCATGTTGTGTGCCTGTCAAATTCACATACATCACGGACTCTCAGCTTTGGCAAAAAGGTCATTTCATGTCCTTTTTGAGGGGGAGAATTATCGCAAGTTTCCTAGAAGATCTGTCTCCAGCAATGTGAATCTTAGCAGTGTCGGTTACAGCGGGTCAGATCGTAGCGATTCAGGATTCAGTGGTTCAGTCTACAGCAGTTTGATACTTACTGTTGTGCAGTTAGTTCTTGAATTTATTTCTCAGATAAATCTCAAGAACTGTAAAATCCTGTACACAGTATGACAACTATTCTGGATCAGACAGCTTTGTTTGATAGGACTGACTATGAGTCATGGGCTCTTCTAAGAATTTGCGCATGTTTCTTTTCCTTTCTGGCTAGTCAACAGCACAAGATGACCACGAAGTTAATCTGGTATTGGTATTCTTTATTTGTGATTGAAGTTGTAGTTCTCGAAGGCGTCTACTTATTTTATCTTGAAGTCGGGGTTGGTTGGATGCATGACTTTCAATGATAACTTGCTCGTGCGAAATCAATTTAAGTTGAAGACTTGGGTTATCTAGTTACTAGCAGTCGGGGTAACTATCACTTAAGAGTTCTGGGAGTACTCAGTGTCACACGTCAATGACGATGTCGATAATCGCAAGAGGTGTTAATGTCTCATACTTTGGTTGGGTATGGAGCTCTTAGAGATTTGCGTGGAGCATTAATTCTCAACACCGTTCTTCCAACATTAGTGCAAGCTTAAGTAACAAATTTGGGGTCTTCTACTTCAGTTTTCAGTATTGGTATATCGGGTTCTCTTCATCGAGTGGTCGCTAATCTATGTTCAAGGTTGGTTAGTTGGCCAAAGGTTTTAAAAGTTGTGATGTGATCTGTAATTCTCACGAAATATTCTTAACCCAAACTGATGTTCACCAAATCCAAATCAGTCACGCCACATTCAATCTGTTACTGTCTCACGGTTTCTTCTTGGTTTTGTAAATTCCCGAGAAAGAACTTATTTCTCGGTTTAAATCATAGATTTGTAAAATCCCGTGATGATGGTTTATGCGCTCTTAACCATGATCGGGTTAAAACCATTATCAAAGTTCAGCCGATACACCATAAAGGGCTAGATTTGGGCATTAACCACAAGAAGTGACTACGGCGTTAATTCATTATTATTTATTTGAGGCTGAAGTGAAATTTCATGGGTGCGTGTACTTAGTATCTGAAGATATCGGGGAGGTTGGATGAAGATTCTTCGAGATCCTTGTTCGAGCTTTCAATACAATGACAAGGACTTGGATATCTAGTTATTTTTTCTTTCTCCCTATTTCAAAATAACTATCACTTTAAGGGGTCACGTTGTAGTGCTCAGTGTCACACGAAGTTGTGGATATCCAAGAGGTGATGTATTTCTTATACTTGATGGTTGGTTGGTTGAAGAGTATAGAGTACTTAGGGATTCGATGTTGCACGAAGTCTCTGCACCGCTCTTTGTCTCGCATTAGCACAAGTTTAAGTCACAAGTTCGGGTTATGTTACTTCAGTTTCAAGTTCATCATATTGGGTTTTCTCCATCAGTGGTCACGACATCAAGCCAACAAAATGATAATGGGGTTGGTAATGAGTTAGTTGAGAGAAGTAGTAAAGAGAGAGATTATGACATCTGTACAAGTCAGTGCAGGCCTCGCTCTTCATCATTATGACGTCTGTACACTTCAGTGCAGGCCTCGTTCTTCATCAAATGACGTCTGAATACCTCAGTTCAGGCCTCGTTCTTCAAAGAAAAGAAAAGTGTACGCTTGAGTGCACTTTATCTTCAAAAGAAGAGGAGTCTTCTTATTAATGGCCATTCTCATCAACAAGATTCATGCTCTTTCCGTGCTTATTCAATCGTCAAGTGGATCGGCGCATTTTGGAGTATTCTTTTATTCACATATTCAACCAAAAATTGCAGTTGACAGGCATATGCAATTTTTGAGGGGGGGAAAAAGTGAATAAACAACATGTCAGTCTTCAAGAACCGTCAAGCGGAGCCACTTATTGTTGATGGTATTCATATTCACAAGTTCAATCATCAAAATGTTGCAGTTGCCAGGCATATGCAATTTTTGAGGGGGGGGAAAGGGTGAATATTAATCTACATGTTGGTTGATGATTGAGGAATGGTCATACGACTCCTGAATACGTCAGTTCAGGAGTCGTGCAAACCATGTTTCTCCAACACTACTTCTTCCGTCTATCAAGGTGTTGAAGAACATGGTCATGGAATGCTAATCGAGTCTCACGGGTTGGTATAATCAGCAACAATGGGTTTCTAGTCAATGCTTCAAGTAAACGTCATCAGGCTACATGTACACATCATGATGATGATTCCGATTAATCGTAAACATCATGGGGGAGAGAAATGTGTACACCTAGGATGCACAACAGGTTCACGTGATCAGGGCTTAATATCCAGAATGGATAAATACTGTAGATGATCAGTGGTTCAACTTGTTACCTGGGTATTATCGTTTCACTGCTACGTTATGTGCTGATTAATCGTAACCATCAGGGGAGAGAGAATGTGTACATCAAGGACGCACAACAGGTTCACGTGATCAGGGCTTAATATCCAAATATGGATACATTCTATAGACGATCAGTGGTTCAACTTGTTACTTTGGTGTTATACTAAAGACTGAAGAAGGTCGAGTCGTCAGTCTATTCTTCATTCTCTGTTGGGAGTTATCTTCTCATGTGTATGCTGCGGGCTGATGGTTATATGTAAGGTTACTGGAAGACATTTGGTGAGATGAAAAGGATTGGTATTCTATTCTTCCACATTGGGCAATCTTGAAGAAGGTCGAGTCTTCAGTCTTCTCTACATTCAAGAATGTTGAGCTCTTTTCTTACAACTTGATATTTAACTTAATCCCATGACAGTTCTTGTTTGATGAGTTGTGGAGTTAAGTTAGGTTCAAGTTGTTCCGTAGTTTTAGGTTAAGTCCAACTTGATGTTAACCTAACCTCATGACAGTTCTTGTTTGATGAGTTGTGAGGTTAAGCTAGATTTCAGTTGTGGCTCAACTTAAACTACCGAAAAGATGCATAAAGTTTTTGACGGCGTCAATCAAGAACGGGAGTGTTAGAAGATTAAAGACGGCATGCATTTGGTTATCAAAAGACTTCTTCTTATTATGGGTGTTCATCCAAAGGCTTCTTCTTCTTCCTATTTTGGGTGTTCATCAGAATGGTTGTCAGATTGGGGGAGAGCACTAATTAGGGGAGAGTGTTGAGCCAGAATCATTCCCTGATTGAAAGTGCTCACATTGCTCTTCAGCAAGTCAAGTGATGAATGCGGTGAAGATTCATAATGCTGAGGAGTAATGGTTTCTGGTTCGTATCCTTGTAAATATATACTTGTTCATATCTTATACCATCTTGTAAATAGATATATAGAAAATCTTGCTAATTGTAAATAGAGAAACGTAAAATCAGAAAAACCATAAAAAAATTGAAAAATAGAAAATACCAAAAATAGTTTCACCTAGGCATGTCTTCTGTTTATCGATAACATTTACGGACTTAGAAATGTCATTCAATAATGGCACGGGTCTTTAAATGAAGCTCGAGCAGAAGTTAAAATGGATTGTTAAAACATGTCTAAATGGCTTGCAGTTACTTCATACTGCAACCCGAGCTACACAATGGGGAAAGCATGTCGCCAAAAAGACAGCTGTTCCTCCAACCGGGTGATGTTCACCTGGGCATGGATTACTTCATATCCATGTTTCCCCGACGTGATGTACGTTTCAGTGCATCAGTTCTTGAAAAAGAAGAGAAGTCTTCTTTGCATACAAATAGTTTTCATTCTATGATTCTTCTGAAAATTATTTGTGAGACACTTGGTGAATATGTGTTGTATGAAATTTGTTTAAACTTGGATTATGCATAAAATTTGTCACTCAATCAACGACTATAAAACCTCACGACAGTTCTTGTTTGATGAGTTGTGGGGGTTAAGCGTGATTTTAGTTGAGGTTCAACTAGAATACGGGTCATTGATTGAGGGGGAGAGTGAATTCAAATTTTATATCATCAAACGGATTTATTGGTTGAAACATACTTGTTAGTAAAGGTTTTGTAGTTAATGGGGAATTAGTTGAAGAGGATCTTGCTTAAATATATCAAATGACCAAGTGTGTTAGTTGCTAGAAAGTTTAGGACATTATGTGCAATTTGCTTATAGTTTCCTAGCTTTATGTATCCAGAAGGTTCATTTGTGTTACTTTGGTATCCTCGTATAATCCCCAAAATGCTTTAAGACTCAAAACCTAAAAGAAGTTAGAAAACCAGTTGTGTTTGATGTTTTTGAATACTCCACTGGCATTTGTATGATCTAAATGAATGAATTTCAAATGTTGTTTGTCTCTGCTGCTTAATGGTTGTTGATATTGTGCATATGTTCTCAGGATTCGCTTAGGTAGATTGCTATTATGTTAGAATCATGTTCCTAAGATCCTGAATTGAATATTGAAATCCGTGTGAATTGCCATGTTCATGATTGCTATTTGCTCTTCATGCTAGATAGTGGTTTGACGTAGTTCCTGATTATGGTTTGATTATAAGATGAACTTGGTTTTATAATGTGGCAAGCTGCTGAAGGGTAGCTATTTAGGAATAGTGTGTCTGCATGTATGTATATCTGTGTTGATATTCTTATGCCGATTCCACAGCCAAAATGAATGTACCAGTTCCCATTCTAACCATTTGATCAGACGATCAAACTCTATTGATTGGCTCGAAATTCACCTCAACAACAACTTCAGCAACAACAACAACAACACCTTCACCTCCACCACCATCAATTCAACAAAGAAGTACTTACTCAGATCTCGCCAAGTGGGGATCGACAATACTTGAGAAGATTTGTTGGTGGATGGATAATCGATGTTGACCACTGACTCACTCAGAAAAGTGGGTGATTACATCATTTGAGCAAAAAGGTCAATATCATTTGTGTCATAATAATCAATTTGTGCTAAATTGGCAGTGAATCTCCCTCTTAGATTAAGGGGGAGCATAGTATGTTCCATTATCAGAAAACATTAAATCGGACACATTTTCTCCCACATTTTCTAACTTATTTAAATCAATTGAGATCACAAATCTCAAATGGTTTGAAATTTTTGATCGGGGGAGAGAATGTGATTTAAATATGAAATCTGATAAAATGTGATGTTTGGACGTAAATGTAAGCTCTCCCATATGTGTTAAACCATTTTATATATCAATGCACATATTGAGGGGGAGCAAAATGTTTTTGATGAGAAAGTAAGCTCTCCAGTAAGTGCTAAACTCTTTTGTATACCAATGCATTTATTGAGGGGGAGCAAAGGATTTGGCATGCATCTTATGTGAGCAAGGCTCAGACTTCACCAATGAATTGACGATAGCTAAAGTCAGTAGTCGAAAGGACATGTCCTGGACGGGTAATAATTTCAAGCCAGTTTATCTGGTGATGTAAGCGTGTCTCGCAAAGGACGTGTCTGAGTAGAATGTACCGATTTCGAGCGATCTTCCTTGAATGTGATCTGGACGGGTAATAACTTCAAGCTAGTTTACTAGTGATGTAAGCGTGTCTCGCGATGATCATGTTCTTGGAAAATCAATCAATTCAAAAGTGCGAGCTTCACCTGACATGTGCAAATTTATAAAACAATCAACCGAGCACATGTTGAGGGGGAGCATTTGAAAAATATAAAACTCTCAAGTGTTTGCAAAAATGTGTTTCAGAATCATGAACACTTTGAGAGATTTTTCAAAGATTTGGTTTATGGCAATCGTGGAAGTACACCAAAGACCGACCAGTTTAATTAATGCATGGAGTTATAAGGATGGTTAGGTTAGGCTCAAGCTCCCATGATCCCGCCAGAGCCGGAGGGATCTACCCAGGGATAATCCACTAGTTAGTGTAGAAGTCCTTAGGTATGATTAAAAAGGAGAAAAGTGAATGAGGGAAGAGTGCCGACTGAGATGGAGCTAACACTGGAACAAACCCAACAAGGTGTTAGTTATGAAGTCTCGGTAAGCACTGAAGGGGTTGAAGAATGAAAAAGAATTGTAAAGATAAAGGGTGAAAAGAAATAGCCCTCCTTACAACTTAGGCAGAAACCGGGTCAATACATATGCTGTCAGAATCACTTAGTTGATTGCTGGCATTGAAGACAAAGTATCATGGACCCAGTGATACGCTGCACAACCCTCCCTAGCCACTCAAGGTCCCTCAAAGGATTCTTGCTTCAATTGTCACGGAGTTCAATACATTCCTATCGTCTCTCTCACTCCGAGTTAGATGATATTGAATAGGTGGCAGTTCTCTCCAGCCTCCGCTCACTAAATCAAAACGCACTATAGAGTCTAGAGCCAGGAGATGCATAAAAAGATCTCATAGGAACACGAATTATTTCTACACTGGGTGTTCAACATTAAGGACACCAGTTGTAAACTTAAGAGTCCTACGCAGATCTTAGCAATCTGCCAGAACATTTATGAGGGAATTTACAAATGTAATTCTCAATGATTGAATGGAAATTCCTGCCAGGGTCAACATCAAGCAGCCCTGAAAGCAGGTCACTTCGGTAATTCTTTATGGATTACGCTTAGTGGTCACGACAGTTTCTAACGGTCTACAGTCGTGGAGTGATCTCCAGCGACTCACCTAATCGTTGATGTGCTACGGTTCGATCTTAAAAAACCCTCTGTGGGTTTTCGATTAGGAACGGTCTTGGTAAGGATTAGAGAGAGTTTTCACACTATGCTGTTAACAATCTCGAAGTCCGAACCTGTAAGTACCGGATGTTTTATTGCTAACTGTCGTATGCAGGAACTTCTGGCGATTGTAACTGATTGCTGTTGCAGCTGTTTACGGTTGTAGCTGATTGAAGTTGCAGCTGAATGCGGTTGTAGCTGGTTGCAGTAAAGATGCCAATCCTCTACCACATGTTCACACTACATCATCATTGTAACTCAAGAATGTCATGATCAACCTAAAAGACCTTTTACACGGCTTCTGCAAACTCTGATGCTAAAGATCATGACACCAAATAGTGTGAGCATGTCGGCTCAAAGAATAACACATCACATTGAAACATACTGCTGAATGATGACATGAAGACAAAAGTTGGATGATAAATTCGAAGAATTCTCAAAGATCATCCAAGATAGAAGAACAGTCATCACAAGATCACTGCTAAAGGCACAAAGATACAAGACGTTGAAGAATCGAAGACTACGAGCTATGAAGTCAAGATCAAAAGATAAAATGCTAGAATTCAAGTTATTATTTCCGGGGTGACCTCCCTTAGGGGGAGATTGTTAGGAATATAAATATTCATATGAAGGTTCGGTCACCCCGAGCATCTAATTAGCATTTATATAGCTCGTAGGCTTATTTATATTAGCTTAGTATTATTAGTATTAGTATTAATATTATTAGTCGTAGTTATATTCGTGGAGTGGGTCGGGGCTTTCCCCACTGTCAGCTCACTCCACAGCCCACTAGGGGCACAAATATTAGGACTATATATATAACCCTTCCCACACAAGGGAAGGGTGGAACTCTTGTCACAATTAATCTAACATATTCAGTTTTCTCTCAAAAGAGTCTCCCTCTCTCTCTAACTTCTCTCTTAAACTTCACCATGGATCTAATCTTCCATGAACCAAGACCACCTGAATCTTACACACAATCAAGATGGGAAATTCCTACAATCTATATGATTAATTTGTAGAATAAAGAGACTTCTAAATGTTTGTCATATCAAAATCACTTTGATAAATTATAAGTGCACAAGTAGCAAACAAGTAGTGTGACGAAGTCACAAAAGAAGCAAGATGAAAAGTTCATGCAAACCGTGTTTAAAATATAACATTTTGGAGCATGTATTATTTAGACCATCCTAAGCATAGATTTAATGAATGCCAACAAAAGACAAGAGCTTTTAAACATAAATACATCATATAAAAATATCATGTATCAAAATGGCATATCATGAGTCAACAAGTAACACGTTAATCTTGTGAAACATCATATAAAGAAAGAATGAAAATATCATGATAACGTCAATATACTTAATCATATCAAACAAAAACATGTAATCAACAAATGTATGTGTAATGCAAGTAATTTTAATAAACTAAAGAAGGAAAAGGCATATGATAACGCTCAAATTGAACATGTTTTTAATCACGTTATTGTTAGTTTTATGCATCATATTTGGTTATATTTGTGTGTATTTGTTACTAAATCGTGAAAAGGTGTATATGCAAGTAAATATAGCCAAGTACAGGAAAAGATGATAAAAAGATGAAGAAATGAAGTGATTATGCACATTGGAGAAAAACGAGAGAGAAACCAAATGAGAATTCAAGGATTTGATAATGTCAAATATTTCTATGTTCATATATCGAGAAAAGATCAAGTTATATGAAAGGAAGTAGTGCCACAACAAAGGAACAAGCACGTAACGAGAGAAGAAAGAAAAAAATAAAATGTGTGTGCGGAAGGCCCCATCCGATCAGATGGTGCCCGCATCCGATTCGGATGGGGAAGTGATGTTTTTACCAAGAGATCCAACCGATCGGTTGGACCTCAATACCGATCGGTTGGAGGAAGCTGAAGTTACAAAATCACATTTAATGATGAATTTAAGCCCCATAATTATGGTGGCTTATCATTTCCTGGTTATTTACTGTTGAGGGACGTTTTTGCTTGAGGAGTAAGTGTTCTTACACTTATTTAAAGAGATCCAAGGTTAGTTTACAAGTGTGACACCCAAAAACCTAGTGAAGGCTTACACCAAGTCCTTGCTAAACTTATTATCATTGCCCGAAAGCTTGTAATTGCTGTAAAAACGTCTAGGGAACCTTGAGTTCGAGTCTCAAGAGTTGTGTTCGAGTGTTGAGTTGTTTACGTGTGGTCATAGGCGATTGGAGGAGTGTGGTTGCTATAGTTCCACAATTCTAGTTCTTGTAATTCCAAAACTAGGTATTTCTTGTTTGAGTTATTATGAACTACTTTTACTTTAAGATGAATGAAAGTATGGTTTGTTACTTGTGTTTGATTATAATTGTTATGGAGTGATTTTGGTTATACTTGTGTGTATGATGTGACAATTGTTGGAGTATTCTTATTTCATAGTGATGCATGAAAACATGTCTTGTTTTATGAGTTTGTTGAAATACAATCTAATCTTGCTTAATTGGTTGGTAAAAACAGTTCTAAAGATTAACAAAGGCCGAAAGGATTTTCTTTATGTTTTTATTCCAAAAAGTTTGTGAACGAATTAGTATGGACTATGGTGTGTGTGACAAGCACCATATTAACTCATTAAAATGGATTTGGAAATGATTTCATCACGAGAAAAGGCCAAAATGATTCGTAGGAATTCTTAAGATAAGAAATGCTTTTAAACAACAAAGAGTTTAATATAATTATCGTAATAGTTAATCAAGGCCGAAAGGAATTAACTAGGAGATTGAATTCTTAGAGATGATTTCTCATGATAAAAACCATTGATTGTGAATCACTCATTTTAAGTTGTGCATCATTACAAGTTACACCCAACTTGGTAGATTACTCTATACAATTAGTCAAGGAATTACACACAAGTATATTTGTTTTTGATTGATTGGATTTTACTTTTCTTAGAATTTGCACCAAATTCGATTGACAACCCTTTTTGTTAAAACTTATTTTACTAAACCCAAACAACAATTCCCTTGGGATAATCTCGACTTACCCACCTTTACTAACACGGAAGAGTATACTTGCTCGTATATGTTGATTAAAGAATTGGATAAATTGTGTTTATAAATTTTTAAAACTTGCACGACACACGACACATCAAGTTTTTGGCGCCGCTGCCGGGGAATTTGTTAATTTACTTGGTAGCTTGGTTTGGTAGTTTATAATTTTTGTAGTAAAGAAAAGTAAAAAAAATTTTGGTTTGGAGCCAACCGAACCGGATGGATTCCCATCCGATCGGTTGGTGGCCTCGGTAAAACTTTTTAGATTTTATTATTTTAGTTTAATTTTCAGTTTTTAATGTTATGTTTAATTTGTTTAAGTGATAGATTAATTAGGATGATTAATTTGGGTAATTAGGATAGTTTAAATGAGTTTAATGTTTTATTAAATATAGTTAATATAGTTAATGTAGGTTTAATGATGAGTAGTTTAATAGTTTTTGTTTAAGTGTTAGTTAATGTTTAGTATTAATTAGTTTAATTAAAATTTAATGTTGGTAATAATGTTCCATTACTTTTATTATTTTTCATGAATTAGTTTATTTTAAATTATTAGTTTTTATATTAAAAGTTTTTAAAGTTTAGATTTAGTTAAATTAAAGTTTTTTTTAAAATTTTTTTTTAGAAAATTTTCGATCTAACCGATCGGATGTTGCCCGCATCCGATTCGGTTGGGTAAATTTGATTTTAACGATTCAACCATCCGATCGGATGGAGTTCAATACCGATCGGATGGATGCCTCGGTAAAAGTTTTTGAAATTTTTAATTTTTAGTTGTTTTGATGTTTTGAAAGTTTGAAGTTGTTTGTTTGCTTGCTTTGGTTTAATTTTTAATATGTTTCGATTATAACTAACCCTCACGCTAATAGTTTGGATTTTTTTTTTGTTTTTGTGGTTATGTTATAGTTAGTGTTTAAGTAGAATGGAGAGTTTAAGCAATGTGTCGGAATACTTGAGAAATTTGGAAGAGATGCTGAAAGATTCGGGTGATTCATTGGAGAGTTTGGAAAATATTTTGGAAGAAGTTAAGGTTGATTTTGAAAGGAAAGAAGAAGTTGGAGAAAACGAGATTTGTTTACCTAAGGAGAAAAGAGTTGTTGTGTTTACACGAGCACCACCTAAAGAGTTTGATGCACCGTTCATGAGGTATGCTACACCTTGTGGTGTGGAAGGTATAAAAGCTTGGGATGCTCAGCTTAATATGGAATATGGTGACAACTACATTACGGAAGATATGCTTGGTAAGATTGGTTTTTTTAGACTTGACTATGAGGATTATGGAAGAAAGATAGTGAGAAAGGTGAATGTTAATATTCATGGTCATGTTTTCAAAGTTGATTTTGTTGTTTTGGAATATGGGAATGCTGATGAACCGGAAGTTGTGTTTGGTAGAGATTTCATGGTTAAGACTAAATGTAGGATTGATTTTGCATTGGGAGAGATGAGGATTGATGTTGATGATATGGTAGAAGAAAAGGTAGGAAAGGGAGAGATTGCTAAAATGGGAAAAGCGAATAGAAAGAAAACACCACTTAACAAACTTACCCAACCCTCCAACCCTAAGAATGAAAGTTCTTCATCTAGTTCACCACCCAAAACACCACAAATATTTAAACCATTAACCCAAGAGCAAAAGGAAGCGATTTTGGAAAATTTGGAAATGAAGTTTAAGGAGCTTATGGAGGAAAAGCCGGTTATTGATGTGTTGAATAATTACATGACTTATCGTAAGAAGTTGGATGCAGTTATGATGGCAAGGGCTAGGTTAGAAGATAAGAATTTTGATGAGGTTGCAAGAGAAAGGATAGTTGAGAATGGGTTGCCTAAAAAGGAGAGCGATCCGGGAAATTTTGTGTTACCGATTAAAGTGAATGGAACAGATGCGATGTATGCATTGGCTGACACAGGAGCAAGTGTGAATGTAATGCCGTATCCATTGTATAAGAGATTAGGACTTGGTAATCCTCAACCAAATCAATATAATCTTACTATGGCTGATAATTCACGAGCAAAAGCGATGGGAGAAGTAAAGAATGTTAGAGTCCAAGTAGGATATCAAGCTTTCTTGGCCGATTTTCTTGTGCTTAACATTCTGGTGGATAAGGAGTTACCATTGTTGTTAGGAAGAACGTTTTTGAGAACATGTGGAGCTATTATAGATATGGGTAGAGGTACTATGACTATTAGTGATGGAATCTTGAAGCATACGTATTATCCTAAACCTAGAGGAAAGATTGTTAAGGAAGTGCATGAAGATGAAGAAGAAGACCACTTGGGTTGTTTTGAAGTAGGTAGAGATGAAGAAGGGAGGCCTAAATATGGGCCGGTTGTCCCAAGTTACTTTGACATTGAAGATGAGATGGAAAGAGCTCTAGCGATGGAGGCTTTCTATAACCCTTTTAAGAATGTTTTTGTGTTTAACAAATTGACAGATTTTCTTGGATCTTTACCGGTCCAACTAAAGAATTTGGAATGGGGACCCGAAGGATCTAGTGTTTACAAGAAGAAAAAAGAAGACGGAGAATGGCATGTGAAGTTTGATATAGTTTGTCCGGATGGAAGGAACTTTGCAAGGAAGTTTAAAACGCAAATGACTAACCAAAAGTTGTCCGGGAAGTTTCAAAATGAAGATAGCTTGAGGCACGAGTATTTTGAAGGATGAAAGACAAGAGTTTGAAGAATAAAATCACAAAGCTTGTGCTAGTATTTTGTTTGTTTTCCTTTTAATTTTTATGCATTATTAGTAGTTTAATGTTTGCATTTAAGTTTGAGTTAAAGTTAAGACCTTTTGATTGTCTTGGTTTTATTAAGTTTTAAGTTTATGAAGTTATGTTTTGAGTTTTTAGAGTTAAGTTTTGTTTAGAGCTAGTAGAGATAGACTTGAAAAACAAGTTGGTAGACTAGTGTGGTGGAGTATTTATACAAAAGAAAAAGTATTTTTGAAGAGTAAAACCATTTTCATTTGAGCTCACAAGAACCATCAAGTGTTGTCAAGTGAAAAAGTGAAGTTTTTGCAAAAATTCAATCCGAATCAGTTGGATCAAATACTGATCGAATGGAGTGATATATATATACTCAAGATTTCAAAAATCACAAAAACATACACACACTCAATCCACCAAACTTGGGATTCAAAAATTCGACCATTAGGAGATTATTAAGTGTTGCAGGAGTGTTGAAGGATCATCTATGGCACCTAAACAAGTAAGTAACATCATCAATTTGTATTAATTAGGTTTTAATTCGGATTTCTTGAATTAGGTCAAAATTTGGGTATTTTTTATATAGTTCGAATTAAGATGTAATTTTTCTGGAATAGATGGGTAAATGATTGAGGAATTCATTTCAAAAAGAATTAGATAGATTGATTAAGTTTTGAGAAAGAATTGATCGATTGAATTTTCGGATTAAAATGGGTCAAAACTTTGAATCGATTCAGATTGCAATTGATGATTCCCAGGTGTTGTTTAGTTGTTGATTAGTGATGCTAGGATGATGCATTGTGGATTAGAACATAAATTGAGGAGTTTTGATGTAGTAGTGTTTATATGTTCTAGGAAGATTGAGAAATCATGCGAATATGTTATGAATATGTTTTGAAGATGAGTGGGATATGTAGAAACCATGATAATTGATCAAATGCATGATAGGAAAGAGTAGAATTTTATAGAATTGATTGGAAGTCGGAGAAAGGAAAAAAAATTTGAGACAGTAGGTCCCAACCGATTCGGTTGCGGGGCAATACCGATCGGTTGGGCTGGGACATTTACTCCATCCGATTCGGTTGGAGGAATAGCGATCGGATGGATGGCTCGGTAAATGAAAATTGAAAATTTTTAAAACGAGTTTTGTGACTTCTAAATCATGTAATCTTGGTTCTTATACTCTTATACTATCATATGTTTGTGTTTTCTACAGAGTTATCTTGCAGGTGGCTCGATTTCATCACGTGGTGGAGTGAATCCGATTGTAACAAAGTATGTGCAAAGGAATACTAAGAGCAAGGTTAAATATACTCTCAATCAGGAGCGTAATGAAAACTTGAAGTTTAGCAACCTTAGGAAGGAGGAAAAGCACGCTTTTCGAGAGCGTCTTTCAAAGCTACAAGGGAGAGAAATTGCTAAGCCAAGGTTAGTTGATTGGAATTTGTTTGCAGAATATGTTTGTGAGATGGAGTTGAGAAAAATGATGAGAATGTCGTATGTGTATGAGGGAGATGGTGATAGTTGTCACACCTCACCAAGGCGGAAACGCGAGTGTAACTTCATGGATATCATCACAACACATGGTGTCTAAATAGAGAATTTTTACATGCACATAAAAGAGCAAAGTACAGACACAAAGTGTCGTAACGATACCCCAAAAGAAAATAACCAAAATAAATCTCCAAAAAAAAAGAGTATCTTCGAAAGAACATAAAGTACTAGTCGAAAGACATTAAAGTATCACCATCAAATCCAACTTATTCAAATCAAAACATAAAGATAAATCGTTCTCAAATGCAACTAAGTCTCGTCTAGTCGCTTCCCTCTATCTTAGCCGTAGAATGCTCACCTGAAAATGATGCTTAAAAACGTCAACATAATGTTGGTGAGGTTCATAGGTTTAAGACACACAATATATCTCAGGCGACCAGTTCACTGTGATTATAAAACATAGCAGGACAGTAAAGATAGTTATTATACAACTAGCATGTAATCATAACCAACTAACCAACTTACGGGACGGAACGTGCCCACGATCCAAATAACAATATCCAACATCAATTGGGACGGAACGCGCCCACGATCCAAGTATACAATAATGGGTAATCATTACCCTCCGATCAGACCACACAGAATAATAGTGAGTAGAGCTACTACTCTCCATTTGGATAACGAGAGCTACCCCCAAATGGACCACACAGAATCACCACAATAATCTCATCACATGCAATACACGTATAATAACACTTACAAGTCCATGCATTTTACGACCACATAATCACAGTAACTCAAAAATAGTTCAACACAAGCATCATTCCCATCCCAAGTTAAAACAAAGTAAAAATGGGACTATGAAACTCACCTCAAACTTCGCAGCTTCCAATTATCAAATCACAAATCTATATAACAAAAATAAGATCACATTACACGCGACCAAGCTAAAAGCTATAGTCCATGTAACATACATATGATGGATGTCTAAGGTTCATATAAACCACCATGGATTACCTAGACTCCATACTAACCACTACCAAACACTTACACTCACTAAATCCCTTGCATATACTTTTTCAGAATACGCAGATTTTTGGGGTACTTTTACCCACATAAAATCACAACAAAATAAGCTCTAAAACTCACACCAAAAATTCACCATGGTCCTTCATGAGCATACAAGCTTCTCCCAGAATTCCATGCACTAAAAACACACAAAAGTACTCTTTGAAAAATCAAACATGAAAACTATCCAGATTCGGATCTGAACGCACACCAAAATGTTTTGACCCAACAACCATACTTTCACAACTTATCATCGGCTAATTTTTGCGTGGAAGTCAAAGGGAATATGGAACTCAATTTATCCAGAAGGACTAACCCAAATTACACATTTTAAACCACTTTTGACCTCAATACTTTTAACCTAAATCTGTCCTGGTTTAACTGTTTTGACACCTTTACTTACAAAAATCATTAGACTGACTACCCGACCTCGAAATCAATCGTGGCTGGACTTTTTGGAAAGCACGTTCTCTGAACTACAATTTAGACTCAAGATTCATCAATTAACTCATATCAATCTATTAAATATCATCGTATCTTTACAGCCCTATGAATCTGTCCAAACCCTAACTCAATAATTAACATGTTTTATACCCTAATCTCTTCACCAATCATCATAATATTACTAATTAATGATCCCAACATGTTTTATATCATAAATTTAGAGAATTAAACATAAACCCTAGATCCATCATAACTTGTTACATGAATTATAAAAATTAATTGAATACATGAACTAAAAATTATACCTTGATCTTGATTTTTCTGCCTTGAAAATAAACCCTAAAATTTTTCTGCTTCTCTTCTCCCTTGGTTTGGCCGAATATCACAAAAGAGAGGGTAAGGGGGTTTTTGTTTTGTATTTATACTAATCTTAGGAATATTCTAGATAACCCTTTTAATTGGTAATTATATTTGGAATAAAATTTGTTTCTTTTTTTCCCCTTAAAACCCAAATCCGCCCCCCCCCCCCCTTATATGTATATATATTTTTATTTTTTTTCAATATTAATTATTACACTTAAAATCTTACACTCTCGATATTTTATAAAAGCCTATACCGAAACCTAACATCTTAACCGATAAACTTTCGTTTTTACGACAACTCGGAAAAAATTATCATTTTCAAAACAAAGTTTCCAAAAATAGAATTTCACACTCATTATTAGTATAACCCATAAAACCGAACACCACTTAATTTACCAACGCTCACAAACTTGAACACAACTCATTACGCAAAAACCCCAAACACAAAAGCATAGTCATTTTCCACGTCACCAAAGTGAACAAAATGAACTTGTTCCAAAACAACACTACTCAAGACACACCAATAGAGTCACACAATGGGATTTAGTGCCAAAGCACACGTTTATAAAACATATGCCACACAAAACACCTAAGTCACACCAATCAAAACTTAAATGAGTCAAAACTATCAGTTAGACTAACTTGCTAAAATCAAGGTTGTTACAATAGTTTTGAAGATTTTTCGTGGGAAAGAGCGTTTAGTATATATGAGAATGTCAATCGAGAATGGTGTTTGGAGTTTTTCTCCACGTTTTATTTTGAAAGAAAAATTGTGGAAGTCGTGAATGATAAATGTATCTGGTTTAGGCTTTGTGGTAGGGAGCATGTTTATACTTTGCCGGAATTTGCTGTTGCTCTTGGCCTATACGATCAAGATGAAATTGAGCATCGTTTGTTTCCACCTCATTTTGCGAGGTTGGTGAGGAAGCATAATGATTATGAGGGTCTAGCGGATTATTGGAATAGAGTAGGAGATCCAGGTTGTGGTAGAAGAAACTCGTCCAAGTTAAGGAATACTATTATGAAGATTTTACAAAAATTGATCGCTTGGGGGGTTTTGCATAGAATAGGTAGCAGGGATAAGTGCAATCAACCGGATTTGTGGCTAATGAAATTGTTGGAGGAAGATAAGAACGGGAACACGGCTTGGATAATAGCCGAGTATCTTTCAAGAAGAGCACCAGGGATAAAGGAAAATAGTGTGATTTGTGGAGGTCACTATGTGACTATGTTGGCAAGAAATTTGGGTTATTTTGTGAATGAGGAATTGGAGAAATGTTCGGAGATGAAGGAGAGTGAGACGTGGGATGATAAAAGTTTCGGTAGAGAGTTGGATAGGAAAACAAGGATGTTGGGAGCTTGGACAGAACCAACGATGGTCGCACCTCAAGGAGCACCACAACAACCTTATCAACAACAACCGTATCAACCACCACCACCAATTGGGAATGTTCATGCCCCGGGTAGTTTTGACTCAGGATGGGGAGATTGGAATCGTGAATTGAATGAGATAGAGTGTAAGGAAGTGTGGAGAGATTCTATGATGATGAGGCAAAATTACAACTATGATTATTCCATGCCGATGATTCAACATGTGGCTCGTGATGCTGACTATGAGGTACCTCCCTACAACCCACCAAATGTTCCACCATACCCAATTCAGTATGACCCATATCATGGCCAATATCCTTATCCGTATCCCGGGTATGCACCATTCCCCGATCCAGTGCCAGTTTATGGTAGAGTTCCTACAGTTGGAGGTTCTTCGTCAGGTGTTGGAAGAAAGAAGACAAAAAGCTTTCACAGTTTTTGAAGGAGAAGAGAATTATGAGGAAGAAGAAGAAGAGGAGAATGATGACGAAAGTGAAGATGAGCGGGTTCATGGCAATGAACACATGGATGCCGATGATTGATGATCATCGAAGATTTGGTAGTGTTTGTGTTTTAAAAACAATGATGGGTCGAATAATTTCTGTTTCCACTACTTTAACTTAACTTTATTAGGATTTTATTATTTATGGTTTGTTTTGAACTACTTTTGTTTCTTTTAGTACTTTGTTTTGTTTGTTTCGCATATAGTTTTTGCAGGGGAAGAATTCACAGAAGCTTAGTGTTGATCAATATTTGGAGTTAGAAGAACTCATGTGCTTACTTATGGTCAAATATGCCTATGCGATTTTTTTTTCCGGGTAGTATTTTTATTTTTTCTTTTTAACTAAATTTTTTCCCATTTCCTTTACTTTTAAGTTCATTTTATTACATTGAGGACAATGCAAAACTTAAGTGTGGGGGAGGGAAGAAAATAGGAAAAATTGGTTTAATTTTTAAATTTTTAAGTTTTTAGTAGAATTTTGGGATTCAAGTGACTAGAGTTAGGTTCGCCCTTGATGTTCTAGTTATTTTCTTTGTTATAAAGATTGATTCATTGGTAAAAAAAAATGAGGCTATTTGAATTTTTTTTTTTGAATTTAATTAAGTAAGGAGAGCTATTGATAACTATTGCTAGCACATGTTATAACCCACCTTAAATTGTGAGGATTTAAGCCTTTTTGTATATAGCATTTCTTATGCTATATATTTCATTATGAGTGTGCCGGTGAGTATGTTGATTCTAGAACTTGTACATGTTATGCATTACGGTTAAAATTACTTTTGAGTAATAAAATATATTCAAATGATAAGAGGCAAATTAGGATTTACACCAAATGGCCGACCGTTTACAAAAATATTTTTTGCTAACCACATCGGTTAGTTAACCTATGTATTTGGAAACCATTTGTTAGCGTGAATATTTTACGCTAGACACCCTTAGTTACACCTTCTGAGCCTATCTTTTCTTTTGATTAAATCCAGAAAAATACAAAAAGATTTTACACCTTACACCTTAGCCTTACCCAAATCAAGTTCAATTGAAGTTCAAAACTATTTATTTTTTGATGATTACATGTTGACCACACTTTGTATGTGTATGTGTTGTTTCAATGAAGAAGGAGGTCGCTACTCTTATTTGTATTTTTTGTAGCGTGTGCTCATCCAAAGTGTGGGGGTGACGAAAAAGAAAGTGGTTATAAAAAATAAAAAATAAAAAAAAAAAGGGAATGAATAGCCAATGAGCTATGAATGTATGAATGGATGAAAATAAAATAGCAAATGAGCTATGAAGGAAGAAAGGAGTTAGTATGAGATGCGGAATAATAATAATCGAAGAAGTTTGGTGGAGTGATCATTTGAGGTATAAAGAGTTGGGAACGGAATTTGGACTTGATTCTTATTTGTTTTTATTTTGTAGAAACCAATCACAAATAATTCCCATGTCTTATCCTTACCTTTACCAATTACTTGACTCATTTTTAGCTTTCGAGCATCCGGATTTAGTGATGGCTTTGTTTAGATATGTAGTGCATGGATGTTCTAGTGACCATCCAGGTTTTTGAATAGTTGAAAAACGTTGCTAGCGAGCTAGTGCGTGTTTTGGTGACCATCCGTTATGCAAATAATATTGTTAGCGAACCAAGGTACAATCTAGTGACCATCCGTTGCTTAGCTAGTCAAGAATTCGTTGTTAGCGAGCTATTATGTTCTTGTATAAAATATTTGCACAATAGCTAGGTAACCGTAACCCTTAACCTTAAACCCAAATAAAAGACCTCTTTGATGTTTTATTTTGTTGTTTGGATACTCGTACAAGCTTATGGTAAGAAACGTGAATCATGTCTGAGCAATTGAGTGATGTACCATTAAATTTACCCTTGAGTGTTGAGTGAATTTAAAATTCCTTTGTGAGATGCTTAGTTATGTTATCAAGCTCAAATTAACTTGTTTATGTTTCAAGAATTTTTCGTAGTTAGAATAAAAATAACAATTGTTCCATTGGGATGGTTGTTGGATTTTTAGAATCATAATGAAGATGCCATTGATATCAGATTTTTCTAAAAGCTAGACTTGCTCGAGGGCGAGCAAAACTCAAGTGTGGGGGAATATGTGTGGAACGGTTTTGTTCGTTTGAGATATTTATGTATTGAATGTGTTTAGCATGCGGAATCTACTACAACACACTTAAAAGAACACAAGGTGGTGAGTTTAAGTAAACGTGAGAATGCAATGAACAAAGAACACAACTTTGGTTAACACAAAACGATTCAATATTATTGATGAAATAATACGGATGATCTAAATATCACCGGGATTACAAAGTAATCTTGAATCTTAGATTGTAAAAGGATTTGTGAATTGAAGTAACTAAGTTACTTGAGAGATAGTTTGGTTTTGGTTAATGGTTTGTAAAGATGCATGCATGAAGTGGTGACTAAGATATCCTTTTATAAGATAAGGATATCTTATTACAAGATTGTCAAGTGGTTGAATATAAAACTATACTTTGACTATATTGGCGCCTACAATTAAATACAACTACCAATGTACAACTCTGCCATATTCTTCTGTGGTTCACAGAAGACTAAACTACTTCTACATAACGTATAACAATGTACAAAGACTAATAATTCAACTAAATATCTATTACAAAATATCTAATCGACTTGACATAAGCTTGGCAGGCTCTTCATCAACTAGCAGTACCTTCTACCCAGAAGGTACTGGTAGAACATCTTCATACACTTCAAAATCAACTAGCAGGCTCTTTAACATCTTTGGCAGGCTCTTTGACTTGAACATTTTATTCCCAACAATCCTCCCCTAAACTTGTTATTTCCATTAAAATACACAAGTTTCTGATGAATAAAATACATACCTTGAGGATTTGAGGGAACTCTTCCAAAAACCTTCACTCTCTGTTCTTCCTTTTTCTTTCATATTGCTCAGATATGCTCCTCAGCAAACTCTGAACAATTTCTGAGTTCTCATCATCTTTGTCACATCTTAATCTCTTGGAGATCATAGTTTTAAGCACTTCATAACTAAGTGGATACTCTTTCTCAGCCAACATAAAGAGTTCTATCCCACTCTGTGTGAAAAGGTGATGAATATTGCTATGGCTTAGAAATTCCCAAGTTGTTGAAGGATCATAATAGGGAAATTTCCAATGAACATCTTTGGGTTCAGGATCAAACATCCTATTGAATTCTACCCATAGTTCTTGTTCCTTAGCATCTGAACTAGAAGTTGTGTCTAGCCTAATCTGCACTAGATTCCACAATTCTTCCAAATCTGCTATGTCACATGCTCTAACTAAATTTTCAAAATTCTTAAAGATAGCAAACTGTCCCCCAACCCTTGTTATTTTCCATGATTTTCCTAATCTATCATGGTTGATCTCCCAATCAATAATAGGTCGTCTACAGCTAATTGGATCAGCATGTATGATAGTAGGCAAAGTAATCAACATTTTACTTACTTGCTCTGTGTCCAATTTTGCTACTTCTTTCTTCTGAGCATCCTTCTTCTTCATTGAGGGGTGTACATCAGATGGAACATTGTAGTAAAGACTTTTGTAGGCTTGAAGATACAGGAAGAAGATTTCATCAGCAGATTTCTTCTTAAGTTGATAATCAGTCCAATTTGCTTGACCTTTCAGAAATCTCTTCATAAAAATCACCTGATCTTTCTGAGCTTGTCCTACCTTAAAACCTCTCTTCTGACTTTCCTTCATCTTCTCAAAAATGTCATCCAAAGCTGCTTCTTTATACTTGTTGTTGATGAATGATTCAAGTGCTTCTGTTTTCTCATCAGAATTGAGATTCTTGTCATTTACTATAATTGCTGCTTGACCTCTCACAATTGGATCATTATTGATAATCCATAACATCTGAGCATCAAAGGTTTCTTGAGCAATTTGAGTATCAAGAAGAGTCTGAGCAGCATCTTCAACATCTTTCTGCTCTTTCATTACTTCAAGCATTCTTGAAGCTTCAATAGCTCTTAGCTCTTCTTCATGAACTCTTTTGGCCTCTTCTTCTCCTAAAGCCATCTGAATTTGCTGAGTTCTTTTTAACTTCTTGGACTTTGGCTCATCTTCAATCATAATGCTTTTGCCCTTATCCTTTGGAGTTGGTATTTGTGATGGAGCAGAAGATTGCTCATCAGCAGCAAAAATCCTCCCCTGAACAAATAAATTCCCTTGAGGCTCTAAATCCCTCTTTCTCTTGTACACTTTCTCAGCAGACCCTTTGTACCCCATAGCCAATAGCCTTTCTATCCTAGCAGGCTCTTCTTCTGGCCTAGCAGGCTCTTGCCCTGCTCCAACAGGCTCTTCATCATAAACTTGAGTTCCTTCATGGAATTCAAATTGAGCCTCTTCCTCATCTTCAGCACTATCCATCCTCCCCTTTTTGGAAGAGTGACCTATCCTATCATCATCTGACTTTGAAGAACTAGATAAAACAGCCTTTGCAGATCTTTTACCCTTCAACTTCTTCACTTTATCCTCCAATTTCTTTACCCTCTTTACTAATTTGATGTTGATCTCAGAAAACTTCTTGTTTTGACTTTTAAGAGCTTCTTCTAAGATCTTCACCTTCTCCTTTAGTTCTTGCATTGTCTGAGGTGATTGGGGTTGTGATACATGATGTGATGATGTTGGTGGTGTTGGTGATGGTACTGGAGATGGTATTGGTGATGTTTGATGTGTTGGTGAAATGTAACCATGTGAAGAACTAGATGATTGTGTTTCAGCTGATGGTGTTGGTTCTTCTGGATGTTGTGGTAACATTTCATCAAAAAGTGGAATATCTTCCCCTCTAAAACCAATTCTCATATTTGAAAATACTTTGTGAGAAAGTTTTGGTGTGTCATAAATTGAGTCTGTGGGAAGTAACAAATGTTTTAATTTTGCAATGATGCACCCAATAAATCTTGGATACATCAAAAACTTTGTTTCACTTTTCACATTTTTAATCAATCCTTCAAAAATATGTTTTGAAAAATTGTATTTTCTGTTTGTAGCTAAGCAAATGAGAGCAGAAGCCATGTTTCCACTAAATTGCTCCCAAGAGGTTTTCTTCTAGCTCAAACAGTGAAGGATTGTGTGAATCAAAAATCTCCATTGTGGAGTAAGATGCTTTTTCAGAAAAGTGAGTTTGTTAGACTCAGCATGATACCCCATTCTTTGTAAATTTTCAAAAATTTCAGTATCTGGTAACTGACTAATACCATCAGAATCATCCAAATGAAGATGTCTTCTTATGGATGACTCAGTAAGAGTCAAATGTTTACCATCCACTTTGGCCTTAATTCTTTGTTCCCCATTTTCAGAAGTTTTAATTTTAGCAGATTGCCAAAATTGCAAAATTTGAGTTTCATAAATAGTGGGATTGACTAGTAAAGCAAACCTGATATAGGAGTTATTTAAAAAGTCCACTACTTGATGAAATGAGGCATTATCCTCTGATTTCTCCAAAAATGCTAATTGATTGTGACGTTGGACAAAGTTTAGAACAACTATGGAAGCCATAATGAAAATTTTGAATATGATGGTGGGATTTGTTGGTAGTACTGGTAGAAGATGAAAGGTGTATGTGAATTATGATAATGACTGATGAAAGAAGATATGAGAGAATTACTTTTAACCGACAATAAGAAAGATTATAATAAGTAATTGAAAAGGCGGTTAAAAAGATCTTTTATATGTGAAATATAATATAATATTATCATCAGTAATTTACATAACTACCCCAACGGCTAATTTTAACTACCAGGCCCAACGGCTAAAACTTTGTCTGACAGGCTCAACGGCTATCTAGCAGTACCATTTTACTCTAGCAGTACCAATTTTGAACTACCAGTACCTTTGAAAGTTTTATAAAAATCCCTTATAGTTTTTAGCAAACTACCAGCTATCAACGGATTTGAGTTGTCTTTACCAAAAGCCGTTTGCTTAAGGACTAGCTAACTATTTACAATTAAGTATGGTTAGTTAACAACCATATAGTTTTTGGTAAACTATCAACCATCAACGGATTTGATTTGTCTTTACCAAAAGCCGTTTGCTTATGGACTAGCCAACTATTTACAATTAAGTATGGTTAGTTAACAACCATATAGTTTTTGGTAAACTATCAACCATTAACGGATTTGATTTGTCTTTACCAAAAGCCGTTTGCTTATGGACTAGCCAACTCTTAAGTTTGTAAAAACTTGGTGAGCTGAATACCAAAAGCCATGATGGCCTAAAGATGGTGCAATTTCCTTGGATGGAGGAAATTTAAAAAGGCAATGATGCTGTGTATCTTGGATGATTAGTTCAACAAGTGAAATCATCTAATAGCATGCCTTTGAGTTGAAACTTTTCTTAGTTTGATCTAGATAGAACTTTCTCCTTGAGAAATGCTTCATCCCTTCTAGATATGTGATTTAACTCTCTCTTTTTCTAACTCTGCATCATCTTGTATGCTCTTGTCTTTTCTTTCATAAATTGGTTTTTCTTCCATTCTGAGCTATTAATTCCTCCCCTGAGATTGTTATCTCTCCTGAAATGAATATAACTTTTTGTTGCCCCTTTTTGTCTGGAAGAACTCTTGTTTTGGTATAAACCTGAAATGTGTTAGTTGCAAACCAAAAGAACAAAGTGCAAAGCACTTGATCTATAGCATATTAAACATTCAAGCCTTTATATGAACAAAACATAGCAATTTTATATTAGCAGGACCAATTATGAATTGACAGGACCTTTTGACTAACTAGCAGTACCATGTTTAAAAGTCAATACCAGTTAATTTTATGAACAAAAACACATGTTTTTCAAAGATTTATCATTCCAATACCTCCTACAAGATATTTGAATCTACCTAAATCAAAAGATTTGGTGAGAAGGTCTGCATAATTCTTTTTAGAATCAATTTTAACTACTTGAATTAACCTTTTCTCATTGCAATCCCTTATGAAATGGTGTCTTATTTCAATGTGTTTTGTTTTTGAGTGTTGAACTGGGTTTTTAATGATACAAATAGTACTGCTATTGTTAATATAAATAATGGTGTTAAGAAAATTGTACCCATAGTCAAGCATTTGATTTTGGATCCAAAGAACTTGCCCACAACAACTTGCACCAGCAACATATTCTGCCTTAGTTGTAGAATTGGCCACCATTGTTTGTTTCTTGCATTGCCAAGAGATAAGTCTGCAACCAAGAAATTGACATCCACCAGTTGTGGATTTTCTGTCTAGAGTTGCACCAGCATAGTCACTATCCGAATAAGCCACTAATTCAAAAGATGATTCCCTTGGATACCAAAGTCCCAACCTAGGTTGACCCTTAAGATATCTAAAGATTCTTTTGACTGCTGTGAGATGAGAGATTTTGGGATGTATTTGAAACCTTGCACACACACATACTGAGAACATGATATCTGGTCTTGATGATGTAAGATACATCAAAGACCCAATCATAGATCTATAATTGTGTAAATCCATATCTTCTCCTTCAGCATCCTTGAGTAGCCCTTTGTCTGGATCCATTGGTGTACTTGCAACTTTAGAATCAGCAAAATTAAATTTCCTTAGGATCTCTGCTACATACTTATCTTGGCTGATAAATATGCCTTCTTTGGATTGTTTCACTTGGAGACCCAAAAAGAAAGTAAGTTCCCCCATGGAACTCATTTTAAACTTATTATGCATAAGTTTTTCAAATTCTACACACAAGTCTTGGTTTGTTGATCCAAAGATTATGTCATCAACATAAATCTGCACTAACAAGATGTCTTTCTTTGTTCTTTTGAAGAACAAAGTTGGATCAATCCTACCTCTTTGGAATCCACTTTCTAGTAGAAAACAAGCCAATGTTTCATACCATGCCCTAGGAGCTTGGTGTAGACCATACAATGCCTTGGTAACTTTATAAACTTTGTCTGGATACTCTGCATCAATGAAGCCTGGAGGTTGAGACACATATACTGGTTCTTCAATTTCACCATATAAAAATGCACTCTTAACATCCATTTGATAGACAGTGAAGCCTATGAATGAAGCATAGGCCAAGAAAAGCCTAATTGCTTCAAGTCTTGCAACTGGAGCAAACACTTCTTCATAATCTACCCCTTCTTCTTGAGTATACCCTTGTGCTACCAATCTAGCCTTGTTTCTGATCACTATACCCCTTTCATCTTTCTTGTTTCTGAACACCCATTTGGTTCCAATTGCCCTATGACCTTTGGGCAAATCAACTAATATCCAAACCTTCTGAATCTTGAATTGGAGAAGCTCTTCTTGCATTGCTTCCACCCAACTTGAATCATCTAAAGCTTTGTTTATGTTTTTGGGTTCAGCCTGAGATAGAAAACATGAAAACAGGCATATATTGGAAATATCATTATTCTTTTCTTCATAAATAAAGGAGATAAACCCTTCTTCATCTGAAGACAAGACTTGAGATAAACCAACTTTAGATCTTGTTCTAACACCAGAATTTATGCTTCCAATCACATAATCAGTTGTGTGATCTTTGAGAATTCTAGTGTTGGGTGTTTTAGGAACTTCATATGTAGATGGAAGATTGCTAATCCCCACCTCTTCTTGGAAAGAATCATCTCTTTGAACATTCAATGGCTCAGCAGTATCATTACTTGAACTAGCAGGACCATCTGATGAACTAGCAGTACCATTGTCATTTGTACCACTTTCTTGATTCTCTTGATTCTGAGTTCCTTGATCATCTTCATTGTCTTCATTTGTTGTGTTTGAAGGTCCTTCTTGACTTGAAGATAGATCCATACTTTTCCAAATTGGCATCCAGATGAAATCTTGATCTTTAGGAGATTCAACATTGTCTTCAAAACCTGCATTATCATTAGTATTTGTACCTAAAACAGGCACATAATTCATAGATTCTGAAAGCCTATCAATATCAAACATCCAATCTGGTCCAATTCCTTTCACATTTGTTAGTTTCTCTTGAAACTCTATGTGAAGATTCTCTTCTACTAGCCTAGTGCAAGTGTTAAACACTCTATAGGCCTTACTCTGCAAGGAATACCCTATCAAATAGCCAACATCTGCTTTTCCATCAAACTTGCCTAAATGATCTTTGGTATTGAGAATAGTGACATGACAACCAAAAGGTCTCATAAAACTTAAAGATGGTTTTCTACCAAAGAAAAGTTCATAAGGTGTCTTTCTATGTGGCTTTGTCACAAGAACCCTGTTTTGTACATAACAAGCAGTACCAACTGCTTCAGCCCAAAATGAAATAGGCAACTTAGAATCTACTAACATAGTTCTAGCAGCCTCTATAAGTGTTCTATTCTTTCTTTCTGCTACTCCATTTTGTTGTGGGGTTCTAGCTACACTAAATTCCCTTTTTATGCCTTTTTCCTTGCAAAAGTCATCCATAACTCTATTCTTGAACTCTGTCCCATTGTCACACCTGATGACTTTGACTTTCTTATCAGTTTGGTTTTCTACCTCAGTGATATAGGTTTTAAGTATCTCACTAGTTTCATGTTTAGATCTTAAGAAGAAAACCCATGAAAATCTGCTATAATCATCAGTAACAACTAGACAATATTTCTTTCCATTCAAGCTGCACACATTAGTAGGACCAAAGAGATCCATATGAAGCATATGTAAAGCCTGAGAAATAGAGTTTTGGGTCTTGGGCTTACAAGAAGCTCTATGTTGTTTGCCTTTTAGACAGTCAACACAGGTTTGGTCGTTTTGGAAAATCTTTTTGGGTAAACCTCTTACTAAATCATATTTTGCAATAGTGTTGATTGTTTTAAAGTTTACATGACCAAGCCTTCTATGCCAAAGCATAGATTCATCCAATGAGGCTTTTGCTACCAAACAGGTTAGACTCTCCTTAGGATCAATGTTCTTTAAATTGACACTGTACATATTGTTCCTTTTTGGAATTTTAAGAAGGATCTGACTCTCATCAGGCATCTTAAAATCAGAAGAAAGAACCATACATTCATTGTCAGTAAATAGAACATTGTTCTTTTTGTCACACATTTGTGAGACACTAAGAAGATTAAACTGAAGTTCTTTCACAAAATACACATTTTCAAAATCTAGTTTACTGGTTTTGATAGTACCTTTACCAGTGATCTTTCCTTTTATTCCTCCCCCAAAGGTAACATATCCTCCATCAAATGTTTTGAAGTCTGAGAGGAATGACATGTTGCCTGTCATGTGCCTTGAACATCCACTATCAACATATCCTTGATCTCCAATATCAGATGAATGTTCCTGCACATGAATAAACATATTAGTTTCCTTGGGGTACCCAAGCCATGACAGACTTGGGTTTGCCTCTTGCATCAATGAAATCAAACCTTTTCAGGATTGTTGATGCACCTTGTGATTGGATTGGTTTCCAAATCCAACATGCTGAGGACTTAACAGCACTTTCCCTTTTAATCCATTGTGTGGTCTTTTGTCTATCAGTACCAATTTTGGCAATACCAATTTTGGCAGTACCATGTGATCTAGCAGGACCTTTTGGTCTAGCAGGACCTTTGGTTTTTGGTTTCCAAATTTGTGTTTTGACCACAGATTTCTTTTGAATAGGACTATTCACAACTTTTGGTACACATTTGAAAGTGTTTCTTGTACCCTTATCAGTTGATTTTGCAATAACAGGCTTATTTTGTCTAACAGTATGTTTAACATTTGTGGTGTTAGACTTAACAAAACCTTTTCTGGGGTGAGTAACATTTGTTTCAGACTTTGATTTACTCCCAGAAACCCATTTATTACAATAAGCATGAAGATGATTAAAGCTACCACAATAATAACAAGCCTTATTGAACATAACAAAGTCATCACCTAGTTGTTGTGACTTAAGGTTGTTCCAATTTCTTTGGCTTCCCCTAGGTTTGTTATTACAATTTTTACAACTTTCAACTATTTTCAAAACAGCTTTAGCCTTAGCTTTAACTTCTACTTTCTTAGGACTGTTTGGTCCTACTTTGATTCTTTTGATAGGAATAGTCTCATCTTCATCATCATCAGATACCCAATCTTCAATAATTAGGACATCTGGTCTCTTCTCAGTGAGCACCTTGGAGAGTGAGGCATTCTTAGCACTCTCAGAAGGTTCACTTATCACTACAGGTTTAGCTAATGGTTTGTTAATGACTTCATGCAAACCTGATTCAGCAAGATCTGATCCTGGAGGACAAGGAATTCCTCTATAAGGAGGTGGACATTCATTGTATCCTATCCCTGATTTTATTCTCTTATTCATCTGATTCTCTACTATGCTCCTAGTACACTCAGAAGCAATTTCCAATTTAGTAACAGTCAGTTGAATATTATCTCTAGCCAATGTCACTTTAGTGCACTCAGTCCTTACCATTTCTATTTCTGAATCTTTCAAAAATATTTGTCTATTAAGAGCAGCTTTAGCATCAGAAAATGTGAGTTCATTTTCTCTATAGTGAATGATTTGTTTTTCTAGTTTGGCCATACCACACTTATGGTCAAATAATGTTTGTTGGGTTTTTCTGAGTTCTAATGTTTGTGCATCATAAGATTTTCTTATAAGTTCTAATTCTTTAAGAAATTCACAATTATTAGAACATTTGATAGTTTGTACCTCAGGAGTGGAGAATGCCATCAAAGCCAATTCATCAGAAGTTGACTCATCTTCACCCATGAAACTCCAATCAAAACCCATGCCATCAATAGCAACCATTGCTTTTGGCTCAGCAACTTCAACAACCTTACTCTTGCTTTCAAAGCTTCCTCTCTTCTCAAAGCTTTCTTTATTTCTGTTGTCAAACCCTCTACCCTTGTCATCCTACTTCTTAGGTCTTCTACACTCTCTAGAGTAGTGACCTTTCATGTGGCAGTTGTAACACTCCACCTTTGACTTATCATAGCCAGCAGGCTCACTTCCATTTATCATTATCTTCTTGCCAGTCCTCATCAACAACTTCTTAGCTCTAATGCTTAAAAGTGAAAGTTGCCACTTTATGTCCATCACTTCAAGATCATCAGGATGAATCTCTTGAAGATCTTCAAATGTTAATACGGACCCATTGTGTTGAGATGTAAGAAAAGCACACCCAATTGTTTCATCTAAAATGGATTTGGTACTACTAGAAGTACTAGCAGTACCAAAGGTTGTGTTGGCAGTACCTTCTTCTCTGCCACCTTTGTCTTCATTATCAACCTTTGAGATGCTTGGGGATGAAACAAATGCCATATTTCCTGAACTTGACCCAGTAGTCTTCTTTACTTCATGTTCTACAATTTTGAAATTGTTGTAGAGATCATTGAGACTCATCTGGTCAATATCTGGCTTGTTCTTCCAAACAATGACATGCATAGACCATTCTGAAGGTAAACTCCTAAGAAATTTAGAGTTTAGATCTTCTTGAGTTATCATCACTTCATGGATGGCTAACTGACTTGCAAGCTTCTGAAGTCTATTGAACATACTGTCCAAAGACTCATTGGTTGTGGCTGTGAAGTTCTCAAATTGTTGTTTGAGAAGTGTTTTCTGTGTTTTCTTGGTAGCATCATTACCACCAAATCTAGCCACAATAGCTTCAAAAAGGGTTTTGGCATCTTTGTATTTGTTAAAGATCAGAAGTTGATCATTTGGAATAGTCATCAGTAACATACTCCTTGCCTTTAGATCATTTCTCTTCTGAACTTTTTCATCTGCATTTGATGGTTGGTCTTGTATTTGTGTTACAAGAGCATCATTTACTGTTGTAGTGGTGATTTGGGGTTTAAATAAGTTGCCTTGTTCAATGATCTCCCAAAGTGCATAGTCCTACACTTGAAAGTATTGTTCTACCCTTAGTCGCCACATTTCAAACTCATTTTGCTTAAGTAATGGAAGTTTAGCTGCAACATTTGTTTGAATATGTTCAACATCCATTGTTCTTTTAAATTAGTAAATATCAAGCCTAGCTCTGATACCACTTGTGGAACGGTTTTGTTCGTTTGAGATATTTATGTATTGAATGTGTTTAGCATGCGGAATCTACTACAACACACTTAAAAGAACACAAGGTGGTGAGTTTAAGTAAACGTGAGAATGCAATGAACAAAGAACACAACTTTGGTTAACACAAAACGATTCAATATTATTGATGAAATAATACGGATGATCTAAATATCACCGGGATTACAAAGTAATCTTGAATCTTAGATTGTAAAAGGATTTGTGAATTGAAGTAACTAAGTTACTTGAGAGATAGTTTGGTTTTGGTTAATGGTTTGTAAAGATGCATGCATGAAGTGGTGACTAAGATATCCTTTTATAAGATAAGGATATCTTATTAAAAGATTGTTAAGTGGTTGAATATAAAACTATACTTTGACTATATTGGCGCCTACAATTAAATACAACTACCAATGTACAACTCTGCCATATTCTTCTGTGGTTCACAGAAGACTAAACTACTTCTACATAACGTATAACAATGTACAAAGACTAATAATTCAACTAAATATCTATTACAAAATATCTAATCGACTTGACATAAGCTTGGCAGGCTCTTCATCAACTAGCAGTACCTTCTACCCAGAAGGTACTGGTAGAAACATCTTCATACACTTCAAAATCAACTAGCAGGCTCTTTAACATCTTTGGCAGGCTCTTTGACTTGAACATTTTATTCCCAACAATATGATAACGCTCAAATTGAACATGTTTTTAGTTACGTTATCGTTAGTTTTGTGCATCATATTTGGTTATATTTGTGTGTATTTGTTACTAAATCGTGAAAAAGTGTATATGCAAGTAAATATAGCCAAGTACAGGAAAAGATGATAAAAAGATGAAGAAATGAAGTGATTATGCACATTGGAGAAAAACGAGAGAGAAACCACACGAGAATTCAAGGATTTGATAATGTCAAAGATTTCTATGTTCATATATCGAGAAAAGATCAAGTTCTATGAAAGGAAGTAGTGCCACAACAAAGGAACAAGCACGTAACGAGAAAAGAAAGAAAAAAATAAAATGTGTGTGCAGAAGGCCCCATCCGATCGGATGGTGCCCGCATCCGATTCGGATGGGGAAGTGATGATTTTACCGAGAGATCCAACCGATCGGTTGGAGGAAGCTGAAGTTACAAAATCACATTTAATGACGAATTTAAGCCCCATAATCATGGTGGCTTATCATTTCCTGGTTATTTACTGATGAGGGACGTTTTTGCTTGAGGGGTAAGTGTTCTTACACTTATTTAAGAGATCCAAGGTTAGTTTACAAGTGTGACACCCAAAAACCTAGTAAAGGCTTACACCAAGTCCTTGCTAAACTTATTATCATTGCCCGAAAGCTTGTAATTGCTGTGAAAACGTCCAGGGAACCTTGAGTTCGAGTCTCAAGAGTTGTGTTCGAGTGTGGAGTTGTTTACGTGTGATCATAGGCGATTGGAGGAGTGTGGTTGCTATAGTTTCACAATTCTAGTTCTTGTAATTCCAAAACTAGGTATTTCTTGTTTGAGTTATTATGAACTACTTTTACTTTAAGATGAATGAAATTATGGTTTGTTACTTGTGTTTGATTATAATTGTTATGGAGTGATTTGGTTATACTTGTGTGTATGATGTGACAATTGTTGGAGTATTCTTATTTCATAGTGATGCATAAAAACATGTCTTGTTTTATGAGTTTGTTGAAATACAATCTAATCTTGCTTAATTGGTTGGTAAAAACAGTTCTAAAGATTAACAAAGGCCGAAAGGATTTTCTTTATGTTTTTATTCCAAAAAGTTAGTGCACGAATTAGTATGGACTATGGTGTGTGACAAGCACCATATTAACTCATTAAAATGGATTTGGAAACGATTTCATCACGAGAAAAGGCTGAAAGGATTCGTAGGAATTCTTAAGATAAGAAATACTTTTCAAACAACAAAGAGTTTAATAGAATTATCGTACTACCTCCGTCCCAAAATAAGTGTCCAGTTTGAATTTTCAGAGTCAAACTGGTTCAACTTTGACCTTAACTATTTTTGTGGGTATTATATAATATTTGATGCAAAATATTTAAATGGATTGTGTTTTAAGTGTATTTTTCAATAGTATAATTATTCATCAAGTATTATATAACACAAAAAAAAAATTTAAGGTCAAAATTGAACCAGTTTGACTCTGAAAAATCAAACTGGACACTTATTTTGGGACGGAGGGAGTAATAGTTAATCAAGGCCGAAAGGAATTAACTAGGAGATTGAATTTTTAGAGATGATTTCTCATGATAAAAATCATTGATTGTGAATCACTCATTTTAAGTTGTGCATCATTACAAGTTACACCCAACTTGGTAGATTAATCTATACAATTAGTCAAGGAATTACACACAAGTATATTTGCTTTGATTGATTGGATTTTACTTGTCTCAGAATTTGCACCAAATTGGATTGACAACCCTTTTTGTTAAAACTTATTTTACTAAACCCAAACAACAATTCCTTTGGGACGATCTCGACTTACCCACCTTTACTACCACGGACGAGTATACTTGCTTGTATGTGTTGATTAAAGAATTGGATAAATTGTGTTTATAAATTTTTAAAACTTGCACGACACACGACACATCAGCATATCTACTACTTGTTTGATTAATATTCCTAAGGTGAGGCAAAATATCTTATTTTAACACTTACTTTAACCAAGTATAGGAATAAAGATTTTTCAAGTTAGAGAATAAATATGAGACTATTACTAGCAATGCTCAATTAAGGCTAAACAGGACCATTTTTACGGGTTATACCCAACTTCTCTCCTGGAAGCAATTTAACCGTTAGGTTAAATTGAGTTTCTAGTGCAATAGGTTCTCCAGTAGTCATTCTCATGTTAGAAAGATATGAATTCCTATTTTTGCCTATTGACGTATAAAAAAAATGATAGTTTACCAATATTTGGCTTAATGTGACTCAACTAAATCCATTATAACTAAGGTGATGAAGATGTCATGTTATACACATGAATTTTAACAATGGTGTGTTGATAAACAATATGTTTTAATCTTGTGTTTAGAATCTAAGGTTGTTCAAATTACATAGCTTATTGTATGATCTAATGGATGACATCTTTTATGTTGAGTTGAAGTGTGTACTTTAAATGTGATTTGATCATCTAAGACCAGGGAATGTGTTTGTGTGTGACAATGGAATATGTTAAATTAAGAATGTTCCAAGAAAGCTCTTTGGAATTTTTATTCAACAAGAATCTAAGTAAGGTTACCAACTTTAATAGATCTTGTGAGCAAGATTTGGTTATGATTCAAGCTTGGAAGGGAATAGATAAAGATTGTATCTTTCAATAGGTTAGATGATCCAATGATAAAATCACTATGCTTATGAAAATACATATTAGAAGGTAAGTTAAGATGAATGCTAGTCCAAAGACCAATTCACAACTGAGGTGTAATGAAATTTCTTGTAACACAACCGTCCATGTCACAAGGAGGGAATGATGCATAGGATATACAATATCCTTTGTTACCTTTTTAACAAAAGGAACAATTAACGCATTGATTCTTTAGGTATAATGTTTTCCAAAACATCATGTTTTCCTAAATGAAGATATGAAGCTAAGATGTTTGAATCGGATAATCCTATCCTAAATATACCCGGTCTCAAGATTATATTTACTAAATGATGACAAGAGGGATTCACTTGAGTTTCTTATGTATACTCCTCAAGAGGTATTGTCACTCGGGGTGCATGAGGTTGGCTTTGAGATTGCATTTTAACATATGTTGTTAAAATGTTGATTTAAGGTTTAACGAAACTTATGCAAAGGTTTAAACGACAAAGTATTACTTTGATTTATAATACTTTGATAGCACTACTTATACCTAGTGGAAATTGATAAAAATGACCAGGAGCATCATGCTCATTTGATAGTGGAGGTTCTAGCCATAATGAATCATCTAAGTCCTTATAGGTGGAAAGTATGTTTGAGTTAGTTCAACGTGCATTTAATTCGGTACGAGTTTTGGACAAAGGGTTTTTTTTAGGCAATGCACTCAACGGATTCAAATGATGGTAAGGATTGTGGATTGGTTGATCTAGGTGGTAGGTCTTCTAGTGTGTCTAAATAAGGATATGGTGATGTAGAGGTTTGTTGTACTATGGGAGTACTTAGGATGATTATTTGTTCATAGATGTTGAAAACAACAAGGATGGATACTAATTCTTGTGGTCCATTGGTTGGTACAACTAGCGGGTGAAGTGCTTGAAGTTTTGGTCATGTTTGTAAAGCTTAGGGGCTGAGATATATCACAGAGGTGAATGTGTGATGAGATGATGGTGAAAGAACAAGTGACTTGTTAGGATAAGTGTCAAAGTGGGGTAAGTGCCACAGTAGGTGTCAAAGTGGGATAAGTGTTCTAGTCGTGATAGGATAAGTGTTTTAACATATGTTGGTAAAATACTTGGGTGTTGATTTTTTGGATATGACTTTTAATGACTACAATCGTAAGCCAAATTTACTTGAATATTTCGGACGAAATACTTAAGTTGTCAATCCTACTTTGTTGAGATTATAAAGCTTAGGTCGCACTCAAGGATAGCAAGACTTGATAATACATCTTTAACATAAGTGTGAGTTATGACTCGATGTAAATCGTTTTGGAGGATGACACATTATTTTCATGTTAACCAAGTGAGGCAACATATGTAGATACAAGACAATGTCTATAGTCATAAGTTAGACTTGTGATTTTGATATTGTATGTAATCTTTGCAAATAATGAGTCCGGATTTGTTAGAAAGTTGTCAAGTCACAAAATAAGTAAAGCTAATGGGTGAAGGATGAGTAAAAGATGGAAGAATGTAGTTAATGTGTGTAATGATTACAAAATCTTTGTGAACAGAGGTCCAAGGATTGCAAGGAACCAATTTTAGGGTTCTTTCCTTTATGGAGAAAGGTACCTTGGGTGGTTTTTGTGAATTTTCAAAAATTGATAACAGAAACTTATCCTATTGGTGCAAATGAAGTAATATGATCATAATGAGTGTAAATACAAGTGAAAAATATCCTAATGATAAGAAATGAGTGATCTAGAGAGCGGGATCTAAACGAAAATTAAGATGTATTCTCAGATGACTGGCGGTACCAAAGGTTATAATGGGCGGACCCAAAAAATTGGTGCCGCCCAAACCGTGGTCCAATTTTTGGCGGTGCCAAAAATTTACACGGGCGGAACCAAATTGTTGGTTCCGTCCCATCCGTGGGTGCCTGAAATGTTCACAGAGGGTATTTTGGACCCTCGTAAACTTGTTCAAATTCCGTAATTTTTCCTGGAACATGTGTAATTAATTAGTTGTGATAGAGAAACAACAATAAAACAAGTAAACACACATGTATGGGTATAGATCATGCAATGGGTAGAGATTTCACTAAAACGTGAAAAATGAAGATAGATAACATAACTATGTTATCTTCCTGCAAGATAAACCGTTAGTTCACATGATAGATTAGTAGCAAACTTATCATCCCATAAAGCACATAATAGTTTATAAATCATTGTTAGTTATTGTACTAAACACCTTTTTCAAAGATACTATATGTTTAGATAATCATTGAAGGTAGTGACACATTTTAACACTTGAACTATTAGGTGGGAGTTTGTGCGAAACAACATTTTTCAAAATACTTGACTAGTTTTACTTAGTTCTCATTTCTAAGTGAATTATGCAAGATTTTAATATAACATATGCGAAGAAAGTTATCTAAGTCTATAAGCAATGCAAAAACAATTTTCCAACTTAGTGCACAAAATCTAGCAAATGTCCTATTGTGCATAAACAAGAAATTGACAAACAAGCGAATAAATAACATGGCAAGATTGATACTTATGTTACACAAACAATCAAGTGTAAACAACAATTTGCATATATGCAACCAACATAAACCAAAACAAGTAGTCATTTAGCATAGCATAAAACGAAAGATACTTTTCGTCACTTTGCGTTTAAATATGACGATACCAAGCTTGATTAGTTTCCTTTATATTTATAAATATGACCAAATCTTTTAGTTTCAAAAGAAAGTATATCAATTTTCAAAATATACCAACTTAAATTTCCAGACTCAAAAGTTTAAGTATTTATGTCAAAACGAAACTTAATATTTTTGAAACACTGTAGTATTTGGTTTATTTTACTTATTTAAAATTAGACTCAGGCCATGAGAGTATTTTTAAATGAAAGTAGACTCAATTCTCTTTAAATTGATAGGTGGCACGACTCCTACGGACTTACGGTTAATTAGTTATGAATTTTTTGAAGTTGGCAAAAATTGCATACTGTGCAGATCAAGGAACCCTTCTCCAAAGGGTGAGGAACCCTTTAAAAGGTTCCGTCTGATCCGTGTCTCTTTGAGACAAAATGTCACAGAATGCTAAAACCATGTATTTTCGCATAGCGAGAATGTGTAGAACTTACTAGATTTTGTAGTAAACATATAATACACTTATTTTAACATCATTTCTACTTATGTGACTTATCTAATCATTTACGGAGATGATTTTTCAACTAAATTTGTAGTTATCCCAAACGCTCCTATCAAAATCATATTTCTTAGTAAACTTGCTCTAAGCACATAATATGACACTTACAAATTCTTTTAAGAAACATTTTCTCTTATTTTTCAAGGAAACCTTCAAGCTTGTATACGAAGTTATATTTAACAACAAAATTTCTAAGTAAAATTAGAGAAACACTTTTCATATTATATTCCGCTTCAATGGTAATTTGATACATGGATCGTACTCCATTTTAAAAACCATTTGTTTTGAAAATAAGAGCCACGAGGCTCTGATACCAATTGTGAAAACGTAAAGGGGGGTGAATACGTTACCGTTTAAAAACTTTAAATCTTTTGTATCAAATATCTAATCAAGCTTGCCATAATATGAAAAATGTCAATTATAGTCTTATGACTAATATAAAGCATATAGTAAAACAAGTTGTCACACAAGTATAAACATCAAGCCACAACACAAACAATAATATGGTACAAGTATAAAAGTAAAGCAATAAGTAAAAGAAAGTGCAAACCGGACACGATGATTTATAGTGGTTCGGTCATGGAGCTCTTCTTCGCCCTACTCCACTCTCCGAGTACCCAACTCGAGAGTTACTTCACTAAATCAACAAGCTCCCTTCTTGGCGGAGAAAACCTTACAAACGTCGCTTATACTTTTTTCGGTACAAAGCTAAATACCGGGTTCTAGTTCGAGGTAGAACCAACCTAACGTCGCCTATACAATATTTCCGACACTAAGCTAGATGTCGAGTCCTTCTTTGGGTACAACCAAACCCATTATGTTTTATGGACCAACATAACAAACCTTGTGTTTTATGGTACAAACACATAAACCATCTAATCTAGTTTGGTGAATAAATTGTGATGATACAGTGATGTTTACAATGATGATCCATGGCACAAATGTCTAATGGATATGAATGACTAATCAAAATGAACTTCCGTTGATAGGAAGCCTTCAATGGATGAAGACCACAAGTTCCCTAAGCTTGTTGTGATAGATCTTCATATATATATGCTTGTGGTGGATGATGACCCAAGATCTCTGAGCTTGCTTCACAGGATCATTTTGGGAGTATGCTTACAAAATAATGAAAGTTAGAAGCATTATGATCATGATAATGAGGGTGATTAATGTATGTTACTACTGATCTAAATGTATCAAAACATAGTAGAGAGAATGTGTGTTCAAGTGGTGAGGAAATGGGTGGACAATGGACTGGTATTTATAGCCAAAAAGGTCAGCAGACCACGGAACCAAAAAAAAGGGTTCCGCGGGGTTCCGCCCTTTATAGAAAAGGGTTTCTTGGGGGCCTGACAGAAAATCTTCCAAAATCTTTGCAAATCTTGTTCAAATCTTTTTAAAATATTTACATGATCTTACTAGTATCTTACAAAGATATTTTCTTAGATTTCACTAGGTTAGGATGATGCATGTAGTGATGTAACAATACATTTTCATTTTGATTAAAATGTATACAAAAGTTTGTTTGTAAAATGTATTACTTAACTAGTTAATATATGTTTAACAAGTTGTACCATGTTAGTTTATGTGTTACTAAAAATGTTAAACTACTTATGCTATTATAGGACTTAAGTTATTATGTCATTAACATATTTTTCAAAAGTATGTAAACACATTTGTCTTAGTTTGACACCTAAAGTGCACTTTGACACCTAATGTGGCACTTATCCTATTTTGACACCTAAAGTGCACTTTGACACCTAATGTGACACTTATTTTATTTTGAAATGAATACAACTTAGGAAACATGATGTACAAGTAAAAAATACTTGTATATGCAAAATGTAAAGTGAGGTTTGAATTAGAATGATAAACCTATAAAATACTTAAAGACTCTAAAAGTATTTTAAACATTCTAAATGGTTTGTTAAGGGGTTTGATCATAATGCCACATAACAAACGTGTACGAACCTGTGTTGTAGCATACGAGAACTTGAGACGTCGAGAGGTGTTGAATATATGTTGAGACAAAATATGATCATGAGTAACTTGTACATTTAACGTTATGTATCAAGTTACATGTTTGTCATCAATCAAAATAAACGAGAGTGTATAGATTAAATATCGTAATATTTACACTAACAGATTGTACACATGATAAGTCCTCGAGTTAGCAGCAACCTTAAGCTTCCCTGGATCTTCACGATCATTCATCGGATAACAAAGAGCACCGAACACATGTAGATAGGAGATATCCGGTTTTCGTTTGTTAACAATCTCATTGGGTGTTTTACTGAATATGTTTATGGTCTATCATCTTAAAAGTTTGAACTCTTCTCTCCATTTGTAAAAACACTGTAAAATACATATGCACATGTGCAGGGGGAGTATTTCTGAAAAATGAAAACTTTCGAAGTGTTATCAAAACATTTTCATACAAACACTTTGATTGATTTTTATAAAGCGGTTTTATGGCTACGATCTATACCTAACCTTATCACAATTCACAATTCTCAAATAAAAAGGTGTTATAAGTAGTTTTGTATTAGGTATTATCCCATGGTCCAACCAGATCCGGAGAGACCTACCAAGGGACTTTACAAATAGATATAAGTCCTTAGGTAATGGAGATGAATGAGAAAGGAAAATAATGCTATCAATGGAAGAGCTATCACTGGAACAGTCACAAAAAGGTGATAGTAAGGACGATATGATATGCATTGAAGGGGTTGAAGAATGAAAAAGAAAAGTTATGAAAGGGTTAAAAGAAATGAAAACCCTCCATACACTTAGAGTAGAAACCGGGTCAATAAATCTGCTACCGGTTATCACAAAGATGATACTAGTATTGAAGACACACATCATGGACCCAGAGATGCAATGCGCAACCCTTCCCCAACTACTCAAATTCCTCTAAAGGTTATTGTTTCATTTCTCACGGAGACAAACATGTAATCTATCAACATCTCACTCCACGAATTGTTGGTATTGAAAAGGTGGCAGTCTGCTCCAGCCTCCGATCACTAAAACCAAAGCGTACTTTCCGAGTCTAGAGATAATGAGATTCAAAATAAGATCCGTATAGGACATAAATTCCATATATATACACTTGTTATTCATAAATAAGAACACAAGTTGTACGAGATTCTTTCGCATATCTAAGTAATCTTGCCAGAACATTCATAGTGGTAATCAATTAGTAATCCACGATGATTGAATGGAATCCTGCCAGTGTCAACATCAAATAGCACTGATAGTGGGTCTCATAGTTAATCCGTTATAGATTAAGCATGGCTGTTCTTTATGGTGGTAACTTTGTCACAAACGGTATACAGTAGTGGAGCGGTACTTAGGTGTACTCTAGTGGCTCGCCTGTATTGTTGCTAGCTTTCTTGAGGGCATCCAATTCAGGTAACAACAGGTGGGGTAATTCTTTTGGATTATCTGGCACTTTGAGCTGGAAACCCTACCAAGGAGATTCCTTTCACGAATCGAATCCTAATAACGTAGGTCTATACTTGGATTTATCCAATGTATTGATTTTTGCTAGGATCCTGGACACACGATTAAGGTGGTTAAACCTTCTAACTTTGTGTGTATGATATGTTGTGTTAAAATGATTAAGTGCGCGGAATTCACTCAACCAAACTTAGAAGGTTGTGTATGTTATGGAAATGGAATTGTTATGTTTGTTAGTTAGCAATGAACACATAAAGATTATCACCAAACGATTCAATATTATTAAAGATAATAATACGAGTGACCTTGAAATATCACTAGGGTTACAACCTTGAATCTTATGTTTCTATTACTTGTGATATATGTGTGGTTGTTCTAACAGTTATGCATGTTCTAACGTATGCATGGACTAACTCTTAACACTTCTATATTTTTCACACACTAAATATCACTAGTCTAAGATCTCTTTTATAGTCAAAAGATCTTTACAAATTGCTTAAAGTCTTGACCGACTTACTTGGTTAACTTATCCTATTGAGTGTCAGTACATCAGATACAACATGTATCTATGTATACAACTTGTTAACTAAGCACATGGAGTAAGATATTATCTACCGTATATTGTTGACCAAAATACAATAAATATCTTTTTGATCTTATCCTTCCATCAGCAGAGTTGTTCACTATCAGCAGGAACAATCTATCGCTATCAGCAGAATCATCAGCAGAGTTGTTAAGCCTATCAGCAGAGTGAAATGCTCTATCAGCAGAATCAACATCATCAGCAGAAACCATTTTGCACTATCAGCAGAATTATACTTAGAGTAGAATCCGATATTAAACATCTTGAATATTTAATTCCCAACAATTTTTGTCCTTAACAGGATTTGGAGGCCGATTCGCCCGACCAAGTTGAATGGAATCAAGACATATATCAGTAAAATAATTGTAGTGGAACAATTCTCTAAGAAAAGGTCCACGATGATCGATTGGCCTGATATTATTATCATCTACATTTTCTATAACACGTAATGATGAATATAGTCACTCCTGAAGCACCACCATATATATCAACATTTTCAAAGTACACATGCTCATACTCTAGTGATCAATCCTTTATGAGTTTAAGACAAAGATTATCAAGACAAACAGATACATTAAATACGGATTCAAGAAAAATTCAAACAAGAAAAGATACGGGGAAAGTCATAAGAGTTAAGATCAGAGTATAAACACATAACAAGTGGTATGAGTATGTCGGAGAGGACACAACAACAAATCAATTGAAGATGTTGATCGAAGGCAAGACGAAGGATCACAAACATGAACGAAACAAAGTAGTCTAACAAGTCTATTACTAACAAGGTTCAAGATCAAGGCACAAATGTTGAAGATTAAAAATCCAGGTTCAAAGAATGAAGATACATCATTATAAATGACCACCCCTTATGGGGTGATTGTTAGCATTAAAAAGTGATAGTCATTTATCATCGAAAAAACCTTGCTATAATGTAATAGCTTATCATAGATTAAGCAGTGGGCTCGTAGACTTGGATAAGCTAATATATAACTAGTTAAGCTAGCCTAATCCATGTATTCATCCATATCAAGTCCAATCCAAGCCCAAGCCCTAGCCCACGATGACTCAACACGAGGTCATCTATCCTATGTATTTAAACGTCCCATACTCTTCATTTGAAGAGTGTGAGTGCCGTTTGCAAGTGTGTGTAATCGAATAAGCATTCCACCTAGATTCCTTTCTCTCCATCTTTTCTCTTCCACCTCTCTCTCTCCATCTCTCTCTCTACACCTCCACCTCTCTCTCTCTCTCTCTAAAACTTTTTTTATCATCTACTAGTAATCAGACTCTTTTGCATAATAAGATTTACACGTAATCTTCACCTACTTCTTCATCTTCTCTCTAGTTCATCTTTATCTCTCTAAACTTATATACTACTATTTTTGTGATTGATTAACGATGTAAGAGACCTTACAAGGCTTTTTTTTCATGCTTTTTGTTGGTTTTTTTTCAATTATGCATGTCAAATGGCCCGATGCGAATTTTGGTTTTTCCATATTTTGATCATGACACACGTCTTTATTTGTCATGTGAATTGTCATTAGTGTGATAGTTTTTTGGCAAAAGAAAATGATTGGCGTCGGTATATTCAGCGAAGAAGATTACTGGTGTGTTGTTTTCGATGATGGATTTTCAAACAAGTAACCTACTTATTTTAAACATTATAATATATTTTCTTCATTCCAAAATAATTGCCATACTTTGTTTTTTTTTTTCTCAACTTTCACCTTAAGTATTTTTGTTTGTGTTATATAATACTTGATGAAAATTTTATTAATAAAATTATATTTAAAATTCAATTCATTCATATATTTTGCATTAGTTATTATATAACCAAAAAAATATATAGTTAAGGTTAAAGTCGAAAAATGAAGACTTCACGAAAATTATTATTTGAAGAAGGGCGTAATATATTACACTACATGGTTTATCGTAATGACATGGAAGCTTACATGTTAAAGTAGTCGGTAAACTAAGTTTTTATATGCATATTCTCTCTATTATACATTTCTCGGTGAACTTTGTAATAAAAAATATTTTTTTTTGGGGTCCACCTGCGTAGCCCAACAGGACCAAGTTAGCCCATGTTCTAGGATATTTCTTCTCCGGTTAACGCTACGTATTCTCATACTGACGTGTTGCTTCCAGAATCTAACAACCGACTAGGTATTCCAGATCTGAGTTTTATTTCCCTTTTTCTTGGTTCGGAGTTCATGGATTTTGATTTAGGTCTTTTATTTTCGGTTTATTTAACCTTGCATGTCATTTTCGTCTTCAGTTTCGTCGGTACCGGTTATTTCTGGCACCGGATTTGACTATACTTATCTTCGGCACCGGATATGGCTTGGTTTAATTAAAGATTCAATCTTTTAGCAAGGTTAACTTTTTTTCTATGGTGACAAGCTTTAATTTGTTTTCACAGTTGTATTAGAAATGATATAGTTTTAATTTTTTTTTATTGTTATTGAGTCAAAGCTTTCGGTTAAAGATTTAAGCTTTAATGTTTTGATTTAGTCTAACTGCTATGATTTGTTGTTATAAGGATCTAACCTTTCAATCTTTATTGTGTCTTTGAATCTGGAAATGAGATGAATAGCTTTTTTCTTTTTCTGCAACAATCTGATTATCGAGGATGGAAAAAGGTATAATTGCTTCTTAGTAAATCCTAGAAGTTGCTTAATGGAGGTTGTAGGAATTATGATGTTACCGTTGACTAAACGTGTAAAGACAGCTTAATTTATTGAATGGATCTTTTAAGTTTACTCATATTGAGCTTTGTAAATTTGTGTATCTGTTAACTGTTTGCCTGTACCCTTTATATCTGCTAATGTTTTCCGAAATAGTTAGTTATCGTATGATCAAGTACACGAAATTGTGTATGGAAATTGGTATGTTGAATAGACCATGGTAATTGGATAAGTAGTTGTTTTGAGTTTTTTGCAAATTCTTGATGTGCAGATCTATAGTTACCAGATAAGCAAAGTCAGTTTTACAGTTGATTATGGTGAACTAATGCATAAATTCATTAATTTGTTTGTAGGCTAATAAAAATGCTAAAAGGAAAGCAAGAGCCAAAGAGCTAAAGGTGCTACACAAAGCTAGACAAAAGAATGTTCAGGTATTAATATTGTTCCGTTATCTCATTTTTAACAATGTCATAAAGAGTTCTTCTATCAAAAAGTTGATTTAACCATGACTTTATTTATTGATGCATAACAGAATGCAAGTTTCTTACTGATATGCTGTTTGTACATTCATTTCCCAAAATCACAACTTCGTTTTGATAAATTTCGTTTCTTTTTGTATGTGCAGCTTATATCATTGGATATGGGTTCGTACTGGTGCTAAATACGTAGGAGATTTTAAGGAGTGTCTTAAAGCTGATCTTAAAGAGGTTACTGCATCGAACGGAAAAATTGTAGTCTTCATTGATGAGATTCACACAGTATTCAGTGCAACTCGGTAGCTCATTCTACTTAGCCTGCTTAATTTCTGTGGTTGATTTGTAATATTATTTTGTCTTAATGTGACGGTTATTTGCGTATACAGGAACTACTGGTGGAGCAACAGATGTTGGTAATCTGTTGAAGCCAATGCTCGGTCAGGGTGAGCTTAGATGCATTGGAGCAACCACATTAAATGAATACAGAAAATATATACGCGTCGGTTATAGACAAGGTCAGTAATTAAACTGAAAGTATATAGATGTTTTGGTTACTCTCTTTATTCTTAATGGATGTTTCTTTGGCAAATGGAATATGTTGAGCTAAATCAGGGATTGAAAATTGCGATGAGCATCTCTGGTGAGGGAGATGCATACCTGCAAGTAAGTTTATAAGCATGCAGTTCTGTTTTTGGAGTTGCTATATTTGAATGGATGATAATAAAGATATTAACACTAACCAACTTACTCCTATCACTAATGAATACAGGAAAGTCAGTTCAGTTTTGGAAGGTTTATAACGAAGACCTACTTTTGTGCTCCATAGTCGTGTGAACTTCGGTGGGAGTGGTTTATCTTCTTGCGTGCCTTTTAGAACCTTTTATGCCATCTTTTTCTTTTGAGGTAAGTAAATTTGTATTTCTGCACAAAATTTTGTGAAAGAAAGTTGTTGTGTGTCCATAAAAGACCACTTTTATAAGTGTTCCTTTCAATTTGTTGTTACAGGTACTCAAACAGCTTAATATGCCTCTTCAAATATCCGTTTCTGATGTAAAGGTTGATGTTGTAAAGGACAAAAGTCCCTGGGAGATCGTACCTGTCAGTTCTTTGGAATTGTTTACCGGAACTACTAGACTGTTTGGGATCCCAAACGACTTCTATAAGAAGCTTCAATAAGCTCTCCCAAATAGTCCTTTTATGATCTGAAATTTTAGTAAGTAATTCTAAAACAATCCATTTTCACCCATTTTCAATAAAGTTCTGGGTAAATTTTTTTCACCTTGAACTAGGTTTAGTGCGGCCAGAACTTTTCTTCACATTTTGCACTTATATCAACTGAATCAAGCGAGTGGTCAAAACTTGAAAATGTGGAACAGAGCTGGCTGTGATTTTCAAACTTCAAACATAAAACAGGTAACACACATTCCTTAATAGATTTTCGCACTTTTAGGTCCACATCTAAAAGTTTATTGATTCCACATTGTTACTGACAAGTTCAATATTTCGGTTTTTCGTGGTACGTGCGAGTTTGTTTTCTTTAGAAATGAATCTTTTCTCTTTTAATGACTCATATTACAACTGATTTGTTTTTTTATAACCAGATGTAACGATGGCCTTAATAGGCAACACCAACGAAGACCACACGAAGCAGGGGAAAACCAGATGGCGATGGAACTACGTGCAAATCTCATTCGATCAAACGGCCGGTCTTATGCTCAGGTTCTTGCTTCCAACAGGTGACGCTTTACACTTCCATTCATATTGATTATCTTTTTATAGTGCATTCTATAATTCTGTGATGTTTAGTACGTGACCTACTGTTAAGGCATAGTCGCTAAAATGATTTGTTTCTGTAATGCAGGTTTGAAGTTAAATAATACATGGCCGTGTGACAAGAAGAAAGAACAGCGACTTCATGAGCCTGCACAAACAACAGTACACACAAAGAACACACGAAGGTAAGGACATTAGGCTTTTTCATTCCTTTTGAAAAAAAGGTCAACACATTGTCCATAGGATTTAGGCTTTTCATTCCTTTTGAAAAAAAACCACAGGGTTTCGTATACTGTGAAAACTTTGAATTGTACAAAATAACAGATTATTGTCCCTATAAGAAAAAAATTGGTGTTGGGCAAACCATTAACAAAAACTTGATTATATGCGTTTTTTTGCTAGGAGGTCGAGACTCGGTATTAAATTACCTTTGTATAATGGCCGATGCGCTGTCGTTTTCTTGCTGCTGAGAATATACGAATGCAATTAATCAACTAAAGGTATACGATTGTAGCTCAGCTTATCACTTATCCTCTCCAAACTGTACATACCTAACTAACTATCTGATTTTTATATTTTTAACTTTCTTAGCATTTTTACGAACGTTTATTTAATGATAGGTCAATACATGTCGGTAAACGGATAACCGTCCGAAGAGGTTGAAGAATAATGTTGTCAACAAATGTTACAGGTAATTATCGCTAATTCCTTGAGTTTTTTTTTTTTTTTTTTTTTTTTTTTTTTTTTTTTTTTTTTTACCGTTCTTCTATTTCGTTTCCAGGAGGCACCAGAGCAATGGTATTGTGCCTATTTGGGCCAATGTCTTGATTATAGCTTTCATAAAACAGACTTCTTTTGAAAACGTTTTAAATTTTTTAGATTTCTCGCCCCTGGAGTAGGGGCCAGCATGGTTCAACGGGTTTGGAATCGGGGGATGAAATAGGGGCCGCGATAGGCACATTTGGGGGCTGAAATGGATGTGTTTGAAGTGACGAAATTGGGCTGGAACAGGTGTCATCGGCTTATAAGGTAGATGATTACTGGGTTTCTGTATTTGATGCTTTTGGAGCGGACATAAGATGTTTCATCATTTATGTTGCCAAATAATTATTTAATTGTTTCATCAATTGTTTAATGTTTCATCATTTGGAATGCGTAGTAACAGTATGTGTAATCGTGTAGATAAAACATTTGTAAGAAACGTGTTTGAATGTGATATTTAAGTTTTACAAAAAGTGTAGCAAACACGAAACGCGTTTGAATGTGATATTTAAGTTCCAGAAAAAAGTGTAGCAACACCCCCCGCCGCAATGCGGCGGGTTCCTTCACCTTGTTAGTACTAAAACAAACAAATTCATGTAATAGCATGTGACTAATTTTTTTTTTTTTGGGTACACGTAACATCATGAAATATTTGAAAAAAATACATGTTTATTGTAAGGCCGAAACCTCTTTATTATATAAAAGATTATAAAAACATATATTGTTTGTATTTTATTTATTATGTATGAATAACATCTATATATACCATTCGTATGGAAATGTTAATGAAAGCCGAGTGAGGTAAAATGGGATGACAAGTTACTTTGCATTGGCTTTTGAATGTATATATACTGAATGAAGTTAACGCGAGAAATATATTTCAATAGAGAAAATGCTTAAAATACAGTATATAGGTGCTTAAAGAGTGGTGAGAAACAATACTCATGTGAAAAAAGTGGTGCAATAGTTGCCCAAATCACAGCAAGTGCGCTAATTGTTTTAGCAAGACTCTTCACCTTCCAAACAAAGTTACTATACCTTGTCTCCCGAAGGGTGTATAATCAGTAACTTTATGATTTTCCTATATTTTTCGACTTAAATTTGACCAGTCATATAACACCGTGTGATGTGCTTGATTATCATAGAATGTGAGTCAGCTAAAGTTTTTTCTTATTTTTTAATTATTATTTTATCTGGCTCGAACCCATAATATTGTTCATGAGAACCACTCAGCCAGTTGAAGTTTCCTTGGTTAATGCTATGTCTAGAGGAAAATTTCCCAAGGTGTCTTGCACGTATATTACTTTTCTTTCGTCATCTTTTGTACTTATAAATACCCAAAATGTTGGCCCAATTGTATATACTACTTTTGATTAACAAACAACACAATCAAGAAAAAATCACTTATAGCTATGGCAGATGCTTGTAAGAAAACACGTAAAAGAATTGTTATTATTGGCATATCGTCTCTTGTTCTTGTTCTTATCGTAGTTGGAGCGGTTGTGGGAACTTCAAGTAACAATGAAGGAAAACACAATAGTGGTAATTCACAATATGAACCACAGTATTATGAATCGTCATTGGGTTCTATCAAAGCAGTTTGTGACACCACGTTGTACCCTGGTTCTTGTTACGGATCTCTATCTCCACTCGTCAACTCAACCCATATCAAGCCGGATGAGTTACTCAAATTTGCAGTTGAAGTTTCCATAAATGAGCTGTCCAAAGCGTCTATCCATTTGGACCTCAAAAACTGCAGCGAACTATTGGATCTTGCCCTTGATCATCTTAACGACTCACTGTCAGCAACAAACGGCAGTTTGAAATCAATGGGATCTCAGCTTGATGATCTTATGACTTGGCTAAGTGCTGCAGCCACGTATCAACAAACATGCATTGACAGCATTCAAGAACATGTTTCTGGCCTCCTTCAGAAATCTACTGAGCTAACAAGCAACAGCCTTGCGATTGCAAACGGGGTTTCAAAAATCGCAAATGCTTACAAGCACAGAAGAAGATTGATGAGTTTAGAAGCAAGATGTGATGAAACGCCAAAATGGTTGCCTGTGAAAGACAGGAAACTGCTTCAAAATACAAGCATGCCAGCTGGAATCAAAGCCGATCTGGTGGTGGCTCAAGATGGTTCTGGAAAGTACAAGAAGATTTCTGATGCTCTAAATGCGGTTCCTGATAAAAGCCATAAAAGGTTCGTGATATACGTGAAGAAGGGAATTTACTATGAGAATGTTAGAGTTGAAAAATCCAAATGGAACGTGATGATCATTGGCGAGGGAAAAGATTTAACAGTCGTATCAGCAAGCTTAAACAATGTGGATGGCACTCCAACATTTCAATCAGCAACTTTTGGTCAGTATATTATAATTCTTTATAAGCAAAATTTATAACTACTAAACAAATACTGATCTTCTGCGCTTATGTTCTTTCAATGCAGCTGTATTCGGTAAAGGATTTATTGCTCGTGACATGGGCTTTTGCAACACTGCCGGTGCAGTGAAGCATCAAGCTGTAGCACTTATGTCAACAGCAGACCTGTCAATATTCTACCGTTGTAGCTTTGATGCTTTCCAAGACACCCTTTATGCGCATTCAAACCGTCAGTTTTATAGAGAATGCTACATTTATGGAACTGTAGACTTCATTTTTGGCAACTCGGCTGTCGTTTTCCAAAACTGCAATATACTACCTAGACAACCCATGCTTGGCCAAAAGAATACGATTACAGCACAAGGTAGGTTCGATCCTAATCAGAACACCGGCATTTCTATCCAAAACTGCGTCATTTGGCCATATGGAAACCTGAGTAACGTTCAAACGTTTCTTGGTCGTCCTTGGAAGAACTATTCAACGACAGCTTATATTAGCAGCATGATGGGAAGCTTCATTGATCCAAAGGGATGGTTGCCATGGGTGGAACCAACAGCTCCTGACACCATTTACTATTCAGAATTTGCTAATTATGGTCCAGGAGCATCGACAAAGAACAGAGTCACCTGGAAAGGATTGAAATTCATAACAAGTAAGCAAGCAAGCAAGTTCACTGTCAAATCCTTCATCAATGGGGACAAGTGGATTAATGGTACTGGTGTTAGTTATAAACTCGGTCTCTAATACCAGAGTCTTGAGCTCTTCTTCTTCTATGAGGCCTGTTTTTTTTCTTTTCTTTTGCATTTCGTCTATAATTCACATTGATTTTTTAATTTGTAACTGATGGTTCTTTTTCATACATTGTTTTGTTTGTATGTAACAATGTGATTGTAAAATCAATCACGAACAGCGTAAATTTTGTTAACCATCATGGGAGAAATGTTTAAGGTAAGCAGATTTTAAGAGCTAAGAATATTAAACATATATGAACAACGTTAACATAAAACTAAAACCATCATAATAAACTAATGCTGAAGACTTTAAACTATTGAACAAACTTAAAATCTATAATTTTTGAAAATCTTCATCCAAGTGAGATTACATTATTATGCTCACATCCGCATCAAATAAAACAAAACTCCGCAAAAACCAAACGCCCAAACACGAGCTAAAAGGGAAAAACGAAACAACTAACACATGCCAAATTAGCAAAACCGAACCAAAACAAAAAGTATAGTACTCGAGTCTCGGATTTAAAACCCAAAATGATTATAGTAAATTTAGTATGATAATCTCTTGCCTTTAAATTAAACATCAAACACACTGTATAGTTACACTAAAGGCAAAGGTCAAAGAAAACTAATGCACTATCAAAGAGTATCAAAATTTCTAGTGAACTTAAAAAAAAAAAAAATCCAATATATATAGTACACATTCAAATTAAAAATAAAATGAATAACTTTTTAAATGATTTGATTAAAATACCCTTTTGTTCTTCAATTTTCATCTTTCTCATCTTCAAACATGGATTACGACGACTTTTTCCGGCTACAACCATTAACTCTGGCACCATACTTTAACCACAAAAAAAATGGATAAACCATTTACTCCTAGAAAACTAGCTATAAACAGCAATAAAGATTACAACTTTCATATTAAATATTTAACTTTTATGCCTCCACATTCAACCAAAACAAACCTCAACTATAAACTACGACAGCAACAAACAATCACCAAACCATCCAAAAACGCCTCAAAATCTCAAGTTCAATACTAAAGACCCAATATTTATACCTCCACGATCAACTAGCACAAACATAGGCAAAGTCCCCGGTTAGCTAGATGAGCTTTTGCTCGGAGACTTCATCAGTCACCTCAACTCATCAAACTATACACGTAGAAGAATTCCAAAGCCTCGTCTAACAACGCTTGCGTCACATAGATCACTTAGCCAGTCGTGCTAGGATTTTTATCCATGCTTCTCCAACCAATCACCAAGGAAAATTACTTTAGGTTTAAAAATAAGCTCAAATCGCGAAACAAAAACGAATTCCAGTGATTATCCGGTGCAAGTAATTTTACTTATGCAATCGAATACAGTAATTTTATTTTAACTTATTTTCATCAATTTCATCTAGTAATTCTAAAGTAAATTGTTCTATTCGACGTGTTAACACCGGCCACGAGTATGATAAATGAACCAAGTTTACACTGAACAACTAATGCTTTTTCCATTCAAGAAACTTGGAACTGAGCATACAATTATGAACCAAACCGAACTGACAACTTAAACTCGCAAATGTAACATCTACAAATTAAGATAGAGATATAGAATGAAAAAAATAAACTAAACAACATTTAAGTATCGAGAACTATCCAAATCTTCAAAGATTATACCCATGACTACCACCATCTCTTCGAGTTTCCATTAAAGAGGGTTCTTCATGGATCGATTCATAAACAGCTGAAGCATTCTCCATTCTAAAGCCAGGTTGGAAATCAGTCAAGCCACCCACTGACTGAATTTGCTCAACTTGTTGAGGTAACCTCAGTTGATTATCAAAGTATGCATGCATACCTTGATGCACTTTCGTTCACATCATTCCTTGCAAAGTCTATGTTGACAGGACCTTTTGGTAAACTCACAACTGAAGCTGAGGCAGAAGCCACGCTTTCTTTGCTATCGCAGCCAGTAAACCGTTGAACCAAGGCCCTAAAGTCATTTGGACTAGCATTAAGAACTGTAGTTGGTGTCCTCCTAGATGCCCTTGATCTCCTACGTATCGGTTTTGGACTATCCTGGCCTCTAGTTCTTTGGCTAGAGTCTCCATAAACCGGTATGGGTGCAGCGACAGAGGGCGCACCACCCGACTGATCCATAGCTATGTTGTTGGGATACTGTTGCATCCAATTATCATCAGAAAATGGACTCATGCCATCCATGAATATATAATTAAGGGTTATAGAATACCGGTTTGATGGTTTAGTTTTATTAGTAGAAAAGCTAGTCTTGATAGACTGCTTCCAAAGCTTGTTTACTAAGAAACCAACAAGTTTAATACGGTGGTTCACATCTATATATATATGATATGAATAGAGTACGTGACCCCGCAAAATAATATATAGTAATAGTATTCGATCCTTACAGGAAACTAGTGGTAAATTGCGTACTTTATGATACTAGAATTATAATGTGATTCGTGAACTTTGATGTACTAAAAAAAATTAGTTCGGTAACATTGTTTAAACTCGTTATTGCTAGAATTATAACGTGATTCGTCAACTTTGATGTACTAATTAAGAAGTATGAAGATACGTTATTTTTTCAAGACCAAATGGATTGGAAGAGATGGCGAGATAATAATAATAAAAAACAAAAAAATATAAAAAAAAATGGTTAAGTAACTCCCAATACCGTCTTCCGCGGTGTATGTAGATGTTGAGACGTAGACAGCCTTACCCCTACCTAACATAGAGAGGCTGCTTCCGATTCTACTAAAGGTAGAAAAGGACCTCCGGCCTTCCAAGGGGTGAGGATCGAACTCTTGGCCTCTGTCTCCAGAGGCAAGAGTGTTAACCACTTGATCCAATTGATTAATAATTATCAACTAACATAATCGAATAGATTTCCTACACATTAAACTGGGTGTGTTTGGCAAAAAGTGCTGGTGCTGGTGCTGGTGCTGATGCTGGTGCTGGTGCTGAAAAAGATTAAAAATGTAGCTTTTTTTTTGTAGTAGTGTTTGGCAAACTAACTGTAATTGTAGATTAAAATTGTAAAATGACGTAATTGGACATACAAATAACAAACACAATATGAATAAGAATAGTAAATAAAATTATTGATATAAATCATAAATATGTAGCATTGCATGAAAATCCATGTAAAAATACAAACAACGTTAAAATGATGTTAAATTAGAGGTTGGTTTTAAAAATACTTTACCTATGTAGAGTATGTGAACAAATAATATTATGCATCAAAATAAACATAATTGGAGTAAAGTTAAATAGATTCACGTGGTTCATACGAACTACCCTTTGCAAATAGTTCATAAAGTTTCATGTATTAAGGTCCATAGTCACTAAAAGTTTGAGTGACGACTTAATTTTTTATGACACATATGAACAAGTACGTAATTCAGTTATCTTATCACAAATTCACCAACAATATATATATTATAAGCTCATAAACATGTCGTTCAAAAAAAAAAAAAAAAAAAAAAAAAAAAAGCTCATAAACAGATGTAGATAATGGCTGAATGATCACAAATTCACCAACAATATATATTATAAGGGTATCTTGGTAAATTTGCAAATTATAATCTTCAGGATTTTCTGAAAAGTTCCTATGAGGAGCTTTTTTTTTTTTTTGAGATTATTTTGCTAAAGTTTCAATAATCTTGCGCAGCCAAACGAGGCTAATTTTTAGATGAGAGCTTATTTTTTAAAAAAATAATCTTTAGCTCCCATAATCTCCCATAATTCTTGCTGCCAAAATCGAATAGATTTCACACCCACTAAACTAGTTACGACTATTTGTTAGAGCCTTAGAGGTACATATACTTTTCTGGTCCCTAAACATTCATAACTAATTTATGGGGAAACCTTCAAGAGCTGTGTTTTTCAACTTTCTGTAATCAAAAGTGAAAATCTAGTTTCTGAGAAACTTAAGAGCAGTATAATTTTTCGGATTTTGCCAATAACAACTCTTATGGCTGTTGACCTGTTGTTAAGAAGCGAATTAAGTTACATACCAACCCATGAATCATTATGATTTGCAGTGACGGAACTAGGACCAAATATGATAAGGTGTACAAATTTTTTTGAACCGTGATATAATAGATTTACATCGATGGACCGGGTGCATTTAAGTTACATTTAAGAAAAATCTACTTAAAAAAAATTTTAAAAAAATAAAAATAAAAACAAAATAAAAAAAATAAAAAATGTAGAAAAAATTTATAAGGGTCTAGGGACCCGCGGAAACCCCTGGTTCCATTGCTAATGAATTGACAACACCCCTTAAAAAGTGTATTCGTAAATAATAACATTGTATTATTGGATGAATCAATTTCTTATAACCAAATGTAATAAATAAATAAATGACAGTTTAACCACGGTCCTCGTTGGCAAACTAAACCCACCCATCTTTTAAAAGGGAAAAAAATCGCTTTTAGAAGGTAATATTTCTCTGAACTTAGAATTATTTCTTCGAATCGTCTCTATATGTTGTGAGCAACGAGTATATAGTTCGTCATCTTCGTATAAGTTGGTATGCAAATATAAAATTTAGTCAATGCATTGGAAATTAAAAGAATGGCTTTTCGGGTCAAAGTAAATGTAATACATCAAAGTTGAACATAGAAAGGGAAATGGATGTGTGATAGATACTTCGAGGAAACAACCCTTTGGTTTTGTGGGGAGTGACAATGATATCGTGGCTTTTGACATGTGTTTTGGACCTATGTATGTTGACAAATGTTTAATAAATATCCCCACTGATGACGTATAGTCCGCATTCAGGTCACGAACCTGACCAATGGACGCTACTACCACTCAAGCCCATCACGAATGGGCTATCACAATAACGGTTTGGGCTTACGATGGCCCAAACCCGAAGTTATTTATGGTCTTGATATAGGATATCTCTTATTATGGGATATGTATCAAACGACCGACTTAGGCGGGATACGCCGAGGAGTGGGGAACACGAAACTAACAAGGATTTCGTGTGTATATAAAAGGTCTCTCGACTCTCATTAAGGTACGATCTAATAACCCTAACTCTTCAACTAAACCCTAAAGCCGATTACTTACTCTCACGCCGGAGGATAATTGTGGGAGACAATCTCACGATAAGCCTAACGGTGTCTTTTTGTTCTCTTAGTGCGCAGGTCTCAAGCATTAAGATCTAATTGATACGGGAACAGGAATCCAAACAAGGAACGCCCAACTTTTGTATCAACAAGTGGCGTCATCCGTGGGACAATACACTAAGAACTTTACTAAGAACTAGAATGACGAAGCACGGAAACCAAAATCAGCGGACTCCGCAGGCGAAGAAAACGCATGGTGACCTACAGGGGCAGAAGCAGCAAACTGATTCAGCTGCTAAGCAGGCCTCTGGAACAACCAGTGCGCCCAAAAGCCTAGGATCGTACTCAGATCTGGCTTTTACTGCAGTAGAACCGCTCACAAGGACTACCCATGATACTACAACAACCACTAGCGCGGTAGATCTACTGCGCACTCCTTTCACCATGTCAGAATTAGACCTCACTGAGCCGCCAAAATGCGCCTATCCGAAACAAGGGTCCTGATTTGGAAACAAACATTCTCGCGCTAAAAGGAGTCACGCCTGAACTAGCGCCAAGCGATTTCGTATCTCAAAACTATGAAACCTTGGCTGCGCTTATGCGAGAGGAAGCGAAAAAGAGGTCAAGTCAGAGTCTGCAAGCCCGGCTCAACTTCGACCCTGAGCATGAAGCATCCCCACCACGTTACCGAAAGGAAAGGCGCGAGAAGGATGGCCGCCGACACCCAGTGTTTACTAGGATCGGAAGGAAAGTTGTGGACGATAAAGCAGCCGACTTACAATCTCTGGAGGAGCATGAAGATGATGGACGGCGCACCAATGTCCACGCTAGGCTTGGCAGTCGCAGGGTCCACGATAGACTTGGGCGACGATGCTCCCCAAGCGAAAGCCCTTCAAGCTCGGATTCCGAGGATAGTCGGCGCAAGCGCCGCAAAAAGGTAAGCTCATCCTCAAGTGACTCCTCGGACAACGAGGACAAAGAAACAGGACACTGGAAGTCCAGGAAAAGATACCGCGACCAGGAGGACGAAGATATGTCCCGTCCCTGGCGCCGCCAAAAGGTTGACGCATTCACTCGGCGCATCAGTGATTTTTCAGAAGATAAGAGAAGGCGCATGCCCGCTAATGTTAAAACTTATGATGGGACAGGTGATCCTGATAACCACCTAAAAATTTTCGAATCAGCAGCAACCATCGAAAATTGGCCACAACCTGTGTGGTGCCACATGTTTAACTCTACTTTAGTAGGGAATGCGCGAAACTGGTTCAGTAAGCTTCCACGTAGAAGCATCGATGGGTTTGAAGAGTTGCGGAAGGCGTTTCGCTTGAACTTTACTCAGAGGAAGAAGTGCGCCAAGAACCCTGTCGAACTCGCTAGGGTAAAACAGCGCCAAGGGGAGTCCACAAGCGCTTTTATGGAGCGCTTTAAAGACGAATGCATACATGTCAAGGCATGTCCCGAAATACTAAAGATCTCAGGGTTTATGAACGGAATCAATAACCCAGAACTTATCAAAAAGTTAAATGATAGGGTTCCCCAAACCTTTGATGAACTTATGAAGCGCACGAGGTCCTTCATCCAAGGAGAAGCCGTCGCTGCGGATAGCAAGAAAGGCTACTCAAACTATAGGTCACAAGAACAGCCAAGGAGACAATCCAATGACCAGAGTAGCAATCGCAACAAAAGCTACCGCAGTCAGGGGGGCGGACGAGAGAATGACAAGTATACCCCACTAACGAAGACTCCAAAGGAGATATTTGCGACGGAAGGCGCGAACTTTCCGAGACCCCCACCGATGCGCACCCCAGAAGATCGGCGCGTAGGGAACGGGTACTGCGAGTATCATGGACAGAAGGGCCACACAACCAATGAGTGTGTCCAACTGCGCCAACTAATTGATAAGCTAGTAAAAGAAGGCAAATTGGACCATCTAGTTAAGAACATCAAGGATGGAAAAGACAAACAGAAGACCGGGGGCAAGAAAGAAGCACCTAAGGACAAGGCTGACACAATCTACATGATACAATCATGGCAGCGAAAGACTAGACAAAAGGTCAGCCAGAAATTCTCTCATGGAAGCGAAATCTCTTTCCCCACCTTGGCTGCGGACAACGCAGTGGCGGAACCACTCACCATCGAGATAAATGCGGGGGGTCACGATATCCACTGCATGTATGTTGATGGAGGGGCATCAGCAGACATAATGTATGAGCATTGTTTCAAGAGATTGCGACCTGAGATACAAAGACAGTTAAGCTCAGCCACGACGTCGTTGACTGGCTTCACAGGAGAAAAGATATGGCCCATGGGGCAACTACGACTACTAGTTATTGTTGGCAATAAGGAACACTCCATAACAGCCTGGATGAATTTTATGGTGATCAGATCTCCTTCGCCATACAATGGCATTATCGGAAGACCAGGAATTTCGGCAATACGCGCAGTACCGTCCACAGCACATGGGATGCTCAAATTCCCGGTAGAAGGCGGCATTGTCACCATCTACAATAACGCTGCGCCACCAAAAGAGTGTAACACGATTACATGTGAGACGACGCACGCCCCAGAACAGAGCGCAGCTAAAGTACCAAATCTGAAGGTCGCAATTCATCCTGATTACCCGGAACAAGAAGTATCGATCGGGGGATCGCTGTCTGATAAAGGAAGAGTTGCCGTGTGCGCACTCTTGCAAAAGAATCTGGATATCTTCGCATGGGAACCAAAGCACATGACTGGTGTGCCACGCTCGATTGCAGAACACAAGCTGAAAATCCGACAAGGATACTCCCTAGTACGGCAGAAAAAGCGCGGTCAGGCTCCAGAGCGCGCAAAAGCCATTTTAGAGGAAGTACACAAACTTGTTGACGCAGGTATCATGCGAGAGGTCTATTACCATGACTGGCTCTCCAATCCAGTGATGGTCAAGAAGAGTGATGGTAGTTGGCGGATGTGCGTGGATTTCACCGATCTCAACAAAGCATGTCCACAAGACTGCTACCCACTACCAGAGATAGACTAGAAGGTATAATCTTTATGCGGATACCCCTTTAAATGTTTTTTAGACGCATACAAAGGGTACCACCAAATCCAAATGGCTAAAGAGGACGAGGAAAAAACAGCCTTCCACACACGCCAAGGTGTCTATTGTTATACAAAGATACCTTTTGGCCTAAAGAATGCGGGCGCCACCTACCAGCGATTGGTAGATAATGCATTTGAAAAGCAAGTGGGCCGCAACCTAGAGGTCTATGTTGACGACCTTGTCATAAAAAGCCATACCGAAGACGAGTTGGTCCGCGACATTGAAGAAACATTTAGAACACTACGAAAGATCAACATGAAGTTAAATCTTAAGAAATGCACTTTTGGCGCTACAGAAGGCATATTCCTAGGATACTTGATCGAACCTGATGGCATTAAACCATGCCCAGAAAAAACGGAGGCTGTTATCCAACTCCCTTCACCACGCACGTTGAAAGAAGTCCAATCCCTGAATGGAAAACTAGCCGGGTTGAACAGATTCCTATCCAAATCAGCAGATAAGTCACTTCCCCTCTTTAAAACACTCAAGAAGTGTACAAAAAAGGGAGAATTTCGTTGGACTACAGAAGCGGAAGAAGCTTTCACACAGCTTAAGCAACATATAGCAGCGCTTCCCAAACTAGTCGCACCCCGACCAGGGGAGGAGTTAATTATGTATTTGTCTGTGACTCATGGAGCAGTTAGCGCGGTACTACTGACAGACAGGAATTCCGTACAAACACCGGTATACTTTGTAAGCAAAGCGCTCAAGAAGACAGAGATTAACTATAGCGCAATGGAAAAGTTGGTCTTGGCATTAGTATTCGCCGCCAAAAGATTGCGCAGATACTTTCAAGCACACCCAATAGCGGTGATCACGGACCAACCAATCAAGCAAGTTATCTCCAAACCCGACGCATCGGGGCGATTACAAAAGTGGAGTGTATTGCTAGGCGAGTATAACATCTCTTACAGACCACGCACTGCGATTAAGGGGCAAATACTAGCAGACTTCATCATCGAAAAACCAGACACCGATGATGCACCTCCACTGAGCGAGGTAGAACTACAAGAGCCATGGGTCCTGTTCACGGATGGATCTTCATGCGTGGATGGGTCGGGCGCAGGCCTTATCCTCACCAATCCAGAAGGAATGGAATTCACTTACGCACTGCGCTTTGAATTCACAGCTACGAATAACGAGGCAGAGTACGAAGCCCTAATCGCTGGATTACGCATTGCAACTCGAATGGGTGTACGCAACCTAGAAGCAAATGTAGACTCCCGATTAGTAGCCAACCATGTGTTGGGCGAATATGTGGCTAAAGAGGATAACATGGTTCAATACCTCGACAAGACCAAGTCACTAATCCAAGGTTTTGACAGGTTTACCATTAAACAAGTTCCTAGAGGGGAAAACAAAAAAGCGGATGCGCTAAGCAAGATCGCATCTACAAGCTTTGCACACCTGTCAAAGCAAGTGTTGGTGGAGATCCTAAAAAATAAATCCATCTCGGAGATGAAGATATCCACGGTAATAGAGGAGGAGAATCCTACGTGGATGACCCCTATTGTCAAATTCATAAGCAAAGGCATATTGCCCCATGAGCAGAAGGATGCTCGAAGGATACGGCGCACAGCGCAGAGGTTCGAACTTCGAGATGGTATCCTATATCGGCGCTCATTCCTACAACCATGGCTTCGGTGCGTTGGACCTCTTCAGGCAGATTACGTACTCCGAGAGATCCAAGCCGGTTCATGCAGTATGCATTCAGGACCACGGTCCGTCGTAGCACGAGCCTTGCGGTCAGGATACTACTGGCCAACTATGCATCGCGATGCGCGTGATGTGATAAAAAAGTGTAGCGACTGCCAAGTTCATAGACCCATCCCGCGCAGACCACAACAAGAGCTAACGCATATCACTTCTCCATGGCCATTCTATAAGTGGGGTATCGACATTGCGGGTCCCTTCCCTGTTGCAGCGGGAGGACTGAAATTTCTTATTGTGGCAATAGACTACTTCACTAAATGGATTGAGGCAAAAGCAGTGGCGACAATCACAGGTAATCAAGTAAAACGATTCGTTTGGGAAAATATTGTATGCCGCTTTGGATTACCTGGGGAAATCGTTTCGGACAATGGAAAACAATTCCGCGATAACCCATTCAAAGACTGGTGCGCAGAACTAAATATAACACAACACTTCGCGTCAGTTAAACACCCACAAACCAATGGTTTGGTTGAGCGCGCAAATCTAGTCTAGGCGAAGGAATTAAAGCGCGTCTGGACAAGCACAAAGGAAGATGGGTGGATGAATTGTCGCATGTCTTATGGGTGCACCGCACGACAATCAAAGTTAGCAATGGAGACACTCCCTTTTCTCTTGTCTATGGGACAGAAGCTGTCATACCAACTGAAATTGGGATGCCAACTATTCGTACCGCGGAAGTTAATGTCGCAACCAATGACGACGAACGACGTATCGACTTGGACCTATTGGAAGAAAGGCGTGAACGCGCAGCTATACGTGAAGCAAAAGCCAAGTCAAAAATGAAGGGATATTACGACGCTAAAGTTCGAAGCACCTCATTCAGACCAGGCGATTTTGTATATCGCGCTAATGATGCAAGCCACGCAGAAGATACAGGTAAACTAGGACCAAAGTGGGAAGGACCCTATGAGGTCGTTGAAGCACTAGGTAAAGGCGCGTACAAGCTGCGTGACATGGATGGCCGTGAGCTACAACGCACATGGAATGTTTGCAATCTCAAGAGATGCTATCTTTAGGAAAGGTTACGACCCAACACACGGACACCCCCGCACTTTAGTAAGTGCTCAATAAATATCCGTGTATTTACATTTTGTTTCATTTAGGCAAATGTTTTTTCTTTTTACAAAAACTTGCAAGTATTAATTCAATGTCGCGGTTTCTAGCTAATTTCGCGACACATTTCACTTTATTGTTTACATGTTATTTATGTCTCAATATTGTTGTTACTTTACTTTCTGCCTACATGGCGTGCATGCACTTATTAAAACCCACGATGGTAAAATGATGAGTAAACCTACTAAAAAACTCGTTGAGTAAGAGGGTTGCAAACCCATCAACATCGGATCACGCATCCTTGTTAAACACCTTACTCTCAAGACGTTGGAGTAAGTTCAATGTGTATCCCACGACGGATACACAACAATGCACACTGTGCGCGTTTAACAAATTAGGAGTTAAGACACTTAACTCCTTGATATGATATTTGCAGTACGCTGCATATCAACCTATACACTTGTAAATTTTATGAACTTCATACACGATTATGGATTCTTATAAATTTTATTAAGTATATACACAACAGTTTGCTTCTTAGACATAACATATGTTACACCCGTATCCCGATAAGGTACTAGTTATGTAAATAATATGTATTGTATATTATTAGTTTTGTGATATATGTTAGCTAATTAAATAAAGGTGAGTGGTAAGTTAAAAAGAATGAAACTAGAAGGGTTAAGATTGTCAATTGGGCAAAGTCCATTAATTAAATATACTAGTCTAGATTATTTTAGAAATGTCCAGGACTTTCTTTTGGCCATTGTGAAGATCGGCTCATAAGAGAAAAGAGGAGGGAAGCTCATTTGTTATCATTCAAGCTATATTGATCATTGTCAAGTAATTCCAATACTTTAGGAAGCTTTAATTTGCATTTCCCATCAAGTAAGTGTTCTTCCCCAAATTGTAAAATTAGGGTTCATGTTTGATCATAATGATCAAGTGTTGATAAATCATGATTAGCTAGTTAATTAGTCTCTAATTTGAGATGGTTGTGTTATAGGAAGCAACTAATAAGTGGGGAAGCTATTGTTAGTGTGATTGAGCTTAAGAATCAAGGTAAGTACATTGGTTATAACATGTCTTGTTTAGCTTTATCATATTTTGGTATGATAATGTTTATTGTGTTAGCTTTATCATGTTTGTTTACATGATAATGGTGAAGTATAGGGTATAGGGTGCGTTAGCTAGTATGGATCCATTCTAGATGTAGCTTAGTTAGTCGTTAGGCTAACTATGGGATGAGGTTCAACCTTACGAGTTGATCGTGTTTAGGTCGACTATGTCGATGCGAGGTAAGTGCCCCTATATCGCTAGCTTAACTAGTGGTTAGACTAGTTATGGTTATATATATAATGTTAGCTTGTTATGCCATGTACTTACTAAGCGTTTTGCTTACGTTTTTAGCTGTGATGTTTTTCTTGATAGGTGTTGAAGGACCGAGCAAAGGTAAGGAAAAGGTGTAAGTGATTATGTAGTAGAAGACCGTTTTCTTTTGGACCAAGCGTGTTGAAGTTGGAAGCCCCCGATGTGTCTTTTCGTGTTTTGGGTATATTTCCTTTCATATGGTCATTTTGGTAGTCAACGGTCATTTTCTATGTTAGTTCAAGAGTCAAGTTATGTACATGTCAAGAAGTCCATATGCTACATGGTTATAATGGTAGTAAAGAGGGTGATTGGCATTTAGCCAATCTTACCCATTTTGGGAAGTTATGGGTCATGTCAATGTACCAACACTCTTTTAATATGTTAGGAATGTTATGTTGTGAAGAAGTCAAATTGGATATCTATAGTTTGTGCATTTATGTATAAAATGTGTTTTTGAAAGATTGTTTAAGGGGATGTTTGGTATAAGCTAGTTCTTACCCATTTTGGTTATTGATCGGGTCATGGACACTTGAGACAGGTTGAGTATGATATGTTATAGATTTGGGTTGGATATGGTGGGTAAATGAAGTGGTCTAAGCGGTTTTGGGTGTCAATGGGTCGAAATGAGTTTTATGCATAACCCGTCAAATTTTAAGGTACTATTTTGGGTGGTCAAACGGGTAATGTTTTTGTATGAAAATGATCTTATCGATATACTAAAGAATTCTGGAAAGTTTGGTCAAGTTTCGAGTCCGGGAGGTTGGGTTTCTGAGCGGGCCTGGTGAAACTGCAGTTTTGTTCTTGATGGCCTTCTTGACGCCGTCACCCTTTAAACTCCAAAAATTCTCTGGCCTATCAAGGCTTGATGGTGAAATTGCAGTTTTGTTCTTGATGGCCTTCTTGACGCCGTCACCCTTTAAACTCAAAAAAATTCGTCTGGCCTATCAAGGCTTGACGCTGTCAGAGCCGACTGTGCAGATTTTTGGCAGTTTTCGAAAAATTGTATCTTTTGATCCGTAAGTCGAAACGGGTCGTGTGACCTATTGTTTCGAAGCTAATCGAGTCTACTTTCATCTAAAAATAGCCTCAATGGCTGAATGTGTACCAAATTTTGTCAGTTTGTAAAAGAGTAACCGGATGTCAGTTTCTGGGTGTGTTTTTGCGAAAAATTTTCACGTTTTTGGTCGTTTTTGGTCACGGGGTGTTACAACTTGGTATCAGAGCTTCGGTCTAAGAGATTTAGGATTTCCCCTTAGGATTTCCTAGACTTAGGCCTTGTGTAGATGCGGTTAGTATCGGTGTTTGTTATTTGTGTATTGTTTGGGTGATTTCGGGAACACATATGTTAAGTATTTTTATGACTATGCCTGGCCACCGTTGTGATAAAAATATGACACATATGTGAGATCGAAATCATTTAGGCTATACATGGATGATAAACGCTAGGGTGTTTAGTGTAAGGATAAATATGTTTTTCATGCATCAATTATGTACATGATTTTGCTTAATAGTGTGAATTGCTAAATTTCAGTTAGTAGAAAGATGGCGAATATCCGAAATAAGGAGGTGTTGAGAACGACCTCCTCTCGCCATAATGATGATGATGATTCAAATGATGAAGGAGATTCTAGTAGTGTCAGGTCAATATCATTACCGGAGAATCTTGTCCCTAAAAGTTTTACGAAAGCTGAGTTGAAAGAATTGGATGTCTTGGTGACTGATAGAGTGGGGAGGGCTATTGAGAAGGCCATGCCCTATTATGTTAAATAAACAACCGAGAATGTGCAAAAGATGTTTAAAGAGGAGATAGAAAAGCTTAAGAAGAGTGGGGAGTTATTGAATGATCCGAATGCTAGAACCGGGGTAGGGAAAGAGAAGTCTACTTATCGTGATTTCACTGCTTGTGCTCCACCCACATTTACAGGGACTCTTGATCCGTTAAAGAGTTCTCGATGGATTACCGATATAGAAGGGGCTTTTCGTACGAGTCGTTGTGTAGAAGAGGATAAGGTGAACTTTGCTACTAATTACCTTCGTGAACGGGCTAAAGTATGGTGGGAAGGCAAGGCAAACGAGAAAGGTAGTGCTTGGAGAGAATCGTGCACGTGGGATCAATTTAAGGAAGTGTTTATGAAAGAGTATGCTCCTGCGGAGGAAATTGATAAAATAAGAGAAGCTTTCCATTCTCTTGTGCAAACTGATGAAACGGTGAATGAGTTGTGGGGAAAGTTTTGTGACATGGTACAATATTGCCCGGAATATCTTAACAATGAAAGGCTTAAAGTCGACAAATTTCAAAGAATGCTCAAGGATGAAATTCGTTCGATAGTGTCACCGTTCAAGTGCGCCGACATGGAGGATCTTCTAAGTAGGGCACGTACTCGTGAAGCGGACTTGGATAGAATGAAAAGCAAAGAGAAGAAGGACTTAAAAAGGAAGCATGATCATCCATCAACATTTAGTAAGCGAGGCAGGTTCAATTTTACAAGAAAGGACAACACGGGAAAGCTACCTCCTAAGTGTAATAGGTGCGGTAAGAATCATGTGGGAGAATGTAAATCCGGGATGAAGGGATGTTATAAGTGTGGGGATACTGGTCATATTAGCAAGGATTGCACCAAGCCTTTGGTAATATGTTACGGGTGCAATGAAGAAGGACATAAGGTAAGTGAATGTCCTAAATCTAATCCTAAGCAAGCGAAGCCGTTCAAGCCGATTAAAGGAGAAAAGGTTGAGGTTCCAAGGCCTACAGCTCGTGTTTATCAGATGAGTACCGAAGAGGCAAAGTCGAGTTCAGATGTTGTCACAGGTATAATTCTCGTTAATTCCAAACCCGCTCGTGTTTTGTACGACTCTGGTGCAAGCGTGTCCTTTGTATCTTATAACTTCAGTAAAGAATTGTCAACCCCGTTAGATAAGCTTCCAATACCTATAGAAGTTGAAATCGCCGATAGTAAAGTTGTGGTAGTGTCAAATGTGTATCGTGATGTAGAAATAGAGATCGATGAGAATGTTTTTAGGATCGACTTAATCCCCATAATGCTTGGAGAGTTTGATATTATTGTTGGCATGGATTGGCTTAGCAAACACAATGCCGCCATTCTATGCAAACAAAAGATCGTTAGAGTTGTGAACCATAGTGGTCGAGAAATGATGATTTACGGTGATAAAAGGAAAGGCGAGTTAAAACTTTGTTCCGTGATGAAAGCTAGAAAATATCTATCACGTGGTTGTCTAGCCTTTATGGCACACGTGGTAGATACGAGTTTTGAAAAGAAAAATATCGACGATGTTCCGATTGTAAATGAATTCCGTGATGTATTCCCGGAAGATTTGCCGGGTATTCCTCCCGATAGACAAGTTGAGTTCCGTATTGATCTTGTTCCGGGTGCTACTCCTATTGCCAAAACTCCTTATCGTCTTGCTCCGTCCGAAATGAAGGAGTTAATGAGTCAACTCCAAGAGTTACTTGACAAGGGTTTTATTCGCCCAAGTAGCTCACCCTGGGGAGCTCCGATTCTGTTCGTTAAAAAGAAAGACGGTAGTATGCGGATGTGCATTGATTACCGTGAATTGAACAAAGTCACGGTGAAAAATGTATACCCGTTGCCAAGAATAGATGATCTATTTGATCAGCTTCAAGGTGCGAAGTGGTTTTCAAAGATTGATCTCTGTTCGGGTTATCATCAACTGAAGGTTCGAGAGGAGGATATTCCTAAGACAGCCTTTAGGACCCGATATGGACATTACGAGTTTACGGTTATGCCTTTTGGTCTCACGAACGCTCCTGCGGTTTTCATGGATCTCATGAATCGTGTATGTAGACCGATGTTGGATAAATTCGTTATAGTGTTCATCGATGATATCCTTATCTATTCTAAGAGTAAGGAAGAACATGAACTTCATCTTCGAGAAATCCTTGAAACGTTGAGAAAAGAAAGATTGTATGCTAAATTCTCGAAATGCGAATTTTGGTTGCAAGAAGTTCAGTTCCTTGGTCATGTTATTAATCCCGATGGTATTAAAGTTGATCCGTCTAAAGTCGAGGCCGTGATGAATTGGCAAGCGCCGAAGAACGTTGGTGAAATTCGAAGTTTTCTAGGACTCGCGGGTTATTACCGACGGTTTATTCAAGACTTCTCCAAAATTTCATCTTCGTTAACCGAACTCACCAAGAAGAATGTTCCTTTTGTGTGGGGCGAGAAGCAAGAAGAAGCCTTCCGTACTTTACGAAAGAGGTTGTGTGAAGCACCGATCTTAGTGTTACCAGAGGGAACCGAAGACATGGTGGTCTATAGTGATGCATCTTATTCCGGTCTTGGATGTGTTCTTATGCAAAGGGGTAAAGTGATCGCTTACGCTTCAAGACAACTAAAGAAGCACGAAGAGAAATATCCGACTCATGATCTGGAATTTGCGGCTGTAGTCTTTGCCTTGAAGATTTGGAGGCATTATCTATACGGTGTGAAGTTCATAATTTACACCGACCATAGAAGTCTTCAGTATTTCCTTGATAAGAAAGATCCGAATATGAGACAACGTAGGTGGTTAGACTTGCTGAAAGATTATGATTGTGAAATTCGCTACCATCCGGGTAAGGCGAATGTTGTAGCGGATGCGCTAAGTCGTCAGGGCCGAAGTGATGTTACACGGATTCACTCCTTGAGAATGATTATTACATCTGACCTTTTCGAAAGAATTAAGTTAGCTCAGGAGGAAGCGTTAAAAGAAGAGAATCAAGAGAAAGAACGAATCACTTCTCACATTCCTCATCTCGATGAAGACAGTCGTGGGATTAAGACACGGTATGGAAGAGTTTACATTCCTTTTCGAAGCAACATTAAAGAATTACTCATGGAAGAAGCCCATAAGTCGAAGTATTCTATTCATCCAGGAGCTACGAAAATGTACCTTGATTTGAAAAGAAACTATTGGTGGCCGGGTATGAAAAGAGATTGCGTGAAGTATGTGAAAGCCGAACACCAAAAGCCTTACGGAAAAGTCCAACCTTTAGACATTCCAGTTTGGAAGTGGGAGAAGATTACTATGGATTTTATCACGAAATTGCCAAAGACGAAAAAGAAGAATGATACCATTTGGGTAGTAGTCGATCGTTTGACTAAGAGTGCGCATTTTATTCCAATTAGGGAGAATATGCCTGTTCATAAGTTAGCGAAGGTCTATGTTAATGAGATAGTCGCGCGTCATGGGGTACCTATTTCCATAGTTTCTGATAGAGATGGGCGGTTCACTTCAAATTTTTGGCAAGATTTCCAAGAAGAGTTAGGTACGAAACTTCATATGAGCACGGCTTTTCATCCTCAAACCGATGGGCAGAGCGAGAGGACGATTCAAACTTTAGAAGATATGCTTCAAGCTTGCATGATTGATTTCGGAGGAAATTGGGACGACCATTTACCCCTAGTTGAATTCACCTACAATAATAGTTATCATGCTAGTATAGGTATGCCACCCTATGAGATGCTATATGAAAGAAAGTGTAGGACGCCCGTATGTTGGGAAGAAGTGGGAAGGAGAGAATTGGCTAGCACGGATATAGTGTTGGCAACGACGGAAAAGGTTGAGATGATTCGAGCAAGACTTAAGGCGGCACAAGATAGGTGGAAAAGTTATGCCGATAATCGAAGAAGGCTAATAGAATTCAAGGTAGGTGACATGGTTATGCTAAAAGTTTCTCCGTGGAAGGGCGTTTTTAGGTTTAAAAATAAAGGGAAATTAAGTCCACGGTTTATAGGGCCATTTAAAATCTTGAAACGTGTTGGTGAGGTAGCCTATGTGTTAGAATTGCCCGAAGAAATGAGAGGTATTCATAATACCTTCCATGTGTCGTACTTGAGGAAATGTTTAGCGGATGAGGCTAGTGTGGTCACTTTAGATGATATCGAAATTGATCCGGAATTGATTTCACAAAAGGATGAGCCGGAAGCGATTTTAGGAAGGAAAGTGAGGCAACTTCGAAACAAAGAAATTCCATTAGTGAAAGTGAAATGGAGACATCGTAAAGGTACAAGCATTAGATGGGAGCTAGAGGAGAAGATGAGTAAAGAGGGTGATTGGCATTTAGCCAATCTTACCCATTTTGGGAAGTTATGGGTCATGTCAATGTACCAACACTCTTTTAATATGTTAGGAATGTTATGTTGTGAAGAAGTCAAATTGGATATCTATAGTTTGTGCATTTATGTATAAAATGTGTTTTTGAAAGATTGTTTAAGGGGATGTTTGGTATAAGCTAGTTCTTACCCATTTTGGTTATTGATCGGGTCATGGACACTTGAGACAGGTTGAGTATGATATGTTATAGGTTTGGGTTGGATATGGTGGGTAAATGAAGTGGTCTAAGTGGTTTTGGGTGTCAATGGGTCGAAATGAGTTTTATGCATAACCCGTCAAATTTTAATGTACTATTTTGGGTGGTCAAACGGGTAATGTTTTTGTATGAAAATGATCTTATCGATATACTAAAGAATTCTGGAAAGTTTGGTCAAGTTTCGAGTCCGGGAGGTCGGGTTTCTGAGCGGGCCTGGTGAAACTGCAGTTTTGTTCTTGATGGCCTTCTTGACGCCGTCACCCTTTAAACTCCAAAAATTCTCTGGCCTATCAAGGCTTGATGGTGAAATTGCAGTTTTGTTCTTGATGGCCTTCTTGACGCCGTCACCCTTTAAACTCAAAAAAATTCGTCTGGCCTATCAAGGCTTGACGCTGTCAGGCTTGGGCTTGACGCTGTCAAAGCCGACTGTGCAGATTTTTGGCAGTTTTCGAAAAATTGTATCTTTTGATCCGTAAGTCGAAACGGGTCGTGTGACCTATCGTTTCGAAGCTAATCGAGTCTACTTTCATCTAAAAATAGTCTCAATGGCTGAATGTGTACCAAATATTTTCAGTTTATAAAAGAGTAACCGGATGTCAGTTTCTGGGTGTGTTTTTGCGAAAAATTTTCACGTTTTTGGTCACGGGGTGTTACAACATAGACGTCTTTTATGCAAAGACAAAAATAAATAAGTACAAACATTATAAACACAATCACATTTGATACAATATGCGTACAATCGTATTTTTTTAATGGACTACGAGTTCATACAAGATATAGACTTAACATGCACATGTGTAACAAAATGTTAATCTATTACAAAAAATTACCAAGACAAAAAATCTAAAAGCTATGGGTGCGTCTAAGCCCTGAACCGCCAACATGGTACACAGCTCGACCAGTTCCCTCAAGCTCCTTCAGAAGACCACTATCTTGGGGCGACACTGTCGGTACGCTAACGGGAACTCCATCAGACCTAGGAATATGCGCAGCACCGACACCACAAAGGATGGCCTTCCCCTTCACACCCCGCTTCTTTGCAAGCCTCATAGCATGGGTGATGAAGCGAAAAGTGTACCGCTTTTAAGGGGTCATTTAAGCCCGAAATCGTATTTATTTGATCAAATATTGCCCTAAATCGTTCCTTTTGTCATTTTAGGTACTTTTGAGGAGAAATCTGGAAAAGGAGGCATTTTGGACGTTTTTGGAGCATTAAAGTGAAGAAAACGGCAAAGTCTTAAAAATCGGCTAAAAGTTACTCTTGACGGCGTCAAGATTTACTCTAGACGGCGTCATGACTTGGCAAGAAAAGTTGGACGTGAAATTTACTCATGACGGGCCAGTGAAAATAGCATGTGAATTCTGACGGCGTCACGCTTTAACTTGATCAAGGGCGTCACGGCTTAAATCATAAGGGGACGGCGTCACGTTCATGGTTAGACGGCGTCAAGCCTTGATAAGCCAGAATGGATTTTTGAAGAGCTAAAGAGGGACGGCGTCAAGATGGTCATCCGGGAACCCTAAAAAGCGGCGAGGTGACGGCGTCACACTCCATAAGGTGACGCCGTCAGATCCAAAAATCTATATATAGTTTTCTAATTTTTTGTCATTAGGGAGAGCTTAGTGTGTGGAATTTTGGGAGAAAACCCTAAGACGATTTTAGCATCTTTTTCAGGGCTTTTTGCCTTGAGATCTTCCATGTTTCATTGAAAGATAAGTTATCAATTAATCATTCAATATGTCTATGTGTTGTTTGATTCTATCTTATTCTTGTCTTTTGTTTAACATGTTAGGCTAAATTTATCTTGTGTTTGCTTAGATCTAATGAAACCTAGCTATTGATTATTGGTTGTTAATGTGTTATTAGTTGTATTGGATGATTGTTTATCTATGTTAGGCTTAAGAAAACTGGCTAACTTCCTATTCGGTAACTTGCTTGAACGTCTTAAGAAACATGAACCAAACGCGTACTAAAGGTTTTTATGGTTGTATTTAATGCACAAGCGAATTCTAGTGATCCCATGTTAGGAGCTTCCTAGCCGGCTCGACATAGGAGTGAAGTAGGAGCTTGTAGAGTTGGGGAAGTAAGTACGCCACCCCACGAATGGTATTAAGGAATACACCCGTCATCCACGCAACTAATACACACTAATTAACCGGTAAAAGATAGTTAGGGAGTAAGGAAATTTAAGTAAACACATTTCTCTACACATAAGTTTCTCACCACATTTTATTTTCAGTTATTTATTTTATTTGCATTCGTAGTAAATTGGGTTAGTTGACTAGCAACTAATTCCGCCCACTCTATCAAAACCGAGATTTTACTTGCTTTCATAAAAATATAAAAACATAAAAAGAATCTTCCTCAACCCTTAGACCTAATTAGAGTAGTCTTTCATACCTAACGAACACTATTCCCTGTGGAGAACGATCAATCCCCCGTACTTACCACTACACTATACTACATCGGTCAGGTACACTGCCTGGTGGGGTTGTAAGCCTCTTGAGATCCCTCGAGAGGTAAAACCTGTTGTAAGGTTACAAAACCACGCAATCAAGTTTTTGGCGCCGCTGCCGGGGAATAGTTATTGTTTAGGTTGAATTTTTATTTCTATTAGGTCTACTCACTAGATTCCTTTCTAGTGAGATTTTTATTTTATTTTTCTAGATTTTCTTTAGTCTATCTATTTTCTTCGTGTCTTTGTTCGTAACCATACCGTCCGACATCATGGAAGATGGTAATATCCTTAACCACAACAACCCACCACCACAACAACCACCACCACCTCCTAGAGCCCGCACTTTAGGAGGATATTCCCTAATTTTGGATGATGACCCCCCTAATCTTAGAATCACTAGGAGCCGAAGCTCGATAAAGACTCTTGCCACACCCTATGCTGAACCCGAAAGGGAAATGCATAAATTAAGGCGACTCCACCAAGCGGCTGAACCATCCACGATCAATTTTGATGATGCCCTCTCCGAGGAAGAATCCAATCATCATTCTACACCTCCTAGCCCTCAACCCAATCACGATATGGAAGTTCCCGAAATCCCAATCCCCAAATGTCTCAAGGACTACTCTTCTCCCACCCCTCGTGGTTTTTCCAATGCTATCATTTTTCCAAATGAACACACGGATGGGGTCTTGCGTGCAACTGATATTTGGCTGGTCCAAAGTGTATGCAAGTTTCACGGATTGAAAACTGAAGATCCAATCCAACACATCAAGGACTTCCTGAAAATAGTGGATACCCTCCATACGGACGGAGCCACTAGAGATACCTCCCGGTTGCGATTCTTTCCCTTCACCCTTCATGAAAGAGCCGGAGACTGGTATAACCAACTTCCTTCCGAATCCATCTTCACATGGGAACAGCTTATCTCAAAATTCTATGAGAAATTCTTTCCCATAGGAAGAACTTCAAAGTTGAGAGACGAAATCCTCCGCTTCCATGTTGGACCAGCAGAACCTATTCACAAATCTTGGGTTAGATTCAAGGACCTAATTAGACAGGTCCCTCATCATGGCATTGAACTCTGGCTTCTTGTCCAAATCTTTTATGACAGTGTCTCCAAAAACGACCAATTGGGCATTAATAATTCATCAAAAGGAAAAATAGCCAAACTAAGCGTTGAGGAAGGATGGAATAGAATTGAGGAATACGCGAATGATCAAGACGATACCTGGGATGAACCCGATTCGATCATGAGCGTTTCCAAGATCATGAAAGAGCCTCCTTTTTCCAGCCGGGTGAGTAGATTGAATGATCAGGTATCTTATCTAGACAAGTCACAACCAACTAAGCGGTTATCAAACCCATACTTGATCTGTGATCAATGTGGCGGCCCGCATGAAGTGGAGGAATGCGAGGATGACACCACCACCGAACAAGCATGCTTGTCGAGCCACGACATCTTCGATGATCCTTCGCTCTTAACTTTCTACCAAAACAATGATTTCACCCCTTGGGGAAATCTTGTGAGAGAAGAGGGAGGAGGAGAATATCCTGACTATAAGGTTAGGAGCACTTTTGAGGATGATCTCGGGCATTTCACGTTTGAAAAGAATCTGCAACTAAATGGTCTTGACGACTTTATCAATAGCCAACAAACCAACGTAAAGGCCAAATTCGCAGAACTCAACGCCACTCTCGACGGCCTTGGCAAACCGCAAAGAGATCCTTTACTCGCCATCACCACTCGTGCTGGAACAACTACTAAGGATCCACCCTACCCAGCTCAACCATCTAACGCCATGGAACCCAACACCCCTCATGAGGAGAACGATAATGTGAACGACGAAAATCCCGAGCAAACCCCTCCGGTAACTCCATCCCCACCTACTCCTGCCAAACAGCCCCTTAAAGTCCCATACCCATCTCGCCTCAAGAATCAAAAGGTCGAAAGTGATAATAAAAGATTCCTGTCATATTTGAAGAATTCGGTCGTCACCATACCCCTTCTTGATGCATGTTATCATATGCCCAAATATAGTACATACTTCAAGAGGCTGCTCACCAACAGGAAAGGGCTCGAGGGTCTTGTAACCTTAGGAGAAGAATGTTCTGTGGTGACCCAACGAGGGCTACCGAAGAAGGTGGACGACCCAGGTAGTTTCACCTTGCCCTGTTCAATTGGATCTCTTTCAGTCAAAAATGCTTTAGCCGACTTAGGAGCAAGCATCAATCTTATGCCGCATTCCCTGTTCCTCAAGCTAGGGTATTCTGGGCTGAAACCAACCTGTATGAGCATCCAACTGGCCGATAGATCAGTCAAATACCCCTTAGGAATATGCGAGAATGTGCTGGTTAAGGTAGGGAAGTTTAAATTTCCAGTTGACTTCGTCATCCTAGAAATGGAAGAAGATGATCTTGTGCCCATCATTCTAGGAAGACCCTTCCTTGCAACTTCTTGTGCTGTTATTGATGTTCATGACGGCAAACTAACCTTACGAGTGGGGGCCGATAGCTTAACCTTCGACATCAAGGACACAATGAATCTTTCTCTCGAAGCAGATAATCAACTGTATTTCATCGAAGAAATCGATGAACTATCCGACGAGATTGATAATTGTGTAGATGAACAGGTGGAAGCTGGTTGGTTGCGAGATGAAGCTTTCTTACCTATCTTAGAGGAGGAGAAGGCTATGGATGTGAATGCAGTCTCCTTCTATCCCAGACAAGAAATCGAACAGCTTGAGCTTCGTAAGCCCGAGAACAAACTTAAACCTTCCATCATCGAGCCACCTGCGGTAGAACTCAAGGAACTCCCAACCAACCTTGAATATGCTTTCCTCCAAGGGAAAGATCAACTTCCGGTAATCATAAGCTCTTCTTTGAAAAGTGAACAAAAGGATAAACTCTTAGGAGTTTTAAAAAAATATAAAGGAGTTATAGCATGGAGTGTAGCCGATATCAAGGGTATTGACTCTACCTTTTGTACGCATAAAATCCTCATGGAGGAGGATTATAAACCCAGCGTGCAACCTCAAAGGCGAGTAAATCCCAACATAAAGGAAGTCGTAAAGAAGGAAGTCATTAAGCTCCTAGATGCAGGACTAATTTACCCGATTTCGGACAGTCCATGGGTAAGTCCTGTACAGGTTGTACCAAAAAAGGGAGGAATGACGGTGGTGAAGAACGATAAGGATGAGTTAGTACCTCAACGAACAGTAACTGGATGGCGTGTGTGCATCGATTATAGAAAGTTGAATGATGCAACCCGAAAAGATCATTTCCCTCTCCCATTTATCGACCAAATGTTGGAAAGGTTAGCAGGGCATGAGTACTACTGCTTCCTAGATGGGTTCTCAGGGTATTTCCAAATCCCTATCGCTCCTGAGGACCAAGAAAAGACCACGTTTACATGCCCGTATGGCACCTTCGCCTACAAGCGAATGCCCTTTGGACTATGTAACGCCCCCGCCACTTTCCAGCGCTGCATGACGGCAATCTTCCATGAGTTAATGGAAGACAGCATGGAGGTCTTTATGGATGATTTTTCAGTCTTTGGGAACTCTTTTGATCGCTGTCTTGCTAACCTTGAGAAAATGCTCAAACGTTGTGAGGAGACCAACTTGGTACTAAACTGGGAAAAGTGCCACTTTATGGTAAAAGAAGGGATTGTGCTGGGGCACAAAATTTCAGGAAGTGGAATCGAAGTAGACCGGGCAAAAATTGAAGCTATATCCAAACTTCCCTATCCAACAACTGTCAAGGCAATCCGTAGTTTTTTGGGTCATGCTGGCTTCTATAGGAGATTCATTAAGGATTTCTCAAAGGTAGCTAAACCAATGACTCAGTTACTCATGAAGGATGCCCCGTTCGACTTCTCTCAAGAGTGCAAGGACGCATTCGATCTATTGAAGCAGGAACTTACCCGAGCTCCAATTATGGTTACCCCTAACTGGGAGTTACCCTTTGAAATCATGTGCGATGCTAGTGATTATGCTGTTGGAGCAGTATTAGGCCAAAGGCTTAACAAACACTTTCAGCCAATATACTACGCTAGCAAAACCATGAATCCTGCTCAAGAAAACTACACTACCACTGAAAAGGAATTACTAGCCGTGGTATTCGCTTTTGATAAATTTCGCCAGTATCTTGTCCTTTCTAAAACGGTTGTTTTTACGGATCATTCAGCTATTCGATATATTTTCGCTAAACAGGATGCTAAACCACGGTTACTTCGTTGGATCCTACTATTGCAAGAGTTCGATGTTGAAATTCGTGATAAGAAAGGAGCAGAGAATCTTGCGGCTGATCATCTCTCTCGTCTCGAAAATCCCAGCCTCGCTGAATCTGACAAGAGTGAGATTCGGGAAACATTTCCCGAAGAGCAGCTCATGTTAATAAATGATTCTGAACCTTGGTATGCGAATTATGCTAACTACCTGGCAAGTAGAGTCATCCCTGAGCATATGAGCAGGCATGAAAAAAGGAGGTTCTTTAATCAATTAAAGTACTACTTTTGGGATGAACCCTTCTTATTTCGAAGATGTCCAGATCAGGTAATCAGGCGTTGTGTTTCGGAAAGAGAGGCTGTCAGAATTATGAAAGAGTGTCATGCAGGTCCATCTGGAGGACATCACGGAATAAGCACTACTGCACGAAAGGTCTTCGACGCGGGATTCTATTGGCCTACAATATTTTGTGATGTGAAGGGAATGATACAAACTTGTGACGCATGTCAAAGAGCTGGGAATATCTCTAGGAGGGATGAAGCCCCACAGAATTATATACAAGTTTGTGAGGTTTTTGATGTCTGGGGAATTGATTTCATGGGACCATTCCCATCTTCTGGAGGGAATGAATACATCTTGGTGGCCATTGATTATGTTTCGAAATGGGTGGAAGCACAAGCCCTTAGGACTAACGACGCTAGGGTAGTCATTCATTTCTTAAAGAAATTGTTCGCTAGGTTCGGAATTCCGAAGGCTCTTATTAGTGACAGGGGAACCCATTTTTGCAATTCACAAATGGAGAAAGTCATGAAAAGATATGGAGTCTCTCACCGATTCTCCACCGCTTACCATCCTCAAACAAACGGTCAAGTCGAGAACACTAATAGAGCCATAAAGAGAATTTTAGAGAAAACGGTTAATCAAAACAGAAAAGATTGGTCTTTTAAGCTCGACGAGGCTTTGTGGGCATTTCGAACCGCCTATAAGACACCAATCGGGACAACCCCGTTCCGTATGGTATATGGCAAGGCATGCCACCTTCCAGTAGAACTGGAACACAAAGCATATTGGGCACTTAAGGCTTGTAATTTGGATTATACAGTTGCGGGAACAAATAGATTCTTACAGCTCCAAGAGCTTGATGAATTGAGATTAGAGGCTTATGAATCTTCCATCACATACAAAGAGAGGGCGAAAAGATGGCATGACCAACGGATTAAGAGACCCAAGGAGTTTTCAGAAGGAGACAAGGTCTTATTATATAATTCTCGCTTAAGGCTGTTTCCTGGGAAACTTAAATCTAGATGGTATGGACCTTTTACCGTAAGGAGCTCCTCTAAAACCGGAGCCGTTGTATTAATTGACGACGAGGATAGAGAATTCACTGTGAATATTCAACGAGTCAAGCATTATCAAGAGAATGGTAATGAAATGATCAATGAGGAAGACATAACTTTCGATGAAGAAGTCACGTAATGTACGTGACTTTGAGTCTAGCTACAAGACTCGTTAATAAAGAAAAGCGCTTCTTGGGAGGCAACCCAAGCTTTATTTATTTGCTTTGTGTGTTTATTTATTTGTTTGTTTGATTTTATTTGTTTCCGTATGTGTGTTTAATTTTTATCATTATTGATTCATGTTCAAAACTAAATTGTGAAAATGCTTTATGTTGTTTTTAACTTCGTCTTAACTACATATAAAGGTATTTTGCAAAAGATAAGTGTAAGGGAAATCTAAATCGGTTTATTAGAACACAAATTAACATGAATCGTAATAATAATAAATTAGCATACATATTAGTATTTGTTTGATTCAAATGCTTGTATCGAGTCATAATGATATTTTGCAGGATTTCCAGGAAATGAGGTATAGGTTTTTCCAGAAATTTTCCGGAAACTTAACATGAGAATTCTGTCAGATCATTTCTGACGGCGTCAGGAATTACAACCTGACGGCGTCAGGTTTTAATTTTCTGAAATTTTTGAAAGTTTTGTTTTCATAAAAAGTTTTTATTAAATCTCCAACTTATAATCTCCAGGAATCTGCAAAATTATCATTCCACAAGCATTATATCCTTATATATAGATTTTTCCCGCCGATGTTATGCAGGTTTTCGTGTTTGTTTTCTCAGGTTTAACAGGTTATTTTGGACAAGGAGATGTTTTTGGAATCAAGCTTATGGCGATGCATTAGTCATGGAGTTTCAACATTCTCTTTGGAGGAAGATTTAACCGTGTAATTTCATTATCCACCGAGCGAATCAGGGGAGTATTTGATTTCATTCTTTTACTTTTTGCTTTTACATCTTATTATTTGAACATTGGGGACAATGTTCATCTTAAGTGTAAGGGGGGGTAAAAGTACGATTAGAGAATACAATTGCGCTTGATGTTTGTTTGTTTAATGGTAGATGTGTAATAAAACTGAGAGAAATACTTGTTAAGGTAATTTTAGTGCCAAATTTAAAATTTTTTACAACATATAGGAGTGAAACTTTGATCTTAATGAGCGTCTCACGGATAGGAGTTATATAACTAGCACAAAAACCGTACCACTAAAAAAAATTTCCACCCCCAAATATGTGAGGTTCGCCCCTAGAATTGGTAGGAAAAGCATTTATGCTATGATGTGTGTACCGGTAGCACTTAGATTCTAGAACTTGCGTTAGGACCATTCCAAGGCCACAAGTGAGACTACATTCGTGTAGTTAGATTTACTACATGATAAGAGGCATTAGGATTAACCCATTGTTTTACACCTGTGTTTTTGTTATAATTACTTTGGCTACATTGGTCAAGTAATTCTCCCACACCCTTTGCGTTATACTCATTTTTAGTACACGATACCCCTAGTACACCCCTCAGAGCCTATCTTTTCGTTTCGACCTTTAAGCATTTTACTTAAAGGAAGAATTTGTTACACCCCACTAAAATGTACACCCAAATCGCCTTAGCCTACCTTGTATGCACTCATTTTTAGTGCATTATTGTTACAACATTTGTTTAAACCCAAGTTAATTATCTAGTTGATTACATGGTTGCTAAGTCGAGTCATATCCTTGTACATATTGTTTTGGGACGATTGGGACTCATGGGTAAAGTACTAGTGTAATGGAGTAATGGGGAAGAACATCATTTATTACCCCCATATGTGCTAAATGTTTTAAAAGTACTCCAAGTTTTTCAATTATCTTAATTCGAGTCATTAGATTAGTATTTGTAAAGTTATGTAAAAGTTCAAGTGTAAGGGAATGCAACGCCCCTATGATGTATTATTTTGGATAGTAGGGTAAAAGTGTATGCAAAAAAAAAAAAAAAAAAAAAAAAAAAAATCAAGAAAAATACAAAAAAAAATGAGAAAAAGAAAAGTAGAAAAAACATACAGACTACCATCCCGTTTTATTTTATGTTTGTTTTATGTTTTTGTTATTTTGTTATTTCGTTTTTAGCTTAAGACCGAGTCTAGTCTTGGCTTAGCAACATTGTATAGTACATGTAATTGATCAAGATCTTTAACTCGCCACCAGTAAAATATCCCGTATCCAACAAAACCGTGTTTTTCCTTTTCCCTACACCTAACGTTATAACCCATTTAAAAGCCCTCTTTGATAGTTTATCTTAGGTGCTTACGCCTAGTGGAGGAGGTTTTCGATCCTTTCCCAAGCCTATGGTAATCTATTTGCTATGACAGGTAGTGAGAGATATTATCCGTTTTCACTTATGAGATTTATTTTGATGACACTTGAGAGATGTGAGTATCTAAACACTACTTGTGAGGTGCTAGTTTGTAATCTCCGTGCTTATTATGATTAGAGTGGAACGATTATTTGTTGTAATTACTTTTATGTTTGCATTAAATGACCCCTAACTTGTATTTTGATTAGAATAAAAGCGCATTTGCTTGAGGACAAGCAAATCTCAAGTGTAAGGGTATTTGATGAAGCGAAAAGTGTACCGCTTTTAAGGGGTCATTTAAGCCCGAAATCGTATTTATTTGATCAAATATTGCCCTAAATCGTTCCTTTTGTCATTTTAGGTACTTTTGAGGAGAAATCTGGAAAAGGAGGCATTTTGGACGTTTTTGGAGCATTAAAGTGAAGAAAATGGCAAAGTCTCAAAAATCGGCTAAAAGTTACTCTTGACGGCGTCAAGATTTACTCTAGACGGCGTCATGACTTGGCAAGAAAAGTTGGACGTGAAATTTACTCATGACGGGCCAGTGAAAATAGCATGTGAATTCTGACGGCGTCACGCTTTAACTTGATCAAGGGCGTCACGGCTTAAATCATAAGGGGACGGCGTCACGTTCATGGTTAGACGGCGTCAAGCCTTGATAAGCCAGAATGGATTTTTGAAGAGCTAAAGAGGGACGGCGTCAAGATGGTCATCCGGGAACCCTAAAAGCGGCGAGGTGACGGCGTCACACTCCATAAGGTGACGCCGTCAGATCCAAAAATCTATATATAGTTTTCTAATTTTTTGTCATTAGGGAGAGCTTAGTGTGTGGAATTTTGGGAGAAAACCCTAAGACGATTTTAGCATCTTTTTCAGGGCTTTTTGCCTTGAGATCTTCCATGTTTCATTGAAAGATAAGTTATCAATTAATCATTCAATATGTCTATGTGTTGTTTGATTCTATCTTATTCTTGTCTTTTGTTTAACATGTTAGGCTAAATTTATCTTGTGTTTGCTTAGATCTAATGAAACCTAGCTATTGATTATTGGTTGTTAATGTGTTATTAGTTGTATTGGATGATTGTTTATCTATGTTAGGCTTAAGAAAACTGGCTAACTTCCTATTCGGTAACTTGCTTGAACGTCTTAAGAAACATGAACCAAACGCGTACTAAAGGTTTTTATGGTTGTATTTAATGCACAAGCGAATTCTAGTGATCCCATGTTAGGAGCTTCCTAGCCGGCTCGACATAGGAGTGAAGTAGGAGCTTGTAGAGTTGGGGAAGTAAGTACGCCACCCCACGAATGGTATTAAGGAATACACCCGTCATCCACGCAACTAATACACACTAATTAACCGGTAAAAGATAGTTAGGGAGTAAGGAAATTTAAGTAAACACATTTCTCTACACATAAGTTTCTCACCACATTTTATTTTCAGTTATTTATTTTATTTGCATTCGTAGTAAATTGGGTTAGTTGACTAGCAACTAATTCCGCCCACTCTATCAAAACCGAGATTTTACTTGCTTTCATAAAAATATAAAAACATAAAAAGAATCTTCCTCAACCCTTAGACCTAATTAGAGTAGTCTTTCATACCTAACGAACACTATTCCCTGTGGAGAACGATCAATCCCCCGTACTTACCACTACACTATACTACATCGGTCAGGTACACTGCCTGGTGGGGTTGTAAGCCTCTTGAGATCCCTCGAGAGGTAAAACCTGTTGTAAGGTTACAAAACCACGCAATCAATGGGCCTCCAAGGACTCCTTCAGAGAAATTTCCTTTTCAAGGGCAAAAGGATCCAGGACGTTGCGAGGGCGAGCGAAGATAGGTACCTGCAGCTGCGATTCATCTGGCTTGAGAAAATAGTCAGCTTGTGCCTCTGCGCCCTCCACTGCATGCCTAGCCAAGGTTAACCCCTCCATAATAACACCTATGGGGTAATTTTGGTCGCGCTCCAGCTGAGCAATGTGAGGAAGGTCTAGCAGTTTCATCTTTTCCATAGCAGCGACAAGCTCATCGAAGGAATCAGCATTATAATCGAGCACTTGTGTGGCAGGCACCTTCAACAAACCGCTCTCAGAGAGCTCCTCTATAGCCTGCGCCTTGCCACGTGCAAGCGCACGCTCCACAACTTCCCCAAAATCCTCCCGCACCTCTTGGGATTCCAAAGTACCCAAGGCAGCAAGGCGTAGCCCATGGCTGATAAGCCACCTGCGCTCAGCGATAGAAGATACCAGATGTGGGTACAGCTCTTCGTCATACTCGATACTGAGCTTGCGCAGCTTGATTTCTTGCTTCTCCAGCGACTCCTCCACAGCCATGCGGAAATCATCTAGTCTGGCGAAGTGAACGCTCTTGTTCTGCTCCATATACTTCAAGGCCCAAAGACAAGTGGCCTTGTACTCTTTTGCGCCAGCGCGCTCTTGGTTCACTTGAGCAAACAATGATAGCCTCTCATCAGCAAGCTTCTGAGCATACGCAGTGGTTGACTCTACTTCAGCCTGAGCATCAGCTAACTGCGCCTTCAGTAGCGCAATTTCCTTATCCTTCTGCGCACTGCTGCTACCTTCACCCGCATGCCTAGCTTTGAGCTGTGCAACCAATGAGGCTTGATGCGCAGCAGCCAAGCACAACTCCTCAATCAACTGGTCCGTAGGCACATCTGCAGAAGCCTTTGTCCCAGATCCTTGGCTCCCCTGCGCAATATGATCAGTAGGCGAGGGACCCGCCTTGGGTTGCGAATCCCCAATACGCGCAGCATCATCACCAACAGCCTCAACACTGCACGCAAATAACAAAACTACTTTATAGTATCATTGCGGAATAAAGAAATGCAGATCTAAAGATACAAGTCTCATTACTTACTTGGGGGGAGGAGATTTAGTTGACGACGCATCCTTCTCTGAGAATGATTGCCCGCCAGATATAAGATGGCGCCTTCTTTTCGATGTACCCGCGCCATCATCACCAGAAGCTTTCTTGCGCTTCACCCCTTAGCTAGCGCCTTCTTGCTCACTTTCAGACACATCGATCCCCACACTCTCTGACGACTCTGTGCGTGATAACTCTTCCACAGGGATTTGTACCTCCGGAGTGGGAAAACTGCGCAGAGGAGTCGCCTCTAAAACAATTGGGGGTGTATCCTCTGGCTCCTCCTGCACTATCTCCATCGTGCGCCCCGCAGTGGCCTCCAAAACTGGCTCCTCTCCATCCCTTAAAGGGCGCACACCCACAGTCACTTGTTTCGGCCTCTCCAAGCGAACAACACCGAATAAATCCATCTCTGCGCAACAAGCAACAAACAAACACAAAATGAGTTAGATAAGCTACAAAGGGAAGAGCGCTTACAACTAATAAGCGAAGAGGAAGGAAGGACAAGCACCCACCCCGGCTATTTTCGTCCAAAAAAGTTGGCACTTCCTCCGGACTACCGAAGTAATTGCGACTGATGCCCATGTGCACCAAAAACTCCTCTGGATACGCCTTGATCGGTATGCGATTGGCATTAATCGTCTCTGCATCATCTGCGCTATACATTCCGGGGATGGGGCGCTCATCTCTCGGTAATGATTCTTGGGTATAGAACTCAAAAATCCATGGAAAAAATGCACTATCAACCCAAAAGAACTTCCCCCTCCAATTCCTCAGTGCGTCTAACTTTTCCATATAGCACTGCAGTGGCCCTGCGCGCTTGGAAAAGGACACCCACCCGTTCGACCACGACGTGTGGTAAAACGCGCGGAATAGATGGATTGTAGGGTTAATCGCCAACAAGCGACAATTTACTTCAAAATTGGTTATTTTTGCTGCACCTATACAGTGCAGTTGGGAAATATGTAGACGATAGTGGTTTAAAATATCGCACAAAAATAGGGAAATGGGCACACGTTGGTTAGCAAATTCAAAGAAACGTGTGTATACCCCTACTTTCCCTTCAGGGAAGTTCGCTATGGGCGCAGTCGACACCGGAACCACCGGGTGCAACGCGACCGGAATGTAATAATCCGAGGTGAACTGACGAAGTTCGTCCTCGGATATATCGGATGTAAAATCGGATAATTGAAGAACCATGGTTAAACTTCAAGGAGTCTTGCAGCGCACGCGCTATTACCTTAGCTTTCGTTGATTTTTTTATTGCTGTTTGAAGGTTTAACAATGGTGGAAAATGACGGTTTTTACTGTGATAGCCACAGTGAAAAGACGGCTCAACTTTATATAGGGTTACACATATTCGTGGATGGATGACACGTGTACCCCACTTGCTCTAATCGTGTGGCTGGGAGGCCAAAAGGTGAAGCACTTTTTCACCCACCCCTCACGATTTACGAAGAAATACGGATGTACTTGGACTAGATTCATCGTATTGTTTTTTAGGCGGGAAATACTTGAAACTTCTCCGCTACGCATTCCGGAATACTTCTTTGCTACATTTGTTAGTCTAGCATCCGCAGTAGGTACACTGCGCATACTAGACTGGGGGGACATGATGACGTATAGTCCGCATTCGGGTCACGAACCCGACCAATGGACGCTACTACCACTCAAGCCCATCACGAATGGGCTATCACGATAACGGTTTGGGCTTACGATGGCCCAAACCCGAAGTTATTTATGGTCTTGATATAGGATATCTCTTATTTATGGGATATGTATCAAACGACCGACTTAGGCGGGATACGCCGAGGAGTGGGGAACACGAAACCAACAAGGATTTCGTGTGTGTATAAAAGGTCTCTCGACTCTCATTAAGGTACGATCTAATAACCCTAACTCTTCAACTAAACCCTAAAACCGATTACTTACTCTCACGCCGGAGGATAATTGTGGGAGACAATCCCACGATAAGCCTAACGGTGTCTTTTTGTTCTCTTAGTGCGCAGGTCTCAAGCATTAAGATCTAATTGATACGGGAACAGGAATCCAAACAAGGAACGCCCAACTTTTGTATCAACACCCACGCATAGTCAAATCAATAATAATATACTTTTACTTGTTTTACACGATGAAACTTAAGTTCCAATCTCGTGTTTACACTCAGTCTCAGAGTGCGAATTACAACATGGTTTTTTAAACAACAATAAAACAGTAGCATCAGTATAATTAGGCTAATTTATACAATTGACATATATAATGGAGTTGCAATATACTTCATTCACCACACATTGGGGTATTACTTCTTTTAGAAAGGCAACAATATATTAACACAGTAACAAAGCGTTACAAACAAAGGCATTTAACTTCCATAATCGAGATGATTACACAAGAGGAAAACACTATGTCCCAGCCACATTAGTACATAACCTGGATCATGCCACAATTTCTATCCAAAAAGACTAAAACATGATGTTGGGATTTAATGTCCATATAACTATTATTAACACGAGGATTGATAGTTTTTAAGTTATACATTTTTTAATTATCAAATTTTCACGATAACTACTCTTTTTTGCCTTTTTTTTATTGAATATCGTACATAATTACTTTAAGTACCGAAAATAGAGCTAAATTGCCAAAGTATGATGGAAAGCACTTTTCAGAAAGATGTATACAGCGTATGACATCATAATTCATACGGCGAGTGCCTTCTCGTCAAAGAATATTGTCCAAGTTGCAGATTTATACGCCGTATGACAACCCAAGTCATACGGCATGTAAGCTCTGGTCATGCATTTATTTTGCCAAGCTTTGAATACCATACGACATATCCATTATTTACTGATATGTCATATGGATTGATTTTAGAAAATTCGAATATGCCCATATTAAGGAACATACGGCGTATCACTATCTAGGTGCATACGCCGTATACATGGACGGGCCCAAGCCCTAGAAAGCTTATAAGTGCACACCCATTAAGGAACATACGGCGTATCATTATTAGGGAGGTCACAAGAGAAGAGAAGACACTAAGAGTGAAGGTTTTACAAATCATAAACACTAGATTATCAGTTTTTTATTATGATTTCGATTATCTTGTCTACTCTTAATCTTTTTTTATCTTTTGCAATGGAAAGCTAAGCTTTTTGTGAGTGCCTTGTTATTAACCTAATTTATTTTTTTAGTTTATTCTACGTGTGTTTTAGATGATTTATGTACCGTTATAGACTTATGCCTTTGCGTAAACCATGGCTACATGTCTAGATCTGTTGCTACTATTTAAATATAGAATAAGATATGACAATAGTTTCTGAAAGCTCATAGGCCCCGGTATGATTCATTAATATACAATTGGTGCGTATATTAGTGGTGAGCGTGAAACACCGATAACCAAGGGTGCTCACCAAGTTAAAAGTAGTAGACAATAGGGTGTAAGATTTACTAGCGACATTTGCGACTGACCGATAACCAAGGCTTTTGCCCAACTGTCAAGAAAACTAAGTGGATTGGCAACCCACACAAAAATGTAGGTTACATAGATCAGCTGAATAAACTTAATACTTGGAATAATGGTTTGGGTAGCAGGATCTGGTAGGCTTGCCCAGGTTTTAGGAAGAATGTAGGGGAAAATCGATAACCAAGTGACTCCGAACATCTTTGAGTTCACCAACGTACAGTAGATAAACATTGCACTAGAACTACATCATTAATGAGTTAGGGGATTAGCATGCCTTTATCTCTTGATCTTCTTTTCACTAGAACCATACTATCTGTTATTTTATTTTATTTTTTGTTCATTAGATTAATTAATACTAAAAACATAATCGGTGGATTTAAAACGTACGTGACAACCCTAAAATCTGCTAGACATTCAGGATCTCTTCGCTTCCTGCGAACGACCCGGTCTTGCTGACTCACTATATTACACTGATGGGGTACACTGCTCGTAAGTGTTGGTGATTGTCTAAAGGATTTGGTATACTATATATTTAAAGCTAGATACTACACATCAAGTTTTTGGCGCTGCTGCCGGGGAGCAAGTGTATATTTTAAGTGTCTAATAAGTAGTTTTTGTATATTTGTTTTTAGTTTTTATTCAATTTTTATTTTATCGAAGTAGCGTTTGGAATTGCTGAATTCACTGTTCACCAGGTCTATACGGCGTATATCTTCTTAAGACATACGGCGAGTGTAACACCCCCGTTTTCGATATTCGCAGCGGAAATATAAGTTGGGGTGCTACTTCACAGTTCACAGTCATGATAATAGAAAACGACTCAAAAAGAGACGTTTTAGATAAAATTGTTATCATTCATTTATTTATATCAAAGTTACAATATTCAGGTCCCAGCAGGAGGTTCCAAAATACATTAATAAAATACGTTATTTGTTGAATGATAATAAAAATGGACAGTCCATAGCCATTCCGTGCCAAGCCGTGCTTCAAATTACCTGAGATAAACATGCTAAAAAGTCAACACAAAGGTTGAGTGAATCCATAGTGTTTAAAGTTAAATCAGTTTGAACATAAGCTAAGTAGACAGTAAATCAGTAATATCGCAGTTCGTCATATATTGTACTAAGTCTCATGAACTCAAACGTTAACGGTGTGTGTGTGTGTGTGTGATATCATAAAATGATATAGGTAATGGTGTATTTGGTTATCAATCTAGCTAGCACAAAGTCTATCCATCCGGCTAACACAAATAAGGTGCATTTGGCTATCAATCCGGCTAGTACAAAGACTATCCATCCGGCTAACACAAATGAGGTGTATTTGGCTATCAATCCGGCTAGTACAAGGACTATCCATCCGGCTAACCCAAATAAGGTATCTTAGGCGATATTAATTAGGAAAGCATACAAAAAATACTTATGTTCGGTTAGGTAGCATGTATCTCCCCACATATTTAGAAAACGTAATAAAAAAGTGGGACTATGAACTCACCTTAGCAATCTGGATGGAAAACAAAATGAAAGAAAGTTGATAAACGTCTCCGGACAAGGAACCTGGGTTGTTATGCCAAATTTTAGTAATCATATTCAGATGATTATAGTTCATTTGTTCGTTTCGTTAGTTTGGTTGTTGATTAAATATTGAAATGAGATAATAGAAAGTCTCTCCAAAAATAAGATTTTATCTTATTATTCGTTCTTATGTTTTCGTTCGTTTATTATATGTATTCTTCGTTCGTTTGTTCGTTAAATATAGCTTGCGTTCGTTCGTCATCGAAATAAACGTATTACGTTAATGTTAGGTCGGAAAATAAAAATAGAAATGATAACAGTTATGAAAAGTTACACTTTAATCCCTAAGGTTTGGTCAAATGACAGTTTATACCCTGAATTTTTGGAAAATGACAACTTTTACCCTTTAGTTTCAAAAATGATGTTTTCTACCCTATTTATTTGTTATTGTCAAAAATGATTCTTTATATAAAATATTTACAAAATTTGCCCAATAAAACTTTAATTAACTTTAAAAATTAAACGCATGAAATATGTGAATGGCTTAGAGTTTTGGGATTAAATATCTAAGTGATAACTAAATCATTTTACGAGCTCTTTGTTTCTATGAAAAGTTAGCCAGGTCTTCGTTAAATGGGTCAAGTTTCGTATTTCATGAAAATCATTTGTTACTCGAAAAATAACTCTAAAGTCGATCTATCGAATAAGTTTTAAATGAAAATCTGGAAAATGAGTTTATACCTAGCGATTTGAGCAAACTTTAGTGGCTAATAACTTTTGAACCGATCAATCATTTTTCAAAGTTCTTGCTTCTAAAATAAGTTAGCTACATGAACTCTAATATGTCGAAAATATAGAATTTTTAGTAATCTTATAGGGTTCGAAAACAAGGTTCAAAGTAGGGCTGTTCGAGTGAAAATCTGAAAAGTATAATAACTGAAAATCTTTTCTAGTTCTAGTGATTTATAGCAATTTTTAGAACTCGATAGTTTGATGAATACTAACTCATTTTTCAAAATTCTTTTTCCTAAATTTAGTTTGCCAGGTGAACTTGTTGTATACTAAAAATTAGAATTTATAGAGGTTGTTTGTTGGTTCGTTTTTAGGTCACAAGTTGGGTAGTGGGTCGAGTAATATTAAAATTTAAATAACTGAAAATTAATCTTTCTATTTGTAGCGATATTGGGCAATATTTAAGACTCGATATCTTTTAGCTCGTTTGACCTTTTTCGATGATTCTTGTTTCTAAATTAAGGTAGCTGGGTGAACTAGACATATGCCAAAAATAAGATTTTATGGGGATCGTTTGGGTGTCGGTTTATAGCTCAAAAGTTGGGTCTCTGGGTGGTTTCTTACTCGACAAAACCACAGAAACATAACCCGATAAGGGTTTTTGGTTTCTAAACATTATTAACCAAATTTTTATGTAAGATATGATAATCTTAAATATACTTTAACATGTTTTACATGTTTTTGATTTGTTGTTACTAATATTCGAATAGTTTGTGTGTGTTTTTGTGATTTACTGATCGAACAGAAGCAAAAAGAATAAAGAATTATTATGGTTTTCGAGTTTATTTTTTATTAGTGGTTCATGATCTAATGTTTTTAAGTATATATAACATAAAGAAACTGAATTAAAAATAGAGTTGAGCACTTACTTAAAAATTTGTTCGAGTAGGATTTTATGAGGACTTAGGTTCGACTAGTGATTCTCCTCTCCTTTAAGCTTACTAGGGTTTCATTTTGGGTTGTAATCAGTAATGGAAATGGAATGATTGGTGTTGTTGTTTTGGTAGGGTTTGAGTGATATGGGAATAAGTTTAGTCGAATTATGGTGTGTGAATGAGGGTGAAGTTGGCTGCTATTTATGGAAAGGGAAACTAGGGTTTTCTAGTAAGTGATAAGGAGACAAGGTGAGGGGACAAGGGCTGAGGGAAAATGAGAAGAGTGCCACTTGGGTTGAGGAGAGGGAAGGGTGATATGTTCGTTTTATGGCCATGGCATGTTACTATGAAGGAGGTGAATTCTTGAACATGAAGGGTGACATGTGGACTGGTTTATTGAAGAGAAGAGAGGAGAGGGAAAGGAGTGTGTCCATGGCTAGGTACAATGTACCTAATAGAAGTAAAATTTAGTTAGGATGGAGCTTTGTTCGAACCAGGGTTTTGGAGAGGAGAACCGAATAGGCTTTGGGGTGTTGTATAATATGTTTAAAGAGTTGTATTTATGGTTTAAGGAAAGGTAAATTTAGTTAGTTTAGTTGTTTAGTTGATTAGAAAATATATTTAAGATTTTATATTCAACATATATGTCGAATTTTAGAAATAAATGGGAAGATTGGTTTTGTGCTTAGGAGGGTAGTAACATATGCTTAATAAGGTTGTACTATAATAAGAAAAATATAGTTTTAATAGTTTATTATGTTATAAAAATTATTTGTTAAATTTTATTAAGTTTAAAAGTAATTAAATGAGATTTTTAGTTTTTGAGCATAGACACTTGTACATTGGGTTTAAAGACTTGTAAAAATATTTAGTGAGTTTGGAAAAATAATTTATAAGAGTTATGCATGTATGGTTTGTAATTTATGCTTTAAAATAAATATAAATAGGATTTTAATAAGAATTTCATAAATAAATGGTTTCATGCATAAAAGACTTGTACTTTAGCTCAAATAACTTGTACATATATTATCTTGTAAAAATATTGTATAAATAAATTAGGGTTTGTGAAATGAATACATAAAATTATAATTTTATGAAATTAGGGTTTTATCGGGAAATAAATAGAATTAGGGTTTCTGGTGCTTTGGTGACTTGTACAGTAGCTCAGATGAGTTGTATTTTTATGTTCTATGGTTTAGTTGTTCATATTTGGTGTTGTGATGAATTTAGAGTTTCATAGAAACTCTATATAGATAATGAATGTTTTGTTCATACGTTTGTTAGGGATTTATCATAAAATGGTAAATGGTATTTTGTAATGTTTCCATATAGTGATGTTTATGAAATAAACATTAGGTTCGTTAGGCAGGTCTGTGTTGGAGCACGTTTATCAGGGATGTGAGTTACGTCACATAAGATAAGAGATACAATTAAATTAAATAAAAAATTTATACGTGGAAAAAGGATAATGATTCTGTAAAGTAATATGTTTAAATGGGAAATTTTACGAGTGGTTACAGTATCCCCCTGTTGAAGGGAATCTCGTCCCGAGATTCGGCCTGTGTTGGTTGGAAAGTTTGGGAAAAGTGAAGTATAGAGATAGCTAGGTTCGGATTTCTAACCTATTCAGATAGGGAACGCGATAAAGGAAAATCGTACAACGATTGAGGTTGAGATGAGAGTTTGATATGCTTAAAATGCCTCAAGTTAAAAATAATATTATCCAAAATATTAACTTATTCTTTGGCCTTATTTCCGATAATGGCGTTTCACTGTTAATCCTTGGTTTTCCGTTTGATATCTAAGGGAATGAGGTTTGGTCAGTCTTATCGCTACAGGATGAGCTAAATTTGAATGTTTTGCCTCTTAATAGTTTACTGTGCAAAGGTTAGATTTCCAACGGTCAGTAACAGTGACCAACGGTCGAATAACGGCCATATTTTCACCTATAAATACCTCATCTCTAATCCTTATTCTTTCACCACTAAATTCTCTCCTAAAAACCTCAAAATGCCGCACCTTGTTACATTCTTAGCGATCGTCTATGTTGTCCTTGCGGTTACCTATTTGGCTTACGTACCCAATGAAGATCACGCATTTCTAGTTTGCGTTCTAGCGATCATTATGCCTATTGTGGTCTTTACGATTGGAGTTGACAAGATATGGGGGTAAGGGTTTGTTCTTCTAGGTAATCCTCAAGATTTCTTATTTATTCTTATGCCTAGTTATATTCTTGTAGGATAATCAAGGTCATTCATCCGGTTGTGGCTCTAGCGATTGTGTTGTTGGTGTCTATCCTCATATTTATGGCGGGTCAACCTATTGAAGAATCTATTCCTTATTTTGTAATCATTGTAATCTTAATACTTCCGTTCTTAATCATTTCTCTATGTATGAACTTTCGAGGTTACGAATAAAATCTTAGAGTTTTTCTATCCATAATGTTGTCGAATTCCTATCTTAGAGATGATGGGTAGTAGATGTAGACTTTTGTTGTATTAAATCGAAATAATAGTTTATGAACAATTTGTTTTGTTTCAATATTTTGCTTTTGAATGGAAATTAGTAATAGAAAATCTGAAAATATAACTGTCCAATTCATTACATGATTCTTCCTAAATTATACATAGCTGATCAGGTTATGTATAATCGAGGATCAAATGATGTGATGTTTTGTTCAGTCATTGTGGTATTTATCCTTTTTCAAAAAGTTTTAGATGGTGTTCAACGCTTTATTTCTGTAATATAACTTCATAAATAATAATTTTTTTTTTTTTTTTTTTTTAAAGCATAGGAAAATTCTTAGTCCACACTACAATGATGGGTTAGGGATTTCTTAAGGTACTTAATGAGATTACCTCGAAATAAATCTTAGAGTTTGGCTAGGGTTCTCCTAGGTATGTCTATGAATAGAGTATGGAGAAATAGAGTAGATATGGAAGCTAAACGTAGATTGAGATTATGACGGAATTGTTACGAGATAGAGATTTCATAGAGTAGGAAGATAATTTATTTAGATTACTTCCATCGTAGCTAAAGAGTATCTGAAAGGAAAATACAACTTAAAGAGTTCTAAACCTCAATCTATCCTTCTGCTTAAACTTAAAGGTCATACTAGGACATAGTTGTGATTTCTTAATGAGTTCTAGTTTTCTTCTGCATCAGTCTTAGTCTTCCAGTTGGGATTGAAGTTCGGGCATTGCTTCCTATAATGTCCTTTTCCTTTGCATTTTCCACACTTGATAGAACAAATTCCATAATGATGTAACTTACATCGTTGACATAGAGGTCGTTTTCCATTATAACCATATTTATGAGTAGTCGTGGCGATGTAGTTTCTACCAACTTCCTGCCTACAAACTTGTTGGCGATGGTAGTTGCTACAATCTTGAAGATGCTTGTGATGGCAGACGGGGCAGTGAGTAGGGATGGTGGTTTCTATCTCATGATGTTTTCGCTTTTGGTTATTTTGTTCAATTCCTAGGGTATGGGTAGTGGTAGGTTTAGTTATTCCTTCTGGGTTTTTGTTATGAACTGGTCTACAACCCATAAAACTTTTAGGGGTACAAGACACATTTACCTTCTTCTTTCCTGTTGCCATCTTACTGCTTTCTAAACGAGCCGTTGTAGTCACCTCGAGTACTGCTGCAACGAGGTTGATTACCAACTTCTGGATAACTTCGGGAGTCATTGGCGCGGTTAATATGAGTATAGTATCTTTCATGCTGACTCTCTTCCGCTAACGTTACAAGAAATATGAATTTAGAATTCCAATTATGACCATGATAGAATAATAAAGAAATTATTCCCAATGAATGATCATAATGTGGAGTTATGTCCAATTGAAAATCAATTAATCACGATATGTCTGGTTAATATCGTAGATAAATGATTAACTTTTGGTATATCTGCCAAGGAATTAACTAATTCACTTGAATTTCAGCAACTTTCTCTTCATTCATCAAGGTTTCTTCCGAAATTTTATCTTAGGAGGGTTCTATGGTTATGACCTAGTTATGGTAGGTTGACTGGGTTCAGGAGGAAAAAGATAAGTGACACTTATTGGGCTCTAGGTTTGGTTTGGTCTATACGAAGTCATTTGTCTATTACGGATAATAAACAAAGGATAAGGTTTTAGGGAAAGTTATTACATATATGCACAGCATTATTGTAAGACATGATGGAGAAGAATTTATTCTCAATAATAATATATATAACAAAAGGATAATTGTTATACATTTATTGATTGATTACAAACTCTGAAGGTTTCAGGTGTATTGGAAAATACAGGAAATACTTATCCAAATACTATTTGGTCTAGTAAACACAACGTTGTTACTCATGAGTTTGAGATCAGCCACGTCCTTGACGTAAAAGCTTCACTTCATTCTCAAGTTGTAGTTGTGAAATTTCCATTTCCAAGAAACGCTCCTGAAATTCCTGATTCACCTTTATCTGACTGTCCAGCATAGCTTCCAAAGTGAAAATCTTCTGACCCTGGAAGATTGCCGTCTCTCTGGCCATCCATAGGGTTCTTTCGATATCTGCCACTCTACCGCGTAGTTGACTGTTTTCCTTCCTCGCATGACGGATCCTATAATCTAGGCTTTTATATTTATGTTCGTGCGTATTCTTCATTCGATCAACACTTGCTTCCAAGCCGAACACCGTTCTTCTTTCGTCATCGGTTCTTCTAAACAGAGTGTCAAAGTTACGGTCGTACCATTCGAAACGTAAATGTGGTAACTCTTTCAAATGTTCAGCGTGATTGTCGAGAATATTGGCGTGTTCATAAAGGAGAGTCCACATGGGATCTTGAGAATTCATATTAGGATCAGGGGAATTAGGTGTAGATATAGCATCTGGGAAGTTTAGTACTGGGGTTTCGGGAGTATTAGGTTCTAGTGGATTTGATTCAACATCTTTCTGAATTGTTTCTTGGCGTGAATTTTGTCCAACCTCAAATGTTGTTGGGCAACCAATAAACTTTTCATCGGATGTGGTTTTCTAAAGAGAGTGAGTAGGTGATGTACAAATAGGATGGAAAGCTGTTTCGTTAAGTTCGAGAGTTTCGGGGGACATGATACTGTAGTAACCCGCAAATAGTGATAATAAGCAATTTGAAGTTTGCAAATAAAACTAATCAAATAGTTATCAGATGGGGGATTATTAATGCCAAATAATCATAATAAAGGATGCTCTAAATATTGAAACATACCGGCACGGAGGGCGTAGGACTTTATGGTGTAATTTTGTTTATTTTTGAAAACACGGTTATAGTCCAATGTTTGAAAACATTTGGTTCTCTATAACCATGAGCTCTGATACCACTCTGTAACACCCCCGTTTTCGATATTCGCAGTGAAAATATAAGTTGGGGTGCTACTTCACAGTTCACAGTCATGATAATAGAAAACGACTCAAAAATAGACGTTTTAGATAAAATTGTTATCATTCATTTATTTAAATCAGAGTTACAATATTCAGGTCCCAGCAGGAGGTTCCAAAATACATTAATAAAATACATTATTTGTTGAATGATAACAAAAATGGACAGTCCATAGCCATTCCGTGCCAAGCCGTGCTTCAAATTACCTGAGATAAACATGCTAAAAAGTCAACACAAAGGTTGAGTGAATCCATAGTGTTTAAAGTTAAATCAGTTTGAACATAAGCTAAGTAGATAGTAAATCAGTAATATCGCAGTTCGTTATATATTGTACTAAGTCTCATGAACTCAAACGTTAATTTGGGGTGTGTGTGTGTGTGTGTGTGTGATATCATAAAATGATATAAGTAATGGTGTATTTGGTTATCAATCCGGCTAGCACAAAGTCTATCCATCCGGCTAACACAAATAAGGTGCATTTGTCTATCAATCCGGCTAGTACAAAGACTATCCATCCGGCTAACACAAATGAGGTGTATTTGGCTATCAATCCGGCTAGTACAAGGACTATCCATCCGGCTAACCCAAATAAGGTGTCTTAGGCGATATTAATTAGGAAAGCATACAGAAAATACTTATGTTCGGTTAGGTAGCATGTATCTCCCCACATATTTAGAAAACGTAATAAAAAGTGGGACTATGAACTCACCTTAGCAATCTGGATGGAAAACAAAATGAAAGAAAGTTGATAAACGTCTGATGGAGCGTGATGTGTTGTTGCGGTTTAGCAGTATTAATTCCTACTCAAGTTTTAAATTTATATTTAGCCGACTTATCAATAACATACACACTTTAACGAGCAGTGTATCCGGTCAGTATGTATATAATGGTAAGTAGAGTGTCGATCACTAAGAGTGGAACGTATTATCTAGTCATTCTAATCAGTATTTTAATATTCTAAGTTAACTATACAACCTAATCTAATGGAAGGGGGTTCAGCCTGAGAGACTGGCACGTTTTGGTTGCAATTAAATAATAAACTAACCTAATGAGCACGAATCAGCGATAGGCATGCACGTACACAGATAAATACTCGAGACAATAAGAAGACCTGTCCTGATGATTAAGTAGATTGTCACTTGTTTTATTGATAGTTTTATATGAAGTGTATGTAATTAATCATTTCTCGTTGGCCCTAATCTTATCGGCGAGTAAACCCTTAATGATTACTTATGTCTAAAAGTTATTCCTAAGTGATCAATTTAGTAACAACCGTGGGAGCCACATTCTCTTCCGTAGTCAAATGCGCAGGCCACTAATAAACACAGAGGTTATCAATGCACTAATAAGTAGTAACCAAAGACATCAACATATAAACTTTAATTGATGGGAAAGCAGTTTTAAGGGAGTGCAATCTTTCTCGTCACATTACACAAGCCACCAATCCTGATGAATTAAAGTTTACTAACACAATAAAACAAAACTACTTAATGAATTAAATACATGCAGGACCTTCTTACAGCTCTTGTATCTTCGTTCGGGTGTGTCTTGTGCTGCCTAATCGTCTGAATTCGGCCTTAGGTTTCTGTGGTCTTCGTACTTCGTATATATTATGTCTCGAAACTCGTCTGGTCTTGGCGTATTTATAGTTTCTGTCTGAGGGTAAGATGCGGCGCATCTAGTAAGCAGATGCGGCGCATTGACTTAACTTCGCGTGGGGTCCAAGATTAATATATTCAGGAATATTCGTACACCGCCAGAAGATGCGGCGTAACTCCATTCTCAGATGCGGCGCATGTCCTTGCTGTCTTGGATCGTATCTTGTGAAATCTTGATAGTGATGCGCCGTATGTAATAAGCGAGATGCGGCGTATCTGGAGCAGAATGTCTTGATCTTGTACATTTCAGTAGACTCTTATCTTCTTGCTTGTTTTGCTCCATAATTAGTCCAAAATCGCTAATTTTCACCAAATGCTTGTTTTTAACTGAGAATTACAAAAGTAAACGATTAAGTAACAATTCTCATAGATAATATAATAAAACAAGTCAAATAAAAAGGATAAATGATAGTAATAAAATGTACTTATTTGAGTTCATCAAATATCCCCCCACTTGAACTTTACTTGTCCCCAAGTAAACCTTAGAATTAATCTTATGAAAATGTATCCTAAAAGATATTAGGATTTATTTTTATATTTATGCATGTATTCATTTTAGTCATAATCACACAACCAAACACTTAACGAATTAGAAGTAAAATAAAATAATTTGATAAAAGCAAATCTAATCGTTTAACTGTCCAGTCGTGACGAATATTCTATCATAAGCTTGGCAAGTATACACATCTCCCCCACTAAAGCCAAGGAATAACAAGTCTAAAGCGGTAAAAAGGGTTTGTAGGCTTTAAGGTTAATCATTCTTCTTAATCTCTATCGATCTCAAATTCCAGAAAAGGCGACAAAATCACAAATACATGATCGAATCCACGAACACGATACTTGCAATTGCTCAAATCCTTAACTCGAATAGGCTAAAGATAGGACCAAGTAATCTTCACCAATAATATTATATCAAAAAGGGCGACAAAATCATAAATACATAGCCGAATCCACGACTAAGATACTTAAGATTGCTCAAATCCCTAATCTCAATAAATCAAAGGTTTGGATAAAGAATAATATAGTGTATGGATAATATATGGGATATAAATTGGTGTAAAATGAAAAATAAACAAAACAGATAAATTAAAATCCTAAGTGTGGTTAATCACTATCCCAACCATCCCATGAATAAGACTCATATCATAGAATAACTCACGCTTTAACACTTGAAACACACGCTTTAGGTAGACACGAATTATACTCAACTCTCAATCAAAGAATAAACCTTAGTTGGTGTTCCCATAACTGCCAACTCCCATTCAATCCATAGATATAATATACAACAAATAGTGGTGATATCGACCACTTAATACAAAACTTTACATAAGTTGGTTAAAACAAACATCCAACTCTTCCTTTTTCTTTTTCTTTTCTATTTTTTTTTTCGATTTTTTTTTTTTTTTTTTTTTTTTTTTTTTTTTAACATAAACAAAGATGTGTAAAATTTCACCACATCACTATAATGATAACTCTGGATAATTTTTTATACTTTTCATAACTTCAGAAATCACGGTAATAGTGAAAGTAGTAAACACACGAAAAATAAACTCAAAGATATACAATATTTACTTTCACTCCAATTGCATTGTGCAACTTCCCGACTTAACCATAGATAATGAATTACGCACGCGAACACAGGTAATGTAAGGAAACACACTTTGCCTAAAGCAATTAACCAACCACGGATTTTAATCTACAGGGTAGGCTAAGGTGTAAGGGTGTAACGAAACATTTTAACAAAGGCGTAAGAAACGAAAGGAATGGCTCTGAGTGTTTTTCTAGGGGTATCTTACTCTAAAAGTGAGAGTAACAAAAGGGTTTATACGGGGGTTAACTAACCAGTGTAGTTAGCTAATAACACATAACATATAAAAGCTATTTGGGTGTAATCCTAGAATTTTACCAATTTAGACAAGTCATTCCAATTATATAAATAATACTTATTATGGTGGTCTCGAATAGTATACAAGCCAAGTTCTAAAGTTTACGAGTCACCGGCACACTCATAGATTTGTGAATTTTGAAAAATCACAATTTTTGAAAATAACGTCATGTGTGCAGCTATGCAACTTAGATCTTAAACAAAAACATGCTAAAAAAAAAAAAAAAAAAAAAAAAAAAAAATTTTGATATATTAAGCACATTTTAAGCATATTTTGAAAAGTTTAGGACAAATAAGTGTTCTAATTCTCCAATCCCCCCACTTAAGTTAAACAACGTCCTCGTTGTTTGTATAAAATGTTAAAAACTGGAAAATAAAAGAATTAGAACAGAAAAACTCCCCTGAGATTTGCTCGGTATGATCCTCCATTATTAGTATAAGAGCAAAAATCATCTTTCTTGTGGATGAGAACGATTAAGCTTCATATTTGATGTATCCACAGGAAATGCAGGAGTCTATAATACCACCAAGACTTTAAACACACCTAAGTTAAGAAAGTTCAAACTTGCATAATACATTAGTAGTTAGTAAAAATAAAACTTAAAAATTAAAATAAAAATCATCAGGTCAGTCGATGCGCCGTATCTTATGGAAGAAGATACGCCGTATCGATCCTGGAATAATTACGGATCAGAATAGAAGATGCGTCGCATCCTTAACCAGGGATGCGCCGCATTAAAATAAACTGATAAAAAGTTTTAAAGTTAAAAATAAAAAATGCAGAAAAATAAAGTAAGATATGACCAGTGCAGGAGATGCGTCGCATCTCAGGATTGAGATGCGCCGTATCCTCTGCGGCCTGACTGACTCTACAAAGAACAGAATAGTAAAAAAATTTCGGGTTGTCTCCCGGTCAGCACTTGTCTTTATTCCAGAGTCTTCAAGTTAGACTCACGTTCAGCTCTTCATTCTGTTCTATTGATTCCCACATTGCCACGTAGGATCCATTTAGCAACAAATTCGTCACGTATATATTCAGGTCCCAACTTCAACACTCCTTTGTAGAATCCTTCCATCATTTGATATGGGTACTCAATCCCTCTCTTTATGTCATCATCACCAATAAAAAGGAATGGAGAAAATTTGTAACAGAACCTATTAGTAGCATGTTTAAACCCAGGGTGAGTTCGGGGCATCATATAAGTGATAACTTCGCTTCCAAATTGAAAGGTGATCTTTCCTTCAAATCGTTTTGCATTAATAGTGATCTCCCTACAAAATGGTTTTCCAACAATCACGTCACCCATATCGTTGTCACAATAGGCATTCATGTCTTCAACAACGGCGAACTCAGTAACAATAGTAAAACATCCAACGAAGACCGGGACATTAATGAAGGCTCCAACTACATTCTTTCCCTTATACTCCACTTTCTTTCTCATAATAGAATTGTAAAAGCTTCTTGACATGACATTGATCGGCAAAATAGGAAAGAAATTGACGTCAATACACTTGTACCCAATCATGCATGGGAATTGCAAATTGTAAGCACAATTGGCGTGGATTGGTATGTGCTTAAACACATACCTTTTCTTGACCAAAACCGGACCAAAATAGACCAAAAACCTAACCAATTATGCCAAATATATTGTGTTTTTGTGTTTTTACATATGCAGGCACGGATATCGAAGAAAACGACAAAAGACACAAGAAAACGGGAAAACGAGCACAAGATATGGAAGTTTTATTTTTAGCCGGAACCGGGAAAGAAGAAATGGTCAAAAAGGCATCCGAGGTCCTCCCACTATCAAAGTTTGTCAACTCCAACCCTTAGATCATCTTTGTGAAAATGGCAGCAAAGGTCCCTTCAAAAATCAGAATTTACATTATTAGTACCTTTGATCAAAACATTAAATCCCTTAAACACTAAACCCGGTTTTATTAAAATCAACTTACACACCTTATACCACCCTAGCCCATCCAATTCCTTAGCCCAGCCCACACCCTACACATACCCGATCCGCCCACCAACCCAACCCGGTCAAAGGGTAATAAATCCCGGTCAACAACTCACTAACTCAATAAAAAAATATATATATAAAAAATAAACACACAAACCCGCGTCCCCAACTCACCCTCTCTCACAGTCACAAAAACGTGCCCAAATAAATCCCAATTTTTACTATTCACCTAACCCTAAATCACCCATACCCAAAATTACCTCATCCCATTATAATTACCCAATGATTGGGATGTTCTAGAAGGGCTGACAAGATAAGAGGGACACGTGTGGGCAGTTGATTGGAGAGGCCGTGTCATCAAATCTAATCTAACGGCTTGGATTAGAGGAATGATGCTCAAGATGATCTAAAGGTGGAGATGGGATTAATAGCACACGGATCGCCAACCTGGAGTCCCCAGAAGCTTCTGAAGATGGCTATATATAGCCATCCTCACTCACGATTTCGTGGTTAGCTAGTTAGGTTTTTAGTTAGATGTAGGGCTTAGGAGTAGGGTAATTTAGCTTTAGCTTAATGTTGTCCAGCTTATTGTATTTTTAATCAGCTTTTCCATCCATTGTACTCAGTTTTTTCATTTTTAATAGAAGTCAAATTTGGTCAAAGTTCCTTTTCATCTGCTTATTTCATATGTAAGTACTTAATTTTAATAGTCTGTTTTGCTTTTGATCTCTGATAAGTAGTAGAGTGCTCAGATTTAGTTAATTTCTTATTTCTTTTATTATTGCTTAAAAGTCAAAGTAAAGTCAATTTTCAGCTTATTTTAGTGTTCCAGTTTATTTGCTTGTTAATAGTGTCTTTCAGTTTAAAGAATAGTATTATGATCTGGTTTTCAGTTTAAAATGTTCATCTCATCTGAAAATTTGCAAAATCAGTGGTATGAGTTTAGTGATAAGTTTGCAGTAAGTTTTGGATGATATGAGTTTTGGAGTAAGTTTTGGATGATATGAGTTTAGTGATAAGTTTATAAGCTGCTCTTAAGGAATTGTGATTAGGTGTGATAGGAAATTAGATCTATATTGCTCAAGTAGTCCATAAAAGCTCATACTGTCATAATAAGCTCAGCATAAGCTGAGCTTATTCTGACCCCACATTTTGCAATTCTAGGTTGCTTTTAAGTGTTGTAGTAAGTTTGCAAGAGGCTAGTTTAAAGTTAGTAAGATCTCATTAATTTTGCGCCATTTCATTTCTGCTGTCATAACAAGCTAGTGCAGAACCTGGTTTTCCATTGCTGAATTAGGCTTCAATTAGGCAAGCAATTGGGTGTTTCTCATAGGGCTTTTAGTTTTTTTAGGATCTCAGCTGGGTGGTCTAGACTTTGCCCCATTAAGGTTTCACTTTTGAGCTTATTAGACTGCTTATAGGACTGCTAGAAGTTGGTAGGATAGCATGCTTTTTCTGTCTAATAAATGCTACTGCTATTGTGCTTATCTGCTTATTTCCTTGTTCAAATTTGCTTATTTTTGTTCCAAATTGCTTATTTGATGCTATTGAATGATTCCGCAAGTTTTTGATCTTGATTAGAGCCTATTTGCTAATTGTTTGCTTTTTGGCTTATTCCAAATAAGCCCAAACTGCTTATCTGAGCTTATCTGGTCTTTCATTTTATTTTTCTTAAATAGCTAATTAGTTTTTAGATTTATCATAATTTTCCCAGATTTAATTAGTTTAGTTTTCTATTTATTTTCCATTTAATTAGGTTTTAAGCAATTAAAAAAAAAAAAAAAAAAAAAAAAAAAAAAAAAAAAAAGAAAAAGAAAAACAAAAAAAAAATATATAATAAAATAAAATTAGTTTCAGATTTGTCAGTTTTAGTCCCTTAACTTTCTGTCAGTCTTTAAAATGTGCATGTTAGTTTTCTAGTTGTTTTAAGTTTCAAAAGTGTCAAAAACAGTCCTTGTCCTTTATTAAATCTATAATGGTTTCAGTTTTTGCAAGTTCAGTCCCTAGACTTTTATAAAACTTTTATTTTCTAAATTTTCTTTTGTAATTTAGTTTATTTTAATCACATTTTCAGTCCCTTGAGTTTTTAGCTTTGCATTTTAGGTTTATATCTTCACTATTAGTTTTATAAATTTCGGGATTAGCCCGGGATTTGCATTATTTGATTTCTTTTATTAATTTTGTGTGCTTTTATTTGACATCGTAGATTGCTTTTAATTTTCAATAATTTAGTCTAATCAACACCAAAATAATCTTTCACGTTCACTTTTTCACTTCACATTTTCACGACACCGAATCGACTTAAACGCCGTCAAACCTTCGTTGGGAGAACGACCCGGGGAATTGTATTCGTTACAATTTCTTTGGAAAAATAAAAATAAACAAATAAACAACAAATCAAAATGGCGCCGCTGCCGGGGAAGGCTTGAAACGTTGTCGTTGATTCGTATCGTATTTTGTGTATTGAAGAACCTTCCCCGTGGAAGTTATCGTCTTGTTTTGTAAATAAATTGTTTTTGAAAAAAAAATAATAAATAAAAAACCATTTGAATACTTGTCACCAAGTATTCACAATACCAAAAAAAAAAAAAAAAAAAAAAAAAAAAAAAAAAACACTTTTCCTAAAGTGTTTTCACCATTAATAAACATCCTCGGTCTTCCGTTGAAGGAGGGCGGTTGTAAACCATTCCGAATAAACAACAAAAGAGATCGTGTAGTTAAACGTTGCTTGGATTATTTCTTTACTACAACCTAATTACGGGGTTTAAGGAAGTCTTGACATTAAATTGCAGACTGAAGAGAGATCCATTCTTCTCTCCCGCCACGCTGCGCGTAGTTTTGAAAGAAACGAGTACGGTTGATAAAACGATCACCAAAAAGATAATAATTTTTTTTCCTTATATATAAAAAATCCAAAAAGATTTTCTCTTCAAATTTATTTTCCATTTTTCTTTTGTGATTTTTCATGTTTCTAAATTTCAAAACCCAAAAATAATCTTCTTATCCTCTCATCCATATAATTCTTCTTCTTTAACCCTCTAAACCGATAATTCTATATCTTTCTTCCTCTTATGTTTAATTCTTATGGATCCAATTTGTGATAATTGTGGAGAACCGTTCTTCGAAGGTTCATGTGTTTGGTGTACGTGTGATCAATGTGGTAGTGATATTCATGATGGCGTTTGTTTGAATTGTAATTCTCCCGAATATGTTCACAATTCGTTTAACAATTTTTCAAACGTTCCCGATTATTATCCGACACCACCACCACCACCTTCGTTCACTTGTTTTAGTTGTGGAAACCCATCCGATGAAGGATCACCGTGCGGACAATGTTTTTGTAATCAATGTGGATACACGAATTGTATATGCTACGTCCCGAGTGCTGAAACGTCTTATGCTTGTGATACGAGTTTTGATAATTATCCTCAAAACGATTTCAATCTTCCTTTTCAAAACTCGTATGAGCAAGTACCGTATTATAATGGTGATTCATTTCAAAGTTCGTCAAATTTTGAAAATTGTGGGGGATCGTTTGATAATTCTTATTTTGAGCCAAATTCGTGTTACGATTCTCATGGTTTTAACCAACCCCCACAAAATCCCGGCAATTGTCCAAATCAAGATAGAATGCGCGAAATTGAAAGAATTTGGGAAGACTTCCAAGAAGTTAAGAGATTGGTGATTAAACACTATACTTCTACTCCCGATCCTCATAAGAAGTCTATAGAAGAATTACTTGCCGAGGAAAAAGAGGCTAATTTTCGGAAGGCCTTACAGAATTGTGCTGACGAGGAGATACTTGTTTCGTTAAACGTTTTCCCTGCAATTTCACCTATCTTTCCTCCCGTAGAACCCGAGGACTCTTTAATAATGGGGGACGAGCTTCTAAACACTATTCCGGCAACGGAATCGGACGAATTCGAAAAGTCTAGTGTTGAGAACCTCGTCCCAATCCAAAGTGAGTCCGGGGAAAATTCTAACGGTGATTGTGAATTTGTTGAAAATGATCGTTTTGATAATCTCGTTGATACGAATGATGAGCCGTGTGATGATATTCATGTTGAGAAGAACGATGATGAGATGTACTCCGATTCCGACAATGACGATTCGTTATCTTGTGGAGACATCGATTATGTTGATGAGGTACCTTCTGAGCTCGTCAGCTTAGAAGAAGAGAATGAAGAAGATATTGACACGAAAATCCAAGATGAAGCTCTTCGTGAGAAATTATCTACAATTTATCTTCTCATTTCTAAGATCGAGGCATTACATGATCCTCCGACTTCTTCATTTCCTATCCCCGTTATGGATAGTGATTTCTTACCCGAGCTTGAAATTTTTCGATTTGAAGAGACGAGTAGTGGCAGTCCCACTATTCATGCTGATATCTCTTTTCCGGATTATGAGTGCTTTCATTTTGAAATTGATTCCGAACCTATTTCCGATAATCCGTCAAGTGATCCTCTTTTAGAGGATGTCGATCGATTTCTTGCTTCGGATGACTCGATACCACCGGGTATTGAGAATGACGAGAATGGTTTTATTGAAGAAATTAATGATGATGATTTACTTTCTGAGGCTGATTCATTTATCTTTGATTTACCGTCTTCTCGTCCACCCGCGAAACCACCGGATGTAGATCTTGGATCCGGTGTGAATGAAGTAATTGATGGAGTGGTGGACGAGACTTATATTGATGATCCCGTGCTTGATATTTTACCCACCCAACCCACCCGTGATTCCAATGATGTTTATGCGTTCACCATCCGAGTGTTTCACCCTTTCTTTTCTTATCCCCTCATTTCTCCATTTTTCCACTCCTCCGGGAGTGAGGATACCGTCTTCGACCCCGGCATCTCCGTTCTTCGTGCCGGGTGTCCGTTACAGGGTGTCCGTTCCTCTTGCTCCCCCAAGAACAAATAAATTCGGGGTCGAGTCAAGCTCATGTGACTCGGTTACCAAAAACAAGCGCTTCGTGGGAGGCACCCCATGCTTATCCTTGTATCTTCTTATCTATTTTCTAATAAAGTGAGTGAGGAGGGCTTCCTCTTCCGTATCTTGTGTTTCGTGTTTTCTGTGATGTATCCAGGAATGCCCGATGATGAAGACTCTCGTGCTCGTAGTTTCCTTCACGCTACTCGAGTTTCATCATCCGTTGCTCATCTGATATCCTAAAATCTTATCATTTTACATCTATCTTTTGGCATAATTCAAAAACGGCCTTAGATTTTTGTAGGGATACCCTTACCTTTAAGACATTGAGGAATGTGTCTCGTTTTAGTCTGGGGGGGTAATCTTGCGATTTGATTTTTGCCTTGCATTTTTGCTGTTTTCTCATGCAACCCCGTTTTTCCTCCAAAATTGAAAAAATCCAAAAAAAAAAAAAAAAAAAAAAAAAAAAAAAAAAGAAAAAAAAATGAATGAGAAAAATTTAAATTTTTTTCCAAAAATATAATAAATTTTGACATTTTTGTTGACTTTCCGCTGGAGAGAGTAGGAATAAAATTCTGACTTGACCGGGCGTGTTGAGCCCTAGCTTGTTCCCTTAACCATTTATAATCTATAAGCTCGTGCTAGTCTTTTACACAAGGAGCTAGAAAACGCGAATTCTTTTTAAGAGTTTGCAAGTTCCCGTATTTGACTTTATATATGCATGGCTTGATTATTTGGCTAAGCATTCGCGGATCTTATTACTTAAGATTTTAAATTTGCGAAGAACGAGAAATGATAGAGTTGTTTATAAGTTAGATTGCTAAACGTGGAGTAGTTGGATCTCTTTAAAGCTCATCGAAGTTAATCGTGGCTTTTTGTTCCCATAAGCTTGTTTCACTCAATAATAGTAATCTAGGAATAATTAAAGCTATTTTGGTTTTGGCGATGATTAGTTTTTATTTCTTCCTTAGAGAATCCTTGCTTATGAAAGTTGGGTACACATCAAGGTACTGCCAGTGTTACGGTGTAATAGACCATTCCATCTTGCCGGCTCGCAACCGATGTTGGGATTGTTATAAAAGCCGTAGGACTTGGGGTTTGGCAAATAATTAATGAATAACGAATAATAATAATAATCCAAAGCCATAAAAAGTTTTCTACATCTTGCCGGTTCGCAGCCGATGTTGTAGACTTCTAATAAAGGCAGAGGAAAAATTCCAAGGTCATAATAGACTATCACATCTTGCCGGTTCGCAGCCGATGTTGTGATTGTTATAAAAGGCCAAGGATTAAATACGTTAATGTGCTTAATAATGTTAAAAATGCCAAACTTCGACTCCGGGGGTGTCCTAATAAAGGCTTCCATCTCTGGACTCGTAGATGAGTTGTTTCGGTCGCAAATAAAAGGGATATCCTCAAAATCGTGTTAAATCAGAGACCTTGATGTGGACCTCATTTTTGTATGCAACGGTTTTCGAGGGAAGATTTAGAAACTACTTAGCATCTAAACTAAGGTATCTTTATGGGATTAAAAATTATCGAAACGAGATAATATGAAGAAATTCATTTCTCACCAAAAATAAAATAAATAGAGGAAATTAGGAATTTGGGAACAAGTAGTCCACAATTAGCTTTCTGAGTAGTGTTGGCAATCTAACTTGTAAATGACAATGATTTCGTTTTTAAGCTTAGTTTGGGGACTCGTGAAAAATCGGGGACGACGAATTTTATCCATATGGTCACTTCTTTATGAGTCGTGTTTCCTGCTCGAAGACCCTAAAAGTTATCGTTAGATAATGATTGTCGACAAAAGCCGTCACATGAATAATAAGAAAATACAAAAAAAGAATAAAAAGGAAAATCGGGGAGTTTTTATAACATTGCATGAGGACATTGCAATATCTTAGTCTGGGGGAATTTGGTATGTGCTTAAACACATACCTTTTCTTGACCAAAACCGGACCAAAATAGACCAAAAACCTAACCAATTATGCCAAATATATTGTGTTTTTGTGTTTTTACATATGCAGGCACGGATATCGAAGAAAACGACAAAAGACACAAGAAAACGGGAAAACGAGCACAAGATATGGAAGTTTTATTTTTAGCCGGAACCGGGAAAGAAGAAATGGTCAAAAAGGCATCCGAGGTCCTCCCACTATCAAAGTTTGTCAACTCCAACCCTTAGATCATCTTTGTGAAAATGGCAGCAAAGGTCCCTTCAAAAATCAGAATTTACATTATTAGTACCTTTGATCAAAACATTAAATCCCTTAAACACTAAACCCGGTTTTATTAAAATCAACTTACACACCTTATACCACCCTAGCCCATCCAATTCCTTAGCCCAGCCCACACCCTACACATACCCGATCCGCCCACCAACCCAACCCGGTCAAAGGGTAATAAATCCCGGTCAACAACTCACTAACTCAATAAAAAATATATATATAAAAAATAAACACACAAACCCGCGTCCCCAACTCACCCTCTCTCACAGTCACAAAAACGCGCCCAAATAAATCCCAATTTTTACTATTCACCTAACCCTAAATCACCCATACCCAAAATTACCTCATCCCATTATAATTACCCAATGATTGGGATGTTCTAGAAGGGCTGACAAGATAAGAGGGACACGTGTGGGCAGTTGATTGGAGAGGCCGTGTCATCAAATCTAATCTAACGGCTTGGATTAGAGGAATGATGCTCAAGATGATCTAAAGGTGGAGATGGGATTAATAGCACACGGATCGCCAACCTGGAGTCCCCAGAAGCTTCTGAAGATGGCTATATATAGCCATCCTCACTCACGATTTCGTGGTTAGCTAGTTAGGTTTTTAGTTAGATGTAGGGCTTAGGAGTAGGGTAATTTAGCTTTAGCTTAATGTTGTCCAGCTTATTGTATTTTTAATCAGCTTTTCCATCCATTGTACTCAGTTTTTTTCATTTTTAATAGAAGTCAAATTTGGTCAAAGTTCCTTTTCATCTGCTTATTTCATATGTAAGTACTTAATTTTAATAGTCTGTTTTGCTTTTGATCTCTGATAAGTAGTAGAGTGCTCAGATTTAGTTAATTTCTTATTTCTTTTATTATTGCTTAAAAGTCAAAGTAAAGTCAATTTTCAGCTTATTTTAGTGTTCCAGTTTATTTGCTTGTTAATAGTGTCTTTCAGTTTAAAGAATAGTATTATGATCTGGTTTTCAGTTTAAAATGTTCATCTCATCTGAAAATTTGCAAAATCAGTGGTATGAGTTTAGTGATAAGTTTGCAGTAAGTTTTGGATGATATGAGTTTTGGAGTAAGTTTTGGATGATATGAGTTTAGTGATAAGTTTATAAGCTGCTCTTAAGGAATTGTGATTAGGTGTGATAGGAAATTAGATCTATATTGCTCAAGTAGTCCATAAAAGCCCATACTGTCATAATAAGCTCAGCATAAGCTGAGCTTATTCTGACCCCACATTTTGCAATTCTAGGTTGCTTTTAAGTGTTGTAGTAAGTTTGCAAGAGGCTAGTTTAAAGTTAGTAAGATCTCATTAATTTTGCGCCATTTCATTTCTGCTGTCATAACAAGCTAGTGCAGAACCTGGTTTTCCATTGCTGAATTAGGCTTCAATTAGGCAAGCAATTGGGTGTTTCTCATAGGGCTTTTAGTTTTTTTAGGATCTCAGCTGGGTGGTCTAGACTTTGCCCCATTAAGGTTTCACTTTTGAGCTTATTAGACTGCTTATAGGACTGCTAGAAGTTGGTAGGATAGCATGCTTTTTCTGTCTAATAAATGCTGCTGCTATTGTGCTTATCTGCTTTTTTCCTTGTTCAAATTTGCTTATTTTTGTTCCAAATTGCTTATTTGATGCTATTGAATGATTCCGCAAGTTTTTGATCTTGATTAGAGCCTATTTGCTAATTGTTTGCTTTTTGGCTTATTCCAAATAAGCCCAAACTGCTTATCTGAGCTTATCTGGTCTTTCATTTTATTTTTCTTAAATAGCTAATTAGTTTTTAGATTTATCATAATTTTCCCAGATTTAATTAGTTTAGTTTGCTATTTATTTTCCATTTAATTAGGTTTTAAGCAAAAAAAAAACAAAAAAAAAAAAATATAAATATATATATAATAAAATAAAATTAGTTTCAGATTTGTCAGTTTTAGTCCCTTAACTTTCTGTCAGTCTTTAAAATGTGCATGTTAGTTTTCTAGTTGTTTTAAGTTTCAAAAGTGTCAAAAACAGTCCTTGTCTTTTATTAAATCTATAATGGTTTCAGTTTTTGCAAGTTCAGTCCCTAGACTTTTATAAAACTTTTATTTTCTAAATTTTCTTTTGTAATTTAGTTTATTTTAATCACATTTTCAGTCCCTTGAGTTTTTAGCTTTGCATTTTAGGTTTATATCTTCACTATTAGTTTTATAAATTTCGGGATTAGCCCGGGATTTGCATTATTTGATTTCTTTTATTAATTTTGTGTGCTTTTATTTGACATCGTAGATTGCTTTTAATTTTCAATAATTTAGTCTAATCAACACCAAAATAATCTTTCACGTTCACTTTTTCACTTCACATTTTCACGACACCGAATCGACTTAAACGCCGTCAAACCTTCGTTGGGAGAACGACCCGGGGAATTGTATTCGTTACAATTTCTTTGGAAAAATAAAAATAAACAAATATATTACATCAATCATGGATCCTTCTCCCGTAATCCCAAGAACCATCATATCCCTCAAATTCATCGTAATTCCTAGTATTAATAACGTTGACTTTTGGACTATCCAGAATTTCTCCTTCTTCTATCTCAGATTCCGCATCATCCATGAACAGGTCATTGGATTCTAATGGTCCATTAAGTTCAATGTAGTCTCCATCGTAACGTTCGAGTGATTTATCTTGCACTAATATTCCATCCATAAAATTGGCTTCGAAGTCGAAGTCAATCAGTTCTCCGAATCCGACCATATTCCTTCTGAAATAATCACGAAAGCATCAGTAGGATTTTTTCAAGAAAGTAATATATCAGAAAGTTAACAACGAAAACGAAATACGAAAAATAAAAGTTACTGATATCTGCAGACGATGCGCCGTATCCAAAAAGTTGGATACGCCGTATCTTACAATCGTTAAAATTTAATCAGACTTTATTCAGAAAATAAATACGCCGCTTAGAAGGTAGAATGCGCCGTATCATTTTAATTATCAAAAATCGATATACTTATTAAAATCAAATGCGTCGTATTAACAAAAGTTAATGCGCCGTATTTTCGTTACGTTTCAAAATATAAGATTTTTGATTCAGAAGATACACCGTATCGACAGAGATCGATGCGTCGTATCTGTTTAATAATTCAAAAACTGTTGTTAATTAAAATAATAGATACGCTGTATCTGCTAAGGCAGATGCGTCGTATCGCGTTAACATTTAGAAAAAAAAAATTCTTATTAAAAACAGATACGCCGTATCTTGGGGAAAGATGCGTCGTATCGAATTAATTAAACGCGATGTATTTTATAAGAATTAAACGCAATACGCCGTATCTGAGAAATCAGATGCGCCGTATCGTTTGAATAAGCTCAGTACAACGATAGCAGAACACAGAAAATACGAAAAATAAAAACAATAATAAACACAAACGAAAATAAACACAAATAAAAGCAAACAAATAACACACAAAACAGAAATTATGCAAATAATACAATGAATGCAAATTAACCTAATATACAACACAGTTAGTGGTTAGATTAAAAACCTAATTAAAATACTAATCAAATTAACAGATAATAACAATTCACTCCCCGGCAGCGGCGCCAAAAACTTGATGGAGCGTGATGTGTCGTTGCGGTTTAGCAGTATTAATGCCTACTCAAGTTTTAAATTTATATTTAGCCGACTTATCAATAACACACACACTTTAACGAGCAGTGTACCCGGTCAGTATGTATATAATGGTAAGTAGAGTGTCGATGATCCGTCGCGAACGCACTATTAAATAAATGCAAACAGCGGATGCTCGTGAATAATTACAAATTACCCCTTTGTGAAAAAGGATACTTGCAAAAACTCACGTTCGTGTGTAGTGTGAAGTCAGGTAAGTAATTACCCGAATCGTTTCCCAACGAGGTGTGAATGGGCAAACTGTGAAAAGCTAGGATTAGAGTGATTGATGATTAGATATTGATTTTGCTTTTTTAATAATTCTAAATAACAAATTAAAACAAATATGCACAAGATAATTAAACGCGAATTATACTAAACAGAAAAATGCGTAACGGGGAATCTAAAATGGGACAAAAACTGAAATTTATGAAATTAAAACCTAAAAATGTAAAATTACTTAAAACTTATTTAAAAACTTAAATTATATTTTTTTATACTTTTTATTTAATTATTATTAATTATTTATTTATTTAATTACTTATTAAACTATTTAAATTTATAAAAAATACTAAATGAACAAAGAAAATTCTAAAACTTTTTCTAAAAATATTATAAGATGAAAAGAAGCTAAGAAAATTATAAAAATGAAAATTACATAATTAAAAATTTAAAAAGAAAAATTCTATTAAATAGAAGCTATCACTATTTTTCTATTTTTGTTTTTCTTAAGGTCTAAAAATATAATTATATTTTTCCTGGATTAAAAATGACAAAAGAAAATTATGAAAATTAGATTTATATTTTTCTGATTAATATTTTATTTATTATGATTTAATTATTATTAGAAACTAATAAAAAAGATTAAAAATATCAAATGACTTAGGAAAAATCTGAAAAAATTCAGGATAAGTCTAAATTAATATTTAAAAGCTATGAAAAATAAAAGTAGAAGTTATCTAAGCCCAATAAGCAGATTTGGGCAGATAAGCAGTTAGCAAATAAGCTAATAAGCACAAAAATTAACCAAATGCTCAGGACTGGTTTAATACACTACTAGAAGCACAAAACAACTTAATAACACCAATAAGCACTAGAAATTAAGCTGAATAGAAGATGAGCAGTTGCAAATCTCAAACAGAAAACTCAGAAAATTGCCAATTTGCAGGGCAATTAAAGCAGTTCAATTAAGCTCTTAAGTTGTATAATATGGGGGCAAAAGTAAGCTAGTAGTATGAGCTATTCAGAAAACTAAAAAGCAGAGCCTGAGCTTATGTGGATAAGCCAGAAATCAATGAAGATCAGCAGCAACAGCAATCAGTATATACTGAATTGCTTATGTGCAGAGTTGATCAGAAGAGCACAGGCCAAAAGGGACTAATCCAACTCAATTGTTTACTTCAAATGAATCACAAGTGACTTAGAAAAGTCAAGAAAAAGGGTCAAAAGAGCTTATAGCTCCTTATGGCTTATTTGGACCTTTTTGAGGTCTGATTTCACCACAGACCTAAGAAAACATGATTTTCTATCTAAGTTGCTAAATTGAACTTGAAAACACCTTATATGGTCTTTAATAAGCTGGTACAAAGTTGGGGAAATGGTAAATGTACAGTAGTTGTTTGTTTGACCTTTTGACTGCTCAAACCAAACACACCTTTAAAAGGTGTCTGTTGTGGATTTGAACTAACAAAGACCTTTTTATCTTATGACAACTGAATTCTAAGGTTACACTAACTTATTTAAGTACTGATTAACAACTTTTAAGACAAAATTAAGCTAGATAATAAGCTATGCTATGTTTGACTATTTTTTGGCTTTTTTAGTGTTTATAGAGAAAATGATACAAAAGCTATAAAAGACTGATTTAACTAATGAAATATAACTTATAATAGATATTAAGCAGTAAATGATAGAAATAAACTAGAAATAAGCTATAGCACAGTTACAATAGGAATTAAGCAAAAATCAAATAAAAGCTTACAACTGAAATGGGCTTATAAAAGATGAACAAGGACCAGAAACTACTCCTAGCTTGTTGTCAACAAGATAGAAACCAGAAAAACCATCCAGATTAGCTTCTATCCCCATATAGCTTATTTTGACCTTCTCAGTTGACTTTCATTGACTTTTTTCTTCTTTCTTGAATTAGATCAGGATTAAACTAACATAAGCTCACAGTAAGCTATAATTAGCTTATATAAGCTTATGTAAACAGATAATAAGCTTTTCCAAACAACATTTAACTTAATACGAATTACAGTAAAGCTTGAAATTGTAAAGTGACTGAAATTAAATGCAAGATGTATTAAAATGAGATCAAAATGACTGTAAATGACTTATATTGATGACTGGAAATGAAAATTACAATAAGGAAAGACAATTAAGTAAAAAAACGATTTAATAAAAATTAACTACTCTTATTTCCTATTACATTGTTCTATATATACAAAGTTGAAATGGGAAAACCCTAGTCGACATCTCTGATCACTTCTACACCCTTGATTGCTCCTGACATCATCTCTATCGTCCAAATTCACTTTTGGCGGGAAAACAGGACAAGTGTTTAACACAGCTGTTTTAGTTAGTGAGAGTGGGGAAGAGGCATTAATTGAGTTTGGCTTGTTAGGTAGCTTGCTTGAGGAGGAGGGGAGAGGTGGCAAAGAATTACTGTGGGTGGTAGTGGTATGGTTTTGGCGGGTTTGTGTGAGGAAGGGGATGGATTTGACCAAGTCAAACTGGTATTTAAATACCAGGGTTGGGTCGGGTATAGTTTATTTAAGGATTGGGCTTGTGGGCTTGGGGTATGTAACTGGGTTTAGTGAATTGGGTTAAGGGTTAGGATAGTTGGGTTGGTTGGGTTTAATTTTAGTGTTGGATCCGGTTTTAGATTTAATCACAAGGACCAATCTTGTAATTTCTGAATTCTTGAAGGGTGTGAGTTGACAATTTTCTAAAGTTATCAAAAGAGTTTATTTTGCCAATTATAAATAGCACAAGGGTAATATTTGATAAATTCCAATTTTTAAATACCCGAGGACTAGTTTTGCCAAATTTGAAACTTGAGGGGTAAAAGTTGTCATTTTTAGAAAACTTTCATCCAGGGATTAAAAGTGAATATGTTTGATATCCCAAGGACTAAAGTTGACTTTTCTTTCATTTTAAACCTTCAGGGACTAAATCTGCCAATTTGTGAAACTCCAGGGACTGAAAGTGACAATTATGCAAACTTTGTTCGTTTTTTCACTTGTTTTCAATATTTTTGTTCCTGAGTCATATAAAAACACATTTTATGATATTTTCAGTATTTTGAAGCATATCTGCATGTTTTTAAATGTTTTTGCAGATAAAATGTGACAGAAATGATGAGTATTTAGACACTCATCAATCCCCCACACTAAACTATTGCTAGTCCCTAGCAATCTTTTATGAAGTTTTAATGGATTTTTCTCTTTACCAAAATCCATTACTTCTGGAGTAGCCAATGTTTTAGTATGTGATACTTTGGTACAATGATAACCAAATGATTTTGAGCAAACCATCAGCTGTCAACGGATTTGATTTGTCTTTACCAGAAGCCTTTGCTTCTGGACTAGCCAACTCTTAGATAAATTACAACTATTATCTTTGGTGAGCTGATTACCAATTATGGTTTTCCAATGCCTTTACCACAAGCCATAACCTTGCGGGCTAGCCAACTCTTCACTTATAAAGATATGGTGAGTCGAAAACCATACAATTTTTGGCAAATTGCAAGCCATAAACGGATTTGATATATCTTTACCAAGAGCCGTTTTCTCCTGGATTAGCCAATCCTTATGTGGGTTAGACATGGCGGACTGATAACCATTTATTGCGTTCTAAGTGAGAAAAAAATTTAAAATTTTGGCTAAAATGGGGGTACTAGATAGTACATTTGATCAAATTCGCTAGAATTCCCCCCCCCCCCCCCCCACACTTAGAACTAAATATTGCCCTCAATATTCAAAGAACCGGTTGTTAAACCAACACTTAGAACGTGAAAGGGAAATACTAATAGCCATTATTTTATATACACACTTTTTTTTTTTTTTTTTTTTTTTTTGGACTGTACATAATTACAGCATGTGGGGCATCTCCCCCACACTTAGGTGAAACATGGGTGAAAACCCATATTTTGCTACTGTTTTTATTAACCGAGTCGCTAGCTTGACTCGACCCCGAATTCATTGGTTCATGGGGAAGTAAGTGGAAGAAACCATCTCTATCGGTCTTTCATTAAAGATGCTTGGATAACCAATTGAGCATAAGAAAGTTTCCACACCGATGAGATAAATCCGGCATTTAAACCAATGTTAAATGGAAAATGCCGGGTCAAAAGTAATATCCTCACTCCCGAATGAGTGAAAGATAGGGGAAATCACCGGGTAGGTGAAGGGAAGAAGAGAGATCTGAATAGCAATTAAGATAAAACTTCCTCCTCAAGAATTGCATTTTCAAGTGGAGGAGGCAAGTCCTTAAACTTGATCTCAGGAAATTTGTCAGTTTTCTCATTATGAAGTTCAACGGGAGGGAGAGGAGGAGAATTGTCCTGATTTAACAATTTCTCAAGAAGAAGAATATCTCCCTCCAGATCAATCTCGGCGTTATCAATTCCTTCCAGAAATGAATCACACTTGAGAAAAGCCTCGATCTCTTCTAAATTGGAATCACTTCCCTCAAACGGAGGGAGAGAAGGGGAAGAGTCGAAAATGATAGGTAGAGAAGATGTGGTGGGATTACCACTCACAGAATTATGAAAATAACCTAGACTTTCTTGAGAGTACTCCTTTGAAGCAACATCAATGACATCGATTCGGTTAACCGATGCAGAGTTATAATTTGAGGAGTACCTCGAAGTTCGATCATGGTTAAAGGTAACAGCTTCCTTATCCACACGCAAGGTGATCTCATGCTCAAATACATCAATAAGAGCATGGCCCGTTTTTAGGAATCCTCTTCCAAGAATGAGAGGAACCTTTTGATCTGCGTCGAATTCAACAACCACAAAGTCAGCTGGAAAATGGAACTTACCTACTTTCACAAACACATCTTCAGCAATGCCGCAAGGATGAGATATGGTTCGATCTGCAAGCTCAAGAGTCATGCATGTAGTAGTAAGAGCCGGAAGAGAAAGTTTCTTCCATACTGAATGAGGCATCAGGTTGATGCTTGCACCAAGATCGGCCAAGGCATAGCATTCAACCATTCCCGGAAATACACAAGGTAGTAGAAACTTTTCAGGATCTCCAAGCTTCTCCGGAAGCTTTTTCAAGATAACCGCTGAGCAGTTCTCATTTAACGGAGTTTTAGCCATTTCAATCAGTTTTTCCTTGTTGCTTAACAAGTGTTTGATTGTTGATGCAAACTTGGGCATCAGAATGATAGCATCCGCAAAACTTATGTCAAAATGTAATTCTTTAAAGATTTGAAAGAATTTGTCCATTTGTTAACTAGCCTTTTCGCGGAGCTTTTGCTCATTTAAGCGCGATGGGTAAGGAATGTAAGGTTTGGATTTAGGGGCAATGACTTCAGGAGTCTCAACAGATTCAAAGGCAACTCCTGGTTTGGATTTCTTTTTAAGGACACCCGGAGGATAGACTTGTGCTGTACTTTGTGGGCTTGGAATTTGCACTTTGTCCGTTGTATCCTCCGCCTCTTTTTCCATTTCAAACAACGGAGGAGGAATAGGACCAGAGGGTCCCTCATAAGTAGCACCACTCCGAGTGGTGATAGCTTTGACGAAAGTGGTATCTTCGTCATCATCATCATCGTCATCAAGCACACTGACAGGAACAGCATTGAGCATTTCGGAATAATATCTGGCTGTTCTTTGCTCACTAAGTTTGGTTGACAAACTTTTAACCGTAAATCGTGATAGAGTAGGATCTATTCTTGACGGTTGAGGAGCAATTGTGGGTGTAGAATTTTGGATGACCGAAGGTTGGACGTATTTAGCACTTCCATTGTTAGTGGGAAGTACCGGGTCCTTTATCACCTTGAGTCCATCATGAGCTTTACCACTATGTGTAGTGACAGCTTTGAGTTCACCCCTTGGGTTGACAACAGTGTTACTTGGGAGACCTCCCGAAGTAGAAGGTGGATTAATATGGTCCATGAGACTGGCAAACATATTCTTAACTTCACTTTGAGAATGATCGATTTTGTTTGAAAGCTCAGTTCCTTGCTTGTGTATTGAGGACTGAAATTCATTCTTCAAATTAGAGATTTGATTTTGCATTGCCTTCATATTGGTCTCATTAACCTTGATGTAGCTATCAAGTTCACTAGAGACAGGTCTTTGGGAATTAGGAGCTGAATACCCTTGATTACCCCTTTGGGGTGGGTATTGATTGTTCGGGGCATGATATTGATTCTGCGTGTTTTGCCCTCTTTGCTGATTAGGATTAATCCTATTTGGATTGTTAGGAGGAGGAAATCCGGGTGGTCCATGTTGATTACTAGCACGGTAGTTTGTTTCCACTTGAGGATGGTATTGGCCACCTCCTTGATTGGAAGATCCGGCTAAAGCTTTGACTTCAAATGCATTGCCATCGGTGGCAGTACAATTATAGTAAGCATGAGGACCACCACAAGTAACACAAACTTCTACCTTTTTATTTCAGTAGTGTGAGAAGTTTGCGGAGCGGACTCTTTCTTTTGTGTGGAGAAAACCAAAGCTTGAATAACCTTCGTGAGTTCAGCAAGCTGAGTATCAGTACTGGACTGACTCACGGGAGATGAAGTAGAAGGACCAGCACTAGCCTGAGAATTATATGGTCTAGCTCGTGCAGTGCGGACCTTTGACATATTTTCAATAAGTGCAATGGCTTCCTTAGTAGATTTGCTCAGAAAATTACCTCCAGCTGAGGCATTAAGAGAATCTTGGTCAGATGGGTTTAACCCATTGTAGAAAGTGTCCATTTGCATCAAATCGGTGAAACCGTGATGAGGACATTTGCGGAGCAATTCTTTGAAACGATCCCATGCCTCTCCAAATGGTTCATCAAACCTTTGAGAGAATTTCATGATTTCATTTTTGAGATACGTGGTTTTAGAAGGAGGAAAGAATTCATTCACGAATTTCTGAACCAAATCTTCCCATGTTGTTATCGATCGAGGGGGTTGTTTGTCAAGCCAAATTCGGGCTGCCCCATCGATGGAAAACGGGAAAAGAAGAAGTTTTATTGATTCCTCAGGGACACTTTTGCATTTGATGGTAGATGTGATTTTATTGAACCATCTAATGTGATCTTGAGGATCGTCCCTGTCAAAACCATAGAATTGCCGCTGGGTTACCAGGTTTATCAACCCAGTCTTAAGCTCAAAATTCTCAGCCACGATGGTTGGAACAACAATGGCATCTCCGTACCCATTGGTAGGAGCTTGGAGAAGCTCATTCATAGGACGGTCTTCAGCCATGATGTCAGGGGTTTTGGGATCAGTACGTATCTCGGGTACGAATGATGGAGCAGAACGTCTACGACGTCTTCGAGGTATGTTTCCAAGCTCACGAAAAGGGCTTGATGACCTAGAAGAACGAGTGCGCATGCACTTAGCAAAATTTTTCAATTAAAATCAAGATCGAGAAAAAACACAAGTAAACTTAAACCAACAATCAACAAGCGTACGGTAGCTCTCTAAAAGATAAACGCACAGAGTGGCGGAGAAGCAAATGTGGGCAATTAATGCTCCTTAAAAACCCGCTTCTTTTAGTCCGACAATTTAATGTCAGACTATCCTTAAACCTCCGTTATAGTTTGTTTATCAATCAAAGGTGAGCCGATATTCGCAAGTGATACAAAGGCCAGTTTTAAATCTTATGGTTTGGGAAATTATTATGGTCGTACCCCCAGTTAGGTAATACTCTGTCTTGGTTCTCGATGGTTAATTTTATTGTTTGTTATTTATTAAAGAAAACGGAAAATGTTTTTGGGTTTTTAATTTTTTATATGATAATAATAATAATAATATATATAGAAAAGAAAAGAAAAATATTTTTGTATTTTATATTGTTTTTGGGAAATAGGAACTTCTTGGAAGAAGGGTCTCAAATCACTAATCGCTAAAACTTACACAACTGTCGCAGCACACCTCCCCGGCAGCGGCGCCAAAATTTGATCCGTCGCGAACGCACTATTAAATAAATGCAAACAGCGGATGCTCGTGAATAATTACAAATTACCCCTTTGTGAAAAAGGATACTTGCAAAAACTCACGTTCGTGTGTAGTGTGAAGTCAGGTAAGTAATTACCCGAATCGTTTCCCAACGAGGTGTGAATGGGCAAACTGTGAAAAGCTAGGATTAGAGTGATTGATGATTAGATATTGATTTTGCTTTTTTAATAATTCTAAATAACAAATTAAAACAAATATGCACAAGATAATTAAACGCGAATTATACTAAACAGAAAAATGCGTAACGGGGAATCTAAAATGGGACAAAAACTGAAATTTATGAAATTAAAACCTAAAAATGTAAAATTACTTAAAACTTATTTAAAAACTTAAATTATATTTTTTTATACTTTTTATTTAATTATTATTAATTATTTATTTATTTAATTACTTATTAAACTATTTAAATTTATAAAAAATACTAAATGAACAAAGAAAATTCTAAAACTTTTTCTAAAAATATTATAAGATGAAAAGAAGCTAAGAAAATTATAAAAATAATAATTACTTAATTAAAAATTTAAAAAGATAAATTCTATTAAATAGAAGCTATCACTATTTTTCTATTTTTGTTTTTATTAAGGTCTAAAAATATAATTATATTTTTCCTTGATTAAAAATGACAAAAGAAAATTATGAAAATTAGATTTATATTTTTCTGATTATTATTTTATTTATTATGATTTAATTACTATTAGAAACTAATAAAAAAGATTAAAAATATCAAATGACTTAGGAAAAATCTGAAAAATTCAGGATAAGTCTAAATTAATATTTAAAAGCTATGAAAAATAAAAGTAGAAGTTATCTAAGCCCAATAAGCAGATTTGGGCAGATAAGCGTTAGCAAATAAGCTAATAAGCACAAAAATTAACCAAATGCTCAGGACTGGTTTAATACACTACTAGAAGCACAAAACAACTTAATAACACCAATAAGCACTAGAAATTAAGCTGAATAGAAGATGAGCAGTTGCAAATCTCAAACAGAAAACTCAGAAAATTGCCAATTTGCAGGGCAATTAAAGCAGTTCAATTAAGCTCTTAAGTTGTATAATATGGGGGCAAAAGTAAGCTAGTAGTATGAGCTATTCAGAAAACTAAAAAGCAGAGCCTGAGCTTATGTGGATAAGCCAGAAATCAATGAAGATCAGCAGCAACAACAATCAGTATATACTGAATTGCTTATGTGCAGAGTTGATCAGAAGAGCACAGGCCAAAAGGGACTAATCCAACTCAATTGTTTACTTCAAATGAATCACAAGTGACTTAGAAAAGTCAAGAAAAAGGGTCAAAAGAGCTTATAGCTCCTTATGGCTTATTTGGACCTTTTTGAGGTCTGATTTCACAACAGACCTAAGAAAACATGATTTTCTATCTAAGTTGCTAAATTGAACTTGAAAACACCTTATATGGTCTTTAATAAGCTGGTACAAAGTTGGGGAAATGGTAAATGTACAGTAGTTGCTTGTTTGACCTTTTGACTGCTCAAACCAAACACACCTTTAAAAGGTGTCTGTTGTGGATTTGAACTAACAAAGACCTTTTTATCTTATGACAACTGAATTCTAAGGTTCCACTAACTTATTTAAGTACTGATTAACAACTTTTAAGACAAAATTAAGCTAGATAATAAGCTATGCTATGTTTGACTATTTTTTGGCTTTTTTAGTGTTTATAGAGAAAATGATACAAAAGCTATAAAAGACTGATTTAACTAATGAAATATAACTTATAATAGATATTAAGCAGTAAATGATAGAAATAAACTAGAAATAAGCTATAGCACAGTTACAATAGGAATTAAGCAAAAATCAAATAAAAGCTTACAACTGAAATGGGCTTATAAAAAGATGAACAAGGACCAGAAACTACTCCTAGCTTGTTGTCAACAAGCTAGAAACCAGAAAAACCATCCAGATTAGCTTCTATCCCCATATAGCTTATTTTGACCTTCTCAGTTGACTTTCATTGACTTTTTCTTCTTTCTTGAATTAGATCAGGATTAAACTAACATAAGCTCACAGTAAGCTATAATTAGCTTATATAAGCTTATGTAAACAGATAATAAGCTTTTCCAAACAACATTTAACTTAATACGAATTACAGTAAAGCTTGAAATTGTAAAGTGACTGAAATTAAATGCAAGATGTATTAAAATGAGATCAAAATGACTGTAAATGACTTATATTGATGACTGGAAATGAAAATTACAATAAGAAAAGACAATTAAGTAAAAAACGATTTAATAAAAATTAACTACTCTTATTTCCTATTACATTGTTCTATATATACAAAGATAAAGTGGGATAGCCTTAGTCGACATCTCTGATCACTTCTACACCCTTGATTGCTCCTGACATCATCTCTATCGTCCAAATTCACTTTTGGCGGGAAAACAGGACAAGTGTTTAACACAACTGTTTTAGTTAGTGAGAGTGGGGAAGAGGCATTAATTGAGTTTGGCTTGTTAGGTAGCTTGTTTGAGGAGGAGGGGAGAGGTGGCAAAGAATTACTGTGGGTGGTAGTGGTATGGTTTTGGCGGGTTTGTGTGAGGAAGGGGATGGATTTGACCAAAGTCAAACTGGTATTTAAATACCAGGGTTGGGTCGGGTATAGTTTATTTAAGGATTGGGCTTGTGGGCTTGAGGTATGTAACTGGGTTTAGTGAATTGGGTTAAGGGTTAGGATAGTTGGGTTGGTTGGGTTTAATTTTAGTGTTGGATCCGGTTTTAGATTTAATCACAAGGACCACTTTTGTATTTTCTCGAATTCTTGAAGGGTGTGAGTTGACAATTTTCCAAAGTTATCAAAAGGGTCTATTTTGCCAATTATAAATAGCACAAGGGTAGTATTTGATAAATTCCAATTTTTAAATACCCGAGGACTAGTTTTGCCAAATTTGAAACTTGAGGGGTAAAAGTTGTCGTTTTTAGAAAACTTTCATCCAGGAATTAAAAGTGAATATGTTTGATATCCCATGGACTAAAGTTGACTTTTCTTTCATTTTAAACCTTCAGGGACTAAATCTGCCAATTTGTGAAACTCCAGGACTGAAAGTGACAATTATGCAAACTTTGTTCGTTTTTTCACTTGTTTTCAATCTTTTTGTTCCTGAGTCATATAAAAACACATTTTATGATATTTTCATTATTTTGAAGCATATCTGCATGTTTTTAAATGTTTTTGCAGATAAAATGTGACAGAAATGATGAGTATTTAGACACTCATCAGTCGAACACTAAGAGTGGAACGTATTATCTAGTCATTCTAATCAGTATTTTAATATTCTAAGTTAACTATACAACCTAATCTAACGCAAGGGGGTTCAGCCTGAGAGACTGGCACGTTTTGGTTGCAATTAAATAATAAACTAAACTAATGAGCACGAATCAGCGATAGGCATGCACGTACACAGATAAATACTCGAGACAATAAGAAGACCTGTCCTGATGATTAAGTAGATTGTCACTTGTTTTATTGATAGTTTTATATGAAGTGTATGTAATTAATCCTTTCTCGTTGGCCCTAATCTTATCGGCGAGTAAACCCTTAATGATTACTTATGTCTAAAAGTTATTCCTAAGTGATCAATTTAGTAACAACCGTGGGAGCCACATTCTCTTCCGTAGTCAAATGTGCAGGCCACTAATAAACACAGAGGTTATCAATGCACTAATAAGTAGTAACCAAAGACATCAACATATAAACTTTAATTGATGGGAAAGCAGTTTTAAGGGAGTGCAATCTTTCTCGTCACATTACACAAGCCACCAATCCTGATGAATTAAAGTTTACTAACACAATAAAACAAAACTACTTAATGAATTAAATACATGCAGGACCTTCTTACAGCTCTTGTATCTTCGTTCGGGTGTGTCTTGTGCTGCCTAATCGTCTGAATTCGGCCTTAGGTTTCTGTGGTCTTCGTACTTCGTATATATTATGTCTCGAAATTCGTCTGGTCTTGGGGTATTTATAGTTTCTGTCTGAGGGTAAGATGCGGCGCATTGACTTAACTTCGCGTGGGGTCCAAGATTAATATATTCAGGAATATTCGTACACCGCCAGAAGATGCGGCGTAACTCCATTCTCAGATGCGGCGCATGTCCTTGCTGTCTTGGATCGTATCTTGTGAAATCTTGATAGTGATGCGCCGTATGTAATAAGCAAGATGCGGCGTATCTGGAGCAGAATGTCTTGATCTTGTACATTTCAGTAGACTCTTATCTTCTTGCTTGTTTTGCTCCATAATTAGTCCAAAATCGCCAAGTTTCACCAAATGCTTGTTTTTAACTGAGAATTACAAAAGTAAACGATTAAGTATCAATTCTCACAGATAATATAATAAAACAAGTCAAATAAATAGGATAAATGATAGTAATAAAATATACTTATTTGAGTTCATCAACGTCTCCGGACAAGGAACCTGGGTTGTTATGCCAAATTTTAGTAATCATATTCACATGATTATAGTTCATTTGTTCGTTTCGTTTCGTTGTTTGGTTGTTGATTAAATATTGAAATGAGATAATAGGAAGTCTCTCCAAAAATAAGATTTTATCTTATTATTCGTTCTTATGTTTCCGTTCGTTTATTATATGTATTCTTCGTTCGTTTGTTCGTTAAATATAGCTTGCGTTCGTTCGTCATTGAAATAAACGTATTACGTTAATGTTAGGTCGGAAAATAAAAATAGAAATGATAACAGTTATGAAAAGTTACACTTTAATCCCTAAGGATTGGTCAAATGACAGTTTATACCCTGAATTTTTGGAAAATGACAACTTTTACCCTTTAGTTTCAAAAATGATGTTTTCTACCCTATTTATTTGTTATTGTCAAAAATGATTCTTTATATAAAATATTTACAAAATTTTCCCAATAAAACTTTAATTAACTTTAAAAATTAAACGCATGAAATATGTGAATGGCTTAGAGTTTTGGGATTAAATATCTAAGTGATAACTAAATCATTTTACGAGCTCTTTGTTTCTATGAAAAGTTAGCCAGGTCTTCGTTAAATGGGTCAAGTTTCGTATTTCATGAAAATCATTTGTTACTCGAAAAATAACTCTAAAGTCGATCTATCGAATAAGTTTTAAATGAAAATCTGGAAAATGAGTTTATACCTAGCGATTTGAGCAAACTTTAGTGGTTAATAACTTTTGAACCGATCAATCATTTTTCAAAGTTCTTGCTTCTAAAATAAGTTAGCTACATGAACTCTAATATGTCGAAAATATAGAATTTTTAGTAATCTTATAGGGTTCGAAAACAGGGTTCAAAGTAGGGCTGTTTGAGTGAAAATCTGAAAAATATAATAACTGAAAATCTTTTCTAGTTCTAGTGATTTATAGCAATTTTTAGAACTCGATAGTTTGATGAATACTAACTCATTTTTCAAAATTCTTTTTCCTAAATTTAGTTTGCCAGGTGAACTTGTTGTATACTAAAAATTAGAACTTATAGAGGTTGTTTGTTGGTTCGTTTTTACGTCACAAGTTGGGTAGTGGGTCGAGTAATATTAAAATTTAAATAACTGAAAATTAATCTTTCTATTTGTAGCGATATTGGGCAATATTTAAGACTCGATATCTTTTAGCTCGTTTAACCTTTTTCGATGATTCTTGTTTCTAAATTAAGGTAGCTGGGTGAACTAGACATATGCCAAAAATAAGATTTTATGGGGATCGTTTGGGTGTCGGTTTATAGCTCAAAAGTTGGGTCTCTGGGGTGGTTTCTTAATCGACAAAACCACAGAAACATAACCCGATAAGGGTTTTTGGTTTCTAAACATTATTAACCAAATTTTTATGTAAGATATGATAATCTTAAATATACTTTAACATGTTTTACATGTTTTTGATTTGTTGTTACTAATATTCGAATAGTTTGTGTGTGTTTTTGTGATTTACTGATCGAACAGAAGCAAAAAGAATAAAGAATTATTATGGTTTTCGAGTTTATTTGTTATTAGTGGTTCATGATCTAATGTTTTTAAGTATATATAACATAAAGAAACTGAATTAAAAATAGAGTTGAGCACTTACTTAAAAATTTGTTCGAGTAGGATTTTATGAGGACTTAGGTTCGACTAGTGATTCTCCTCTCCTTTAAGCTTACTAGGGTTTCATTTTGGGCTGTAATCAGTAATGGAAATGGAATGATTTGTGTTGTTGTTTTGGTAGGGTTTGAGTGATATAGGAATAAGTTTAGTCGAATTGTGGTGTGTGAATGAGGGTGAAGTTGGCTGCTATTTATGGAAAGGGAAACTAGGGTTTTCTAGTAAGTGATAAGGAGACAAGGTGAGGGGACAAGGGCTGAGGGAAAATGAGAAGAGTGCCACTTGGGTTGAGGAGAGGGAAGGGTGATGTGTTCGTTTTATGGCCATGGCATGTTACTATGAAGGAGGTGAATTCTTGAACATGAAGGGTGACATGTGGACTGGTTTATTGAAGAGAAGAGAGGAGAGGGAAAGGAGTGTGTCCATGGCTAGGTACAATGTACCTAATAGAAGTAAAATTTAGTTAGGATGGAGCTTTGTTCGAACCAGGTTTTTGGAGAGGAGAACCGAATAGGCTTTGGGGTGTTGTACAATATGTTTAAAGAGTTGTATTTATGGTTTAAGGAAAGGTAAATTTAGTTAGTTTAGTTGTTTAGTTGATTAGAAAATATATTTAAGATTTTATATTCAACATATATGTCGAATTTTAGAAATAAATGGGAAGATTGGTTTTGTGCTTAGGAGGGTAGTAACATATGCTTAATAAGGTTGTACTATAATAAGAAAAATATAGTTTTAATAGTTTATTATGTTATAAAAATTATTTGTTAAATTTTATTAAGTTTAAAAGTAATTAAATGAGATTTTTAGTTTTTGTGCATTAGACACTTGTACATTGGGTTTAAAGACTTGTAAAAATATTTAGTGAGTTTGGAAAAATAATTTATAAGAGTTATGCATGTATGGTTTGTAATTTATGCTTTAAAATAAATATAAATAGGATTTTAATAAGAATTTCATAAATAAATGGTTTCATGCATAAAAGACTTGTACTTTAGCTCAAATAACTTGTACATATATTATCTTGTAAAAATATTGTATAAATAAATTAGGGTTTGTGAAATGAATACATAAAATTATAATTTTATGAAATTAGGGTTTTATCGGGAACTAAAATAGAATTAGGGTTTCTGGTGCTTTGGTGACTTGTACAGTAGCTCAGATGAGTTGTATTTTTATGTTCTATGGTTTAGTTGTTCATATTTGGTGTTGTGATGAATTTAGAGTTTCATAGAAACTCTATACAGATAATGAATGTTTTGTTCATACGTTTGTTAGGGATTTATCGTAAAATGGTAAATGGTATTTTGTAATGTTTCCATATAGTGATGTTTATGAAATAAACATTAGGTTCATTAGGCAGGTCTGTGTTGGAGCACGTTTATCAGGGATGTGAGTTACGTCACATAAGATAAGAGATACAATTAAATAAACAAAAAATTTATACGTGGAAAAAGGATAATGATTCTGTAAAGTAATATGTTTAAATGGGAAATTTTACGAGTGGTTACAGCGAGTGAGCTCGCAAAGTGAATTATTTTCAAGCTATGGCACCCATACAGCGTATACACTTCCATTGTATACGGCAAGTGAGCTCTCTTTCATTTTTCTTATTATGGCACGTATACAGCGTATACAGATAAATTGTATAAGGTATACAGAAACAATATCTACATGACATATAGTAGTTCTGTTTAAAGATCAACTTTTCATTTTTCGTTTCTTTGTAGTTTAATTTAGTTTAGTAGTTTACTTTTAGCTTGCTAGTACTACTGATTCTTCTTGGGTCAAATTTCAGATAACTGGAAAATGGGTGACGTTAACGATATGACGATCGAAGAGTATATGGCAAGGACTCGTGCCGATCATGGGGCGGGAGTTATGAGGCCTAAAACTGAGGATAACATTGCGTTTGAAATCAAATGTCACATTCTGAATGAGCTATGGGAAATGCCCTTTAGCGGAAAGGATGATGAGGATGCTAATGAGCACATCGAGAAGGTGTTGGAAATATCCGGCATGTTTAACCTTACGGGAGTAACTAGAGATCAAATCATGCTTACTATCTTTCCAAAAACCCTAATTGAAGGAATACGAAGATGGCTAAAGAGTGAGCTAACTGGCTCGATCACTACATGGGAACTTCTGAAAAGCAAGTTCCTTGCTAAATATTGTCCACCTTTAGAAACTACAAGGCAGATTGAAGAGATTTCCAACTTTAAATAAGAAGTTGATGAAACTCTATACAGGGCATGGAAGAGATATAAGAGCTTACTGTTTAAACTGTTGATCTCTTTCTTTTTTTTCTTTTTTTTTTTTTTTTTTTTTTTTTTTTTTTTTTTTCTTTTTTTTTTTTTTTTGCAGTTCTGGAGAGTGGATAATACTTGCTTAAAAACTTTTATTTCAAATCAGCCCAGGCAGTAATACTTCTAGCACCTATAGTCTTAATCAATCGATTTGCTTGACTAGTAAGTGTCTTAGGGAAGACACGTAGCATCAGATGATCTTCACTCACATCAGAAGTGTGAAACAAATTGACAATCTCGAGCACTTTCTCAACGTGCTCATTAGCATCCTCCAAATCAGATCCACTAAAGGTGTTCTCACGAAGATCCTTGAGAAATTAACCCGTTAGTTCAAACGTAATTGCTTCTCCGAAAGCTGGCCTAACAATGTCGGGGCTAGTGTTATCCCGAGTTTGAGCCATGTACTCCTCGATTGTTTCAGTCATGATGAATCTGAAATCAAACAAAAGATATCCGCAGATAAGGAAGGAGAATGTAACAAGTGTCCTTTATTAACATGAAGAAAAAAATTCCAAAAAATCTGAACTTTTTTTTACATAAAAGAGGATATAAAATAAACAAAAATGGGTAAAACTAATCAAAAAGGAAAATGTAAACTTTATGTTCATCATTATATTGTTTATCAATTGTTTTGACTAGTAAAATTCATTAAAGATTTCTGAAAATAATTAAGAATAAAGGAGAAGTTGAGGAATGAAAAATCAAAAAACCATCAAAAAATAATTTTGGTTAAAAATATGCATCAATTTTTCAATGTCATCAATAGTTTTGTCTAGTAAAAGCCTTCGAGAAATTCTATTAAAAATTGAGACCATAGATGAATTGGGGAATGAAAAACCACTGAAAAATATTTTTAGAAAAAAAGTACTAAACTTTTATGTTCATCGATTTTTCAATGTTCGTCAATGGTTTTGTCTGGTAAAAGTTTTCAAAAAATTCTATAAAAATTTGAGACCAAAGTGAAGTTGGGCAACAAAAAACTACTAAAAAAATATTTCTAATAAATGGTCTTGAACTTTTATGTTCATTGTATTGTTTACCAACTCCTTTCTTAGTAAAAGTATTCAGAAGATCCTATAAAAATTGAAAACAACGGTGAGTTTGGGTTAAAAAACTATTGAAAAAAAAATTTAAAAAAATGTTTACGTTGTTTTATTGATAATGAAAATATGATGAGAATCAATTAATGAACTTGGATGTAGAAACATGACAAAGAGTATATTTCATGCATTTTTTTTTTCATAACCAAAATTCGTTTTTTAAATAAAATATTTCAGCAATTTTTAATAATTTTGTATCCCCTTTGTTGTCATAAAAGTTTAAAATTTCTTGGAGAACCTTTTCTTTTAAGGTTTGTTCGTTGGTAACATGTGTCGAATTCTCACTATTTTCTTTGCTTTTTAGAAAGTTTAGGTTTTTCATAAGATTCAAACTATATAAACTCGGAATGAAATGAAACTACGCTCGTTAAAATTATTACTATTCATTTAGAATCCTTTATATGACCGAGTCTTATTTTATTTATGATCATAGAAAGAATACAAATAATGTATTGATATATAACTTTGACTTGACCAAACGTTACATCGTACTAGTCAATATTTAAGAACGATGACGATATATTGATATATAAATTCTTTTTTTTTAGTTATATGTCGATATATAACTAAAAGCTTGTCTACATTGTAATTTATGCATTATGTAAAAACAGTGACATACCAATCCGTTCATACCATATAACTTTGAAGTAGTTAGAATTACATAATTCACGTGCAGGCTTATATGTATGTTGCTGTGTTGACTATAAGCCTAAATTTAATGTCGTGACGTGATTAATTTTGAGATTTAAAAGTAATTGTTCATAGTTGTCAGGATCCCGATCCTGATCTTCAGGGCGTCTCCGAAGATTTGAGGGCCCTATCCGAGCCGTTAAAAAATGTGCCCCTTAGACCTCTTATTGGGCTTATAAATTTATTATGGGTTATAAGTTTAAGTTATAAAATTGGAATTTAATTGAGCCCAAGTTTAAATGTTTAATACCTATTTAAAAAAAAAAAAAATATATATATATATATATATATATATATATATATATATATATATATATATATATATATATATAGATTTTTTTTATAAAAAATGGGCCCTCGCGAAAACGGGCCCTAGCCGGTTGGCCTCCCCGGCTGCCCTTAGAGCCGCCCCTGCCGATCCTGATCTTAGAATCTTACGATTTTACGATACTGCAAAACAAAAACGATCCGGATCCTACATAGAATCTTTGCAAGTTTAAGATCTTACAGGATCCCGATCTTGACCATACGATCTTAAGATCTAATCCGATCCGATCTTACTTTTCTCAGATTACAAACTAAAAAATTATAAATATATGGGTTGTTTTTTTTAGAATTCAAAAAACAACATGTTAATCTTTCTAAACATTTCATAATCAAAATTTATGACAATATTTCTATGAAACATTCATAATATTTTGTGTTTATAATGTACAATAATTTGTAGAATTGTATAATATTACAAAAATTTATTAAGAAATAACATTAGAGTAGGATCTTAAGATCCCGATCCGATCTTACGATCACGATTTTGCAAAGACGAAAACGATTCTGTGTATGATCCCGATCTTGAAAACCTTGGTCGTAACAAAACTTGTTACAACTCTTTTTTTTTTTTTTTTTTTTTTTTTTTTTTTTTTTTTTTTTTAACAATTTCAGCATGTTTATTTTATTTTACGAGAAACCCATCCGAACAACCTTGAGTGACCTGGCACGTAAACAACTTGATTATGTTGTTTGTTAGCAACGAATATTTAACATGGAGGCGATCTACAAATTGCTAAAATTTATTGCCCATGTTATTGCATAAACTAGTTTTGATGATGTAAAAACATTTTTCAGTTAATACATGTACGTGCTTGTACATGGAGTTTTTGACCGACCTATTTGCTTTCAAAATAAATATTTACCATTGCATGACATATCTATAAGTATTGACTATTGTATAGTGTTTCTTTTCACATTCAATTTTAATCTATTTCTTTTACTATACTAGATATAATGCCCGCGCACGCGCGGGGTTTTTTCTAATCATTTAAATAAATTATTATTTTTAATTTCGGGTTTTAATTATTATAACAGGACCTTCAAAACCATTGTACTTTGATTGAGGTATTGAATTATGGTTATTTACGAATGTAGTGAATTTTAATATTAATTAGATTTGGAGGAGATGTTCTTGCGTCAATGATTGTGCGTGAATGAATGATAAGAGATCGAGTTTGATTGATGGAGGAGGAATTTGGGAATGTTGGGACTTCAAATATTTAGTGGGAATGATACTGAATTTTAAGTTTCAGCCCAAATCTTTGAAAAACTTGCTCCACAGTTTTCAAGTTTTAATTTTTTATATTTTGACACATATATTTTTGTAAGTTTTTATTGAATGATTACAAATCACATTCTTTTTTTTGTAGAATATGGATAAATTTAGAAGTATTTAGGCTTTTCTTATTTAATATTTAAGAAAATAATAATAATAATAATTTGATTATTACTTAATAAGGTATGATTTGATTTTTTTGAAATGTAAAAGTCCCACTAAGGGTTTTGTTTTATTATATAAAAGATTATTGAGAAATGACATAGATTATATCCCACTTTTTTTTTTTTTTTTTTTTTTTTTTTTTTTTTTTTTTCCAGAAACCAGAACTCATACTTTTTAAACACAAATTTTACACTATAATTTATTATACATCAAACATGATTGACAAATCAGTATATTCATTATTTAAAATATGCAATACATTTCAAATTAACACATTATTTTATTATACATCAAACATGATTGAAAAATATGGTAACTAAAATAATGCTAGGCAAAAAAATCGAAATAGCATCCAACAAAACAATAGATTCACATTCACATTCCTCCAATTAGTTTTACCAAAACGAGATTCATAAAGTAAAATTGGTTCAAAACAAAATAATCAATGAATCTCAAATTACAATTCATACTAATGCCAAATGATAAATATCCAAAATTGTTTGTAGTATTATCAATGTTTTAAAAAGCGGTTTTTTAATTGACCCGGCCGAGCCACCGGGTCACGGCCCAACCAGGTTTTTCGCTCAAAACCACCTTACGGTCACCTGACCGGTTGACGGTTCAACCGGCCGGGTCAACCCACATTCTAAAACCCTGAGCCTTATTGTTCACAACAACAACAATCGACGTCGCTATGTCAAAGTCCTCATTACAAATCATAGCTAAAACGGTATTTACCTAGCTCATCCTTCCTTCTTCTAGTAGACATCTAAATAAGTATAAATGTAAAAAATAATAATAATAATAATAAAATAAATAAATAAATAATAATAATATAATAATAAAATAATAATAATAACTAATATCGTATTACAAAGTTTGAAATTATAAGTTAGTTTCTTGACTACCAAATGAATACATGGAACCAAAATAGAGCTAGGCACTAATTAATTGTTATATAAACACGTATCATAGAGGCATGGAGTACCAGAAGTAAAATATATGATCACGAGTAAACTGCAAAAATCATCCCCTAATTTCGCAAGAATCATCCCTATCTCAAACGTTTAGCATTAAACATCCCCAAGTCCACAAACGTTTAGCATTAATCATCCCTGAGCACTAACGTCGTTAGTTTTACCAGTTAAGTGTTAAAATAATATTTTTCCGTTAGTCCCTCCGTTAATATTTTTTGCACCGTTAGTCCTTATTTTTTAAAATGAATTAAAAAGGGCAGCAAAAATAATATTCGTCCGCTTTTTTTACGTTTTCGTCTGTTTTTATATGTTTTCGTCCATTTTTTTACACGTTTTCGTCCATTTTTACACGTTTTCGTCAGTATTTACACGTTTTCATCCATTTTTACACGTTTTCATCCGTATTTACACGTTTTCGTCCGTTTTTACACGTTTTCATCCGTATTTACATGTTTTCATCAGTATTTACACGTTTTCATCAGTATTTACACGTTTTCATCCGTTTTTACACGTTTTCATCAGTATTTACACGTTTTCGTCCGTTTTTACACGTTTTCGTCCATTTTTTACACGTTTTCGTCAGTATTTACACGTTTTCGTCCGTTTTTACACGTTTTCGTCCATTTTTACACGTTTTCGTCAGTATTTACACGTTTTCATCCGTTTTTACACGTTTTCATCCGTATTTACATGTTTTCGTCCGTTTTTACACGTTTTCATCCATATTTACACGTTTCCGTCCTTTACAGTTTCTCAGTATTTACACGTTTTCATCAGTATTTACACGTTTTCATCCGTTTTTACACGTTTTCATCAGTATTTACACGTTTTCGTCCGTTTTTACACGTTTTCATCCGTATTTACACGTTTTCGTCCGTATTTACATGTTTTCATTTGTATTTACACGTTTTCATCAGTATTTACACGTTTTCATCCGTTTTTACACGTTTTCATCAGTATTTACACGTTTTCGTCCGTTTTTACACGTTTCGTCCATTTTTACACGTTTTCGTCAGTATTTACACGTTTTCGTCTATTTTTACACTTTTCGTCAGTATTTACACGTTTTCATCCGTTTTTACACGTTTTCATCCGTATTTACATGTTTTCGTCCGTTTTTACACGTTTTCATCCGTATTTACACGTTTTCGTCCGTATTTACACGTTTTCATCAGTATTTACACGTTTTCATCCGTTTTTACACGTTTTCATCAGTATTTACACGTTTTCGTCCATTTTTACACGTTTTCATCCGTATTTACACGTTTTCATCGTATTTACACGTTTTCATCAGTATACCGTTTATCGTTTTACAGTTTTCATCCGTATTTACACGTTTTCGTCAGTATTTACACGTTTTCATCCGTATTTACACGTTTTCATCAGTATTTACACATTTTTGTCCATTTTTACACGTTTTCGTCAGTAATTACACGTTTTCATCCGTTTTTACACGTTTTCATCAATAAAAATGGACGAAAACGTGTTAATACTGTCAAAAATGTGTAAAAACGGTAATAAACATGTAAAAATGGACGAAAACGTGTAAAAACGAACGAAAACGTGTAAATACGGATGAAAACGTGTAAAAACGGGTGAAAACGTGTAAATACTGACGAAAACGTGTAAAAATGGACAAAAACATGTAAAAACTAACTGAATAGATAAACGTGTAAATACTGATGAAAACGTGTAAATACGGACGAAAACGTGTAAATACGGATTAAAACGTGTAAAAACGGACGAAAACGTGTAAAAACGGATGAAAACGTGTAAAAATGGACGAAAACGTGTAAAAACAGATGAAAACGTGTAAATACTGATGAAAATGTGTAAATACGGACGAAAACGTGTAAATATGGATGAAAACGTGTAAAAACGGACGAAAACGTGTAAATGATGAAACGTGTAATACGATGAAAACGTGTAAATACTGACGAAAAACGTGTAAAAATGGACGAAAACGTGTAAAAACGGACGAAAACGTGTAAATACTGATGAAAACGTGTAAAAACGGATGAAAACGTGTAAATACTGATGAAAACGTGTAAATACGGACGAAAACGTGTAAATACGGATGAAAACGTGTAAATACGGATGAAAACGTGTAAAAACGGATGAAAACGTGTAAATACTGACGAAAACGTGTAAAAACGGACGAAAACGTGTAAAAAATGGACGAAAACGTATAAAAACAGACGAAAACGTAAAAAAACGGACGAATATTATTTTTGCTGCCCTTTTTAATTATTTTAAAAAATAAGGACTAACGGTGCAAAAAATATTAACGGAGGGACTAACGGGAAAATATTATTTTAACACTTAACTGGTAAAACTAACGACGTTAGTGCTCAGGTATGATTAATGCTAAACGTTTGTGGACTTGGGGATGTTTAATGCTAAACGTTTGAGATAGGGATGATTCTTGCGAAATTACACAAACCACAGGGATGATTTTTGCAGTTTACTCTAAAATATATGATCACGAGAATAATACAAACACAAATTCTAAAGAATTTACTTATCATCTATGATCTATCAATAATAAATTAATAATACATATACATGTTTATAACATGAAATTGTACCTTTATGAGACTATGTTATGGAGATGAACAATTCACAATAACAAGTCATGCAACGATGATTTTTTTTCCCTCCTTTCCTTTAAACAGTTTCATTTGTTTTTATTTAAAAAGATTAAAAAGTAAGTTATGTTATTAAAGTTGAAAACTAATGCCATACAATACAATAGACAATACTTTTGAATTTGCCATACAATAGTCAATATTTTTCCTATAAGCAATTAGTTGGTCAAAAACTCCTTGTACATGTGCGTGCTTATCTGCGTGTGAGTCTTGTTAATACAAATAATCGTATAAAACGTTATTTTTATTTAACGACTTTTTTACGTTTTGTTAATGACAAATATAAAAACATATTAAGTAAAAGTTCTAGTAAACCAGTTTTAATTATACATAGTTATCCTTTGTCGTAAATCACTTAAGATATGTATATGAATATCTAACACTTATATAATGATCAAAGAAAGTTTTATCATACACAATGCATTAAATTCTTGCATCATTTTATAAAACCTTGTATATTTTTATAAACTTTCATAAAAGTTTTATTTACTTTCATTTAAAGAAAGTACTTTCATTTTAACAAAAATATTTTAATCCTACATTTGACCAACTAGGTAGAATCTCCCCTTTTAGGGATTAATTCGAATGTGATCTTGCATGAAAATAGGGATGGCAAAAAAACCCGAATCCGACGGGGAAACCCGAAATCCGAACTTTTGGGGGTGTGGTATGCTTATCTGGTTTTGGGGCCTTAACGGGGATTCTTATCGGATTTGGGGCGGGGATGGGGCACACCATCCCCGCCCCGCCCCGAAACATATATATAAACTATTATATAAACATTTGTAAATATATTTATCATTATTGTGTATCTTTTATATTTGTTAACCTCCCTAATTATAGGGAGAGTTTGTTGTAATTCTTTTCTATATAAAGTTCCTTTACTCTCATTCAATTGATGAGGTTGAATAAAATATTGTTTATATGGTATCAGCTAATATCCTCTCAACTCTCTAAAACCTAGTTTCTTTCCTGCCGTCATCTTTCCCACCTACCTTCTGTTTGCATCCTCTTCTTCCTAGGGACCTACCATGGCCGCTTCATCTTCTGACACTCCCTTCTCCATGCATGCCTTTTATGCATATGAAACTTTCTTTCTCTAATTACCTTATATGGCGAGAACAAATGCTCCTTGTCCTGGTGTTTCACAAGCTGTCCGATCAGATTGATGAGTCGGTTTCACCCCCTCTGGCCACTGTCACGGTTGCGGAAAAAACCAGTCCCAACCCGGACGCCGCAACATGGGCTGATAATGATCAAAAAGCTGTTCTTCTTATCAAATCTGCCCTTACAGAAGAGGCTGCTGCTGAAGTTCTTTGCCTCAAATCTGCCCAAGAAATCTGGAACACCCTTGAACATGTTTATAGCAATGCGTCCGTTGAACGCGTGCACTCCTTACGTGATTCTCTTCGTCTTCTAAAGAAGGGTACGTCTTCTGTTTCTGAATTTTCTTGTCATTTTAAGTCTCTCTGTGACCAACATGCAGCCATCGGTCACCCGGTTGCGGAGATGGATCGGCTTCATTGGTATCTCTGTGGCCTCGGACCCTCTTATGAGGTTTATTCCACCGCCATACGTACTGCTGGGAAGACCCTCACCTTTCGGGATCTGGTTGCTCAAACCGAAAGTCAAGAATTGTTTTTACAATCCATGCATGGTGGTGATACTCTACCCGTTGCCTTTAATGCCCAACAGTCTCGGGGTCGAGGTCGTGGCTCTTCATCTCGTGGTTCCAATGGTCGTGGTTATCACAATGGACGTGGTCGTGGTTCGAATAATGGCCAAAGTCGTAGACCTCCGCATTGTCAATTATGTCGCATCAATGGTCATTATGCAAATGCTTGCCCACAACTTTCTACCTTTGCCTCTAATGCTTCACCAGATGAGTCTCTAGCCAAGGCGTTTCATGCAAGATGTCATGTTACCGATGATTCTCCGGATTGGAGTGCGGATTCGTGAGCCACTGACTACATGGTTCCACCTTCTGATTCGGTACAAAACTCGACTCCATACAAAGGTAATCATCATGTGGTTTTTGGTAATGGTAAGACACTATCTATTTCTCATACGGGGACATCTACTATAGCTAATAATATTAAGTTGCGCAATGTTCTTGTTGTCCCTTGTCTCACGAAGAAACTTTTATCAATCAGTAAGTTAACCAAGGATCATCCGTTTGATGTTTTATTTTCCGATTCTTATTTTCATATTCAGGATCGGGTAAGCAAGCAGGTACTCGCTGAAGGCACTTGTGCGGATGGACTATATGTGCTCAAGAATTCTTCACAAGCTTTTGTTGCCACCACTGGAAGTTCTAATAAAGCGTCCTACGAGTTATGGCATGCTCGTTTAGGACATGTTTCTTTTAATATTATTTCACTTTTGAACAAGTTAGGGGTTTTGACTGTTACTTCTTTGTTACCTAAACCTACGGTTTGTACCCCATGTCAAGTTGCAAAAGGACAACGTTTATCTTTTGATTTGAATTTAAAACGTGTTTCTCATCCTTTGGATTTAATACATTGTGATTTATGGGGTCCTACACCTATTTGTTCTAAGGATGGGTTTCGTTATTATGTTGCTTTTATTGATGACTATTCCAGGTTCACATGGTTATATCCTCTAAAAATGAAAACAAGTTTCTACTCTGTTTTACCTGTGTTTCTTAATCTTGTTCAAACACAATGCTCACGCAAGGTAAAAGTCTTTTAGAGTGATGGTGGTACTGAGTTTGTCAACCACACAGTTCGAAATTTTTTTGAAGACAATGGTACTTTTCATCATTTTTCGTGTCCTTATACGCCTCAACAAAATAGGCGTGCGGAACGGAAACATCGTCATATTGTTGAAACAGGCTTGGCAATGCTATTCAACCCTCATATTCCGACTACCTATTGGGTGGATGCTTTTACATCAGCCACATATATTATCAATCGCCTGCCTACTCCTTTATTGGGTAATAAGTCTCCCTATCAACTATTATTTCATGAGCATCCTCAATATTCTAATTTTCGAACTTATGGTTGTCAAGTTTTTCCTTACCTTCGTGATTATACGAAGCATAAGCTTGAGCCAAGAAGTATTGCTTGTGTGTTTATCGGTTATAGTACGCAACACAAAGGATATCGGTGTCTTGATCCATCTACTTCCAGAATTTTTATTTCTCGACATGCACGCTTCAATGAATCAATTTTTCCATTTCAGGGTACCTCAAGCTCCACCGCTCTCTCCTCACTGCCTATTACCAGCTTTACTGAAGAAACTCCTCACTTTGTTATTGCTACTCGTTCTGCCGAGCCTTCCACAGGTGGCTCGTCCTCGGCTTCCAACTCCCAAATGTCGAGTCCTCCCTGCCTCCCTATTTTTGAGCTCATTGTTGCTCCAACGGCCCAACCTCAGGCCCTTAACTCACCGGAGCAGTCACCTTCGGTACAATCATCTACGGCCGACCAGTCTCCTGAGCCCAGTAACTCGGCCCCCTCACCTACGGACCAATCATCACCAGCTCATGATCAGCCGGCTTCTTCTACGGTACCGCAGCATACTCTTGCATCGGATGAGGTTGCTCCTCAACCTTCTCATCCGATGCAAACTCAGTCACCTTCGGTACAATCATCTACGGCCGACCAGTCTCCTGAGCCCAGTAACTCGGCCCCCTCACCTACGGACCAATCATCACCAGCTCATGATCAGCCGGCTTCTTCTACGGTACCGCAGCATACTCTTGCATCGGATGAGGTTGCTCCTCAACCTTCTCATCCGATGCAAACTCGGTCTAAAGCAGGTATTTTTAAACCTATGCATCGGGCTGACTTGTCTTCCCTTACTACTCATGCTCTTCATGTTGCTCTTGCCTCGGCCAGTGAACCACGCGGCTTCAAATCTGCTGCTAAAGATCCTAAGTGGATGGCAGCTATGCATGAGGAATTAGAAGCTTTACATCAAAACCGTACATGGACCCTTGTTCCTCATCCATCCTCTACTAATGTTGTTGGCTCTAAATGGGTTTACCGTATAAAGTATCATTCTGATGGATCTATTGAGCGGTACAAGGTGCGATTAGTGGCACAAGGGTATACTCAGATCCTTGGTCTGGATTATTCTCATACATTCAGCCCTGTTGTCAAGGCTTCCACTGTTCGTATTGTTTTATCTCTGGCAGTGTTGAATTGTTGGAAACTGCACCAGTGGGATGTTAAAAACGCCTTTTTAAATGGTAATCTAAGTGAGACCGTCTTTATGGAGCAACCACCTGGGTTCACCGATGAACGTTTTCCCAATCATGTATGCAAGCTTTCTAAAGCTCTTTACAGTCTTAAACAGGCCCCAAAGGCATGGTTCCACCGTTTGAGCAGTTTTCTGGTGTCCTATGGGTTTATCTGTAGCAGGGCGGACACATCTTTGTTTGTTTTCAAGCAAGATTCGTGTCTTATGTACTTACTTGTATATGTTGATGATCTTATTCTTACAGGTAATAATGAAGCTGCTATTAATACGTTCATCTCTCGTATCAATCACGAGTTTGCCATCAAAGATTTGGGTGATCTAAATTATTTTTTGGGTCTTGAAGTTGCATATACTAACACCGGATTGTTTCTTACTCAATCCAAATATGCCCAGGATATTCTTCAACGTGCTGCTCTATCTGATGCCAAACCTGTTTGCACACCCTTGGTACCTCATGAGTCTTTTACTATTCACGGGCAGCCTTGCTCTGATCCTACAGCCTATCGTTCCTTGGTTGGCGCCTTACAGTACTTGACGATCACTCGTCCCGACTTGTCTTATGCTGTTAATCAAGTGTCTCAGTTTCTCCATGCTCCTACTGTCCTTCATTTTCAGGCTGTTAAACGCATTTAACGATATGTCAAAGGAACTTTTTCCTTTGGTCTCACCTACAGTCGCCCTCATACTACATCACTTATTGGATATTCTGATGTTGATTGGGCTCGTTGCTTGGAAACCAGATGCTCTACCTATGGTTATTCTATCTTTCTTGGCGGAAACTTGGTGTCCTGGAGTGCCAAGAAACAACCCACTGTCTCTCGTTCCAGTTGTGAATCAGAATATCGGGCTATGGCTAACACAGCTGTAGAACTTGTCTGGATTACTCATCTCTTAAGAGAGCTTCATGCCTTACCACCTGACAGACTTAATTTGCTTTGTGATAACAAAAGTGCCTTATTTATGACTCAGAATCCGGTTTCTCATAAGCGAGCAAAGCATATCGACTTGGACTATCACTTCATCAGGGAACTTGTTCATTCAGGGAAACTTTACACAAAGTTTGTTCCGACCAATCTTCAAGTGGCGGATATTTTCACTAAAAGTCTTCCGCGCCCTCTATTTGAGAAGTTTCGTACTATGTTACGTCTTGGGCCGCCACCATTTCGATTGAAGGGGGTATTAGATAAACATTTGTAAATATATTTATCATTATTGTGTATCTTTTATATTTGTTAACCTCCCTAATTATAGGGAGAGTTTGTTGTAATTCTTTTCTATATAAAGTTCATTTACCCTCATTCAATTGATGAGGTTGAATAAAATATTATTTATATAAACATATACATATATCTATATATATAAAATATTGTGTTAATATTTACATACTAAATATTATTCTTTAATTTTTGTTAGTTTTTATCTTTGTAATAGTTCAAATTGTGATTATAGAAGCTTGTTTTGTGTCTTAGTATTCTAAAAAATTTGTTATTTATTTCAATGCTTAATTTATTATTAAGAGCAATAGGTGTGGTGAGGAGAATTTTCTCCTTATTTGGGTCTCACGGGGTGCCACGTCACTTTAATAAACCCTCTTCTACAACCCCCCTTATCACAACTAACCACAACTTACTCATTTGGGTCCCACCACATTCTATTAATTTATTTTTTTCACATTTCCGAATAAACTAAATTAATAATTGGGACCCACCAAACGTTTGGATTGTCAGTGTTTTGCTTCGTCGTTTAGGCGAGGAGGGTGGAAATGGCGAATGGTGAGGAGGTGTGGCGGTATGGTGGCGAACGGTGAGGAGGGTGCCATATCATTTTGGCGAGCTTATGAGGAGACCACACCTTGTGCTCTAATGGTTCTTGATTCTTCAAGTTATTCCATAAAATCATATTATTAATAGTGTAAAAATAAGAATAAACGAGGAACGACACGAGTATGATGGAGCATCTCGCCCAAAAAAGACAACCCGATAGGACCCCAATGGGGAATGGGGCGGGTTTGGGGGAGCATCTCGCCCCAATGGGCCGCCCCGATAAGATCCCCGATGGGGATTGAGATGGGTTTGGGGATGATTTTTGTAATCGGGTTTGGGGAAGGGGATAGCCCCAAACCCGCCCTATTGCCATCCCTACATGAAAATAAGGAGTAGCCATTTTTACAATAATCTAAGACATCAAAAGTATTTTTGCATGAAAATTACCATTAGCCATATTAAGGTCTTGACGCTTGATTGCTTAACAATTAAGGTAAGCATCTTACATCTTTAGCCCGTCATTTCCCATGCATTATTAAAAAGGAAATATTTCAAACAAGACATGAATGACCACTCAAAATCAGATAGGGGTGAGCATCGGGTCAAAACCGACCCGAACCGACAAAAACCGACCCGACCCGAAAACAGACAAAGGGAAAAAGTCGAGCTGAGAACCGAACCGAGAAATACATATCAAAACCAAAACCGAACCGAATAACTCGTTCTGTTCGATTCGGGTCAGTTTAGCTATTTCGAATCAAAAAAACCGACAAAAACCGAATCGAACCAAAACCGACAAAAATATACAAAACCGAAACCGAACCGAATAAGGTCGGTCCGGTTTCGGTCGGTTTGTCAGTTCGAGTCGGTTTTCAGGTGAATTTGCTCAGCCCTAAAATCAGATATATTTTGTTGAGTTTTGACCCACATATCCCTGCACGGATCCGTGGATCCGTATAAGCCTGTTAATGGATTCGTTTTGCCTATTTAAGCCAGCCTCTTTCATTCATTTTTCTTCACCTCTTGCAAATATTTCTCTAGCATATCTTGCACTTTCATAAATACATTTTTTATTATTATTATTTTTTTTAATCATTATCTTATTTTATATTCATCTAAGTGATCCATTTTCTATCAAGAGAAGAACACAAGAAGAATATCAAGTCCTTTGTGTTGTACTTTTTAGTTTTGTATTTGCAACCTTGTTATGTTATCATGTTTCACTACTATACTTCAAAGTTCACAACACACGGATCATGCACCAAATATAGAGTCGGGTTAGTGTTTTAGTCCTCAAAACACATTGAGAGAAAGGTTGGTTCTACCTAGATTAAGACTCGGTATTTAGCTTTGTACCGAAAAAATATAAGCGACGCTTACAGTTTTCTCCGCTAAAAAGGGAGCTTGTTGACATAATGGAATAACTCTCGAGTCGAAAACTCAAAGAGTGGAATGGGGCAAGGAGGAACTTTGTTACCGAACCACTATAAATCTTGGTGTCTGAGTTTGATCTTGCTTTTATTCATTTCTTGTCTATTTATACTTCCTATTATTGCTTGTCATATTAGTCGTGTTGGTCACTTGTTTGATATCTTTTCCAACTTATGTGATTATTGGTTGTTTGTTAAAAAATAAAAAATAAATAAAAATACGGTTACCAGTTTCAACAAATGCTATTGCTCAAAAAAATGATTTTCAACAAATATGATTTATGAGGGTGTTTGGGATCGGTTAGAGATAAAAATGCAATCTTGAGTAGGCTAAAAACGTGCTTTAAAAAAAACGTTTTTTAAACACAAAGCACAAAACTACTCATCAGAATAACATATTCGAACCGTGAGCTCCAATGACCAACTTTTTTTTCTTGTTGATTTGCTTAGATAAAAAATTTAAAAGATTAAACTACAAATAAGTACAACAAACTGCATTTACATTGAAGAGAGATTATACATGAATAAATCTAGATCAAACACACAAAACTAAGGACTCAATTTGTCCTCTCTTTTCTTTCTTTTTTTTTCCTTCACATTTGTAATTACCCAATCCCCCAACTTTTGTCTACTCTACAGTTATTTCCAATATTGTAGTAAGTCTCGGTTTTTTATATCTACGGAGAAGCAAAGAGGAGCATACTACACTTACAGACGAGAGAGCCATGCATGCACCAGCAACCCATGGTGGCAACTTAATCTTTAACCAGGGATAGAAAAGCCCAGCAGCAATAGGAATAGATATCACATTGTATGCCATGGCAAAAACGTAGTTTAGTCTGATACGAGAGAAGGTCTTTCTTGACAGATCAATGGCTATGATCACATCTTCTAAGTTGTTTTTCATTAGAACGTAATCAGCTGCCTCTATGGCGATGTCTGCTCCTGCCCCGATTGCTATCCCGACATCAGCTGCTGCCAAGGCAGGTGAATCGTTGATGCCGTCCCCAACCATCGCAACTATGCTACCGTCTTTTTGAAATGAACGAATAACATCAGCTTTTCCTGCTGGCATAACCTCTGCCCTTATGTCTTGAATGTCCAACTGCAAACAAGCAACATGGTTCAGTTTATCATATCAGGTTTAATACATGATGATACTAGAAGTGGCAGTGCAACCCATTCTTTGTGAAAATGGGTTGATGTTGATTTTAAGGTGAAAGCCTTCGAAAAGAAAAGTAGTTTATACAAGGTAAAATGGACTATCTATAAATTCAACTAATAGGTAAACGGGTCATAAATGGACAAAAAAGTGTCTGCGAGTCAACCCAAACCAACGCAGCCAGTGTTGACCCACACCAAAAAAGATGTGTTTCAGCTCAAGCCCATCTTGCCACCCATAATAGGAACCAAACATATGTTCTAGCAGAAAAATGTTGACCATGGCCCGAGGGCATGACTTAGCACCATTCATACCTCTTTCGCAACAGCTCTAGCGGTTCGCCAGTTATCTCCAGTAACCATGATAGGTACAACACCCATTTTCTTAAGGCCTTCTACAACAACAGCTGCTTCTCTCTTCAATGGATCCGCCACACCCACAACACCGAGCAATTCAGCATTATATGCCACCAGTATACCAGTCTTTGCGTTTTCTTCAAGATCTACCACGAAATTTTCAACATCTGTTGGAATCGCAATTCCATTCTCGGTCAACAAGCTTCTGTTACCAACCTGTTCAAATGAATTTTATATAATCAGGACTAATAGTTTAACTAAAACAGAAATACATAGTTTCAGTGTCAGTATCTCACCAAAATCTGTTTCCCATTAATATAACACTGCACACCTCTTCCAGGAATTGCAGAGAAATCCAGCGCATCAAAGAGCCATTCGGACAATGCTGACTCATTGTTATTATCTTGAGAATCTTTGGTTGCAGTAGTCTCAAAGAATTGAAAATGGCGAGCATATGCAAGTATTGCCTTTGCTAGTGGATGTTCACTACTTGCCTGAGACAAAGCAATTGATTTTACTTTAAGTTAGCATATATAACTCAATAGAGGTCGCAAATGTGACCCATTTACTTGCAAATGAGTTGATCCGGGTTATGTTTTATCTATAAACGGATCATACTAACAAAATAAGAAGGATAAACAAAATCAAACAAAAAGGTCCAAAATTGCCCAAAGCGTAGAATTTGTATTAATTTTGATACTAGCACTGACAAGCCATAAAATATTACTCCCTATAATACAGTTTCAGACATAAACTTTTTCAAAAATAAAATAACCGTTTTGACCCGCTACTCAGCCTGTTCGGCCCGCCCAGTTGACAGTGACAAAAAAACTAATAATAAAAGTAGAACTAACCTCAGCAGAAGCTAGCAATCTGAGGAAATCTCCACGGTCCATTTCTGTGAATATTTTGACATTTGTCACTGTAGCTTTACCTTGAGTTAAAGTTCCCGTTTTATCAAATATCACATACTGAACCTTCTGGGCCCTTTCCAACGCATCCCCTCCTTTAATTAGAACACCATTATTGGCTCCAACCCCTGTTGCAACCATGACAGCGGTTGGGGTGGCCAAACCTAGTGCACATGGACATGCAATTACAACAACTGATATTGAAAACATGAGAGCGAAAACAAAATGGTTTCCGTTTTCAGGTAGCCAATCATCTGGGTACGCTCCAAGGGATCCGCTAATATACCTAGATTCAAATGACATAAAAACAGATAAGAAATTTAGCGCTATTTTGGTCTATCAACCATGTGATCATGTTTAATGGATGTGGCAATTTCGATCCATAGACTTATGAAATGGGTTGACCGGGGTCATTGCGTTTATCTATATCTGGTCACGGGTAAAAAAAATTTCAAAGCATTTCACAGTAAAGGATACGAGTAGAGTGGGTCTAAAGTTAAGCAATGTGTATTTTTTATCCACATAAATCATTAGATTCAATAAATCAGATGTAGTATTATATAACAAACTTTTGTAAGTATCAATTATGTGAAATTGTCACATATTTTTACCCTTACCAATAATAGCAACATACTGAAAATTATCAACTCTATTTGTGCGATTATCCCATTCATGAAATCATATTTTGACACGCTAAAAATTAATTTAAAAACGGAGAGAAAAGTGTTTCAGATCAACTTGAACCGGTCCAGCCCATGCCAAGAAATACCGGTTTTGCCCCATTACCTAACCCCACCGATCAGCCCATTTGCCACCATTAATATCCAGGCATCCAGCAAACGAAACTTACCACCCTAGTAATGTCATAAATGACAAAGCAACAACCATAGGGACAAAGATACTTGCAACCTGAAAACACAAATATGATATGGGTAAGTATATTTTTCATTTTTATATCTTTCTATTTTTAATACGAATCATGTTTAAAATATTAACAGATTCTATTATTCAAAAATGAGAATAGAAATACTTGGCATAGGAAAAGAGAAAATATTGCTCCCTTGAAAAAATGCAACACTTATTTCAATCACAGAAAAATGTAAAACGAATGCAAAGTTGCCTTAGTTTTATCAATTTCAAATTAACCCATTTATCATTGGAATACATTGATGAAACTAGTTCTGGTCAAAAATATTCACAATTATATCTAAATAAAAAATAATCTGGTTACTAGTCAAACGTTCTCGCTAAACTGGGTATTAAGTAGAACTTTGCATTTATTTTGACCGAGAAAAAAAGTACTTAATAATCATAGTAAAATGGTTGTTCCAGCACATGAAAACTGCATCAATTAGACCTATGTAAAGGACTAAAGGCGGTCATAAACTTGTTGCATTTCTAAAAAAAAAATAAACTTTGTGCTACAGATGCTATGATCTGGATCCAAAAACTGAAAATGGCAATTTCTACACCTGACTCTATGATAACACTACAGCAAATAAGCTCATGGCTACCTTTTTGAGAAATTTTGCACATAAAGAAACAAGACATATGAAACGTAAGTAACATGTTCACTTACATAATCAGCAAATTTCTGGATAGGTGCTTTTGACATTTGTGCGGTCTCAACCATAGAAATGATCTGGCTCAAAACTGTGTCAGAGCCAATTTTGGTTGCCCTTACATGGAGTAAACCATTAAAATTTATGGTACCTCCGATCACCAACGAATCCACCTCCTTTACAACAGGTGCAGATTCACCCGTAACCATACTTTCGTTCACATGACTTGAACCCCAGACAACATGACCATCAACAGGAACCTTTTTACCCGGAAGAACTTTTAATACATCACCAGGCTGAATCAACAATGCATCTATTTCCCTTTCTCCCACATTGTTTCCACCTATAAAATTTACCAAAAAAATATATATAATTTAATATAGTGAGACACAACAAAAGGATGTCACTAAACACTTGATACTAATATCATTACTCAGTATATGTTTGGACTCAACTCTAAATTAATCCTATGAAGTCACGCCTGATTGCCAAAAGGCCTAAAATAGTGCACTTTTCCCAGGCCATATGGAGAGGACACTTTGCATGGATTCCATGGACTAGTAGAGCCAAAGAGTCAAATATACAGGTGGAAATTTTGCCTAATTTACATATGAACAGGTCATGTTTTATCTCTGATGGGTATAATATAATTAAAAAATACCTAAAAGGAAAAAGGCTAAAAGTCACCCAAATTTTTTTCATTTTATTCAAAAGATTATTTTTATTATTGAAATAATCAAAGTTCTGAAACCATATTTGCCACACTATTATTTGTAAAAAAATTAAAGGATCGATTCAATCATACCAAATATTGACATGTTTTGTCCCGTTACCCAACCCGCTGGAAAAGACCGTTCTCCACGTCCAGTCAAATACCCCATTCAAATAAAGTTAAGCAAGGGAGTTTCCTGGTGGGGAAAATTTTAAGACTAACCACTTGATTTTTAAGACTGTTATCACTTATCATCTCCTTATTTTTAAGACTTGGGGAATTGGGTTTGGGTAAGTTTTGGGTCATCTAAACTTTAATGTTGTTCAATAAGCTTTAATCGTATATATAAAAAAGAAGCATCATACCTTTATCTTTAACAATTAACAAAGCTGTTTCCGGCACAAGTTCTACCAGCTTCTTTATAGCATTTGATGTTCTCCCTTTTGCAAGAGTTTCCAAGTACTTACCCAGCAGCACAAAAGTTATTAACATGGCACTAGTTTCAAAGTATGTTGGAGACCAAAACCCAGTGATTGCACCATATAAAAGCGCATATACAGAGTACACATACGAGGCTGTAGTTCCCAATGCCACCAAGACATCCATGTTTGTTGAACCATTACGTAACGCTCTAAAAGCTGCAATATAAAATCGCTTTCCGATAACAAACTGAACAAGTGTGACCAATATCCAGTTCAACCAATCACCCATTTGGAAGGGTCCACATCTCCAGAGCAATAAGGAGTAAAGAAGAGGTATATGTGGACATATGAATCGCATGAGAAAGATAGGAAACTGCAATACAGACAATCAGACAACATCTAAGTTAAGCAATGACAAAGGATGCTAAAGTTTTCATACATAAGTAACATGTACAATCTACTTGATTATATTAATACGAGCCTTATAAGATCATATTGCCTTCTTCTTAGAACACATTCCCCAAATGGATTGAAAAAGAACACAAAAAAGATGTTAACTAAAAAGAAAAGCAAGCAAAGGCAATCTCATGGAAGTTTGAATAAAGATATGGCAAACTGGATAGGTTAGGTAACGGATCGAGATTGTTTCGGGTAGATACATATCATTTATGGGTCAGGGTGAGTTGACCTGCTAACACCCTTTGTCCATTTCTTTAAGAGAATTACAGTCAACGAATATGACATGATCAATATATTAAGTATCATTACAAAATCAAACGTATGCCCATAAGAATCCAAATCTTCCAATTAAGCGAGTTAGGAGGTTGTATGAATTTTAAGTCGACTTGGGCAACTTCCACCCTTTCACATGTTCGGCCCATTTAACCAGTTTCCCCTGTAGGCTATAGCTATTTTCGTGTATTTAACCAGTTTAAGATAAAACACTACCTAAATTGGCCGAGTCATAAGTAAAGGGGTCGAAACTGCAACCTATAAGTTTGAAGTTTCCAACTTCAATTAAAAAAGACCTATTTCAACAGAAAAGAAGACCAAATATAATGAGACGAGATTAAGTCACTTACACTGAGAATAAGACTGGAAGTAAAGAGCGCATACATCTTTGATGATTCTTCCTCATCTTGAGAAACCATTCTTGTAAAGGGGTTTTTTACATGCATCTGAAATCTCCCAGAGCTTCCTGTAACAATTTCATCAACTAAAGCTCTAGGACCAAGAATCTCGGTATCAAAGAGAACATCCAATTCTCTCGATACCCGATTGTATCCGAATTGTCTAACTCCTTTCAAATTGCAAAGTATCCCTTCTAATGCTTGTGCATCCAACTCATTTACAACCCCAACAACCCCTAATATAATTTTATCTTGCTCACTGCTCTGTACAAATGAGGCATCAAAACCAGCATCTTCAATTGCTGTCACGATTTCCTCTTTACTTATTATTAAAGGATCATACTCAACTTCCCCTAATGAAGTCGGAAGAGCAACAATGGCTCTTTTGACACCGTTAAGTTTTCTTAAGATACCTTCAACAGAATTAACACAAGCTGCACATGTCATGCCTCCAATCGTGAACTGTCCTACTAGAGTTCCTTGTGGCTTCGTGCGAGCGGTACTCTTTTCTTCTAGAATCTCAGCCTCAAACCCTGCATCTTCTATTGCGTTCTTAACATCATCCTCCTGTACATATATAATAAAACACATATAAGTCAAGGAAACACATACAACTTGTGCAGAGATTAATACAAGTTATTCCTTGAAAAAGAAGCTTCCATCATTAACCGCATACTAATAAGAAAATCAGATAGACCAAATAGATCAATACACCCCTCCTTAACTTAAAAGGCTATCCGTGTTGGTGGAGAGTGTTAAAGTGGAAACATCAATAGCTTGAATAACAAATGACGCATTCGTCTTGAATAAAGTACATATCACATATCGCAAGCAACCTATTGGTTTTGATCCTAACGCCCTAACTGGACCACATAGATGACAGCTACTTTTAATAAACATATGTCATTTCCCAACTTTAATCAATTCTATCCATAAAAGGTTTTAAGTTAATTATGGAGGTGTTTGTTTAAGCTTATATGTGGGTTTGGTTTCGGCTTATTTTGATGTTTATAGGCTAATATAAGTTTATTATGACATAATAATAAGCTTATATAAGGCGAAAGGTTACAAAATAAGCTAGAAAATCGAGGCTTATGAAATATAAGCCAAAATCAAATAACCTCATATAAGTCCACAAATAAGCTTAAACAAACACCCCCTGAGTCAAACAAGTCACAATTCTGATCAATTAAAAAAAAGAAGAAAAAAACCTTGACTAGATTGGGATCAAAAGTGACGTGGGCTTTATGTTGCAACAAAGCAACAGAAGCAGAAACGACACCGTTTAAGCTCATAAGAGCACCTTCAACCGAACTAGAACAAGCTGAGCACGTCATCCCTGTTACTTTCACTGTTATCCTCTTCATCCCTCCCCCTCCTCCTAATTCAACATCATTATTATGACTATCATCGTAAGAATCAAGTAGCCTGACGTCTTCTAGGTTGTCATCGGATACATCGATCGCACTTGAATCCAGTGACGTCAGCTGCAGATTATGCTCTTTTTTATTATACATTTTTTTTTTTTTTTTTTTGTTATAACAAAACCACTCAACTGTTTGTTTTCTTCTGTGTAATAAGAGAGAATAATAGTTTTTAGAGAGAGAAAGTGTGGGTAGAAGGTGGTGGTGAAGACAGATTGAATTTGGAAAAACTATGGGAGGAGGAGTTGTTTCTTCTTTGTATAATTTTATTATATAAGCAAAAAAAATATTTGGTGTTGGTGGGTAAACAAATACACTCTACTTTTTCTCAATTTTTCATTATGCTCCCTCTTTATTTAGCTCTTTACTAATATGTGCCTTGTCATGGAGTATGATAACCATTTTATCCTACAAATCCTCTTACAAACACAATAATATTATATAGTTTTTTTCAATAATTCTCTCTCTGCATCCAAACCGTCAGTTCTGAAATTTGTCAAAATCCTATGAGTAGGATGTTTTGTAAGAGGTTTTAGCATTTTTGTAAGATAAAAGCTATAAATACTTCATGTACTATCGGTTTTCACTCATTAGGTTAAAGAATTTCGAATATTGTCTACACCGCCTAAACTCTTTTAAGGGTAATTTGGTCACTTTTCACATCTTTGTTTTCTACATCTATAAATGCCGGTCAAACACCATTCTTTCCGGCAGGAAAACACATTTTCCGACCAAAAACAAAAACAATTCAAAAATGAAACTCATTATTTCCCCACACAACATCGACCTCCATTTAATATCATTTCTTTTGGGTCCTCATTTGTTTTCTTCAAGAGCTTGATGAGAAGATGCCCCTTCATATTAATTTTTCGATGATGATGGCTAGAAGTGGTTGGTGGTCATGGCAGAAATTTTGGGGTGGTGGTTTTTTCTGCTTAAACTGGTGACAGTAATGGCTAAAAGTGGTGGGTTGTGGGTGGTGGCTGATTTGATGTAGGTGGTGATGGTTGGAAGTGGTGGGTGGTAGTGGTGTTTGATCGGCGGAGGTGGTGATGGCTGAAATTGCTGGTGGTGATGGATGGAAGTGGTGGTGGTATTAGCGGACTAAAGTGTGGTTGGTGGTTGATCGGTGGGGCGGTGGTGTCGACGGCCAGAAATGCTGGTGGTGTTGGCGGCCGGAAGTGGTGGTGATAGTTGGTGAAGAAGACAATAGGGACTTAAGTCTTTTCATATGAGAGAGAGAGAGAGAGATTTCATTAAGCATAATGACAAATTGACCTCAAACAAAATTAAGTAAGAGGAGTATAAAAATAGTACAAGAATCATAATGAGTCGGAGTTAACTGTAAATAGAATATTTGTAAGTTTTTATCGTTGTCGATACGCTCGTGATGTTGAAGTGTGTTATAGAACATCACGACACCCATCCTCCCCACAATGGGAGAGGCCAAATTTTCACGTGTACAATCAGAACATCATTACCTCATCCTCCGCGCAATGCATCTTCTTTTATGTACGAAAGATTGGGAGTAGCCACCTTTTCATGAAGTGAATGCTACATGCTATAAGAAATGCGATTTGCAGTTATTAATAAGGTTTACTATTCCTCAAAGGGTACTTTGATTATCAGGTTATGCGTGGTTCCCTACTATTCGGTTTCAACTGCTCCGTTTGTCATGCTTTCGTATTATTGTTATTCTTTTAGCTTTTTTACATTTTGATTTTATCTATCTGCTTTTGCATATGAATTTGTCTTATTTTTCTTATTACGCTTTTTTGAAGTCATCGGTAAATATTTTTGTTCCTCGCAGTTTATTTTGATTTTTGGGTTCTCCATCGTTTGGCTCTAACTCTGTTATGTCTCTTACATTTCTAATTCTTCTAGTTGGTCCCGTATCTAACGAATTTTGCATTTTGTTCTCTCTGAATTTTCTAAAGTTATATATACTTCTATATCTTTTGGTTTAGTCATATTTTGCAGTTGGTTCTATCTTATTCTACTTTGTTTTGGTTTCATATGATTTTGATATACTTATCTTTGATTCTACATTGAATATGCTCTGGTTTGTCATATGGTTTTGTAATCAGTTTGGATTGCACCATATTGAGATTTTGTTTTACATCGAGTTCGCACTATGTGACACTTTGTGTTAGCCGGTGGATTATTGGTATTATTGTTAGTTTTATATGGGCTATTACTTGTGTATTGCAGTCCAATCACATAATCTAGATCATTCTATGTAATTATATATTGTTGCTTGATAAATGAATGAGACAAGGAAATTATCAATTCTAATATGGTAATCTGAGCCAAATCAATATTCTCCATAAAACTCTCTAACAAAACATGGTTTTCATTTTCTTCTCCCTACCCACAAATCCAATCAGTCAACCCCTTCTCTTCCTCACGTATCCAAATCAATCTTGATGTATAGTTCTAATAATAATATCAATATGGGGATTTTAGGTCGGGCTATTTGAAATAATAATCACCAAAACTTTCCTAGCCATTATGCCTCACAAACCCCACAAATTCAACCTTCTGGTCATCCTATTTGGTTAACTCGTTAGGCACAACATGCCGTAGCCAAACATGGCCCAACAACCCACTAGATTCCAATTGTCCAGCAATAGTTGGTCTAGCCCAACAGTGGGTTTTATCAGCCCAACAACTTGTTCATTCGGCCTAACATCCTAGTATACTCTAGAAATATGTGCATGATATAACAGAATTAAATATTACCATTAATATATGATACCATGGGGTCACACACAATAACGCGAGATTACAACTTTAAATATATTGTAAATATAAAAAAAAATATTCTAATTATATAAAAACGCATTGGGCATGATTAGTGGGACTAATTAAGTAAGATTGCGCTTGGATCAAAGTCAAAAGGGGCAAACCCATTTTTTGGCTTGTGTTTGACCGACCACCTATAGGGGATGTCCGTTGGGCTTGGTTTAATAAGTTAGGAGGTGTTTGTTATCCACCTTTACACTTAAACAAATGGGATTAAAAAAATGTTTGGTACATGGATTTGGTTTTTAAATTGGTTTCTACACCCTCAAATATGGGTTTTCACAATTCCATGCATAATAGGTGGGTTTTTGAAATAAAAATGCATTTAGTAGGCAACTTATCATTTTTCAGTGACTTTTTTTTACTTATACCCATCACATTTACTATCATTTTATTAAGCGAAAATTACTGAAATGGACCGTCAGAGGAGCGTGTGTCCTGCAGAGGACCACTGATGTGAGGGTTGCGAACCTCGCAAAAGCTTTTACAGTCCTCTAGGCAGTGTACCTAACCGTTGTAGTGTAGTATAGGTAAGTCCGGGGGATTGATCGTTCTCTAGGAGAATAGTGTCGATAGGTCTAGAGGTGAGGGATAATTCTTTTTGTATTTTTATATTTTTATGAAAGCATGTAAAAATCTCGGTTTTGAAGGAGTGGGCGAAATTAGTTGCTAGTCAACTAACCCAAAAACTATTAATTATAAAATTAAATAAAACTAATTAAAACAGAAAATAAAAGTGGTAACTACTTATGAGAGGAAAAACGTGTCCACTTAGATATAATTACTCCCTAGTTATCTCCTACTGATTTGTTGAATTGTCACGTCCTTATTTTAGTTGAAGCGATGTATTCCTTAATATTGGTCGTGGGGAGGTGCCGAAGTCCCCAACTCTATGAATCTTAGTATCTCCTAAATCCCTTAAAGTCTATTAAGTTATCTAGGATCTACAAGCCGCAATTCACGCAATAAATACAACGAGAAAAACAATAGTGCACTCTACGACTGCGTTTCTAAGACGTTCAAGCTAGTTACATATAAGAGGTTAGCCAGTTTTCTTAGCATAACGCGAGGCAGTCAACTAAACAAGAGACAACAAATCAATATTCAATAACTAGGTTTCACTAGATTTAAGCAAACACAAATAAACTTAAGCTAACATGTTAAAGCAAAGAAAAGATAAACACATAATCAAACAATACATAGACATATCGAATGATTGAAGGGAATACTTATCTTTATTGAAACATGAAGTTAAAAGGCTGTAAAAGCCTTTCAATAGCAGTAAAATACGTCTAGGGTTTTCCTCTCCAAAGTGTTACACGAATTAATGAAAAAATGTGAAAGTATATATAGATTTACAAATGTGACGGCGTCACCTTATAGGTCGTGACGCCGTCAGCTCGTCGTGTTTAGGGTTTCGTCTTGTGCAAGTCACCGTTATAACGGTGTCAGGAATATCTTGAGGCCGTCACTTGTTAATGCTTCTGGGCCGTCTCTTTCTAGCTTAACACGTGACTACCATCTCCAATTTGTACATGACGGCGTCAGGTTGTAGAATCTTCCAATTCCTCTGAAGCGTCACTTGATAAACTTGAACCAAAAATCCAGCTTCATAAAAAAAGGACGGCGTCACGTTGTAGCTTGTGACGCCGTCAGATCTTCAAGTCTGAGAGGTTTTTTTGCGACTTTGTCGTTTTCTTCACTTTTTCATCCAAATACGTCCAAAAAGTGACGATTTCTAGATTTCTCGTCCCAAGTACCTAAAATACAAAAAGAAATGATTTGAGGCGATACTTGATCATATTTATACAATTTTGGGATTAAATGACCCCTTTAAAAAGTACCAAATAAATCCTTATCAAATATCCCTACACTTGGGATTTGCTTGTCCTCAAGCAAATATGCTTTTACACTAATTAAAATATAAGTTAGGGATCATTTAACATTAATATAAAAGTAATTACAACACATGATCGTTCCACGTTAGTCGAAACAAGCACAAAAATTATATACTAGCACCTCACATTAAGTGTTTGGATTCTCACATCTCTCGGGTGTATAAAGTTATATAACATGAATGGAAATGGGAAAATATAACACTCTCTACCTGTCATAGCACATAGATTACCATAGGCTTGGAAAAGGATCAAACCTCCATCACTTTGGCGTAAGCACCTAGGATAAACTATCAGTGGAAAACTATAAGGGGGTTGAATAGTTTTACCGTTTTTAATTTCTTTTTCTTTGTTATGTTTGTATGAAATAACTTAATGTATGCAAACAAAATAACAAATAAGTATAGTGCAAGAAATAAACGATCAAACCACAACACGAGTGTTTATAGTGTTTCGGTCTACAAGGACTCTTTTTCCTTGCCCTACTCCACTCCCCGAGTATCCAACTTGAAAGTTTTCTTCACTAGTCAACAAGCTCCTTTATCCGGCAGAAAAAACCTTTACACGTCGCTTACAATATTTCCGACACAAAGCTAGATGTCGAGTTCTTTTACAAGGGTACAACCACTCCCGTCACACTAAGTATTTTGAGGACTAAAATACTAACCGATCACTACGGAGGATTTATAATTGTTTGGTATAAACAATAATGTATGAATAACAATAATTCACACAATGACAAACTAACAAGCCTTGCAACATTTTATTGAATCTTGTAATGCTTTGATCTTCTTGCTACAAAGAAGTTCACTAAAATGAAATATGAATGAGTTAGATATGAATGAGAGAATATATGATGTTGTGTATGCTTGTAAGTGATGAGAAAACATCAATGCGTGGCTTGCTACTTATAGGCACAAGGCCTAAGCAAACCATGGATGGGACGGAACCAAAAACATGGTTCCGCCCGCGTTCCCTTTTGGGTTCCGCACGACCTGTCAGGAAATCTACCAAAAATCTTTCCAAGATATCCTCTAGTATCCTACATGATTTTTATATCTTTCCATGATTCTTTGAGTAACAATCTAAACAAAATATTCATGATATCTTTCAAAGATCTCAAAAATGATGCATGCCATGATGTAAGATACTTTTACATTTAAGAATAAAATGTATATGAAAGTAAACTTGTAAAATGTATATACTAGTTAGGTGATGTTTTAACTTTGTGTTTATAAAAGACTTGTGACTATATATGTAAAAGACTTAACTATATTTATATTTTACTTAAATAAAGTTTATAATTGTCGTTAACAAAATATAGCAAAGATCGTAAAATATAAATAATGTTTTTAGGCGATATTTATATTAACAATCTTCCCCTTTTAGTTGAGGGCAAAATATAAAGTTTATTTTTAAGCAATGAGATAAATAAAGTGCAAGTCTTTAAAAATATAGATTAAACTAGTTTTATGCAACTTTTTAAATCCATTTAGATGTTTAAATTGTATAAAATGTGTGAGTTTGAGTTTAATATTTTCTCCCTTTTTTGTCGAAACAAAAAGAAGAGATGCATAGCGGAATATAGTGCAAGCCTGAGCTTGATTAGCTCCCCCTTGGTCAATACTCCCCCTAGTTGGTGTGCCAAGTATAAGATGCATGAATTTTGAGTGCTACAAAACAAAGATTAGTGATAAATAATCCAAACCAACCATATATATAAGGTACAACACAATCAACAACAAGATAAATATCACAACTAAAACACAAAAGTATTAAACATCATTTAGTAAAATTCATTTTGACTAAGGTCAAAATGATAGGACATAAATGAGCATGAGGAAATGAAATGCAAAAATGAAAAATAACTAGGAAAGAAAAACTTCTACAACTATAAAAACATAAAAATAAGAGTCCTAATAGAGTCATCTATTGTGAAGGACGGGAAAGAGCCTTAAGACGCTCAAGGATGTGATTGAGGATGAACCTCATCTCATCTTGGAGTTGATGAACCATAATTTTGGTTCTTTAACTTATCCTCGCGGTTCTCTCACAACTAGAGCAATCATGGCGGGGAAAGTTTGGAGGTAGACTAGGTTCATTTGTTGGTGGTGGTGGTGGTGGATCATTGGTTGATTGGTGGTTAAGATTTGGTGGAGCTATGATTGAAGAAAGGAGGGTGGTTTGTAGTTGCATAGCTTCATGGAGGTGAGAGTCCACCATGTTGGAGAAGGCATAGAGGTGATCTATATTATGTGAAATTGTCACATACTTCATGTACTATCAGTTTTCACTCATTAGGTTAAAGAATTTCAAATATTTTCTACACCGCCTAAACTCTTTTAAGGGTAATTTAGTCACTTTCCACATCTTTGTTTTCTACATCTATAAACGTCGGTCAAACACCATTCTTTCCGGCAGGAAAACATATTTTCCGACCAAAAACAAAAACACTTCAAAAATGAAACTCGTTATTTCCCCACACAACATCGACCTCCATTTAATATCATTTCTTTTGGGTCCTCATTTCTTTTCTTCAAGAGCTTGATGAGAAGATGCCCCTTCATATTAATTTTTCGATGATGATGGCTAGAAGTGGTTGGTGGTCGTGGCTGAAATTTAGGGGTGGTGGTGTTTTCTGCTTAAACTGGTGACAGTAATGGCTAAAAGTGGTGGGTTGTGGGTGGTGGCTGATTTGATGTAGGTGGTGATGGTTGGAAGTGGTGGGGTGGTAGTAGTGTTTGATCGGCGGAGGTGGTGATGGCTGAAATTGCTGGTGGTGATGGATGGAAGTGGTGGTGGTATTAGCGAACTAAAGTGTGGTTGGTGGTTGATTGGTGGGGCGGTGGTGTCGACGGCCAGAAGTGGTGGCCGGAAGTGGTGGTGATAGTTGGTGAAGAAGACAATGGGGACTTAAGTCTTTTCATTTGAAAGAGAGATAGATTTCATTAAGCATAATGACAAATTGACCTCAAACAAAATTAAGTAAGAGGAGTATAAAAATAGTACAAGAATCATAATGAGTCGGAGTTAATTGTAAATAGAGTATTTGTAAGTTTTTATCGTTGTCGATACGCTCGTGATGTTGAAGTGTGTTATAAAACATCACGACACCCATCCTCCCCACAATGGGAGAGGCCAAATTTTCACCTGTACAATTAGAACATCATTACCTCATCCTCCGCGCAATGTATCTTCTTTTATGAACGGAAAATTGGGAGTGGCCACCTTTTCATGAAGTGAATGCTACATGCTATAAGAAATGCGATTGGCAGTTATTAATAAGGTTTACTATTCCTCAAAGGGTACTTTGATTATCAGGTTATGCGTGGTTCCCTACTATTCGGTTTCAACTGCTCCGTTTGTCATGCTTTCGTATTATTGTGATTCTTTTAGCTTTTTTACATTTTGATTTTATCTATCTGCTTTTGCATATGAATGTCACACCCCAAAAATGGCGCAGCGGAATGGTATTTACGGGGTATGACCTCATTGTCAAGAACACAAGGCGTCACAATAGAGAAATACTAAATGTAATACATTGATCTGATAATAGTCACAAACTCCCACAACGGGGTAAGTACAAAGTACAAAGCAACATGCGTCTCAAAGTTACACAACATCACTAAGCAATGTCCAATGCAGCTTCACGAGTTATAACCCGGAAGGGTCTTGTCTTAAGTCTTGCTAAGTCAGGTCACTACTCAACCTTCTATGGTACCTTCATTCTTAACACTTGAAAATGGATACTCGAAAACCTCAACATAAAGTTGGTGAGCTCGTAGGTTTATATGTTAAACCACGAAGCTGTGAATAATAGTGTAGGACAATAGTGAGCAAGATATACAGATGTGAGCACATAACAAAGATCCCAAACTAGCAACAACTGAACCTCATACTACAACACGCATAATTGATCCACACATAGACTGGGTGCACTTCCCAAAATGACATACTGGGTGCACTTCCCAAAATGATATACTGGGTGCACTTCCCAAAATGATATACTGGGTGCCATATTCCCAAAATGATATACTCACAATGCATCACAAGACAGTTCGCACGTTCAAGCTAAGACACACAGTCTGAATTCACACAGTAAGGCATATAATGCAATCAAAACACACATATTGTACAAAAACATGAAAACAGTATAATCACAGCATGAAAACAGTTAAAATACCATTTGAGTACCATTTTCCCCCAAGGAAAAACATAATGAAAAAGGGGCTACGAGAACTCACCTCAGAAAATAGTCCTCTGAAATGAAAAGTCAAGTAGTAGCAGTGTGTGGCACCAACACGCGACAGTGGGTTCGAGAATTGTGGTGTCGAGTGGAAAAGAAAGCCAAGAACCAAAGAATTTTCTAACCCACGAACCGAATATAACCCAACTCCAAGACTTGCTTTCCAACTCTTGATTATGCTTGTAGTTTTGAAAGATGTTTTGAAAGTAAAATATGAAATGTAATGTGTGTTTGCCTGCTTCGGTTATAAAGACCAAGAGAAGAAGAGTTGGTTTGTTTTGATGGGACTCGACTGCCAACAAGTACCATGGGAAGGAGGAGAAAGTTGTGATGAATTCTATGATAGTTGACTAACTCTTAGGTAATAGGTTTGCACTTTGGGTAATGAGGGTTAGAAGGGAACATGATTGACAATGGGGTACTTAGCCAATTTGTTTAAACCTAAAACCATTGACTTTTGGTGTGGTTTGAGTTGCTGTTCGAGGAAGGCAGAAAAACAAGGACAATGTGTCCATTCAAGGGTTCTTTCTATCAAGTTCCTATGCCTATAAAGTGATTGTCCAAAGGTCTAAGATTTAAGTATTAATTCTTTGTAAAATTTTAACATGTTTAAATGTTGTTCATTAGTAAAAGTGAAGCATTTTGTTGTGTTATATGCTATATTTGCACGACAAAACCAATAAGTGGGGAGGGGAGAAATATTCTAAATTTTTACGGAGTGTATTCCGTGTCCCGTTGAGTATAAACGTGATTCGCGGTGTCTCGGTTTGACATTTACAAGTAAAATGTATAGAATACATTTTTGTGAGCGTCTTTATATAAGTATTATAAAACATCTTTGGACTCGAGCATGAGTTAAATAATTATTTGCCATAACTAATAGAGTGTCGGTACGCGTGCGGCTTGTTCTCTCAGTTCATGCAGTTTAGTTAAAAGTTATACGCAAGAGAGATATGTAACTTCTAAAATAAAGTATATTGAGTTTTAAATATTGAGTAACGACCTGAAAAATTTGCGGTTGCTACAGTCTACCCCCGTTAATTAGAATTTTGTCCTCAAAATTCAGTTGAAGCCTGTTCAGACAGTATTCACCCTTCGATTTGGTTGCATACAGAAGGTAAGGGTGTGGGTGTCAATCCAAATAGTACCGGGTGCTACTCCCCAATTGGTACTATCAATACTTCCTAACCTCTAGAAATCACCCAAATGAAACCACATAATAACCACATAGTAAGGCAAGCTTTCCCGTCCTTGAGTAAAGCCTTCAAAAACCTTAGGCATCTTTTCGGTAGTTTAAGTCGAGCCTCAACTGAAATCTAGCTTAACCCCACAACTCATCAAACAAGAACTGTCATGAGATTAAGCTAAACCTTAAGTTTAAGCCCAGTAACAATTTATTTTCAGCTTAATCTCACAACTTATCAAACAAGAACTGTCATGAGATTAAGCTAAGCAACAAGTTGAACCTAACCTTAAACTACGTAACAACTTGAATCTAACTTAACTTCACAACTCATCAAACAAGAACTGTCATGAAATCAAGTTAAATATCAAGTTGTAAGAAAAGAACTCAATATTTTTGAATGATTGGCTCAATTTTTGGATCGCTTTCAAATAAACAACTAGTATATATCCATAGAGACGATTCAACTAAAAGGGATGGGCATTCCTGTTTCCTCCAAAATCAATAGTGCGTGCCCTAAGCATATCTCCTAATGTCGGATAGTGTGCTCACCCTGACCATCGATCTAGGAATGATAGGTCGTATTATAATCTAGCTGTGTTCACAATGCGTCCTATAGTGTCTACCAAAATTGCGATGTGGATTGTCTGTCACGATTCGATATAATTGGTAAGGCGCTCCTCATGTATGCCGCTCTAATTGGATTTCTTATCTTAGAATACTACGGAGGCGATCAAACCAAAGAAAATTAACCTGTAAACTCGAAATGCCCGTAAATAGTTCTAAACGTGGTTATAGGTTTTGTCAGTCTCGAGCACTCTCAACTGATGATATTCGGATTGGGAATCTTTCTTCGAGAAGCATCGCTCATCATGTAATTGGTGCCGCTCCGGGAGTCATGTCTATGCGAAGCTCAATTCGTCAAGGAGAGGTAAATCTTGTTAGGTCTTTGCGAACTACTTCAGGGAAGTCTTAAGCACATGAGGTATCTTTGGGTTTTCTGCTCATCCTACTAGGCGCAATGAAATAGGTAGTTCAATGGTGACTATCGAGATTAGTATTTATGAAATGCCTCGTCCGAGCAAAATCATTTAAAAATTTTAAGCTAAGTAGCAACTTTAAACTTAATCTCACATCTCATCAAACAAGAACTGACATGAAATTAAGTTAAAAGTTGTTAAAAAACTTACTTTTTTTTTTTTTTTTTTTTTTTTGAAGAAAAAGAAAAATTTTAGTTAAAGTTTGGGGTTGCTCAGAAATGAACGGGTGGCATTTCAGCACTCCAAGATCTTACTACCAGGTGGTGAAGATTTGAACCATCTTATCGGTTTCTACCATTTTGGTCATACACTATATCAATCTCATAACTAAGAGCTAGGATACTAGGCTTCACCTTTAACAGAGGCATGAACTAAGTGGAAACAATCTATAATCGATGTTGGAATCAAACAGTACGATAGTCTAATATCCGTTTAAAGAGAACTTACTCGTCACGAGGTTCGGGTTCTAGCGTCCTCCTTCAGCGTTCATCACGAATACCCGCCCACGAGCTGGGTTGCCATTGTTTCCAGTGTTTTCATTAGTCACTACAGCCTAATTCTGGTTATTCTGCACTTGCCTCGGTGCCCTATTCAGCTTAGGACACGTGTTTCGGAAATGATCCGGGCTCCCGCACTCGAAGCATGTCCTTGGGTGATTGACATTAACTGGAGTCGCCTGCATGACTACTGCTCGACAATTCCTTGCAAAGTGACCAGTCTGATTGCAGCTGAAACACACTAGGCAGGGTATAGTCTCCAGGTGGTGGTAGTTACATTTGATGCAATTGGGGGAAGAACCATGATACTCCTTCTTGACAGCACTAGTTGCCACAAATCCTTTTCCCCGTTTCGCCTTCTTATTGTCACCATTTGCATCTCCTTGCTTACTTGGCTCACTCACGGTCTTCCTCTTATCACCACTCTTGGACAACGTCCAATTCCTAACCATTTCATCCGTTAAGGTTGCAGATTTCAGTATTGCATTCTGAAGGGTAGGGGGCACAGTCGCTTTCACCATCCCGCGAATCTCAGGGACCAAACCATAGATGTACCTCTCAATTCTTTTGGATTCAGGAGTGACCATGTGAGGTACTAGTCTAGCAAGCTCATGGAATCGATCTGTATAAGCCGCTTGACTAGCACCTATCATAGCATGGTTGTAGAACTCATGCTCTAGTTTCTGCATCTCGTTGTTTAGGCAATACTCCTCCTTTAGCAATGCCTTAAGGTCATCCCAACTCATTCCCATGGCGGCTTCTCTTCCTCTGGCCTGGATTTTCGTGTTCCACCAGGTCAGAGCCTTTCCCATGAACAAGCTTGCAGCGTACTTCACCCTCTGGTGGGCTGCACACTCGCTTATGTCTATTACTGCTTCCATTTTCTCAATCCATCTTGTGTACACCAACGCTCCTCCATTGCCATCAAAGTCCACTGGTTTGCATGCTATAAACTCCTTGTACGAACATCCCTTGCCACTATTGTTGTTGTTGCCATTATTGTTGTGGTCACTACCAATGCCATCGTCTGCATGATCATTCCCGCTTCCGTTGTTTCCTAGATTACTGATGTGGTCGCCAACTTGGGTGACGATAGTGGGTAGCAATGCTTGTAGTTGCTCGGCGAGCATGGCGGAAAAGTCAGGATTCACATTGTCGTTGCCATTGTTCTCGGTGCCGCGACCACCTGCTCTACCTCCTCGCCCACCAATCCTTCCACCTCTCGATGGTGGAATGCCTCGGTTAACTCGAGTCGACTTTCTTGGTGGCATGATTCTACAAAGTAGGACATTGGTAGACGTTTAGATAGGAGATAGGTAGGATAGGTCGGTATACGCGTCGTACTACTACACTCAACTTCCTATCTGACAATCCATGAATTTGATAAGTCCATGTCGCATCATGTTATCGTAAAAAAGTTGGCCAAGCGTTTTTAGGATAGCATCATGCTGCATTTACTTATCATCATCACTTCGTGTCACACTATACGCATAATCGCACACGTAATTCCTATAATGCAAACTATATGAGGGTTCTTAGGTTATAGTCTAGGTTAAACCACCTAATTCTCTATAACCAAGGCTCTGATGCCAATCTGTCACACCCCAAAAATGGCGCAGCGGAATGGCATTTACGGGGTATGACCTCATTGTCAAGAACACAAGGCGTCACAATAGAGAAATACTAAATGTAATACATTGATCTGATAATAGTCACAAACTCCCACAACGGGGTAAGTACAAAGTACAAAGCAACATGCGTCTCAAAGTTACACAACATCACTAAGCAATGTCCAATGCAGCTTCACGAGTTATAACCCGGAAGGGTCTTGTCTTAAGTCTTGCTAAGTCAGGTCACTACTCAACCTTCTATGGTACCTTCATTCTTAACACCTAAAAATGGATACTCGAAAACGTCAACATAAAGTTGGTGAGCTCGTAGGTTTATATGTTAAACCACGAAGCTGTGAATAATAGTGTAGGACAATAGTGAGCAAGATATACAGATGTGAGCACATAACAAAGATCCCAAACTAGCAACAACTGAACCTCATACTACAACACGCATAATTGATCCACACATAGACTGGGTGCACTTCCCAAAATGACATACTGGGTGCACTTCCCAAAATGATATACTGGGTGCACTTCCCAAAATGATATACTGGGTGCCATATTCCCAAAATGATATACTCACAATGCATCACAAGACAGTTCGCACGTTCAAGCTAAGACACACAGTCTGAATTCACACAGTAAGGCATATAATGCAATCAAAACACACATATTGTCCAAAAACATGAAAACAGTATAATCACAGCATGAAAACAGTTAAAATACCATTTGAGTACCATTTTCCCCCAAGGAAAAACATAATGAAAAAGGGGCTACAAGAACTCACTTCAGAAAATAGTCCTCTAAAATGAAAAGTCAAGTAGTAGCAGTGTGTGGCACCAACACGCGACAGTGGGTTCGAGAATTGTGGTGTCGAGTGGAAAAGAAAGCCAAGAACCAAAGAATTTTCTAACCCACGAACCGAATATAACCCAACTCCAAGACTTGCTTTCCAACTCTTGATTATGCTTGTAGTTTTGAAAGATGTTTTGAAAGTAAAATATGAAATGTAATGTGTGTTTGCCTGCTTCGGTTATAAAGACCAAGAGAAGAAGAGTTGGTTTGTTTTGATGGGACTCGACTGCCAACAAGTACCATGGGAAGGAGGAGAAAGTTGTGATGAATTCTATGATAGTTGACTAACTCTTGGGTAATTGGTTTGCACTTTGGGTAATGAGGGTTAGAAGGGAACATGATTGACAATGGGGTACTTAGCCAATTTGTTTAAACCTAAAACCATTGACTTTTGGTGTGGTTTGAGTTGCTGTTCGAGGAAGGCAGAAAAACAAGGACAATGTGTCCATTCAAGGGTTCTTTCTATCAAGTTCCTATGCGTATAAAGTGATTGTCCAAAGGTCCAAGATTTAAGTATTAATTCTTTGTAAAATTTTAACATGTTTAAATGTTGTTCATTAGTAAAAGTGAAGCATTTTGTTGTGTTATATGCTATATATGCACGACAAAACCAATAAGTGGGGAGGGGAGAAATATTCTAAATTTTTACGGAGTGTATTCCGTGTCCCGTTGAGTATAAACGTGAGTCGCGGTGTCTCGGTTTGACATTTACAAGTAAAATGTATAGAATACATTTTTGTGAGCGTCTTTATATAAGTATTATAAAACATCTTTGGACTCGAGCATGAGTTAAATAATTATTTGCCATAACTAATAGAGTGTCGGTACGCGTGCGGCTTGTTCTCTCAGTTCATGCAGTTTAGTTAAAAGTTATACGCAAGAGAGATATGTAACTTCTAAAATAAAGTATATTGAGTTTTAAATATTGAGTAACGACCTGAAAAATTTGCGGGTGCTACTCCCCAATTGCTACAATGAATTTGTCTTATTTTTCTTATTACGCTTTTATGAAGTCATCAGTAAATTTTTTTGTTCCTCACAGTTTATTTTGATTTTTGGGTTCTCCATCGTTTGGCTCTAACTCTGTTATGTCTCTTACATTTCTAATTCTTCTGGTTGGTCCCGTATATGGCGAATTTTGCATTTTGTTCTCTCTGAATTTTCTAAAGTTATATATACTTCTATATCTTTTGGTTTAGTCATATTTTGAAGTTTATTCAATCTTATTCTATGTGACATATGGTAAATTTGCCATAATATTTAATTCATAACAATTCATTATTTGTGACTGAATTACCTGATTATACCATTATATGTTTAACAAGAAAACAGACCTGCACATATTGACTCCCGGAAATCTCACCAAGGAACAGTGAAATTATCACATCTCATGATCTACTCATGTTATTGTATTGAAAATGGGAGGTTATCCCAGTTTCACACGGATTGACACCACACGCAAACCAGGAACAAACAGAGATTCAGGAAACATTAGAAAATAATTAAGGACTCGGAAATAAATTCAAGTATTTCATAACGACTCTAGGAATATAAAACTCTCGAACTAGAAACGGTTCAGGACGAATCCGGATTTGACACAATTTAACGGGACTCGGGTATTAAATTAACCCACCTTAGCTAAAAATCTACTTATATACTTGAAATAAAAACCCACCCATCCACTAACACATTATCCCAAATTTGTCTGTAACCCTACCCTCACCTTTTGTCGCCTCCCTCTTTTCCCCAAAGCAACACCGAACCATCACCATCCCAATCTCAGTCACCATTAACCCTTTGGCTTAGAAACCTTGTCCCTTGTATAGATCACGAGAATACTTAGGATAACAAGCCTTAAGTATAGAGATAACACACCGAAAAGGGTAGATTATTCACCCAAAAATCCGAAAGGTAATATGGAACTACTCTCCAACATCTTCCTTAAATCCGCGCCTCCTAGATGGGATTCGAATCACACCATCATCAAATACACCGAAAATCTGAGAGGTTCTCAAGATAAGGGTCAAGATTGTGATTCGATTGGAGGTCGTGGTGGGATAATATTGGAGCAATTGGGTCTCGGATTGGAGGGTCCCTACTAGTGTTCATACGCCAAGAATATTGTCAGGTTAAAATTTTGATTCTAGTTATGTTGTTATAAATCTTTTAAATCATTATAAGTATGAAAATTTAGATCGAATGAATAAGTAGGATAGGTGATGATATTATGGTTTTCTGTCGAAATAGCACCTAGGCACACCCCTATGTGATCTTGAAGAAAGAATTAAAGTTTTGATATGTGAATATGTGTCGAATAGGAATTTCCAGGAAGATAGAAACTTTTGTTGTTAGTTATTGTTTCTGTCGAGATAATGCCTAGAAACGCCATTAGGTTGATGAGAGGACTTAGTATTATTCGTAACTTAGTCGAATGAAAGTCCCAAGATTAAAGTACTTTGAGTTAGTTAAGCCATGATTGTGTTATCGTTAAAGTAAGGACTAGGTTGGTCATGGTTGTGTTGTGTTCGAACCTGTGGTGGATTGGTGACTGAGGTAGTATAGCTAAGTAGCCGTCCATTGTTTCTGAGTCATGACAAATGGGTAACAACCCACAGGCATACCTTATGACTATACCTCGGTTCAAAGTATGAAGCGAGGACATAACACAAGAATCGTAACCGAAACTCAATGACACCAAAAACACCCTCAACGAACCTCGTATAGGATAGGAATATTAGTATGAGGGTAACTAGTATAGCCAACAAGAAAGTAGAAAGGTTGAGAACACTTAGGTTTTGAGGCCACTAGTTTCCTATGTCGATCCCAAAATGGGTCAAGAACGTAGCATATAACCACCACTTAGACCCCAAGGACTTAAGATCGAGTAGTAATCGAATGATGGTCACAAGGTGAGACCACAGCCGTGATTGATGGTTCATTATAGTCGCTAAGTAGGAGTCTCAGAAAGACTTCGCCAAGGTTAGTGACTTGGCGCAAGATCATATTCACCATAGTGCAAATTACCAGGCAAACAAACCCAATCAAGCAGCCCACTAGAAGCCCACCTGGTAACCTTTGGACTGGCCTGAAAAATGGGCCTGCGTTTAGGTCATTTTAGCCCACCAGGAAATCCCTTAAAACAGCCCATTAATTAGACTTCCCCCCCCCCCTCTCTTCGAACCACCTGGGCCTCAGCCCATTGAGTATTTAAAGCCCATCGAATGACAGTTATATGGACAATATCGAGAACAACTAAATTAAATCAATAACCGTCGCGAAACAGTGTATATTAACTAACGTTTAAAACTTGAATAGCCGAAACACAAAATAAATGTGAAAACTTATTAACGTGAAACTTGTATAGTCAATAATGTAAACGTTTGGATATAAAAAGTATTCAACTAATAATTATGTAAAAACAAGTTTTTCGAAAACCAAAAGTGTAAATTTTAATTTCACTAACATATGTATAAAAAGGTTGAATAGCCGAAATGATAAGCCCGACGCAAACAAATAAACGACTAGATATAAAATATGCATACACATTTACAAATGATTAACTTCACTTACATTTTTGGAAATAGGGATATATATACGACTAGATTAATATAAATATATATGTACACCTTGTCGAACAACTAACTTTACAAACACTTAGGAAAATAGGCAAATATATATAAACAATATTAAAATGTGTAGTAAAGTAAATATGTTAAAAATAAGTTCACGATAGTTGTAAACCATAACACGTGTCGAAATATATAAAATACGTAAGCACTTATATTTGTCATATTGATAATCAAATAAATTAAAAGTTAAAGTCACTAAATTATATATATTTAACTTGAGTAGGTTGTCGAAACTTAAAACTCTAAACTAATGTTGTAGGAATGAACCATAATGTAATGGGTAAAAACATTAGGTGATTAACTTCACATATAATAAGTTATATTTTAAAACCCACTTAGGCAACCCTCACAAACGCTATATGTGAAATATATAAATATCTCAATTAGGTTTAATTCATACCTTAGATCGTTAGGTATTCCCAACCCTTCAGGTACCATGATCTTAGGACAATTATAAGAATACACATCACCATTCTTTAGGAGAGACCTTAGAAACCACACTCACCGCCACATGAGTATCAACACCTAGGATACTAAAACATTGAGATTTAAATTTGAAGAAACTTAAATATAATACTTGAAACTAAAACATGGTTATGTAATTTAGGTTGCGTGTTGGTGCCGTACACTCTCTAATTTCACAGCATTCACTGTTCAGACCATCACAGGTGAGTTCATGGCCCCTACTTTTTACTTGTTTTATAACTGTTTTGGGGGAGAATACATGCTTGTTTTAAACTAAATTTAATGACTGCTTACTTGGTATATGAAATCTAGAATTGATTGTTTTACTTGAAACATGAATGGTGTTATATGCTAGACTGTTTTCTTGAATGCCCTATTTGAATACATGATATATACAAAGATCAGGGGTACTGATCAGATATGTATATGACTGTTTATGTGGAGGCCCTATTTGAATACATGATATATACATAGACCAGGGGTACTGGTCAGATATGTATATGAGTGGTTTACTTGGATACTTTATACTTGACATGTTCATAGATCAGGCGTATGGAACAGTGCCGGCATACCGGGTACATTGACCGGGCGAGACGATCACATTACCAGGCGTACTGGTCATGGCGAGCGTATAGATATATACATAGACCAGGGGTACTGGTCAGATATGTATAGGAGTGATTTACTTGAATGCTTTATGTGTGTACCTGACTTTAATACTAAACTGTATGATATTCTGTATAACATGATCTGTTTTAAATAAACCTATGAACTCACCAACCTTGTGTTGACCCTTTTTAGCATGTATTTTCAGGTTTAATGTGATGATTTAGTGGCGAAGACTTTTGGCACGGCATGGCAGGGTCATAGAAGACTCTGATAAAATTGGGACCACTTAAAATCTTTTATGGGCTTATATTTTCACATCATTTTGAAATGTTGTAAATAAATCATTTTTTAATATGAAATTTAATTTAAACGGTTGAGTTAAAACCGTTCTTTATTCCTTGTGTTGTGATACCAATTGAGTAGCACCCCAGCGACATGTATGCTTCCGCTAAACCAGATTTTGGAGGTGTTACAGATTGGCATCAGAGCCTAGGTTATAGAGAACTGGGTATTTTAAAACCTAGACTATAACCACTTTTACAAAAACAAAACCCTATGACTAACACATGCCTGCCTGCCAAGCCTGTTGCCTTAGTTACTGTTTTACTTATGATATGTTCTACTGTTTGATGATTTATATACATACTTATATATGCATACCATAATTGTCACAACCTTCCCCAACACAATTACCCAATTCCTTTGAAACACCGAATTCACCATCATCTACAAATTAACCAATTCATTTTATCGCAACCTCAACCTATCACCTTAAAACATGTATCTTGATCTCATTCTTCCGCCGCTATTTTGAATGGACGTGTCGTTGGAAAGAAGACCTATCCTCCGTAACCACGTGACGACTATGATTATTGTGTCTCTTCTCGATTTTACTCGCGTATTCTACCTGTGACGACTATACCCTCGTGCAATACCGTCCTTTTTATTTGAAATTTTATCCGCCGTTATCTTTTATGATGTAGACAAATGGCTCCTACAAGAAAGACAACCAAGACTACACGTGGACGACCCGCTGCTACCACACTTCCAACCAGGGATGAGGAAAACCCACCTAGTATAAGTCAAGCTATGCTGGATCAATTGTTTAACCGCGTGATGGCAGCAGTGGCTGCAGCAAATGCAAACAACTCGACTACGGATGTCGGAACCTCAAGACCTACAAACGACAACAACCGCGGCTGCACCTACCAGGAGTTCCGAAAGACCATGACTGGAGGCTTTGGAGGAACCGAGGGAGCTGTTGTCTTGGTCAGATAGATGGAAAGACTGGAGACTGTGTTTCGAATATGCAGATGTACGGACGAAGACCGAGTTAAGTATGCATCGTTCACCTTCATAGACGCTGCTTTAACCTGGTGGAACAACTATCTAAAGTCCGCAAGCATTGATGCCGCATACGCAATGCCATGGGAAAATTTCAAGGAAATGGTGCTCAAGAAGTATTGTCCCCGCAACGAAGTTAAAAAGTTGGAGGTGGAGTTTTGGAACCTCAAGGTACAGGGCACCGGCATTGCTACATACAACCAACGCTTTCAAGAATTGGCCTTACTTTGCCCCGAGATGGTCCAAACCGAAGCACATTTACTAGAGAAATACGTTGGAGGATTACCCCCATCCATCAAGGGTAATGTCACTACCTTCAAGGCTACGGACCTCCATGAGACTATGGAAGTGGCTAACAAGCTAATGGACCAAGTCATTGAGGATACCGCCGAGGGGGTGGTAGATGACAAAAGGAAATGGAATGATCACTCCGGAGACAACGACAACCAGAACAAGCGACAAAGGATCGCCAAGGTCTATATTGCTGGAGAGAAGAAAGGTGATGCTGGAAATTTACCCAAGTGCAACAAGTGCCGATTCCACCACAATGGACCTTGCCCCGCTCAGTGTGAGAACTGCCTAAAGATCGGACACAAAGCTAGGGATTGCAAGGCTCCCACCCTCGTGATGGACCCGAACCTCTCAATAACCTGCTATGAGTGTGGAGTGATAGGGCACTTCAGGAGTGAATGCCTAGAGCTGAAGAACCAGAATGAAGGAAGAACTCGTGAAAACACATACGCGATAGAAGGAGGAGAAGCTTGCCAGGACCTCAACGACGACACCAGTGATGACAATGCTTAAGAAGAGAGTTTCCTAGTTCTTGAGTTGTGAAGTTAAGTTAGATTCAAGTTGTTACGTAATTTAAGTTTAGTTCCAACTTGTTGCTTAGCTTAATCTCATGACAGTTCTTGTTTGATGAGTTGTGAGATTAAGCTAAAAATAAGTTGTTACTGGGCTTAAACTTACGATTTAGCTTAACCCCACAAAGAAAGACCTACGCCTAGATTCTCTTAGTATTTGTAAAAGACCTTTTGAAAGGTTGTTTTGTACTAACCCCTCCGTAATGAATCCCTTAACTTTTGAGATCAAGATATTATGATGCCCCATTTCCTATTATGATGCGCCTTTTCCTATTTCCATCACTTTTGAGACTTGTTCATTCATTTGTACACCTGTGATAACTTGTTGAGATTCCCAAAGAAACCAAACATCATAATAACTAAACCTAGCATCGCGTCATCAATTCTCAACTAAGCATAGCCTGATCACCTATGTTTAGTTCAGGAAAGATCATGCCTTGATGGGAATAGACATCGTGAGAGACATCCACACACTAGAACTTTCAATACATAGCCCAACCATTGAGTTTCACCCAGCAGTCACCGAGCCCTGAATCCACGTAGAGGTGTGAAAAGTAGAACCAGAGAATGTTAGAACCTTCAAAACCCAAAGCCCTTCGGGTATTTCTGAGTGAAAATCGAGGACAGTTTTCGTTCCTAAGACGGGGAGGATGTGACAAATGGTAAATTTGCCATAATATTTAATTCATAACAATTCATTATTTGTGACTAAATTACCTGATTAGACCATTATATGTTTAACACGGAAAACAGACCTGCACATATTGACACTCGAAAATCTCACCAAGGAACAGTGAAATTATCACATCTCATGATCTACTCATGTTATTGTATTGAAAATGGGAGGTTATCCCAGTTTCACACGGATTGACACCACACGCTAACCAGGAACAAACAGTGATTCAGGAAACATTAGAAAATAATTAAGGACTCGGAAATAAATTCAAGTATTTCATAACGACTCTAGGAATATAAAACTCTCGAACTAGAAACGGTTCAGGACGAATCCGGATTTGACACAGTTTAACGGGACTCGGGTATTAAATTAACCCACCTTAGCTAAAAATCTACTTATATACTTGAAATAAAAACCCACCCATCCACTAACACATTATCCCAAATTTGTCTGTAACCCTACCCTCACCTTTTGTCGCCTCCCTCTTTTCCCCAAAGCAACACCGAACCATCACCATCCCAATCTCAGTCACCATTAACCCTTTGGCTTAGAAACCTTGTCCCTTGTATAGATCACGAGAATACTTAGGATAACAAGCCTTAAGTATAGAGATAAAACACCGAAAAGGGTAGATTATTCACCCAAAAATCCGAAAGGTAATATGGAACTACTCTCCAACATCTTCCTTAAATCCGCGCCTCCTAGATGGGATTCGAATCACACCATCATCAAATACACCAAAAATCTGAGAGGTTCTCAAGATAAGGGTCAAGATTGTGATTTGATTGGAGGTCGTGGTGGGATAATATTGGAGCAATTGGGTCTCGGATTGGAGGGTCCCTACTAGTGTTCATACGCCAAGAATATTGTCAAGTTAAAATTTTGATTCTAGTTATGTTGTTATAAATCTTTTAAATCGTTATAAGTATGAAAATTTAGATCGAATGAATAAGTAGGATAGGTGATGATATTGTGGTTTTCTGTCGAAATAGCACCTAGGCACACCCCTATGTGATCTTGAAGAAAGAATTAAAGTTTTGATATGTGAATATGTGTCGAATAGGAATTTCCAGGAAGATAGAAACTTTTGTTGTTAGTTATTGTTTCTGTCGAGATAATGCCTAGAAACGCCATTAGGTTGATGAGAGGACTTAGTATTATTCGTAACTAAGTCGAATGAAAGTCCCAAGATTAAAGTACTTTGAGTTAGTTAAGCCATGATTGTGTTATCGTTAAAGTAAGGACTAGGTTGGTCATGGTTTTGTTGTGTTCGGACCTGTGGTGGATTGGTGACTGAGGTAGTATAGCTAAGTAGCCATCCATTGTTTCTAAGTCATGACAAATGGGTAACAACCCACAGGCATACCATATGACTATACATCGGTTCAAAGTATGAAACGAGGACATAACACAATAATCCAAACCGAAACTCAATGACACCAAAAACAACCTCAACGAACCTCGTATAGGATAGGAATATTAGTACGAGGGTAACTCGTATAGCCAAAAAGAAAGTAGAAAGGTTGAGAACACTTAGGTTTTGAGGCCACTAGTTTCCTATGTCGATCCCAAAATGGGTCAAGAACGTAGCATATAACCACCACTTAGACCCAAGGACTTAAGATCGAGTAGTACTCGAATGATGGTTACAAGGTGAGACCACAACCGTGATTGATGGTTCATTACAGTCGCTAAGTAGGAGTCTCAGAAAGACTTCGCCAAGGTTAGTGACTTGGCGCAAGATCATATTTACCTTTCAGAACTATGACCTAGAATGAACTCTAAGTTCAAACAGAAGAATAAATTGAGGTTTAGAACTCTTTAAGATATATTTTCCTTTCAGAACTATTTTAGTTACGATGAACGTAATCTAAATAAATTATCTTTCTATCTTATAAAATCTCTATCTCGTAACCATTCCATTATAATCTAAATCTGCGTTTAGCCTTCATATCTATTCTATTTCTCCATACCCTATTCATAAACGTTGCCTAGTAAAACCTTAGACGAACTTTAAGATTTATTTTGAGGTTATTAATACCTTAGGAAACCTTAACCCATCTGTAGTGTGAGACAGAATTTTCCTATGCTTTTGAAATTATTTATGAGCTATTTTCAAAAATAAGCGTTTGAACGCATCTAAACTTTTTGAATAAATACAAGAGATGAACAAAAATTACATCATTTGGTCCTCAATTATACATAACTGATCAACATGTATAATTCAGAAGAATCATGTGATGAATTGGACGTTATATTTTCAATTTTCTACTCTAATTTTATTCAAGCAAATTTTGAAACAAAACAAATTGTTTTAAATTTAAATACAACTAAGTTTACAATACTCACATCATCTCTAAGATAGGAATTTTGACAACATTATGGTAGAAAAGCTAAGATTTATTCATATCGGAAGTTATACATAGTGAAATGATTAAGATGGAAATACTAAAGTTACATGATTACAAGATAAGGAATAGATTCTTCGAAAGGTTGACCGTCATGAATATGAGGATAGCACCAACAACACAATAGCTAGACCACGACAGGTGACGACTTGATTATCCTACAGGAATAAAACTGGGATAAGAATAAATAAGAAATTTTCGGAAATATTAGAAAACAAACCATACCCTGTATTTGTCGACTCCGATAGCAAAGACCACGATAGGTATAACGATTGCTAGAACGCAAACTAGGAAAGCATGATCTTCATTGGGGACGTAAGCTAAATAAGAAACTGCAAGGACCACGTAGACAATCGCTAAGAATGTAACGAGGTGCGGCATTTTTGAGGTTTTTAGAAAGGAAGTTGTGATGAAAGAATGAGGATTAGAATGTGGTATTTATATGTAAAGAAACTAGCCGTTTCTTGCCGTTTTCGACGTTAATTCGAACGTTAGATCACTGTTCATCCACTTAAAATCTGACCGTTGCACAGTGACGCATCAGGTGGCAAAACATCAAATTTAGTTCATCCAGTAGAGATGTAACTGACCAAACCTCGATCCTTTGGTATTAAACGAAAAACCAAGGATTTAGTAGTGAGACCCAAAGGATAAAATAATATTTTAAATAATATTATTTTTAACTTGAGGTATATCAAACTCTCATCCCAAACTAAATCGTTGTACGACTTTCCTTTATCGAGTTTCCTATCTGAATAGGTTAGAAATCTGAACCTAGCTATCTATATACTTCGCCTATCTCAACTTTCCAACCAACACAGGCCGAATATCGGGACGAGATTCCCTTCAACGGAGGGATACTGTAACCACTCGTAAAATTTCCCATTTAAACATATTTACTTTACAGAATTATTATCCTTTTTCCACGGATAAATTTTTTGTTTCCTTTTATTTGATTGTATCTCCTATCTTATGTGACGTAGCTCACATCCTTGATAAACGTGCTCCCACACAGACCTGCCTAACGAACCTAATGTTTATTTCATAAACATCACTATATGGAAATATTACAATATATCATTTACCACTTTACGATAAATTCTTAACAAACGTACAAACAAAACATTCATTATCCGTATAGAGTTTCTAGGAAACCCTAAAATTTATCACAACGCCAAATATGAATAACAAAACCTCAGAACATAAAAGTACAACCCATCTAAGCTAATATACAAGTTACTAAAGCACCAGAAACCCTAATTCTATTTTAACTCCCAGTAAAACCCTAAATTCATAAAACTATGATTTTATGTATACATTTCACAAACCCTAAATTATTTATACAATATTTTTACAAAACATTAAATGTACAAGTGATTTAAACCAAAGTACAAGTCTTTTAAGCATGAAACCATTTATTCATAAAATCTTTATTAAAATCCTATTTATATTTATTTTAAAGCATGATTTACAAACCATACATGCATAATTCTTATAAATTATATTTTCCAAACTCATTAAATATTTTTACAAGTCTTTAAACTCAATGTACAAGTGCCTAATGCACAAAAACTAAAAATTCTATTTATTCACTTTTAAACATAATAAAAATTAACAAATAATTTCTATAACTTAATAAACTACTAAAACTATATTTTTCATATATTCTACATAATAGTACAACTCATTTAAGTCTAAGATACAACCTCTCTAAGCACAACTCATTTCCCTTTTATATTTGTACAATTCGACTTATATCTATATATATAACAAACCTTAAATATTTTCTACTTAACTAAATATTCGAACTAAACTAACTAATCCTCAAAACATAAAGTACTACACACTAATGCCCATGGAACAACCCTCCTAAGCTTATTCGAACCCCACCTCTCAAAACCTGGTTCGAGTTCAATAACACCATAACTAGATTACCATTTAAATAATACCTTCACTATGTACATTGAATCTAGCCAAGAACACACTTGCATGCCCTCTCCTCTCTTCTCTTCAAATAGCCTATACACATGTCACCTCCCATGAACAAGAACCCTCCTCATTGGAAGATAGAAACCATGGCCATAAATCGAACACATCACTCTTCTCACCTCTTCCCCTTCCTCTTCCCAAGTGGCAACATTTACAGCTTGTCTCAGCCCTTGTCTCCTTACCTTGTCCCCTTATCATAACACAAAAACCCTAGTTTACCCCCTATAAGTATCAGCTGCATTTCACCTTTCATTTCACACCACAATTCGACTAAGTATATCCCATATTACACAAACCCTACCAAAACAACCCATACTTTTTCCTTACTGATCAACAGCCAATATATAATCTAAACTGAAAACCCTAGAAGCTTAGAGGAAGAGGAGAATCAACCGTGTTCCAGAAACCAACCAATTCGAGTTATAAAACCCTAAGCTGAACCAACCTTAAGTAAGTACTCTACCTCTTTTTAAATTCGGTTTTATTTACTTTATATTACCTAACAGCAATAATACACAATCCATAATAATAAACATAATTAAAAACTACAAGTTTTCTTTTTTTTTCCTTGTCTGCTTGATCAGTAGACTAAAACACACCCAAAGTATTCGAAATTTTGTTAAAACAAACCAACAACTTATAAAACATGTTAAGAATAAATTAAATAACGTTAAGATCATGTAAACTTATGATAAAAACAAGTTGCAAATGTTTAAAAACCCTAAAACCCAATCGGGTGGGTTTCCTGTGTTCCAGACGAGCCAAAAACCAACCCCACAGCTCAACTTTCGCCCTATAAACCAACCCCCAAACAACCTTATTAAATTCTGCTTTTTTGGCCTAGCTAAAGTCTACCTAGCTAACTCTATATAGGAAAAAGAATCAGTAAAAATGATTGAGTTTTCATTAAATTACCGGGTCTTGAAATTTATTCAATATCTCTGGAACTGGAAACTAGTATTTCCAGTTTACCTATTTTCAAGTTTCATTTTCATCGCCCCAACTTTCAACCTATAGATCGACCATCTAGAGACCATGATAAATTCTAGTTTTTGACATAATTAAAGCCCACCCAGCAAAGATAATTTAGAAACAAAAATCATCGAAAAAGGTTAAGTTTTGGCTAAGATATTGAGTCTTGAAAATTGCTCTAGATCGCTAATATAGAAAGTAATATTTCCAGTTCTTTCTTTTTCAATATTGGTCGACCAACAGCCCTACTTTTCACCTAGTTTTCACCCTCTATTTGACCACTAAAAATTCCGTCTTCTTGGCATGATAGAGTTCACATGGTAAAATTAATTTCGGAAAAAGAATTTCCAAATATGGTTGAGTCTTCATCAAAATATCGAGCTCTAAAGATGGCTCCATATCGCTAAACTAAAACCTTTGATATTCAGTTTTTATTTTTCCATTCTTGTCGACCAACTGCCTAACTTTGACCCTTGTTTTCGAACCTCAAAAGACCTTTAAAAATTTGTATTTCTGGCCTGTCAAAGTTTACCTATTGAATTTATTTTAGAAGAAAGAAACTCTTAAAATGGTCAAGTGAGTCAAAAGCTATTAAACCTCAAAACTACCCCATCGCTAAGTTTTAAAACAAATTTCCAGTTTTGTATTAAAACTTGTTCGACTCATCAACTTTTGAAATATTTTTCGAATACCAAACTAATTTCAAAAATAATGAAAGTTGACATGTTCAAAGTCGACCTAGCTGACTTTTTATAGAAACTAAGAACATGAAAAATCATTTAGTATTCGTAAAGTTATTTGCGTCCAAAGCTCTAGCCAAGTCATATATAACACAAGTGTGATTTTCTTTAATTAAAATTTTCATGTGCTGGATTTGGTAAACATTTATAATCAAGGGTTATTTTTGCAAATAAATGAACAGGGTAGAAATTGTCATTTTTGGAAACTTAAGGGTAAAAGTCGTCATTTTCCAAAAGTCCAGGGTATAAACTGTCATTTGACCAAACCTTAGGGATTAAAGTATAACTTTTCATAAATGTTATTTTTATCAATTTTATTTTTATTTTCCGATCTAATACTAACATAAAACGTTTATTTCAACATCGAACCAACGAACGAAGAAAACATATAATGAACGAACGGAAACCTAAGAACAAATAATAAGATAAGATCTTATTTTTGAAACTACATATTGGCTCAACTAAGCATTTAACCATCAACCAAACAACGAAACGAAATGAACAAAAGAACATATAATCATCTGAAATGATTACTGAATATTGACATAACAACCCAGGTTTCTCGTCCGGAGACGTTTATCAACTTTCTGTCATTTTTTTTCCATCCAGATTGTCAAGGTGAGTTCATAGTCCCACTTTTTATTACGTTTTCTAAATATGTGGGGAGATACATGCTACCAAACCGAACATAAGTATTTTCTGTATGATTTCCTGATTAATATTGCCTAGGACATCCCATTTGTGTTAGCCGGATGGATAGTCTTTGTACTAACCGGATTGATAACCAAATGCACCTTATTTGTGTTAGCCGGATGGATAGACTTTGTGCTAGCCGGATTGATAACCAAATACACCAATATTTATATCATTTTATGATATCACACACACACACACACACACACCCCGTTAACGTTTAAGTTCATGAGACTTAGGGCAATATGTTTATTTCCGAATTACTTTCTATTTAGCTTATGTTCAAACTGATTTAAATTTAAACACTATGGATTCACTCAACCTTTGTGTTGACCTTTTAGCATATTTATCTCAGGTTATTGGAAGCATGGATTGGCACGGGATTGGCTATGGACTGTCTATTTATGTTATCATTCAACAAATAATATATTTTCATTAATGTATTTTGAGAACCTCCTGCTGGGACCTGCGTATTGTAACTCTGATATAAATGAATGATAACAATTTCATCTAAAAACGTCTCATTTTTGAGTCGTTTTCTATTATCATGACTGTGAACTGTGAAGTAGCACCCCAACTTATATTTTCGCTGTGAATATTGAAAATGGGGGTGTTACAGTACAACCACTCCCTTCACACTAAATATTTTGAGGACTAAAATACTAACCGATCACTACAGAGGATTTATAATTGTTTGGTACAAACAATGATGTATGAATAACAACAATTCACACAATGACAAACTAACAAGCCATGCAACGTTTTGTTGAAGCTTGTAATGCTTTGATCTTCTTGCTACAAAGAAGTTCACTAAAATGAAATATGAATGAGTTAGATATGAATGAGAGAATATATGATGTTGTTAATGCTTGTAAGTGATGAGAAAACATCAATGCGTGGCTTGCTATTTATAGGCACAAGGCCTAAGCAAACCACGGATGGGACGAAACAAAAAACATGGTGTGCGTGGTTGCAGCCATGGCGGGTGTGTCGAGTCGCCGAAGGGGAGGCAGATCTGAGCCTCATTTTTGGGACTTTGTTATGGTCTACTCCTAGCCAGATTCAGTACCACGGAATAATTATGGAAACGGCCATATATTCTGAAAATTCTGTAATATGACAGCCACTGGACAAGTGTGTTTTAGGTTATGGTTATACCCTTTTTTGTTGTCTTTTGAGACAACGTTATTTGCCTATGTGATTCCCTTAATGGCTTAACCATTCCCTACTGTAACAACTTTCCAAGCTATTAATATGTTTCGTTTATTGGAATGCAATTAATTTGGCAATTCATCCTCAAGGATCGTGATGGCAACGTAATTCGTGAGGAAATTGTGCCTCTAACTACCTAGCTTAAGGACACTTGGGCACTGAGGGACTTCAAAAACTTATCAGCAAATTTTCTAAATATTGAGGTTTGCTACAAACTTATAGTATACTCTGTGTTTGAATGATGTTTATATTCTTTTGCATCACTTTAGTAGTTATTGCTTGCTATTTTATGCCTATTATATTGGTGTAGCGCTACTAATTGATTTAGTGTAAGCACATGTGAATTTTGATTAGTTTGTAAAAAATGAGATTATAAGTAGTTATGGTGTGATTATAAGGTTTAAAATAATTACTTAAACTACCTTAAAATGAAGTTTAAATGGGTACACTTTCGGATGAGTAAGGTTCATTTATGGTAAATATTTATAATTTTACTTTTTCACCATTTTTAGCTAAAAAAATAACTCAAATTGTTAGATTAGTCACTGAGTGAACATTTGAAAGGTGTTTTGATTAGCTTATTTTATGGACCTAGCTTATGATCTTAGAGCTTACTATTTTTTTTCCCTACAACGATTACTGATGAAGAATGATGGTATTGTTGTGGATGGTTAAAGGTCATTCCACTAGAAAACTTTTAGAAAATATACGTGGGTTTAATATTTTCTAGATACACATATATGAGTGTCCTAGAACAGTTTCATTTACTGATGTTCTTATTATTGGTGCAAGAGATGCTACTCTCCTGGTACATGAACATGAGATAAAAATCGAGCTTTAATATTAGTTTGTGAATTTAGTAATGGTTGTGACTGCCAGTACAGGTTGGTGGACCTTATTGTCATGTCCCGGTAGGAATAAAATACTCGAGAAAAGGTAGCTTTGCCCAGTTGGAAACAAATGCACCTGGTGCAAATGACGAATTGCTATCTATGATCGCTAAATTCATGTACCAAGGCCTTTCTGTCACTGATTTTGTTGCACTTTCAGGTAATTCAAACTAATATGCATAGATCCCATCAAACACATAAGATTTGGTTGGTTAAGGGTCAAAACGGATACTTTTTGTGTGCGTGCAGGTTCAATTAACTAGCCAGCATTTCCTGTTTATGTAAAATGAAATTTATAGAAGATGCTTGATTTTTGTTCTTTTGTTCGGTACTAGGTTATCGTAAGGATCTTTTTTGGTTTTATTGTTTGTTACGCTATACGTAAGCTTATTTGTGGGCTGATGAGCTTATGAATCAATTATTTATAGTAAATGAAGAAACGATAATGCCTGTTTATTTAAGGTTTTGTTTGATTGATTGCATTGTTGCTATTGAATCTAGGCCTTAATTTAGTTAGAATGGTTGCTTGCAGGTGGTAAAAAAAAAAGGAATTAGTAACTTGCTCTTGGTTTGTTGCAGATTACTGGAGAAAAGGAAAGAGTTTTCTCTTTTTTTTTCCTCTACATGGGAACCAGAAGTGGTAGTGTTGGTGGCGGAAGTGTAGCGGGGATGCCGGAAAGGTCAAGAAAGATGGCATGCTTGAGGTAGATTTGATACTTACAAATTTATCATTACTGTCATTATTGTTTTGATATTTGGGTTTAGTTGTTTTATTGTGTTATTTGAAAGAAATTATTGCTCCTGAGTGTTTGGACTAACCAAAGTGTTTAGCAACTTATTGTTATGTGTTTAGATTAGGTATCCCAAACACCCTTGGTTGCCTTTGTAAGTGTTTATCTGGATTTTGCAAATAAGCAGTTTTAAACGTTTGATGCAACTATTATATGTAAAAAGTTTAAAATAAGAAAGTATCAAACATTATAATTGTGCATTTTTGCTTATATGTAAATTTATGACATATAACGTGTTAAAATTTTATTCTGCAGGGCTGGAGGGTGTTGCTAATGACGAGGGAATAACATTGGCTTATATACGTTTAGCAAAGTATTATCACCCTGATGAATTTAGTTTACCCATTTGCAGACTTTGATCATGGTGCATTGTAGCTTCAAAAATTATTCTCTTCACATTTTTGAACCAACTTTTTCAAGGTACTAATTTGGTTGCATTAAATTATGATGATTAGGTGATCGGCACGCAAATAGAATGGGCTGGATTCTAGGAGTAGCTCACACTATTCTTTCAGTTCATTTTCTTTTTAGTTCCCAAGCAGCTTATTTGATTGCAGATTGCATAATGAGCGGAATAGCAGCCCCATTCACATTAATAACATATTGTCATAGATGCAGAATGATGATCTAAGAAACCATGTAATGGGTAATAGTGGTGGACAGATAATGGGTAATTTGGCAGGACATGGGTTCCAGGAGGGGGTGATGCAAGAAGGGGGTTGCGAATTCAGTTGCTTCCAGGTTTTTTTGGGCCCGCTTTTGAAGGTACAGACATTATTCATATTATATGATTTCTAAATGGGGTTAATTAAATAGGTTTATGATTAAAATGTTTTTTTATAAATGTTTTATTATTATTATTATTATTATTATTATTATTATTATTATTATTATTATTATTATTATTATTATTATTATTATTATTATTATTATAAACATCACTTCACTAGAAAAATATATGTTTTATTATTATTATTATTACATCTTTTATGTGATAAGTGAAAGATGTCTGTAGCTTTATTTAATGACCGTTCTTGAATGTGTAGTGGATTAGAGTAAATGTGTTTTTTTAAAGTCGGTTCTTGATTAATCTGATGCTTCCATGATTCTTTTAAGAATTTGGGAGTGTTTGGGTAAGCTTATTTGAGCAATTTATTAACTGTGTTATGAAAATGCAATAAGCTGATTGTGTATATCATGTGTTTGATAGCTTATTAGTTTAGGCTTAGTGGCTTTATTAAGCTATAAACTGAAATTGATAACCTTACAAGCTAATGGAAGTGGCTTTTTAAATTTTTAGTATACTGGTAAGCCAACAAATAAGCTAATCTAACAGCCCCTTAGCTGGTAAGTACATTATTGTTTGGCTCACTTACAGTCTACAACTTCATTGTTAAAGTACATTGGTATCTTAATATTGAATTTGTACACATAATGGTGTTATTTAAGAATGTTGGGTCCGTCAGTACCTAAAGATCCTGAAAACAGGATTTGAATACAAATTAAGCCAAGTGTTAATCAACCGAAAACACTCTTAGGTCACTGAGTGAACAGTCACTCAGTGAGTTACCTTCAAGATGCTCAAGACGAGTCTAAGAAGAAAGATTCACCACTCAGTGAGGCGAAACTCCCTGAGTGTTACTTAAGCCAAAGAAGAAGGTAATGGGTTCAGTGAGTATTGGACAAGAACTCACTGAACCCCAGTCTCCTCAACAACAATAAAGTGATTGAAGACTGAAGACTGAAGGCGTAGACGGAAGAACCTGAAGTCTGAAAGAAAGGCGGGATTTGGCGGGATGAGTTTGAAGAGATAAGGAAAAGTCTTATTGGGCCAGAAACGAACCTTCCCTAAAACGGCAAAAGTTAAGAAGTGTCAGAACTAACACTCGGAAAGACTTTTGGCCTATTCCTATTGGTTCTTGAAAATGACAAATACTGTTGTAGTTGTCAGACACACATGCTTATTCTTTTTGTATTTTAATCATCAGTGCTCTTTTATACTTGCGTATAAATAGGAATAGATTGAGAAAAGTGTGTTAAGTTTTGTGCATTAAAAGCTTAGACTTTCACAAAATCACTTTTCTCCTTCAAAGAGCAACTGCATCCCTGAGATAGCTCAGTGGGTCTTTATTGTTGTCACTCAAGTATAACTTGAGTTTAGAAAGGAGAACACACCATACCTTGTCTATTCAATCCCAAGTGTTTATTCCGCAAACACTTGGGTAATAGATTCTTTGATTGATTTCTAATAAGAATTTAAACGTTAAAAAACTTGTGTTTTTATATTTACGTTTTACTTATCAGTTGTAATTAATCAATACATTATTCTCAGTCTTAAACACAATTAGATTAACTTTGTAGTTACTTCTAAGCGTGTAAAGGGAACAACAAAGAACAAGCTTCTACCTACTTGCAAATGCATTTTCATGTGATTTAAGCTGGAAAGTGTTGACAAAAACTACTACCACAAACTAATGGAAGTGGCTTTTTTGCCAGGATTGGTGGGTTGATTTTCGTTACGATTTGGGAGGTTGACCTGGAGGATAAGAAGCTGGAGCTAAAACTTGACTGCGACTTAATGGTTGTGCTCCTCTCTAATATTTAGTTCCTCAATTAGATCATTCGTGAGGTAATATTCCTCATTTCAGGCTCTATTTTATTTGAAGTGTCGACTTAAACGTTTAAAGGTTAAAAATGAGGCTAGAAATTGAAATTTATCTGCAATAAGCACATAATTTTGTATGACCCTGTTTGTATTATTTTATTTTTCTTATAGAACAGTTTATTTTTTCTTTAATGTAGGCGAAGGCTGCTCAATTACCGAAAGCTGCAGCAGCTCAGTCGCAATCCAGCAGACCACAGATGACTACCAATATGCAGGCAGTGTTATGAGTATGAGAAGAGAGATGGTAATCAGTCTTGCCCTCGCTACAATACTCAATATAGAATACAATAACAAGAAGCACATGAGAAGATTACGGCGACGCGAGTATTGCCAAAATGTCTGGTCGTGTATTGGAGAAAGAGTTTTAGGACAATGAATCCACTCAAATGGTATATTTGACATGTTATTACTCCGTAGTTTGTGTTCATTGTATTGATTCATTTATAATTTATACCAGTTTGGATATTTACTTTACGGAAAATGCCCCGCAGCAACGCGCAGGCAAGCCCACTCGTTATTACTAGTAACAAATAAATAAGAGAAAGCATATAACTATATATCAATCTATTTTAAACCCTTGGACTGCTTTTTAAAAGTGTTCATAACCAGAGGGCCGTTTATGCATTTTATCCATAAAGATACATATGATTTCTTTATTAAAAAAGAAAATATTAGGTAGGGTGGATTTACCGGATATAGCCCTTGATATTGCTTAAATTACAATTTTATCCCATTTTGTACGATACTTCTGTTACCAGTTGTACTACACACACGTTAAAATGGACTTTTCCTAATGTTTCTCGACGGCTGAATTTTTCAATACGCATTGAGGTAACTTGACCAAACTTTATCTATTTTATGCTTTAAATATATAATAAGGTTTTAGTGACAAAAACATTTCGTCAAAGTCAAGTTTTTTGTCAAATAAAAGAAATTACCACATATACTTTTTCAGATATAATGTCAACAAATACAAACATTTAGCTTATTAGATTATTGTTTAGACCAATAATAACAATATGTAGTCAATCAATTCAAACCACGCTTGGTGTAATTACTAATTATATTAATCCGTGAGTTTAAACTCATCTAAAGTGGTAAATCACATTTCATATTATCATTTCTACCAAGTAAAAAGAAATCACAAACTTTCTAACACAAACTCAATGCTACTGTTCATCTATGCTAGCAATTTTGTGTTCCTTACTAATTTCCAAAACACTCCTTTAGTCTTATAAACAATACAAAACTGCCCTTAAATCGATAAACATGTATATATTAACATCCTTGATGATGTTTATAAACACTTTTTTATGTTAAAAAAAAAATACAAAATAGTCCCTAACCCACAATCTTCTAAAACACCCCTTTAAATTTACCAATAATAAGATATTCATCTACAATTGTTTTATGTATTTTGCAATCTTTTTTTTTCTATGTATATATTTAACATAAAAAACATATGTTTTCAGACTCGCCGTAACATGCAAGCTTAAAAATACCGGATTGTTTGCATTTTTGTACACGTTTATTAAGCAAAAAATGTATATGCTTTGCGTTTAGATATATTTAAAACTAGGACCGATGCACGCACACACTTATTCTTGTAATATTTGTATGAGGGTTTATAATTGACATTCGGTTAGGAATCTGATAATGATCTTAAAACATGCCATTATTTATGTATCACATCTACAAAATCTTTGCTTAGTTGTCATTGATATAATCTAATAAGAGTTATGCTTAAGTTATGAGTGGTTTTTTCTAAAGATTCGTGAACATCATATAATGTAATCCATAGGATGTACTAACAAAACCGGGTCTACCCCATGAGCCCCTACCTATTTTCACGGAATGTACAAGTCGACAAAGCAGACAGTACAAGCGGCTACAGCAACAAGTCAGGGTGGTTATAACCTTCGTGAACAGCCTATAATGTAATCCATGTGAATGGTGTGAGGCATAAGTCAAAATGGCCGCCGTTAGCAGTTGACCAACTCACGCGCTAACGATAATTAAAACACACCAAAAGCTTCTAGACTACCAATTGAACCGGTCATGTTTTCTCTATTTATTATTGTTCCTCGTTTTATTTTATTTTAAATAAATAAATCAACGACATATATATGTCAACAAGGTGAACTTATACTTTCATAAGTATGTTGACACAACTTGATATATCATCTATACAAATTAGGTTACTATACTAATATTAATGATTATTTGTTCTTTAGCTTAAAGCTTAAACAAATGTGAAGGAAAATGTCAAAATGACAACTTGATATAAGCGACATGGACAAAGGATGTGGAAGGACTAGTGAATCGGTGTGTGTTGTTCGCGTGCGGGATGAGATGTTGTTCTCGTCGATAACAGTGTTATCATTGTTGAACATTGCAAGTTTTTGATACATTATTCTATTAAAATCACAGAATTTATTTAAGATATTAAATAGCAAGTTTGCATAAGTGTCTGACTGTGAAACTTCGTAACTTTTAATTGTTTACAAGTCTAACTCCATCTACATTGCAACAAGTTTCTTTATTTTTATGTTTTGTTAAGAAAGGAAGGATTAACTAACCAATAAAGCAACAAATAGCAGTGTATGAAGATTGGTAACCATTTACAAATTAAATGTAGGACTAGGAGTAACAAGAATTAGGATTGCACTATGTTTTGTGTATAACAGGTTACTTTTTCTTCCAGATGGAGATAAACGAAAAGCACCACATTTACGCCCAACTGAGAAGGGTTAATTAGTCCAAACATATTCCATTTATAATATTTAAGAATTTTAAAATGATTAAATTTGTATTGTAGATAGAGAGTTGCGACACCTTAAAAAGGAAAAAAAGTATAAAAAGCCTATCATATAGTGTCACGTGTCCCCTACCAACTCCCTTCCTCTTTTCTTATTAAATTCGGTTAGGGGGTATTTTGGTAATTTTAACCTTTTTTTTTTATTCCACCATAAAACTTCAAACGTAAATAACTTTCAAACAACAAACTTTTATATAAAAACCGATTTCACCATAATTTTTTAGATTTAATTCTCTTTAATTTGGTATACATTATGATATATGATTCGCAACTTTTTTTTAACTTTTAAAGTGAGTGTTGATTTTCTTGAAACTTTCGGCATTTTCAGCTCTAATTTTGTCTAGTTTAAAGGCCGAATTTTGCAAATCTTAAAACACGAAAGTTTTAGCTTTTTGGCCATTCTTTACCCAGAAATTTGAATCACTCAAATCCGATATGATATGAGTGAGATATCGCACGTTAAAGATGAACAATAACTGATGAACGTTATAAAAAATAACTGATGAACAATATCAAAATTAACTAATGAACGTTATTTTCTTCGAAAACTGCTAATGTTACGCCCCAAAAACGACCTATTTTTTTTTATTTTACCCAGACACTATTACCCCAAGTTTTAGTCTAAAATGCACATTTTTTCTCTTTTACCCCAGTTTTAGTTTAAAATACCCATTTTTTCTCTTTTACCACAGTTTTAGTTTAAAATACCCATTTTTTTCTTTTACCCCAGTTTTAGTCTAAAATGCATTTTTTTCTCTTTTACCCCAGTTTTAGTCTAAAATACCCCTTTTTCCCCTTTTACCCAAGTTTTAGTCTAAAATGCACCTTTTTTCTCTTTTACCCCGGTTTTAGTCTAAAATACCCCCTTTTTTTTATTTTAAACACTTTTTACCCAATTTTCATATAAAAACTGTAACACCCCAACCCGACAAGGGCTCATTTTCATATAAAAACTGTAACACCCCAACCCGACAAGGGTAAAGATATCACAATAATGGTTTCATATCAGATCAAAACAAAGCATACATCTATAGTAATACAAGAATTCTCAAAGGTTACAACTGAAATACAAACACTACAGGGTTACAAATGAACTTCCAATAAATACTAATTCCGAAATAATAATAACTTCTAGTCATTTCTAAATCCAGAACAGCTATCAAGTCTTCTAAGTCCAAAGGTACTCTCCACCCATTCCCAGCTTCCTACTAAAACCTGCCGCAGGAAAAGAAATGCGGCTGAACTACGAGAGCTCAGTGAACAGATATAACGATAACAAACAGAAATAGAGAATAGTACAGAATAACAGAAACAAAGGTCAAACAGATGTAATATGGTTCAAGGGATAAGTCAATGAATAAGTATAAAGGAAAGAGAAAAGGGATAGTAATCCACCACGAGCCCAGAAACAGATCATACCATATCGTAACCATAAATCTTCAAATCATATAGAGGGGAGACCTCTCAGATAATCAAATAATATGAGGGGTGTCCTCATTCTTCAGATGGAGTAGCTAGCTCCCAGACATATGTGAAGGGCATGTATAGCACACAGTACCAATCACCAGACAATAATAAATCAATCATGTTAAATCCACTAAACAGATCAGATCTAGGATGCATCCATACGCCCCCGCAGATAAATAGTGGCCAAAATAATATAATGCGCATATCAGATAACAGATAAGGGACGTGGCGGAACATCACTCTACCGCCCTAGAGTCATGCCATTGGTGCATCAATGACACGGCCATGTTACCTTCATGGCTAGGAAACAGATTTTGGCTCGGGTATCAAACTAAGAGTCAGATATCATATCAAATCAGAATGTCATAACAGATGGCTCATAACAGATGGTTCATAACAGATGGTTTATATCAAATATCATCAGAAGTAGTACCAAAAGCCCAAATCAGAGTTTATCAGATCAAGGTTCAGATCAAAAGTTCATTTCAAAAGTTTCTATCAAAAGTCCATTTTAAACAATCCTTTATTCATGATTTTCATAAAACGATCCTTTAGAGTGGTTTTCATAAAAATAATCTTTCAAAACGGTTTTTATAAAGATAGTCTTCAAAATATAGTTTTCATAAAAGTTAGTAACATTTTATAAAAGTAGTTTCGCATCATTTATAAACATCTTTTTAAAATGGTTTTTCTCAAAACATTTCCATGGTATAATTCAAAAGGTTTTCATAACATAGGTTCATAACAGAGGTCATATCAAATGGAATCAATAGAGGAGGTTCAAGCAAAGGGAATCATAGCAATGGCATCAGATCAGAAACTAACGGATCAGAATATGAAAGAGATCATGAGAAACCTTATAAGAAAGGTCAGAATATCTGTACCTTATACCGCAAGTGACAAACACAACAGAAAATATAGAGGTCGGACGCAAACTCCATCTTCAGCGAATCTACACGAATTCATGACTGTCTTATTAAAAGCTTATTTAATTCAGATTACTTATTTTAGTCGGCTTTTATGCACATATTAAACGTATTTCCGACTTAATTTAAGCCCGAGACCAACACATTCCATGTACTTGTGACTTACATATAACATTTTATTATAACAATGTTCTTATTCATTCTTTTGTATAAAAGTTATAATATTATACTTGTGTTATATATTGACCTTTTTATGATACTACACACACATGCAAGCATACCCATGAATAAATGATGAGTCTCAAAATGATGGTACCCTTACACATATACATATGTTTTGAATCTTATCACCACTGACACACACAATCACCTCACATTCATTCGTACTACATAAATGAACAAGAGCAGATAGACGCCCCATTTTGCACCCAAAACAGTGAACGCATACCACTCAACATTAACCCATATAGCCCATGTTTTCTTGACACTAAAAGTATATACCTCTGACACCCTTTTACCACCCTACACAACACCACATCTACACTACACCCACTCGTACTTCATGCAAGAACATACCATAAACAGACCCTATTTAATACGACACACACATAACCATTTAACCCAACCACATTGTGTATTCGTCCTTCATGTATAAGACTCCCATGTCAACATGCCTAAATCCTTGTTGTTTTCAGCCCACGACACACGACAAAACATCACATGAAATCACAACACACCCACGACACAACAACATTGAACAGCCCCTACGCAATGCTATACGTTCACATAAAATCATAACTCACGCCCTTGTTGCCCCATGCACTCGACCCATTTTTAAAAGACACAATCACAACCATTTCCAGTCCACATGAAATAACAGACTACATAACACCAGTTTTCGCATTCGACCACTGTATTTATGACCCAACCATGCATACTTTCTCCCTTTTTTCACACGTATAGAAACAGGTTTTTACACTATACAACACAGATTAAACACTCTTTTAATCAGCATACACACAACCAGTTCTTATATATGCCTCTTTGTGCTATTTGTTTAGTTCTATTTTATGCATGACATAGATCCAATAAACATGCATGAGATCTGATTCTAATAACCAACTAGAACCCAACAACGACACACATGTATTACTCATCATTTCATGTGTTCTATTTACCATGTTTCATTCTGTTTATTAGCGCTCAAACACTGACCAATTTCCAGATTATGAACCCATATATATACACCATTCCAGCATTAGTTTTCTCTACTATTTTAGGAGATCAAGGTTCATTATTTCTTGTAACATTTATCAGTTTTCAGGTCGCATATTACTGATTAACAAGCGTACACTGATTCATTTAGGTTGTAGATTCATCATTTTATGTGGCCTTCTTATTATTTCATGCGACATAATGTGACCTAAAATCTTGCATTCGTATACCTTTCTTTGGTAACTTATGAACATGTTACGTATGTATGTCGAAAGAACAGAACCAAGGACAGATTATACCATGTGTCGGCTATGAACCAGAACAAAGCCCAAATACAGAACCTATTCGAACACAACCCCCCCTTTCGATCGAGATAAGACCACGTTCCACCACCTTGCTTAGCTCTCTTTAAGCCTCCACGTTACCGCCTCTTTTGTACAACTTTTCTTAGAGATCAAGAGCTGCCGCCACTAGTTGTTCTCTAGGGTTTAAGGTGTGAGTTTATAAGGGCACTATAAGTCGATAAATAGGAGGAGATAAGGGAGAGTTGGGCTGGAAAATAGGCCGAGTATATGGGAGGTTTTAAATGACCAAATCTACTCTTCAAATAAAAAAAATTTAGACAATGTCATGCTGCAAGTGGTATACAAATTTTAATTATTTTCATCCTATTGAGACCTTTGATCGTGTGATATTTACTTGTTTTATCATGTATGAGTTGATTTTATAAGACTTAGATAAAGGCTTTAGTATTTTTTAATTATGATGGTGTAGCTTCTAGATAATTCACTTATGTTCGGGTTTTCAAAAGTTAAACTTTGTAATGTATTATTATTATTATTATTATTTTATTTCTCAAGTTACAATGATTAGTTAATTAAGTTGTGTTTGCATATAAAGTTCAAATTAGCCACGGATTTTAGGAACCATGCTTTAGGGTATTATAATTTTTCCCCTCTAAAAGAAAAATTTCGTCCTCGAAATTTGAAGGGAAGACAAAACGGAAACACAACGGACTGTGAGCGGGAGTGTAAATGACTTGTTTCTCATGACTCTATCTTGTTGATCAAAATAGCTTCGGTTTCCTCAGAAAAGACAAATCATACTGAACCCAGATCAAAAGAATAATATACCAAACGTAATAGATGATAATCAGATTCTCTCGGAAGAGACGTAGGAAATACATAAGATTTTTGACGGATATGCCGTCCACGGAATTTGATTAGACAAATCAGATGAGAACGTTCAGAAAATAGATTATCGATAACATCAATTGGCAGAAAGTTCTGCAACAGAACTTAAGATTCTTATTGGAAGTGCAGAGGTTGGCAAAACGCGTGACAAGAATCCAGACGTATCAAATCGCAAAACGGTGAAAGCAGATTACGCATATAGGTAGAATGAACTTAAAGTCTCACTAACGCAGATAATCTCAAACAGTTATCAGAATTTCTCAAGCTCTAAGGCACTTCTCGAAATATCTGATGCCCACAACAAGTGCACGTTATATGATGTAAGTATTATCACGTTGGCCAGATGTCATAATACTGGCATCATATAAATATGCCCTTATGATGGTCATACCTTATCTCAAGTCGTGATCAAAATAACCTATCTTAATCCACCTAATTCAACTACAGTCTCAGAGGTCATCAAAATCAAACACCATAACTAAGAGGAGAACGAACTACTCAAAAGAGTAACGGAAAAGATCTAGAACGTCTATCAGAATTGGATATGTTGCTAATAGCGTCAATCCTTCATCACTCACCAGAATCAACTCAGGCAATATCAGAGGTTGATTCAGAATTCCCATAACAAGCCATCATCCAACATACGCAGAATTTACACAAAACGGAATTACTAGCAGGGAACCCAAATCATTCAAAGGATCTTATCATCAGGTAACGAAAATTTAAGTAAGTCAAGAGGAAGTGAATTACGCCACCCACAGCTTCATCCTTCACAGAATCAACTCTTCCACACACAAACGTTCGCTTCAGAATTATCATCCACTCAATACATGATCTTAAACCTCTTCCCAATCCAAGCAGTCTGCCTACGTCTGTCCATATGATCATAGGATGGAAAGGAATTTTAAACTTGAGTCTGGTCCCTCAAGCCTTCGGTACCTCTTCTGGATACTGTGGTGTAGTAACGTGAATCTCTGACATGGTCATTGTGCATTCTTCCATTCGCGAGTCTGCTTCTGCTCTCAATTCATCTTAGTACAACCAAAATGAATAAAGAAGCAAGACTGTGAGTCTTTGACAGGTCTTCTAGCACCGTTCGAAATTCGCCAACTCAAACTACTATCGTCACCGGATACCTGGTAGTGTTGTCTGCTACAATCTCTGGACGCCAATCAAATCTGCTTCTTCCAGAATAAAGGGTCATTCCACGAGATGATCTACATGTTCCTCTTCGTGCATAAAACTGAAATGCTTCCCGGAGGTTACTCTCAGTTAGTCATCTCCTTTCTTAGAAGTCCTTGGGGTTGCTTCTTCAGTCCTTCAATCATTAAAAGAGTCCGTCGGGTACGGAGTTTTACAGGATAAAATCAATCATTGATACGCTGAATTGAAAGATGGTCATGGTAGTGATACGATTAGGTTTACGATAGTCAATACTCCAAAGTTTCCTCTTTCTTCTTCACAAGTTAACAGGGTGTTCAAAATGAAACACTGAAGTGAACAAAATTATATTCCATCATCTTCTCCAATTTCTCAACTTCTATGGCGTCATGGTTCGTCAACTGAGATCGGCTCAAATTTCATTCTACTTCTCAAACAGGAGGGAAAACCCAAAGTTCCATCGGAGAACAACAGAAAAATTTGTACAACAAAACTTCCAATGCCAAAGCTTCTAAGGATGGGTAATAGGTGTCAGGAGGCACCCAACAATCAGATGAGATCGAGGTAGATGTTTCCATAGCAGCATTAACAGATTTGAGCGGTTACCGGATATCATAACGAAAGTGGGATGAAACATATTACTAAAGGTCACAAATCAGATACGGTAGTCCCTGGAAGCGTATGAGGGCCAGCCAATCCATAACTTAAAGACCTCAAAATCGAATATGTCAAAAGTAAACGGATTCGTAGGATGAGTACGGTCGTCAAGACAGACGGATAGTTCATATATCAGATTCAAGTACATGGCTCATCAAGGTGTTGAGATAGATAAACGAACAATTCAAGGTGTTGGAGTCTTGTTTAGCTATTTAGCATAAGTGGCAGGTAGGTTGTGAATCGTCAGAAATACGAACATCGTATAACTGTCAAGAGTGAGGCATATCGAATATCAGTTATCAGTTTCATCATGCTCAGTTAACCATTTCTCATCGAGACAAAATTATCATCATATCCATGGCTAATAATCACCAGAGTTCTCATAGGAGTAGTAATGGATTTCGCAAGGACAGAGTAATATCAGATGATACATTTTATATCCAGCACGGGTAATTTAATTTACAGAATGGGTCAAACACCTTAAGGTCAAATGACCTTCGGGATGGTCAGAGGAGTATTAAACTGCTTATCAAACAGGTCAGAAATGAAAATCAAAACCAGGTAGGGATAGCAAAAGTTTAACAATCGGAATCATGGTAGGGGATTTCAAAATGGTTTTCAAACACCGAAGGTGAAACATAGGAGGGTAGTCGTCAATGATCAATCAACCTATCCTTTATCAGAATAAAAATCAAAGTTAACTATTCAATGAAAACAGATCGACAACGTGATGCGTGGTTTTGCAACCTTACAACAGGTTTTACCTCTCGAGGGATCTCAAGAGGCTTACAACCCCACCAGGCAGTGTACCTGACCGATGTAGTATAGTGTAGTGGTAAGTACGGGGGATTGATCGTTCTCCACAGGGAATAGTGTTCGTTAGGTATGAAAGACTACTCTAATAGGTCTAAGGGTTGAGGAAGATTCTTTTTGTGTTTTTATAATTTTATGAAAGCAAGTAAAATCTCGGGTTTGAAAGAGTGGGCGGAATTAGTTGCTAGTCAACTAACCCAAATTACTACGAATGCAAATAAAATAAATAACTGAAAATAAAAAGTTGGTGGAAACTTATGTGTAGAGAAATGTGTTCACTTAGATTTCCTTACTCCCTAACTATCTTTTACCGGTTGATTAGTGTGTATTAGTTGCGTGGATGACGGGTGTATTCCTTAATACCAATCGTGGGGTGGCGTACGTACTTCCCCAACTCTACAAGCTCCTACTTCACTCCTATGTCGAGCCGGCGAGGAAGCTCCTAACATGGGATCACTAGAATTCGCTTGTGCATTAAATACAACCATAAAAACCTTTAGTACGCATTTGGTTCATGTTTCTTAAGACGTTCAAGCAAGTTACCGAATAGGAAGTTAGCCAGTTTTCTTAAGCCTAACATAGATAAACAATCATCCAATACAACTAATAACACACTAATAACCAATAATCAATAGCTAGGTTTCATTAGATCTAAGCAAACACAAGATAAATCTAGCCTAACATGTTAAACAAAAGACAAGAACAAGATAAAATCAAACAACACATAGACATATTGAATGATTAATTGATAACTTATCTTTCAATGTAACATGGAAGATCTCAAGGCAAAAAGCCTTGAGAAAGATGCTAAAATCGTCTTAGGGTTTTCTTCCAAAAATTCCACACTAAGTTCCCCCCCTTGACAAAAAATTAGAAAACTATATATAGATTTTTACATCTGACGGCGTCACCTTATGGAGTGTGACGCCGTCACCTCGCCGCTTCTAGGGTTCCCGGATGGCCTTCTTGACGCCGTCCCTCTTTAGCTCTCCAAAATCCGTTCTGGCTTATCAAGGCTTGACGCCGTCAGAACTGGAACGTGACGCCGTCCCTCTTTGAATTAAGCCGTGACGCCGTCCCTCTTTGAATTAAGCCGTGACGCCCTTGATCAGGTTAAAGCGTGACGCCGTCAGAATTTACATGCAATTTTCACTGGCTTATCATGAGTAAATTTCACATCCACCTTTTCTTGCCAAGCCATGACGCCGTCCAGAGTAAAATCTGACGCCGTCAAAGGTAACTTTTAGCCGATTTTTGAGACTTTGTCGTTTTCTTCACTTTAATGCTCCAAAAACGTCCGAAATGCCTCCTTTTCCAGATTTCTCCTCAAAAGTACCTAAAATGACAAAAGGAACGATTTAGGGCAATATTTGATCAAATAAATATGATTTAGGGCTTAAATGACCCCTTAAAAGCGGTACACTTTTCGCTTCATCACAACGCAAGTCTTATCGTTCAGAAGTGAGAGGAAAACATTCTTATACTCGTGGTTAAAACACCACCAGACTTCTTATGAAAACGGAGATGTTTAAGACGAACTCAGATAGGGTCAGAAGATTCATAGATTATCAAAAGCAAATAACAGAATGTATCAAGTATATCATCGTCATGGGGATTCTCAGAATGCCCGAAGAGGCATCAGAATGATTAACAAAAGGTTCAGAGGTCAGAGTCGGAATCTGAAGGCAAGGATCAAATAGTGTTAGGCAAATTCTATGCAATTTCCAATGATTTCAAGATTTAATTAGGTTTCAGATCTTAGGTGGTGCAAAGCGTGAGCTTTCAATCTCCAAAAGTGATCTCAACAAACAGGGCATAAATCAGAGTGATGCGGAAGCAATGATACTTAAACAAAAGCCTTATAGTCTACCCATTCCTCACTGGTCAAACTTAAGTTCCTATAGGGAAATCCTAAAGCAAATCTTAAAGGTTGTCTTATGAGCGCCTACAACGGAAACTTAATGGTCCAAACTTCACAGGTCAAGGGTAAATGTATTACGAGTCGCAGCCTGTCGCTCTGATACCATAAATTGTAATACCCTAACCCGACAAGGGTAAAGATATCACAATAATGGTTTCATATCAGATCAAAACAAATCATACATCTATAGTAATACAAGAATTCTTAAAGGTTACAAATAAAATACAGACACTACAGGGTTACAAATGAACTTCCAATAAATACTAATTCCGAAATAATAATAACTTCTAGTCATTTCTAAATGCAGAACAGCTATCAAGTCTTCTAAGTCCAAAGGTACTCTCCACCCATTCCCAGCTTCCTACTAAAACCTGCCGCATGAAAAGAAATGCGGCTGAGCTACGAGAGCTCAGTGAACAGATATAACGATAACAAACAGAAATAGAGAATAGTACAGAATAACAGAAACAAAGGTCAAACAGATGTAATATGGTTCAAGGGATAAGTCAATGAATAAGTATAAAGGAAAGAGAAAAGGGATAGTAATCCACCACGAGCCCAGAAACAGATCATACCATATCGTAACCATAAATCTTCAAATCATATAGAGGGGAGACCTCTCAGATAATCAAATAATATGAGGGGTGTCCTCATTCTTCAGATGGAGTAGCTAGCTCCCAGACATATGTGAAGGGCATGTATAGCACACAGTACCAATCACCAGACAATAATAAATCAATCATGTTAAATCCACTAAACAGATCAGATCTAGGATGCATCCATACGCCCCCGCAGATAAATAGTGGCCAAAATAATATAATGCGCATATCAGATAACAGATAAGGGGACGTGGCGGAACATCACTCTACCGCCCTAGAGTCATGCCATTGGTGCATCAATGACACGGCCATGTTACCTTCATGGCTAGGAAACAGATTTTGGCTCGGGTATCAAACTAAGAGTCAGATATCATATCAAATCAGAATGTCATAACAGATGGCTCATAACAGATAGTTCATAACAGATGGTTTATATCAAATATCATCAGAAGTAGTACCAAAAGTCCAAATCAGAGTTTATCAGATCAAGGTTCATATTAAATAATCAAGTCAAGGTTCAGATCAAAAGTTCATTTCAAAAGTTTCCATCAAAAGTCCATTTTAAACAATCCTTTATTCATGATTTTCATAAAATTATCCTTTAGAGTGGTTTTCATAAAAATAATCTTTCAAAACGGTTTTTATAAAGATAGTCTTCAAAATATAGTTTTCATAAAAGTTAGTAACATTTTATAAAAGTAGTTTCGCATCATTTATAAACATCTTTTTAAAATGGTTTTTCTCAAAACATTTCCATGGTATAATTCAAAAAGTTTTCATAACATAGGTTCATAACAGAGGTCATATCAAATGGAATCAATAGAGGAGGTTCAAGCAAAGGGAATCATAGAAATGGCATCAGATCAGAAACTAACGGATCAAAATATGAAAGAGATCATGAGAAACCTTATAAGAAAGGTCAGAATATTTGTACCTTATACCGCAAGTGACAAACACAACAGAAAATATAGAGGTCGGACGCAAACTCCATCTTCAGCGAATCTACACGAATTCATGACTGTCTTATTAAAAGCTTATTTAATTCAGATTACTTATTTTAGTCGGCTTTTATGCACATATTAAACGTATTTCCGACTTAATTTAAGCCCGAGACCAACACATTCCATGTACTTGTGACTTACATATAACATTTTATTATAACAATGTTCTTATTCATTCTTGATTTTTTTTTTTTTTTTTTTTTTTTTTTTTTTTTTTTTTTGCATACACTCTTGCCCTACCATCCAAAATAATACATCATAGGGGCATTGCATCCCCCTTACACTTGAACTTTTACATAACTTTACAAATAACTATTCTAATGACTCGAATTAAGATAATTGAAAAACTTGGAGTACTTTTAAAATATTTAGCACATATGGGGGTAATAATGTTGTTCTTCCCCATTACTCCATTACACTAGTACTTTACCCATGAGTCCCAATCGTCCCAAAACAATATGTACAAGGATATGACTCGACTTAGCAACCATGTAATCAATTAGATAATTAACTTGGGTTTAAACAAATGTTGTAACAATAATGCACTAAAAATGAGTGCATACAAGGTAGGCTAAGGCGATTTGGGTGTACACTTTAGTGGGGTGTAACAAATTCTTCCTTTAAGTAAAATGCTTAAAGGTCGAAACGAAAAGATAGGCTCTGAGGGGTGTACTAGGGGTATCGTGTACTAAAAATGAGTACAACGCAAGGGGTGTGGGAGAATTACTTGACCAATGTAGCCAAAGTAATTATAACAAAAACACAGGTGTAAAACAATGGGTTAATCCTAATGCCTCTTATCATGTAGTAAATCTAACTACACGAATGTAGTCTCACTTGTGGCCTTGGAATGGTCCTAACGCAAGTTCTAGAATCTAAGTGCTACCGGTACACACATCATAGCATAAATGATTTTCCTACCAATTCTAGGGGCGAACCTCACATATTTGGGGGTGGAAAATTTTTTAGTGGTACGGTTTTTGTGCTAGTCATATAACTCCTATCCGTGAGACGCTCATTAAGATCAAAGTTTCACTCCTATATATTGTAAAAAATTTTAAATTTGGCACTAAAATTACCTTAACAAGTATTTCTCTCAGTTTTATTACACATCTACTATTAAACAAACAAAAATCAAGCGTAATAGCATTCTCTAATCGTACTTTTACCCTCCCCTTACACTTAAGATGAACATTGTCCCCAATGTTCAAATAACAAATGTAAAAGCATAAAGTAAAAGAATGAAATCAAATACTCCCCTGATTCGCTCGGTGGATAATGAAGTAACACGGTTAAATCTTCTTCCAAAGTAATGTTGAAGCTCCATGACTAATGCATCGCCATAAGCTTGATTCAAAACATTTCCTTGTCCAAAATAACCTGTTAAACCTGAGAAAACAAACACGAAAACCTGCATAACATCGGCGGGATAAATCTATATATAAGGATATAATGCTTGTGGAATGATAATTTTGCAGATTCCTGGAGATTATAAGTTGGAGATTTAATAAAAACTTTTTAAAAACAAAACTTTCAAAAATTTCTGAAAATTAAATCTGACGCCGTCAGGTTATAAACCCTGACGCCGTCAGAAATGACCTGACAAAAATTCTCATTTTAAGTTTCCGGAAAATTTCTAGAAAAACCTTTACCTTACTTCCTGGAAATCCTGCAAAACATCATTATGACTCGATACAAGCATTTGACTCAAACAAATACGAATATGTATGTTAATTTAATATTATTACGATTCATGTTCATATGTGTTCTAATAAACCAATTTAGATTTCCCTTACACTTATCTTTTGCAAAATACCTTTATATGTCGTTAAGACGAAGTTAAAAATAAAATAAAGCATTTTCACAATTTTAGTTTTGAACATGAATCAATAATAATAAAAATTAAACACACGTACGGAATCAAATAAAAACAAACAAACAAACAAATAAACACACAAAGCAAATAAAGCTTGGGTTGCCTCCCAAGAAGCGCTTTTCTTTATTAACGAGTCTTGTAGCTAGACTCAAAGTCACTCTACCCTATATAAGTGAGCTCGTCATCGAGGACGTCTTTAGGGTTAAGCTTGGATTGAAGTTTCCTATTGGTCCGCTTAGTACGATATATCTTTTCAAACTTCTCTCCATCCGGGTCATACAGTGTCATCTTAATATGTCATGACCCATCTCCATCTTTGGGTGGTTTGTCCCAACTCCACTTATGATCATCTTCCTCACAAGTCCACTTATTCATTCCTAGGTTAATTGGCAAAACTCCTAGGAACTCAATCATCCTTCTAAAAACTAGAGGGTCTTCAAATGGATCCAATTCGGTGTCCCTAGCCAAGAGTTGTTCTACCGTATGTGTTCGGTTCACAAAGTCCTCTTCTAGGTAAAATGGGCGTTGGGGTCCTATGAAGCCTCTATCTATCCAAGGTCCATATCTAGATGGTCTCCTATTCAACTCTAACCAATGGGGTGTCGGTTCATCACTAGTATCATAAGCATGTTTCTTCACATCATAGACTGACCAAGTATCTCCTTCTCCTACCGCTATCTTAGATTCCTTACAATCAATCATAGCACTAGCGGTCGCCAAAAATCCTCTACCTATCAACAAGGGGCATGTAGGGTCGCTAACCATATCAAGGACGTGGAAATCGGCTAAAATGGTTAGTTTTCCAATGTGCACTAACACGTCCTTAACTACTCCAACCGGGTAAGCAACACTCCCATCCGCTAAACCTATTATCACCTCGGTTTCTTCAAGTTTTCCTAGTTTTAGAGAGGTGTAGAGAGGTAACGGAAGTAGGTTAAGGCTTGATCCAAGATCGGCTAATGTGTCATAAGCCTCCGAATTACCGATCTTGCAAGGTAGAACAAATAAGCCCGGATCATCTAACTTCTTAGGTAGTTTGTTTTGAACGAAGGCGGTCCCTTTTTCGCCTAACTTGAGCTTCTTCTCATCCAACACATCAACAACCGGACTTTCAAGGTGGAGCTCCTTGAATTCTTCGTCAAGGTTTTGAGTGGGAGGTGTTTCAACTATGACTTGGGTTTGTTTGAAACACGTGCTCATGGAATTGACCGAATAATATTGTGGACAAGAACTAGGGGACGAAACCGATGAAATAGCGTTGACGTTTAGTTTCGGGTTCTTGACCGTGTTGCTAGGGAGTGCTCCCATTTCTCGGTCATTGAGGGCTTTCAACAAGGTGTCAATCTTATTGGTCATCTCGCTTTGTTTTTGTTTGAAATCGGCTTCAAACTTGGCTAAACGAGCTTCTTGAGATGCCATAAATTGAGACATCAATCCTTCAAAGTTATCGGTACTACCATTGCCGGAAGGATTGTTGTTGAAAGTACGGTTCGAGTTGGAACCGCTTGATTGGAAACGATTAGGTGGGTTGGAAGAATTGGGTTGTTGTGCGTTTTGGTTTTGTTTCCACCTAAGGTTCGGGTGATTTTTCCATGAGGGGTTGTATGTATCACCGTAATGGTTTGGCTCGGGTTTGAAAGTGTACCACTTTTCTCCCGCTCCGTCGGTACGCGAGGATGCGTAGTCCACAAAAGCTTGTTCGGGGAGTTCCATGCAATCACGAGTGTCGTGGGGACCACTACATAATTCACATGAAGAAGTGATTTTGTTCACTTGGCTTGAAAGTTTAGGAACCTCGTAGGATTTCATGAGAAACTTGACTTGGTCTTCAAGTTCTATGATCCTACGGTCGGAAGTGCTTGAATTGTTCAAAGGCAAAGATATTGCCTTGACCGTTTTATTCAAATCACGGGGATCACTCCAACTTTCGTTGTCATAAAGAGCAAGATCCTCTAGGAGAGCCCATGATTGTTCCGCACTTAGATCACGTAGCTTGCCACCGGCCGATTGGTCAATGGTTTGCCTTGTGTAGAGATTGATATGGTCATAGAAGATTTGGACTTGGAGCCAAAGTTCTATGCCATGGTGAGGGACTTTTTGGAGTAAGTCCTTGAATCGAGTCCATGCCTCGTAGAGAGTTTCGCCTTGACGTTGTTGGAACATCAAGATATCATTCCTTAGCTTGGTAGTTCTTCCCGGTGGGAAAAACTGAGCAAGGAAACGAGTGGTGAGATCATCCCAAGAGGTAATGGATCCTGCGGGTTGACGTTCTAGCCACTGACTAGCTTGATCCCGCAGAGAGAATTGAAAGAGACGCAATCGGGTCGTCTCTCGAGTGGCAACATCAAGGTCTATAGAATCAACGATTTTAAGAAAGTCCTTGAGGTGTTGATTAGGATCTTCAGAACGAAGTCCATGGAATGCGCATCCGCTTTGCACCAACCGGATGGTGTCGGATCGCAAGGGTGTGACATTGGCTCCTTGAGTGAGCTCAATGGTGTTTCGATAGCCATGGTGGCTAGGACGGGAATACTCTCCTAAAGTATGGGCTCTAGGAGGTGGTGGTGGTTGTTGTGGTGGTGGGATGTTGGGATCAAGGATATTACCATCTTCCATGATGTCGAATGGTAATGGTTACGAACAAAGAAACGAAGAAAAAAAAGATAGACTAAAGAAGATCTAGAAAAAGAAAATAAAAAATCTCACTAGAAAGGAATCTAGTGAGTAGACCTATAAAATAAAAATTCAACCTAAACAATAACTATTCCCCGGCAGCGGCGCCAAAAACTTGATGCGTGGTTTTGCAACCTTACAACAGGTTTTACCTCTCGAGGGATCTCAAGAGGCTTACAACCCCACCAGGCAGTGTACCTGACCGATGTAGTATAGTGTAGTGGTAAGTACGGGGGATTGATCGTTCTCCACAGGGAATAGTGTTCGTTATGTATGAAAGACTACTCTAATAGGTCTAAGGGTTGAGGAAGATTCTTTTTGTGTTTTTATAATTTTATGAAAGCAAGTAAAATCTCGGGTTTGAAAGAGTGGGCGGAATTAGTTGCTAGTCAACTAACCCAAATTACTACGAATGCAAATAAAATAAATAACTGAAAATAAAAAGTTGGTGGAAACTTATGTGTAGAGAAATGTGTTCACTTAGATTTCCTTACTCCCTAACTATCTTTTACCGGTTGATTAGTGTGTATTAGTTGCGTAGATGACGGGTGTATTCCTTAATACCAATCGTGGGGTGGCGTACGTACTTCCCCAACTCTACAAGCTCCTACTTCACTCCTATGTCGAGCCGGCGAGGAAGCTCCTAACATGGGATCACTAGAATTCGCTTGTGCATTAAATACAACCATAAAAACCTTTAGTACGCATTTGGTTCATGTTTCTTAAAACGTTCAAGCAAGTTACCGAATAGGAAGTTAGCCAGTTTTCTTAAGCCTAACATAGATAAACAATCATCCAATACAACTAATAACACACTAATAACCAATAATCAATAGCTAGGTTTCATTAGATCTAAGCAAACACAAGATAAATCTAGCCTAACATGTTAAACAAAAGACAAGAACAAGATAAAATCAAACAACACATAGACATATTGAATGATTAATTGATAACTTATCTTTCAATGTAACATGGAAGATCTCAAGGCAAAAAGCCTTGAAAAAGATGCTAAAATCGTCTTAGGGTTTTCTCCCAAAAATTCCACACTAAGTTCCCCCCCTTGACAAAGAATTGCAAAACTATATATAGATTTTTACACCTGACGGCGTCACCTTATGGAGTGTGACGCCGTCACCTCGCCGCTTCTAGGGTTCCCGGATGGCCTTCTTGACGCCGTCCCTCTTTAGCTCTCCAAAATCCGTTCTGGCTTATCAAGGCTTGACGCCGTCAGACCTTGAACGTGACGCCGTCCCTCTTTGAATTAAGCCGTGACGCCCTTGATCAGGTTAAAGCGTGACGCCGTCAGAATTCACATGCAATTTTCACTGGCTTATTATGAGTAAATTTCACATCCACCTTTTCTTGCCAATCCATGACGCCGTCCAGAGTAAAATCTGACGCCGTCAAAGGTAACTTTTAGCCGATTTTTGAGACTTTGTCGTTTTCTTCACTTTTATGCTCCAAAAACGTCCAAAATGCCTCCTTTTCCAGATTTCTCCTCAAAAGTACCTAAAATGACAAAAGGAACGATTTAGGGCAATATTTGATCAAATAAATACGATTTAGGGCTTAAATGACCCCTTAAAAGCGGTACACTTTTCGCTTCATCACAACGCAAGTCTTATCGTTCAGAAGTGAGAGGAAAACATTCTTATACTCGTGGTTAAAACACCACCAGACTTCTTATGAAAACGGAGATGTTTAAGACGAACTCAGATAGGGTCAGAAGATTCATAGATTATCAAAAGCAAATAACAGAATGTATCAAGTATATCATCGTCATGGGGATTCTCAGAATGCCCGAAGAGGCATCAGAATGATTAACAAAAGGTTCAGAGGTCAGAGTCGGAATCTGAAGGCAAGGATCAAATAGTGTTAGGCAAATTCTATGCAATTTCCAATGATTTCAAGATTTAATTAGGTTTCAGATCTTAGGTGGTGCAAAGCGTGAGCTTTCAATCTCCAAAAGTGATCTCAACAAACAGGGCATAAATCAGAGTGATGCGGAAGCAATGATACTTAAACAAAAGCCTTATAGTCTACCCATTCCTCACTGGTCAAACTTAAGTTCCTATAGGGAAATCCTAAAGCAAATCTTAAAGGTTGTCTTATGAGCGCCTACAACGGAAACTTAATGGTCCAAACTTCACAGGTCAAGGGTAAATGTATTACGAGTCGCAGCCTGTCGCTCTGATACCATAAATTGTAACACCCTAACCCGACAAGGGTAAAGATATCACAATAATGGTTTCATATCAGATCAAAACAAATCATACATCTATAGTAATACAAGAATTCTCAAAGGTTACAAATAAAATACAGACACTACAGGGTTACAAATGAACTTCCAATAAATACTAATTCCGAAATAATAATAACTTCTAGTCATTTCTAAATGCAGAACAGCTATCAAGTCTTCTAAGTCCAAAGGTACTCTCCACCCATTCCCAGCTTCCTACTAAAACCTGCCGCATGAAAAGAAATGCGGCTGAGCTACGAGAGCTCAGTGAACAGATATAACGATAACAAACAGAAATAGAGAATAGTACAGAATAACAGAAACAAAGGTCAAACAGATGTAATATGGTTCAAGGGATAAGTCAATGAATAAGTATAAAGGAAAGAGAAAAGGGATAGTAATCCACCACGAGCCCAGAAACAGATCATACCATATCGTAACCATAAATCTTCAAATCATATAGAGGGGAGACCTCTCAGATAATCAAATAATATGAGGGGTGTCCTCATTCTTCAGATGGAGTAGCTAGCTCCCAGACATATGTGAAGGGCATGTATAGCACACAGTACCAATCACCAGACAATAATAAATCAATCATGTTAAATCCACTAAACAGATCAGATCTAGGATGCATCCATACGCCCCCGCAGATAAATAGTGGCCAAAATAATATAATGCGCATATCAGATAACAGATAAGGGGACGTGGCGGAACATCACTCTACCGATCTAGAGTCATGCCATTGGTGCATCAATGACACGGCCATGTTACCTTCATGGCTAGGAAACAGATTTTGGCTCGGGTATCAAACTAAGAGTCAGATATCATATCAAATCAGAATGTCATAACAGATGGCTCATAACAGATAGTTCATAACAGATGGTTTATATCAAATATCATCAGAAGTAGTACCAAAAGTCCAAATCAGAGTTTATCAGATCAAGGTTCATATTAAATAATCAAGTCAAGGTTCAGATCAAAAGTTCATTTCAAAAGTTTCCATCAAAAGTCCATTTTAAACAATCCTTTATTCATGATTTTCATAAAATTATCCTTTAGAGTGGTTTTCATAAAAATAATCATTCAAAACGGTTTTTATAAAGATAGTCTTCAAAATATAGTTTTCATAAAAGTTAGTAACATTTTATAAAGTAGTTTCGCATCATTTATAAACATCTTTTTAAAATGGTTTTTCTCAAAACATTTCCATGGTATAATTCAAAAGGTTTTCATAACATAGGTTCATAACAGAGGTCATATCAAATGGAATCAATAGAGGAGGTTCAAGCAAAGGGAATCATAGAAATGGCATCAGATCAGAAACTAACGGATCAGAATATGAAAGAGATCATGAGAAACCTTATAAGAAAGGTCAGAATATTTGTACCTTATACCGCAAGTGACAAACACAACAGAAAATATAGAGGTCGGACGCAAACTCCATCTTCAGCGAATCTACACGAATTCATGACTGTCTTATTAAAAGCTTATTTAATTCAGATTACTTATTTTAGTCGGCTTTTATGCACATATTAAACGTATTTCCGACTTAATTTAAGCCCGAGACCAACACATTCCATGTACTTGTGACTTACATATAACATTTTATTATAACAATGTTCTTATTCATTCTTTTGTATAAAAGTTATAATATTATACTTGTGTTATATATTGACCTTTTTATGATACTACACACACATGCAAGCATACCCATGAATAAATGATGAGTCTCAAAATGATGGTACCCTTACATATATACATATGTTTTGAATCTTATCACCACTGACACACACAATCACCTCACATTCATTCGTACTACATAAAGGAACAAGAGCAGATAGACGCCCCATTTTGCACCCAAAACAGTGAACACATATCACTCAACATTAACCCATATAGCCCATGTTTTCTTGACACTAAAAGTACATACCTCTGACACCCTTTTACCACCCTACACAACACCACATCTACACTACACCCACTCGTACTTCATGCAAGAACAGACCATAAACAAACCCTATTTAATACGACACACACATAACCATTTAACCCAACCACATTGTGTATTCGTCCTTCATGTATAAGACTCCCATGTCAACATGCCTAAATCCTTGTTGTTTTCAGCCCACGACACACGACAAAACATCACATGAAATCACAACACACCCACGACACAACAACAGTGAACAGCCCCTACGCAATGCTATACGTTCACATAAAATCATAACTCACGCCCTTGTTGCCCCATGCACTCGACCCATTTTTAAAAGACACAATCACAACCATTTCCAGTCCACATGAAATAACAGACTACATAACACCAGTTTTCGCATTCGACCACTGTATTTATGACCCAACCATGCATACTTTCTCCCCTTTTTCACACGTATAGAAACAGGTTTTTACACTACACAACACAGATTATACACTCTTTTAATCAGCATACACACAACCAGTTCTTATATATGCCTCTTTGTGCTATTTGTTTAGTTCTATTTTATGCATGACATAGATCCAATAAACATGCATGAGATCTGATTCTAATAACCAACTAGAACCCAACAACGACACACATATATTACTCATCATTTCATGTGTTCTATTTACCATGTTTCATGCTGTTTATTAGCGCTCAAACACTGACCAATTTCCAGATTATGAACCCATATATATACACCATTCCAGCATTAGTTTTCTCTACTATTTTAGGAGATCAAGGTTCATTATTTCATGTAACATTTATCAGTTTTCAGGTCGCATATTACTGATTAACAAGCGTACACTGATTCATTTAGGTTGTAGATTCATCATTTTATGTGGCCTTCTTATTAATTCATGCGACATAATGTGACCTAAAATCTTGCATTCGTATACCTTTCTTTGGTCGATCAAAAGCATTGTTTTATATTAACTTATGAACATGTTACGTATGTATGTCGAAAGAACAGAACCAAGGACAGATTATACCATGTGTCGGCTATGAACCAGAACAAAGCCCAAACACATAACCTGTTCGAACACAGCCCCCCCCTTTCGATCGAGATAAGACCACGTTCCGCCACCTTGCTTAGCTCTCTTTAAGCCTCCACATTACCGCCTTTTTTGTACAACTTTTCTTTGAGATCAAGAGCTGCCGCCACTAGTTGTTCTCTAGGGTTTAAGGTGTGAGTTTATAAGGGCACTATAAGTTGATAAATAGGAGGAGATAAGGGTGAGTTGGGCTGGAAAATAGGCCGAGTATATGGGAGGTTTTAAATGACCAAATCTACTCTTCAAATAAAAAAAAATTTAGACAATGTCATGCTGCAAGTGGTATACAAATTTTAATTATTTTCATCCTATTGAGACCTTTGATCGTGTGATATTTACTTGTTTTATCATGTATGAGTTGATTTTATAAGACTTAGATAAAGGCTTTTAGTATTTTGTAATTATCATGGTGTAGCTTCTAGATAATTCACTTATGTTCGGGTTTTCAAAAGTTAAACTTTGTAACGTATTATTATTATTATTATTATTATTTTTATTTTATTACATTTCTCAAGTTACAATGATTAGTTAATTAGTTGTGTTTGCATATAAAGTTCAAATTAGCCACGGATTTTAGGAACCATGCTTTAGGGTATTATAAAAACATTCACCGTTAGACACTTCGGAATAGTATTTTTAAAAATGGATGGGTTATGCATAAAACCCATTTCAACCCGTTGACACTCTAAACCACTTAAAACACTTCATTTACCCACCATACTTAACCAACATCCATAACTTAACCTACTAAACTTGACTCATACACTCATGGCCCGTTCACACTCCAAAATGGGTGAGAACCCGCTTATACCAAACACCCCCCTTAAACACCATTTCCACTACACACTTTTTACCCATAACACTTATCCACTACATAAAACCCTTTGAACACATACATAACTTGACATTTCTAATATATTGCAAAGTTGTTAGTACAAGATCTTAACCCGTAGCTTTCCAAAATGGGTGAAATTGACAAATTGCCAAACACCACCCAACTACTACTAAATTCATAAACCATGAGACTTCTTGACATTCACATAAACTTGTCCTACGACCCAACTTGAACAATGACCATAAATGACGACTAGACCGTTAAATAACAAAATGACCATATGGAATGAAATATACCCAAAACACGAAAAGACACTTCGGGGCTTCCAACTTCAACACGCTTGGTCCAAAAGAATACGGTCTTCTACTACAACTTCTTCTAGCATGAACTTCAACTATATATTCACTTAAATCTTATTCTTACCTTTGCTCGATTCTTCGGTACCTATCAAGAAAACATCACAACTAAACACGTAAGCGAAACGCTTAGTAAGTACATGGCATAACAAGTTAAACAACATATGATATAAATCATACCATATCCATAACTAGTCTAACCACTAGTTAAGCTAGCGATATAGGGGCACTTACCTCACGCCGACATAGTCGACCTAAACACGATCAACCCGTAAGGTTGAACCTCATCCCATAGTTAGCCCAACGACTAACTAAGCTAAGCCTAGTGATGGATCCATAACTAGCTAACGCACCCTATACCCTATCCTTCACCATTACCACGTAATCAAACATGATAAAGCTAACAAACATAAACCATTATCATATATAACATATGATAAAGCTAACAAACCATGTTATAACCATATACTTACCTTGATTCTCAATCACAATCACACTAACAATAGTTCCCCCACTTCTTACTTGCTTCCTATATCACAATCATCTCAAAATTAGATACTAATTAACTAACCAATCATGAATTATCAACCTTTAATCATTATGATCAAATATTATAACATGAACCCTAATTTCATAATTTAGGGAAAGTACTTACTTGTGATGGGGATTCGAAATTAAAGCTTCCTAGAGACTTGGTAACACTAGAAGATGATTAAAATGGCTCAAATGGTAACAATGGAGTTTTCCTTCCTCTTTTCCTTTCCTGGATCGACACACAGCTCACACACTCTAATTTCTGGAACTATCTCTATCTTTCTATAATTTAGATATTTAATAAATTATCTTAACTCAATTGGCATGACTAGCCCTCAAGGTTTCATTCTTTCTACATTAACCACACACATATTTACTACTTATCTCTTAACACATAACACATAACATATTATATACATATATAGTACCTTATCGGGATATGGGTGTAACAATTCTCCCTTCCTTAAAATAAGATTTCGTCCTCGAAATCTATTCTTGAAATAAATGAGGATACTCATTCCTCATCTTCTCCTCTAGCTCCCATCTAATACTTGTACCCTTACGGTGTCTCCATTGCACTTTCACTAACGGAATTTCTTTGTTTCGGAGTTGCCTCACTTTCCTTCTTAATATCGCTTTCGGTTCATCCTTTTGTGAAATCAAATCCGGATCAATTTCGATGTCATCTAAAGTGATCATACTAGCCTCATCCGCTAAACTTTTTCTCAAGTAGGACACATGAAAGGTATTATGAATACCTCTCATTTCTTTGGGCAGTTCCAACACATTTGCTACCTCGCCAACACGTTTCAAGATTTTAAACGGCCCTATAAACCGCGGACTTAATTTTCCCTTGTTTTTGAACCTAAAAACGCCTTTCCACGGAGAAACTTTTAGCATAACCAAATCACCTACCTCGAATTCAATTGGCCTCCTTCGATTATCGGCATAACTTTTCCATCTATCTTGTGCCGCCCTAAGTCTTGCTCGAATCATTTCAATCTTTTCCGTCGTCGCCAACACTATATCCGTGCTAGCCAATTCCCTCCTTTCAACTTCTTCCCAACATATGGGGGTCCTACACTTTCTACCATAGAGCATCTCATAGGGTGGCATGCCTATACTAGCATGATAACTATTATTGTAGGCGAATTCAACTAGAGGCAAATGATCATCCCAGTTACCTCCAAAGTCAACCATGCAAGCCAGTAGCATATCTTCTAACGTTTGGATCGTTCTCTCGCTTTGTCCATCGGTTTGAGGGTGAAAAGCTGTGCTCATATGTAATCTCGTGCCAAGTTCGTCTTGAAAACTTTGCCAAAAGTTTGAAGTGAAATGCCCGTCTCGATCGGAAACTATAGAAATAGGTACTCCATGACGCGCGACTATCTCGTTAACATAAATCTTTGCTAACTTATGAACAGGCATATTCTCCCTAATCGGGATAAAGTGTGCACTCTTAGTCAAGCGATCGACTACTACCCAAATGGTATCATTCTTCTTTTTCGTCTTTGGCAATTTCGTAATGAAGTCCATAGTAATCTTCTCCCACTTCCAAACTGGGATATCTAATGGTTGGACTTTCCCATACGGCTTTTGATGTTCGGCTTTTACCTTCAAGCAAGTTAAACATCTTTCTACGTACTTCACACAATCTCTCTTCATACCCGGCCACCAATAGTTTCTTTTTAAATCAAGGTACATTTTCGTAGCTCCCGGATGAATAGAATACTTCGATTTATGGGCTTCTTCCAAGAGTAATTCCTTAATGTCGCTTCGAAAAGGAATATAAACTCTTCCATACCGTGTCTTAAACCCTCGGCTATCTTCTTCAAGATGAGGAATGTGAGAAGTGATACGTTCTTTCTCTTGATTCTCTTCTTTCAACGCTTCCTCCTGAGCCAACTTAATTTTGTCGAAAAGATCGGAGGTGACAATCATCCGTAACGAGTGAATCCGTGTAACGTCACTTCAGCCCCGGCGACTTAGCGCATCCGCTACGACATTTGCCTTACCGGGGTGGTAGCGAATTTCACAATCATAATCTTTCAGCAAGTCTAACCACCTACGTTGCCTCATGTTCGGATCTTTCTTATCAAGAAAATACTGAAGACTTCTATGGTCAGTGTAAATTATGAATTTCACACCATATAGATAATGCCTCCAAATCTTCAAAGCAAAGACTACGGCCGCAAATTCAAGATCATGAGTCGGATATTTCTCTTCTTGCTTCTTTAGTTGTCTTGAAGCGTAAGCAATCACCTTACCCCTTTGCATGAGAACACATCCAAGACCGGAATAAGATGCATCACTATAGACTACCATGTCTTCGGTTCCTTCCGGTAACACTAGAATCGGTGCTTCACACAACCTCTCTCGTAAAGTACGGAAGGCTTCTTCTTGTTTCTCACCCCACACAAAAGGAACATTCTTCTTGGTGAGTTCGGTTAACGAAGATGAAATTTTGGAGAAGTCCTGAATGAACCGTCGATAATAACCCGCGAGTCCTAGAAAACTTCGAATTTCACCAACGTTCTTCGGCGCTTGCCAATTCATCACGGCCTCGACCTTTGACGGGTCAACTTTAATACCATCGGGATTAATAACGTGACCAAGGAACTGAACTTCTTGCAACCAGAATTCACACTTTGAGAACTTAGCATACAACCTTTCTTTTCTCAACGTTTCAAGGATCTCCCGAAGATGTAGTTCATGTTCTTCCTTGCTCTTAGAATAGATAAGGATATCATCGATGAACACGATAACGAATTTATCCAACATCGGTCTACATACACGGTTCATGAGATCCATGAAAACCGCAGGCGCGTTCGTGAGACCAAAGGGCATAACCGTAAACTCGTAATGTCCATAACGGGTCCTAAAAGCCGTCTTAGGAATATCTTCTTCTCGAACCTTCAACTGATGATAGCCCGAACGGAGATCAATCTTTGAAAACCACTTCGCACCTTGAAGCTGATCAAACAGATCGTCGATTCTTGGTAACGGGTATACATTTTTCACCGTGACTTTGTTCAATTCACGGTAATCAATGCACATCCGCATACTATCGTCTTTCTTTTTAACGAACAGAATCGGAGCTCCCCACGGTGAGCTACTAGGGCGAATAAAACCCTTGTCAAGTAACTCTTGGAGTTGGCTCATTAACTCTTTCATCTCGGACGGAGCAAGGCGATAAGGAGTTTTGGCAATAGGAGTAGCACCCGGAACAAGATCAATACGGAACTCAACCTGTCTATTGGGTGGAATACCCGGCAAATCTTCCGGAAATACATCACGAAATTCATTAACAATCAGAACGTCATCGATACTTTTCTTCTCAAAACTCGTATCTACCACGTGCACCATAAAGGCAAGACAACCACGTGATAAATATTTCCTAGCCTTCATTACGGAACATAATTTTAACTCGCCCTCCCTTTTATCACCATAAATCATCATTTCTCTCCCGCTAGGATTTACAACTCGAACGATCTTTTGTCTACATAGGATGGCAGCATGGTGCTTGCCCAGCCAATCCATACCAACGATAATATCAAACTCTCCTAGCATGATGGGAATTAGATCAATCCTAAAGATACTCTCATCGATCTCTATCTCTACATTACGATACACATTTGACACCACAAAAACTTGACTATCGGCAATTTCAACTTCTACGGGTGTCGAAAGTTTATCTAGGGGAGTGGACAATTCCTTACTAAAACTATAAGATACAAAGGACACGCTTGCGCCCGAGTCATACAAAACACGAGCGGGCTTGGAATTAACGAGAATTATACCTGTGACGACATCTGAACCCGACTTCGCTTCTTCGACACTCATTTGATAAACACGAGCTTTAGGCTTCGGAACCTCAACCTTTTCTCCTTTGATTGGAATGAATAGCTTCGCTTGCTTAGGATTTGCCTTAGGACATTCACTTACCTTATGTCCTTCTTCGTTGCACCCATAACATATCACTAAGGGCTTGGTGCAATTCTTGCTAATATGGCTAGGATCCCCACATTTATAACATCCCTTCATCCCAGATTTACATTCTCCCATATGGTTCTTACCGCACCTATTACATCGAGGTGGTAACTTCCCCGTGTTGTCCTTCTTTGTGAAATCAAACCTGCCCCGTTTACCAAATGTTGTTGGTTGATCTTGCTTCCTTTTTAAGTCCTTCTTCTCCTTACTCTTCATTCTATCCAAATATGCTTCTCGAGTACGTGCCCTACCTAGAAGGTCCTCCATAGTGGTGCACTTGAAAGGTGATACTATAGTACGAATTTCATCCTTGAGTATCCTTTGGAATTTATCGACTTTAAGCTTCTCGTTGTCAAGATACTCCGGGCAATATTGCACCATGTCATAAAACTTTTCCCACAACTCATTCACCGATTCATTAGTTTGCACAAGGTTATGAAATGCTTCCCTTATTTTATCAATTTCTTCCACGGGAGCATATTCCTTCATAAAGACTTCCTTGAATTGTTCCCACGTGCACGCTTCTCTCCAAGCACTACCCTTTTCATTCGCCTTACCTTCCCACCATATTTTAGCCCTTTCCCGAGGGTAGTTGGTAGCAAAGTTTACCTTATCCTCCGCCGCACAACGACTAGTGCGGAAAGCCCCTTCTATATCGGTAATCCACCTAGAACTCTTTAACGGGTCAAGAGATCCCGTGAATGTAGGTGGAGCACAAGTGGTGAAGTCACGATAAGTGGATTTCTCCTTCCCTACTCCGGGTCTAGCATTTGAATCACTCACTAACTCCCCACTCTTCTTGAGTTTCTCTATCTCCTCTTGAAATATCTTTCGCAAGTTCTCGGTGGTTTTGTTAACGTAAAAGGGGATAGCCTTCTCGATGGCCCTTCCCACTCTATCCGTCACCAAAGTATCCAACTCTTTCAACTCCGCTCTAGTAAAACTTCTAGGATTAAGGTTTTCCGGCATTGATATTGAAGTGTCACTATTAGAGTCTCCATCATTATGTTCTTCACTATCATGGCGGGAGGAGGTCGCTCTCAACACCTCCTTATTCCGAATTGCCGCCATCTTTTCTACTATACTGAAATTTAACAATTCACACTATTAAGCAAAATCATATACATAGTCGATGCATGAATGACATATCTATCCTTATACTAAACACCCTAGAGTTTATCATCTATGTATAGCCTAAATGATTTCAATCTCACATATGTATCATATTTTTATCACTACGGTGGCCAGGCGTAGTCATAAAAATACTTAACATATGTGTTCTCGAAACCACACAAACAATACACAAATAACAAACACCGATAATAAACGCGTCTACGCAAGGCCTAAGTTTGGGAAATCCTAAAGTGAAATCCTAAATCTCTTAGACTGAAGCTCTGATACCAAGTTGTTACGCCCCAAAAATGACTTTTTTTTTTACCCAGACACTATTACCCCAATTTTTAGTCTAAAATGCACCTTTTTTCTTTTTACCTCAGTTTTAGTCTAAAATGCATTTTTTTTCTCTTTTACCCCAGTTTTAGTCTAAAATACCCCTTTTTTTCTCTTTTACCCCCGTTTTAGTCTAAAATGCACTTTTTTCTCTTTTACCCTAGTTTTAGTCTAAAATACCTCTTTTTTTCCCTTTTACCCCAGTTTTAGTCTAAAATGCATCTTTTTTTCTCTTTTACCCCAGTTTTAGTCTAAAATGCACCTTTTTTTCTCTTTTACCCCGATTTTAGTCTAAAATACCCCTTTTTTTTCTTTTAAACACTTTTTACCCATTTTCCGGAAAGACGACTTCTATGACCCGACAATTAACGAAACTTTCAGATTTACTTCTTATATCATTGGGCTCATTTTCATATAAAAACATTCACCGTTAGACACTTCGGAATAGTACTTTTAAAAATGGACGGGTTATGCATAAAACCCATTTCAACCCATTGACACTCCAAACCACTTAAAACACTTCATTTACCCACCATACTTAACCAACATCCATAACTTAACCTACTAAACTTGACTCATACACTCATGACCCGTTCACACTCCAAAATGGGTGAGAACCCGCTTAAACCAAACACCCCCCTTAAACTATTTCCACTCACACTTTTTACCATACATATCCACTAATACCATTTGAACACATAATAACTACATTTCTACTATATTGCAAAGTTGTTAGTACAAGATCTTAACCCGTAGCTTTCCAAAATGGGTGAAATTGACAAATTGCCAAACACCACCCAACTACTACTAAATTCATAAACCATGAGACTTCTTGACATTCACATAAACTTGTCCTACGACCCAACTTGAACAATGACCATAAATGACGACTAGACCGTTAAATAACAAAATGACCATATGGAATGAAATATACCCAAAACACGAAAAGACACTTCGGGGCTTCCAACTTCAACACGCTTGGTCCAAAAGAATACGGTCTTCTACTACAACTTCTTCTAGCATGAACTTCAACTACATATTCACTTAAATCTTATTCTTACCTTTGCTCGATTCTTCGGTACCTATCAAGAAAACATCACAACTAAACACGTAAGCGAAACGCTTAGTAAGTACATGGCATAACAAGCTAAACAACATATGATATAAATCATACCATATCCATAACTAGTCTAACCACTAGTTAAGCTAGCGATATAGGGGCACTTACCTCACGCCGACATAGTCGACCTAAACACGATCAACCCGTAAGGTTGAACCTCATCCCATAGTTAGCCCAACGACTAACTAAGCTAAGCCTAGTGATGGATCCATAACTAGCTAACGCACCCTATACCCTATCCTTCACCATTACCACGTAATCAAACATGATAAAGCTAACAAACATAAACCATTATCATACATAACATATGATAAAGCTAACAAACCATGTTATAACCATATACTTACCTTGATTCTCAATCACAATCACACTAACAATAGCTCCCCCACTTCTTACTTGCTTCCTATATCACAATCATCTCAAAATTAGATACTAATTAACTAACCAATCATGAATTATCAACCTTTAATCATTATGATCAAATATTATAACATGAACCCTAATTTCATAATTTAGGGAAAGTACTTACTTGTGATGGGGATTCGAAATTAAAGCTTCCTAGAGACTTGGTAACACTAGAAGATGATTAAAATGGCTCAAATGGTAACAATGGAGTTTTCCTTCCTCTTTTCCTTTCCTGGATCGACACACAAGTCCAACACTCTAATTTCTGGAACTATCTCTATCTTTCTATAATTTAGATATTTAATAAATTATCTTAACTCAATTGGCAAGACTAGCCCTCAAGGTTTCATTCTTTCTACATTAACCACACACATATTTACTACTTATCTCTTAACACATAACACATAACACATAACATATTTTATATATATATATAGTATATATATATATATATATATATATATATATATATATATATATATATATATATATATATATATATATATATATATATAGTACCTTAATAGTACCTTATCGGGATATGGGTGTAACAGCTGAACATTATAAAAAATAACTGATGAACGTTATAAAAAATAACTGATGAACAATATAAAAAATAACTGATGAACGCTATTTTTTTGAAAACTGCTGAACATTATAAAAAATAACTGATGAACGTTATAAAAAATAACCGATGAACAATATCAAAAATAACTGATGAACGTTATTTTTTCGAAAACTACTGAACATTATAAAAAATAACTGATGAACGTTATCAAAAATAACTGATGAACAATATAAAAAATAACTGATGAACTGATAAACATTGTGTTTTTAATAGAAAATTTATGAACTGATAAACAATACCAACTTGAACTGATGAACATTATAAAAAATAACTAATAAACAAAATTAATTAATAACCAAAACTATCTAATGAACTGATGAACATTATCAAAAATAAGCGGATCAAATACAAAGATGTACCGTCACTTTTTAACAAAAAATCATACCTTTTTTTAACAAAAAACCCTCACAGACTTTTCATCAAACACCTTATATACACACAAAAAAACCCCAAAGCGTTACTAATTACATCACTTAATCAACTCTCCAACATTGAAAATCATTAAATTTTCCATTTATAACAAGATTTCAAACATTTGTTACATAAAATTATACAAAAATCAGAACTTGTTATGTCATCAGAACTTCAACCAAAACCGTACGAAAGAAGTGGATTTACACTTTGACACCCGATAGTTTACTAAATTAGCAGTAAAGGTTCAATAGGCTAAAACATGAGAGAGAAGTGGGAGAGACAAAGTGTGTTTAATAGGCTAGGCCATGCCGGAAGCGAGACAAGATTTGGGAACAGGGACGACTTCAGACACAACAATCAACAAACTTCGGTAAACAAATCCATCGCGTTTTTCTTTTTCAATTTTTCGGACTAGTGGGAAGTGAAAAACATGTGGGATGTTTTTAGAAAGTTAGGGGATTTGGTTGACATCTACATGGCATGGGGTCGATTAAGGAACGGGTCCAAGTATGGTTTTCTGAAGTATAAAAACTACAAAGAAGGTGAAAGATTGCTCAGACTAATCAATGATACATGGGTCCAGTCTTACCGTATTCGGGCTTTTGTAGCAGCCAAAGTTCCACCGGAAAAGAATGTTCGGGATTATAAACGGTTTAGTAACAAGGATGACTCTATTCGCTCTTCCGATCAAGGGAGAGACTTTCGATCCTACAAAGAAGTGGCAAATGGGGATAATCATACCACAAAGAAGAGTAACATCCCACCACCAACAAAAAATAAAAGTAAGATAATTGACTTTCAAATCACAAAAGAACATGAAGATTATCTCAGAGCTTGTCTCATTGGGACAGCAAGAGATGTCGAAATCCTTGAATCACTTGATGACATTTGTGAAGCGGAAGCTTTGGGTAGTATGGAGTTTAAACTACTAGGAGGTTTAGAGGTGTTGATTAAGTGTGAAACAAGAACAGGGGCTGGAAAAATTATGAACGATAAAGACCACAGGATACATCAGTGGCTTAAAGACATCAAGATGTGGGGACCAGATTTGCAAGTAAATAAAAGATTATGTTGGATAAACATAAAAGGGATCCCGGTGACAACTTAGTCAGAAGACACGTTTCGAGTGATTGTGGAAGAGTGGGGTATTCCACAAGAGTTCAATAACTGTTGTTTCAAAGATTCTAACGATTTGAGGGTTGGGAGGATACTTATTCTTATCGATAAAGTGGAAAAGATCAACTGCTGCAAAAAGTTCGAATTCAAAGGCATCGAAAAAATGATTTCCATCAATGAAGACAGTGTAGAGGAAGGTCTGGAGATAAGAAAAAGAAAAAATGATGACTCGTCGGAATCGGATCTCGGATGGTCGGAAAAATCATCGTCGGATGACGGGGAGGAGGAACGGCGGTGGGAGGGTATGTTCGTACAACCGTCGGGTCAAGAAAAGCATAATGTCAGGGGGTGACAGTCTCATGTCAACTTGCGGGGATAATGAGGTGCCATTTGTGGATGTTAAAGGTACCAAAAAGAAGATGCCTGCAAGAAAGTACAAGATACATACATGGGAAAGGAAAGTAGTCAAACTGCAAAAAAGGAGGGCAAAAAGTTAAAAAAGAGTGGTGATAAAAGTCCGTTGAACATAAGTGAGAAAGAAAAAAGTGACGCTGAGTTAAGTGGGAAAAAAAATGGGTCATACTAAGTCAAAAGAGACTTTGTTACATTCTGATTTAAAAAGGCCCATAGAAGATGGACCTTCAGCCCAAAATGAAGATCATAGCCTCAATGTTGAATTTTATAATTCCTCCAACAAAACGTCAAATACTTGTAACAGAGAAAAGAGACGAACTAAAAAGGAAATGGTGACTAGAAATGGATCAAAATCTACCAGTGACTCATTTTCAAGTGAAACAAAAATTAGAAGATCTTTAAAAGCTAAAGGAGTGGCAATGGGGAAAAAGAAATGATGGCATGGAAAGATGAGTTTGCACCTACTAAAAAAGAGAGCGAGAATAATTCATTCAAATCAAGCAACGACAAGAAGTTTGAGCTCAAAGGAGACGTTAGTGGAAGATACCCAGAAAGGGAAAGAAAACAACATTAAACAAAACGGAAATAATGTTGAGGTACAAGTGGAAGGATGTAAGCCAGACGATGGGTATAAGCGGGTGGAAGAGGATGACGCAAATAAAAATGTGGAAGGTGATGAATCGATTCAAAATGATCCTGTGGAGGGTGGTGACGCAGAAGTGAACGGCTCTTTGTCATCGAGTTCTTCCGAAAGTTCAACCGAAAAAGAAAAGGTACGTAATTTAGGGGAGAAACTTGGATTTAAATGGGTAGCCAGTTTTGATAAGGGGGGGGGGGTGAGGGACAAGTAAGTGAGTGTTATAAAGAACGAATAACAATTGGTGTAGTTAATAGGTTGTGAGTTAGAGTTTGGTGGGAAGTGAGTGTCATTTATATTGTGTTAAAAATGAGAACAATTTCTTTAAATGTTAGAGGCATAGGGACGGCGGATAAAAGTAAATGGGTGAGGCAATTAATTTGTAATGAAAATCCAATGGTCATAGGTATACAAGAAACTAAAATGAATTATTTAGACGAGAACCTTGTTAACTCTATTTGGGGTTCAGATAATTTTGGCTATGCTAAAGTAGATGCGATTTGTAGTTCGGGTGGTATTTTAACCGTGTGGGACGATACTTGGTTTTATGACACTAGGGCCATGGGGGAGGAAGGGTTTCTTGCCGTTGTCGGTTCTTGGAAAGGTAAAGAAAAATTAGTAGGTTTCATTAATGTCTATGCGCCTCAAGATGTAGGAGTAAAAAAATTGCTTTGGGATAAAATTGCTAGAATTATAAACTCGATCGATGCGGCTTGGTGTATTTTTGGTGATTTCAATGAGGTGAGATGTCGTGAAGAGAGAAAGAATTCTAATTTTAATAGTAGAGGTGCGTCTAACTTTAATGAGTTCATAAATAGCGAGGGGTTGATTGATATACCATTGGGTGGTAAATGTTTCACGAGAATAAGTGATGATGGCTTAAAGTTTAGTAAGATTGATAGATTTTTAGTTAATGCTTTATTTGGTGACTATTGGAGTTCGTTAGTTGTAGTTGCAAGAGAAAGAAAATTGTCGGATCATTGTCCAATTCTACTACATGATAAAATCATTGACTTTGGTCCAAAGCCATTTCGGTGTTTTGATGTTTGGATGGAAGATAAAGAGTTCAAAAGTATTGTAGAAAAATGTTGGGTAAAACCGGTCTTCTCTTTGAACCCGGATGCTAAATTTAGAGATAAATTGAAAAACGTAAAAGAGGGTCTTAGAATTTGGAGCAAAGAAAAGTTTGGTTGTGGTGATAAAAAAATTGAAGAATTAAAAAAAGAGGCTACAAAGTGGGAGTTATTAGCCGCAACAAGAGACTTGGATGAGGTGGAAATGGATAGATGGAAGGAAGTGAAATTAGGATGGATAGAAAAAGATAAATGCAAGAATGAGATGTTGAAGCAAAAATCTAGAATTAAGTAGGTTTTAGAAGGTGATGATTTTTTTTCATTCGTATATTAGGAGAAATGGTAAAAAAACAAGAATAAATGGCTTGATGGTGGACGGGTCATGGAGTGAGGAACCATATATAATTAAGTCTAATGTGTTCGAGTATTATAAAGATACATTTAAAGAAAGTAACTTTCAAAGACCGATTTTGTCTAACAACTTGTTCAAGTCTATATCGGTTGCCGAGAAAGAGGAGTTGGAATGTGAATTTAAAGAAGAAGAAGTGTGGAATGCTATTAAGGGTTGTGGAAGTAGTAAAGCACCGGGGCCCGATGGTTTCAATTTTTATTTCATAAAAATTCATTGGGAAATTATCAAGGAGGATCTTCTTTTGGCAATGAAATGGTTTTGGACTACGGGAGAGATTTCAAGGGGTTGTAATTCCTCTTTTATTACTCTTGTTCCTAAAGTTCAAGATCCGTTGGAGCTATCTGACTATAGACCAATAAGTTTGATTGGTTGTTACTACAAGATTATATCAAAAGTCCTTGCCGAAAGAATGAAGAAGATTATTGGAAAGGTAGTGGGTGGAGAACAAAATGCTTTCATACAAGGAAGGTACATTCTTGACGGGTGTTTGATTGCAAATGAGATGTTTGATTACTTGAAGAAGACAAAAAAAAAAAAAAAGCTTTTTTACTTAAAATTGATTTCGAGAAGGCTTATGATAGTGTTAATTGGAATTTCATTCATCATACTTTACTTCAAATGGGATTTGGTGAAAAATGGTGTAAATGGATTGAAGCATGTCAAAAGTCGGCTCAAATATCTATTCACGTTAACGGGTCACCAACAATGGAATTTAAAATGGAAAAGGGGGTTAGACAAGGTGACCCACTTTCTCCTTTTTTATATCTAATAGCGGCGGAAGGGCTAAATGCTGTTCTAAGAGAAGCGGTTTCAAGAAACTATTTTGTTGGGGTTAAAGTAGGTGAAATAAGGGTTCCTATCTCTCACCTACAATATGCGGATGATACTTTAATTTTTGGGGAGTAGTGTTTGGCTAATGCAAGGAACTTAATGAGGATAATGGAGTGCATCCAACAAGCGTCGGGGTTGAAGATTAACAAGAACAAAACCAAAGTATACGGTATTGGGGTAAGTAATGATGAAGTCGTCCACTTTGCTAGTCGTATGGGGTGTTCGGCTGAACAAGTACCTTTTACGTATCTTGGTATCCCTATAGGTTTATCAATGAGAAAAAGTGCTAGTTGGAATGTAATAATTGATAAGTTTAAAAAAAGGTTAAGTGGTTGGAAAGCTAGATCGTTGTCGTTTGGGGGTAGATTAACGTTGATAAAGTCGGTTCTAGGAAGTTTGGCCCTTTATTACTTCTCTTTATTTCGTGCTCCAATATGTGTTCTTAAAAAATTAGAAAGTTTGAGACAACAATTCTTCTGGGGAGGTAACGATGAGATACGAAAAACGGCTTGGGTTAAGTGGGAAACGACCCTTCAAAAAAGCAAAATGGGGGGTTTAAATATTGGTAGCCTTAAAGCATCTAATTGGGCTTTACTTGGAAAGTGGTGGTGGAGATTTCGAGTTGAAGAAAATAGACTTTGGGTTATGGTCATTAAAAGTATATATGGTGATGACGGGGGTTTGAAGGATATAGGTAATGATACTCGGTGTGGAAGCGGGAAATGGAATGACATAGTGAAGGTCGGTAGAGATATTGAAGCTTTGGACATTAGTTTTTACTCATCCTTCGTGAAAAAAATGGGTAACGGTTTAAGTACTCGATTTTGGCTAGACCCTTGGATCAGAGATGGAGTTGTGTTAAAGGAAAAGTTTCCTAGATTATTTAGATTGGAAATAAATGAGAGTGTTTCGGTGGGTGAGATGAGGTTGTGGAATGGTGAAACTTGGGGTTGGAGTTGGAGGTGGGTGAGGAGTCCTCGAGGAAGGGGCTTGGGTGAGTTTATAGAAGTGACGAACTTGATAACTTTTTTTATTCCAAATGTTTTAATTTCAGATTCTTGGAAGTGGATTCTTGACAAAGATGGTTGCTTTACCGTAAAAGGTCTTAGAGAACTAATTGATGGAAAAATTCTTCCTCAACCGAACGTTGTACAAAAGACGAAATGGAACAAGACAATCCCTAGAAAAGTTTGTATCTTTATTTGGCGTCTACAACGAAAAAGAGTCCCGGTGTTCGATTGGCTTAACCATCTTGGTATTGATCTTAACTCTATACTTTGTTCGCATTGTGGAAACGAGATTGAAACGGTGGAGCATTGTTTCTTAAGGTGTCATAGAGTAATAAAAGGGTGGGAAATTTTTTTCAAGTGGTGGAATATGGGTCCACTTACTATCAACTCTCTTGAAGATATCATAGATCATAAGGGCCTAAACAACTTCAACCAAAAACAAAAGATTATTTGGCAAGCAGTGTGTTGGTCAACGTTATATCATATATGGGGTGCTCGTTATAAAAGAGTCTTTGAAAACAAAATATCCAATTTAACCACCATTTGTGACGAAGTTCAACTTAGTTCATTTTTTTGGGTATCAAATAGAGCAAAATGATCGATATCGTCATGGTTGGAATGGTGTACAAATCCCTCACAAGCTTGCAAAGGATAGTATATAGACTATTGAGGATGCAGTCAAGTGCAAGGTTGACTAATTGATTTATGTGGTCATTTTAGTGTCTTGGTTATTTTAGAGGTGTTGGTTATCTTGTATAGAGAAATTTGTATTTTGTAGTGTTTTATAGTTTCTTTCTACATCACTTGTAAGCCGTTTGTTCTAGGATGGCTTATATATGAGTGAGTGTGTTTTTTGTAGTTTTTTCTTCTATATTTAATAAAATTCTTTGCCTTCCAAAAAAAAAAAAAATAAAAAAAAAAAATAAAAAAAAAAATTAGAACTTGTTGGTGGCTTCATTAAACTATAGTTCTATTTAAAAATCAGAACTTGTCGTAACATCTCTTTTTCAAAATCAAACACGAGGGTTATTTAATCTTTTTGAGAAGTTCAGTTTGGTTCCAACGCTGCGAGTTGTTATCTGGATCTTACAACAAGAGTTGTTATCCGGATCTTACAACAAATTACGTGATGAAATCAAAACTTGTTGGTGGCTTCATTAAATTATAGTGCTTAGTAGCATATTATTTAACGGGGATACTAGCTATAATTTACTAAAACTGACCGACTTCTCAACATTTGGGGGCTATACCATAACCATATATGAACGTCATCAGATCGTGATCGGAGATGATGATGACAGATAGGAAAAAAGTTGTGTATTGGTTGTGATTTTGACGGTGATGGTGACAGTGATGGTGACGGTGCAATGGTGGTGGTTGTGGTTTTGACAGATCGGAGATCTCTTTCAGTTTTAGATTTGAGATGGAGGATTGGATGAGAAATAAAGAGAGGAAAGAAGATAGGAGATAAAGAAGTAGGATGACCACTATGCCCCTATGTGTATATGTACCTCTTTAATTTGATCAAATCTTGTATTATGATCCAACAGTCTACATTACTTTTTAGACTTTGCAAAATTATTCCACTTTCTAAAAGATCCGGCACCTGTGGATAAATATGTCAAATTTTATATTTAAATTGGGTATATATGGCATTATGAGTTTTAGTTGGATAAATATGACATTCAAAGGTTTAAATTGAGTATATACGAATTAACCATAGAAGATTTGTGTCTGCAAACAATAGAAGGTAACGGGTAAACCCAAAAAAACTTGTGATAATATTGTGAAAACAAAGTATTTTTTTCAACTTTTTTAAAAATATAAGGCTATTGTTGGCATGGTATGTTATATTTACTCTTTATGTTGTTCACGGATTTCAGTACAAAATGATGTCGAACTATAAGTCGATTCTTATTGAAAGTACTTATTCTGTTCTGAAAATGTGTCCAGAAACAAATTTTGTACACTTTATGATATGTGTAAGAAACGTAGATTTAAGTTAATGAAATGTCATTTTACCCATGCGTTTAATTCATCAATTAAATGCAAATTTTATGACATAAAAGTATATAAAAGAAAAATAAGTAAAATGGTAAATCGTTAATTTTATTTTACAAATATACAGTTTTTTGAGACAAACTAAAATAGTAAAATAAACACTTAAAAAGAAACAAAATAAATATCATACAATAAAAATGTTCAATAACATTATCATACTTCTGAATTTGGGCAACAATGGTACCGTTTGAATGTTGGGTAACTTATTTTATAGAAAAATAAAATAATATCGTCATTGTAAAAAAAAATGATATCGTTATTGGATATTCTTTTAATCATACTTCAGTACTTCACCGCAATTAAAAATTGATATATAGTTCTTTTTATTTAACTAGTTTAGATATTTGCACGCAGTAACTTTAATATAAGTCACATTAAAAGAGTTTTAACATAAGTATTAAGTTGTATCACTTGTGTTTGCCACCGTTTGATCTATTTGTTTGATTGTCTTTTAAATAAAAACAAAAATAAAAAGTTTTAACACTAATTGTTACAGTATATAATTAGGTAATCAAGTGCCTATTTTTATCCAAACATTAACGGGTTTCAAAACCATATCCAAACACTTAATAGACTCGCATGTTTGTGCTCGGTTCAACACTTATCTTTATCCATTATTGAGTCATACTTGCATATGACAGAGTAGAATGTCATAGAGTTATGCTCAACATAGTTTCAAATATTGTATAATTAACATGTAATTTGTCGTAGAGGAAAAGAAATATGTATTGTATAATTAACATGTAATGTGTTGTAGAGGAAAAGAAATGTGTGCACGGTATTGACATAAGTCGTATTAACAGTATACTGTTTAATCGAATGGTTAAAGTTCACTAAGGACATGTTAACACAAAGTTCCACATGTCCTTACTTAAACTTAAAAGAGTAATAATCACATGAGTCGTTTTCTTTAAATATGTAAAATCTTGTGTATTTATTTAAATATCACAATAAACTTTGCTTTCATTTTGCTATTTATTATTCCGTGCGTATTATTAAATCTAATAATGATTATAATATTATAAATTACAACAAAACAAATATAAAGTTTACTGGGTTATTTGTTAAATAAACTCTAAGATTAGATAATTTTGCAAGGTTTTTGGCTTAAATTTGAATTGTATTAAAGTTATTTTAAATTCAACCCTTATGGTTAACTATTATTTAAATCAATTACTTTTAAAGATTTTTTTTTTTTTTTTTTTTTTTTTTTTTTTTTGTTATTTTTTTTCAACTTTGACACATGTACCTATCATGCAGATTTTTTTATCTTAGATGAAAAATTAAGAGATATTGACCAATTCAATTTTGACAGATCGTAGGGCCCCGATTTTAAAATAGAGCTATACTATTGATTCGAATTAATTAGTTCAAATGATCTTATTTTAATTTTTTCTTTAAATAAGAGATACGTGAAGCTATCTTTTTATCCATCATATAATATGTCTATATGTGTTATTATAAAAATTTATGTTTGTATCAAGATATAAAAGTACAACGTTCTAGTGTTCTACGGTACTTCTACCCATTATTAAAAGTCTTGGAAGTTATGGTTACAATCAAACAAAGCAATTCAAACTTATAATGAGTTAATACGGAAGTGCTGAAAAGAGGAAATTTATAGTGGAAGTTGCCATGCCTTCTTATCATAAGTTTCTTTTAAAAGACAACAAAAGCCAAAACTCCATTCTATAAAAGGTCCATGACTCTGATTCCACTTAAATTGTTATACTCCTATTAATTTTGATTATTTTGTTGTTGAGATGTTTGAAACTGATGGTGTATATATTGTTGGAAAACCGATGTAAACAAGCACAACAAGTCAATAATTATTGAATTGAAAACCATATTCAACTTTTCACATGACTAGACTAATCGCATGGTGTTCACAGTCGAATTAGAGAAGAAATTTAATTATTGAAAGAGGAAATAGTTGACAATACTATGTGATCTAATATAACGGTTAAAACCGCGTTTAATACTCTAAGTTAATTTGCAACTTTATATTACGAGCCTAAAGTTTCATACGGGCTAAGCCTCTAAATCTTTTTATTTCTTTATCAAATGATCTAGTGGTAAGACATCTAATCTTCTAACAAGAAGTTTAAAGTACAAATCTCATTAAAACCGCGTTTAATACTCTAAGTTAATTTGCAACTTTATATTACGAGCCTAAAGTTTCATACGGGCTAAGCCTCTAAATCTTTTTATTTATTTATCAAATGATCTAGTGGTAAGACATCTAATCTTCTAACAAGAAGTTTAAAGTACAAATCTCATTAAAACTGGCCGTTTCAAAAACGGCTAAGATTACATTTAGCAACTTTATATTAGTAACCTAAAGTTTCTTATATCGGGCTAACCTCTAAATCTTTTTATTTATTTATCCAAATGATTAGTTTTTTAAACATTTAATATTCTAACAAGAAGTTTAAGTACAAATTCATTAAGTACATACTTGGAAGCTAGAAATGTCAAAGGCACAATACCTGTTAGGCCGGACACTTAAGTCGAAATCACCCTCTCAAGTAAAAAAAATGCATTGTATTCATCGAAATATCTGTAATTTTCAAATTAGATTTTTATACCATGTGAACGTTTGTTCTAGTGTCACAAAATAGATTATTACATAATGGTTCATGTGGTTTGTGAGATTTTACGGTTCAATCCTTTTTTTGTTATTGGTCTGGTTCTGTGGTTTCGACCCGCCACGGATCCAGTCCAAAATGCTTCATAAATGGTCCATGTGGTTTGTCGGGTGTTACGGATTCAATCTATTTTGGATATGTGTGGTTTTGGACTGAATCCGTGACAGGTCAAGAAACCAGACCAAAAACAAAATAAAATGGATTGAATCCGTAAAACCCGGCAAACCACAGAGACTATTTATGTAGTTAACTCACAAATTAATTTTGAAAGCATGAAAATGATTGCGGGGTTGTTTCAACATATGAAGCAAAGTGTGGGGACGATAATGAGTGGTTGGTGCAACGTCAAAAAATCAAGAAAAACTTCGGTTACGAGACCACATCACACAACAACATTAACCAATCACATCTCGAGTGGACTCCCCGTCATGTTTAAACTTACTTTGGTGAAGTTGGTGGTCGCACCCATCAACCAAATAAACATCTTTCACGATTAGACCCCTCACTAACAATCACTCGTTAATCTCTCGCGTTTTGAGTGGGCATGCATATCGATAATATTGACCGACTTACAATTTTTTTAATGATGGCATGTGAAAGACGACGTTAAAACTGATTCAACTTCCACTCATAAAAGTGTTCGTTTGCTTTAGAAAACGGATTTGCCCAAAACATCTCGATCGAGGGCTGGACCGAAATGTTTGGTCTGTTTCGGTACATCGGTTTGGTCCGATCCAATGATTCAAAATCGTCGGTTGTGCTTAAGACCGAATCAGACCGGACCGAGAACCGAATATAAAGAAAATGATGGACCAAAGATTGGACTAAAATATGCTTGGTTTAGTCCGAGCGGTCCAGTTATATCTCGATTCAGTTCAATCTGCAATCTATTGTGCTCGGCCCTACTGTAGCATACATGTAATTATCAAATGAGATTTAATGACATCTAACATTTTACAAGTATACTTTGGGTTTTGTCTGTTTCGAGTTTCGAAACACTAAAGAATTTTACTAAGGTTCAAAAAATAATGAATGAATCAGTTAGGTACTTGTGAATTAAACTAGACAAAAGACTTGATGGACAACAATTATAAATAAAACTTGTATGAAATTATTAGCCTTAAAATATGATATTTGACTTTTCATGTTTTTTCTAAATTATGGACACATGATCTTTGGTCTTGGATTGGCAAATTTTCAAGAGTTAGGTTCGTTTGGTTTGTATTTGATTTTATATGTATGAGTTAGGATATGAGAAGAAAAGTAAAAATAAGAAGCGCGAGAAGAAACCACAATCGCACATTTCAGACCATAACAGCACATTTCAGATGTACCAACAAAAATAGATGTATCTCTCTTTAAAAATCCATCTTTATTTAAAATGTATGGCTAGAAATCCTTCTTATTATTCTCATTTTTTTATTTATTTTTTTTAATTAGATCCCTATATTTATATTCAAAACACTATAACGTATGCGCTCAAATATATTACACTCAATATAATTATGTCGCATTTATTCAACGATCGTGTGATCCCATAAATGCAGATGTTTCGAGTTCAATGACGACCAATGATCGATTTATCTATATTCTATAATTAATGCGTATTAATACCTACTTTTTATCTTAATAATTAATCACCCTAGGGTTTGTTAAAGACAACTCTATGGTTGTGTATAAGCATACCTAATTATGAATGTGATGTTAAACTTGAATGTTTAGTGTTCATTTAATGCAAATTTTTTAATTAATGTATGCTTATACACAACCCATAAGGTTGTCTTTAACAAAACCTTAATAATTTATCACCCTAACACATGTTAAAGAGATAAAACATAATATCTATGCATGATTAGCAAATCTGTCTCATGTTTTAGAGTCGTGCAGGCAAACAACATTACACTTAAATCGCGCGGGAAACAAAATTCGGACGCATTTGTAGTTTGGATTGTATGATTTGCGTACCGACTTGTATTCCATTGAGCTTCAGCTTTGGTCTTGGCTCATTAAAAAGAAATCGTATTGACAATATGTTTATTATTAATCTATCTTACTGTCTCAACTATCATCACTCATTAGTTAGACTTTGATGCCTAAAACATAAACCGATTAAATAACCATCAATATCAACTATTAAATATACATGTTTCTAACGTTTTATTAAATAATACATGAAAACCTCATCGTTAGGATACCTCGATTAAGCTGCGTGTATCTGAGTTATAAGACTCGCCCTCCCCGAAACCTGAACATGTTTCCTATGTTTTCTTTCTTTCTTTGTCATTTTTATCCCATATAATCACTATGGAGTATGCAAATGATAAAACTAAATAACACCAGTTTCTGAAATATATAATCACTATAGCTAGCTATTTACAAGATCATGGCAAATGCATATATCTGTTTGTCCACAGCAAACATTTGCCTCCATCTTGATTATCAACCCTTTTAACTCGATATATAGACAAGCTCAATATGGGTTTACTATTAGGGCAGCAAACTTTGCAGTACAAAGTGAATATTTTTAATAAGAAATAGGGCAATCAAACCGGACGAAGGCTTGTTCGTGTTCGTTCGTTTAAATTTCACCAGAAAAATGAACAAACACAAACACTTAAACGGACATAATTTCTTGTTCATGTTTAATCATCAAGAAAATGACGTTGTTCATGTTCATTCATTAAGGTAATATAAACGAACGGATTTAAATGAGTGTATAAAAACAAACATAAAATACTCAAAATATATAAAAACATTTCTTTTTTATGTGTTCTTTTGTCTAAATAAGCCTATCATTAGCGCTCAGTTTAAAACATTTGTAGAAAATGATTTCTTTTTCTTTTTTTCTTTTTTTTTTGATAACCATGGTTTCCAACCTTTGGCTGACTATTCTACGGGGTTTGAACCCACCGCCGCACATATTCAACCCGTATAAAGCCTTCCCTTTTCAGGAGATTGACATGGCCACTTGAGGCTTGTTTGCACCCACATCACATTTTAGTGGTATTAGTCCTGAGTGGTTCCTTTGTAGAGAAGTTTCAATGGAGAAAGTAATAGTTTGGTTTTCAGTTCTTACTCAATCGTGGGGCTGTCTCAGATGGAGGTGGGAGTCTCACCATGAGTGTTTACAAACCACAAATGTTACTATTGTTAATGAGATGCACAAGAAATACCATTTGGATCAATTAGGTTAACCAGTCCAAAAAAAAACTAATCAAACAGAACCATTTAAACCCACACAGCATATCACCATTATCAAAGGCTGCAAAAATAATTTGGATGCTTACTTCGTCCATCCTTTATTTATGTTGATTGGTTCGATCGTCACGTAAATATACATGAAAGTAAGCATAGTCATGTATCAGATATCTATACCTCATTTTTGTTATCTCTCGCGGCAGTATGCTCATTTTTACAATTTTAATGGCACTGACCTCTAAATAAATCTCAAGAAGCAGGCACCAAACATGTGCAGAACCATCTACAAGTCGGCTTTCATCAGCACAAATACTAACACAACACTGAAAAAAAACCAATATGTGGTAAGTTCATCCCATTTAAAAATATTAAAAGCAATCTAAACTGATGCACAAGCAAAATAAACAAGGAACTAATAGGCCAAGAGCCCAAGACACATTTCAAAGAATTCCTAGAAACAACCAAGGGGTTCTAATTGCAGTACCATTTGTATTGTCTAAGAGCTCAAGAAACTGAGTCTGCACATTTTTCCTTGCCATGAGTCAAAAGCAAAACATACTTTTTGTTTATTACGATGTGCAAGAAGATTTGGGCTTGGTGTATTTTGGGTGATTGTAACATGTGTACCGTAATGAAGAAGTCTCATGTTAAAATCAAGTGTATTTATTACTTTGCATTTAAGAATCAATTTAAGCTTTGTACTGTACACCTGTTAAAATCGTAAAATTCTAACGGTGGACGGATCTTATCGTTATTACTAAACGTATATGAGATATAAATATTCTTTTGGACTAGTCTGCAGCAGTTGAAACCTGTGGACTTCATCCATAAATTCTAACGGTGGACGGCTCTATATGTTTATTGGAACCCACATTTGACATGTTTTTATATGTTTCTAGCAAGGATCAAACGTCAACAATCTGCTAGTATACCTCAGTTCAGAGGGCCTTGAAAGCTTTAAATGAAATTTAGTGTCAACAGGTGCTCAAGGGAAGGTAAAAACAGTTTTGACAAGCACATGTTGCAACAAGGCCACGGGCGCTTTGGAACTTTTAATATTTACTAAAGTCTCATCCGAGAGTCTACTGTTGGGGCACACGAATACCTTAAATGAGACTCGGTAGCTACCACGGTCAGAGGGGTACCTAGTACTGCCTTTTCTCTATTCAAACAAAGAGGCTCAATTTAGGCTCCTTCCCTTCCACCACGTAGCTATGATAGCAGGTACTATGAGCCCATTTTCCCATGCCTTCAGCCAGTTAGCGACACAGCCGTGTAATGTGAAAGTCTCATGTGGCCTGCAGGTGTAGTGACCTGTTCTGTTGGAACCGCGAGACAGGACCAGCATTCATTCAAGTATTGGACATTTTATCATGTTTTCTTTAATTTTTAATCATGTTGTTCAAAAAAAATTCACGAGTACTAAAATAGTGTTAGAAAGGGGAGGTTTCTACAAAGAAATGAAACCTCTGCTCTTAAAAATTTCAAGTTTAAACATGTTATAGTATTATAATTTACAAGTATTTCCGATGCCCAAATTACAAAACGTACATGCTAGTTGAATAAGGGTTATCTCTTTCTAAAAGTTGAATCCTAAAACAACAATTGCCAATTTCGGGACACAAGTTATTGTGCATCGGATATGTGAATTGGTTAATGTCATTGTCCAGAGCCAAGAACACTAAGATTCTAGAGGCGTTGAATTCGTATGAACACAAACTTATTCGGTTGATACAGTTTCTAGTGATAGTGTATTATTGTTAAACATGGAATGCCTCCGTTGGTCACTCCTTAGATTCACACACATAGATGTTAGCAAAGGCAAAAATCACATTTAGAAATCGACTAACGAAAGGACACTTATAACCTAAATATACTCAAACAAACACAAATAAAATTTTTTACAGTAACATTTCAATTTGCAGAGTCAAAGAAAGACACACTAGTACACTACAGTCGCTAAAAAGCTTATTCTGATTCTTAACACTAAAATGTAACAATATCGTGATGCAATTCACTAAATTATGTATTCATGTAACACAGGTGATACTTAAGAAGTGATCATAGAAATACTTACAAATGCACCAGATCCCATCAGAACTCAGCAGGTGGTAGAGTAATATTGGTTTGGGTGACGTGTCCAAAAAGAAACACCACAATAACTAACTAATTCTCTATTTTTTTTTTTTTGGTAACACTTGCCTAATCCATGGGTTTCACACAGCCTCAAACCGGATAAAGCCTAACTAAGGGGGTGTTTGTTTATTGGTTTTGGGCTTATGGTTTCATAACCTCACTTTTTGTAACTTATTTTGAAATTTCTCTAACTTATATAAGTTTATTACTAGTACATGATAAGTATATAAGGCGAAAAGTGTCAAAATAAGCCACAAAAAGTGAGGTTATGAAACATAAGCCCAAAACCAAATAAGCCATGAGCCGAAACAAACACCCCCTAATTTCTTCTTATGACATACATCATATTAAACTAACGCGGGGGGGATTAGGGATCTTGATGACAGGAGATACAGGCAGCAAGGTCGATCTGAGCTTGTTGGCATTGAGATCGTTTAAGAGATGTTCCTTTATTATTTCCGCAAAGTGTTTTAACGGCTGATGATTCTTCAGGGCAGATGAAACCAATCATGCATTCGCCCAGTGATTTGTTTAGGTGGCGGCAGGCGGCGTCACGCGGTGGTCCCGCTGGGATACGCCGGTAGCACTGCACGAGTGCTTGGTATACACGCTCGCATTCCGACGGTACCGACCCTCCTCCTCCTGACATGTCGCCTTTCATATTATTTCTCTTAACTAACAACTTACCATATTTCTCAAATTAAATATTTTCAATATTTATATATAAAAGATGTCTATGCTACAAATCATCAAAAATTACATAAAAAAAATATTAAGCACCTAAAATGACTCATAGACCTTCAAATTCTACACAAAATTGTAGTTAATATATTACTCCCTACAACAAAAGATATCGTGTTATTATCTCTTTTAACCTAATTAAACATGTGATAACAATGATGTGTCATAGTGACTTATACACCATTGACTAATTAAAAAGATAAAAAGTAAATAAATAAATAATAATTTTATTTTAGTTAAATTTCACATCCCATTTCATTGTATGAGAAATATTTTGTAAAAATCATGTGATTTTAGCATTTTTCGGCCAAATTTTCCTTAACGTGCGTCATAGGGGCATCGCCATCTGGATGATGAGCATTTTTGAGCATTTATTTTTATGAGTGAATGGGGTTTTTTTGGTGGTATGTTATAGGGATCTTATTGAGAGGGTGTTTTTAATTTTGTGTTATAGGGTAAAAAACTAACGTGACATGGCATATAACAGTTTTAGAGCTCAACTACACCTAGCACTTTAATAAATTAACTTGTGCACGCAAAAATGAAATGAGTTATCAGAAAACCATAATACTCTATCCGTCCCTAAATAATTGTCGTATTTTGACTTTTTGAAGTTTTTCTTTTTCAACTTTAATCTTAAATATTTTTGTTTGTGTTATATAATATTTGATAAAAATTATACCAATGAATATACATTTAAAACCCAACCCATTAATTCATTTTGCATCAGGTATTATATACCCAAAAAAAAAAAAAAAAAGTAAAAGTTGAAAAAAAAAAACTTCATAAAGTTAAAACGGGATAATATTTAAAGACATTGGGACTAACACATAGTCTATAATAAACGTACTTTTCTAAATTGTATTGTTATGATATTAGTTGCAATTGGAAAAATTATTCAAAAAAAAAATAATAGCATACCAAACAAGCCTATTTATCTAACCCTTTTACAAATTCAGACTATTATTTTCAATTTATCAAAACGACCCATGCCGCAAAAGCTTATGCATCTTGGTGCCGAAGCCTTACGCATCCTGACGCATACAAGACTATTTAGTGCCTAAGCCTTATGCATTCCGGTTCATACAAGACTAAGCTTTATGCATCCCAAGCGCATACGCCTACGCACAAGCATGTTTCGTTTTCTTTGCAGGGCTTATGAGCTTATCCGTGCATAAGATATGCATCGAGGCGCACAAAATCTAAAATGCATCGAGGCGCACAAACTTATGCATCTAGACGCATAAGCTTATGCATCAGACGCATAACGGAAAGTTCATTTTCGTAAATCTTATATGCGTCGTCCATTTTCGTAAGATACTATCAAAAAGAGTCATTTAAAAAAATTTCCCAAAAGATTCTAATATAGTTTACGTTGTTTGAAATTTCGTGTCAATATCATATTATTGCACAGGGGTAAACCAAGGGCTCAATAAAACCTTGGGCTCATGATCGTGTAGAAAGTGAGAGAAACCCCACTTTTAAAAAGTTTAAAAGCGATGCTAGCTTAATACGTGTCTTTTTTTTTTAAGCCTTTCAATTTCACTATCATCTTATCTATTTCTCCCTTTCAATTTCATTGTCAGCTTATCTCTTTTTCTTCTTCTCTTTTACAACTTACCCAAATCTTTACCTCAATATTAGAGCATTAGGTATTGTTGTAACATTTAACACGTTATTGGTATGGCACCTCAGCGCCATATCATACTCCTCAAATAACATACCAATCACTCAAACACCCCTCCCTCATAACACACCACTAACATATTATTGTGGAAAACTAGAAGGGGGGTTGAATAGTTTTCCGTCTTTTTTAATTTTATTATGAAAACTTTGTTTACTTTTAAAAACTTAGATTCAAATTTATGTGAACTCAACTCTTGAACAATATGAACAAATATAAGTAAATCTAAATAAACAATGCAAGTAAAGTAATGAAATGAAATGAAAGATAGAGATGGAAAGATCGAACCGCGAGACAAATGATTTATAGTGGTTCGGCTACAAGGACACCTTCCTTGCCCTACTCCACTCCTCGAGCACCTAACTCGAGAGTTTTCTTCACTATGTCAACAAGCTCTCTTATGGCGGAGAAAACCTTACACAACTTTCGCTTACACCGGTTTAACGACACAAAGCTAGATGTCGGGTCCTAATCGTAGCTAGAACCAATCTCACAACTTCTACACGACTTCTACACGACTTATTCACAACTTCTTCACGACGGCTTCACAACTTCTTCACGACGGCTTCACAACTTCTACACGACGGCTTCACAACTACTTCACAACCTAGCACTACTTATATAATCTTCTACTTCCTTACACTTTCACTACTTACACACCTTAACTTCTTCACAACTTCACCACTACCACACTAATCTAGCCTAAACAATTATGTTCACACCTATCTAACAAATATATACAACTTATACACAAATGAATGAATGATTACACAAACAACTTAGGTAGCAAGATGATACTAAGTTGCAATACTTCTTCTCTAGTTGTTGAAGGAGTATTCTTCTTTTGCACTTGAATGGTAGAAGCTTGGATCACTTGGAAACCAATGCTTAAGAATATATGATCAAAGGATTTAGAAAGGATTTGGAAGGATAAGAAGAGATTTAGAACAGAAGGTTTGGGGGTGCAAAAGGTGAGGAAAAAGTCCAGGGATGAACCAGTATTTATAGGCAAAATCTGACAGCTGGAGGAGCGGGGCGGTCCCCTTAAATACGTGGCCGGTCCCCTTAAAATTAAGGGGGCCGCCTAGTAAAATTAAGGGGGCTGCCCTACCCGAACGTTGCTCAGATTTTTCTTTTTGTGGGGAAGGTTTTTCTGGAATATTTTTGCCATTTTTTGTTGAAAATTTGAATTCATAAATTTATAATGGATTAAACATTTTTATTAAATACCAAAAATGATTTTCTAAAAGATATAAAATGTTTGTGTCATTTTATAAAAAATCAAGTGATTAAGAAAATGTTCCTTTGATCATATAATGCATTAAGCATTTGTTTATTCATACTGTAAGTGATTAAGTTGTAGAAATGAATATTTACAACTAAATACTTGTTTATTTAATAAGTTTATGTTTAATGAGTTTACATTTTGTGATTATCAAAACATAGAGATATCAAGAAGTATTAATAATGTTTTTAGGCATTATTTATATCAACAATCTCCCCTTTTTTGATGATTACAAAACTTAAACTCATTAAATCCAAAAATTTATTTTTGAACAAGTATTTAGTGAGTTTATATTCACTTCTCCCCCTTTTTGTAGAATCAAAAAAGTTATGCCGACAAGTTTTTGATACAAAAATTGTCGGAACGAGAACTCCCCCTTGATGTGTGCTCCCCCTCGTTTGAGGGCATCAAAGAATCGAGATATGGAATGCTTGCAAAAAATATATTAGAAGTACAAGCATACATAGCAAAATATGGAATATAAAAACAACAATCATGGCAAACAAATATTAAGAACACATAGCAAGACATTCATTAGTATGCTTGAAACATATAACAAGAAAAATGTCCTAAATTGCCAAAGAGAGCTTTCGGACTTGCTTGCAACACGAAAGCTTGGAAAATAAGCATATAGTTATGCTTAGATGGTTGATGGTAGAGTGTTTGGGATGGAATTGGTTGAGTGAGGGTAAGGATGTTTGATTAATAAAGGTATATTTTTGGAGGTGGATAGTTTAGAGGTGAAGAGTTTGGAGCGGAATCGGTTGAATGAGGGTTAGAGTGTTGTGCTAGTGGAGGTGTTGGATGAGATCTAGTAAGAAGATACTCAGTACAAGTGGAATGTTTATTTAAGGCAATGATTTGTTTTTGGATAAGGACACAACAAGGACAATAGTTGACATGATTATCAACTTGATTCAAGTTGTGGGGGGGGGGGGGGGTGAGGTAAGCAATTTGAGTAGGGTGATGATGGAGGATGGAGGTTGGCCCTTGTTGCAATGTGCATAGCAAGGAGATCACTATGGTCATGGATTTGGTTTATCTCTTCACGGAACTTTTCCTTTTCCGTGGGAATGTGGATTTGGTCATTTGGTGGAAGTGGATGAAATTGGGGTGTGTAGTTGGAATTAAAGTTGGATGTTTGACCAATATGATGAGGGTTTTGAAAGGTTTCAATGAGGTTGGTTTAAGGTTGAGATGTGTAGTTTGGAACGAAGGTGGAGGTTGAGGTTATTTTGTGATGAAGGAGGGCTAGAAGGGAGTTGATCTAATCTTGCGTTGAGCAAGGTGTAAGGCAAGAAGAGCACAAAGCTCATGGGCTTCTTTAAGTTCTTCAATGAACTTCAAGTGTTTGGAAAAGGTGATGATGGTGGAGTGTGGTTGTTATTTTGGATGGATGTTTGGATATACAACATAGAAGTAACATGTGAGTTGGTAGGAGGTGGTGGTGATACTCTTGGTGGTGGAGACATTTGTGAGCTTGGGTAATCATGAGTGGATGAGGATGGAGATATGGAAGAAGGGGATCTTGGTGAGTGTTTTGGATGGTGCATTGGTAGGTTGAATAAGATGTGAGGTGTTGTGAATGAGATTGGAATAATTGTTTAGGGGTTGATCATGCTCTTCATATGAATCATATGGATGAGATGAAGGTGTATTTTTGGGAGTAAAGATGGATGGCTGGTTATTATGATGAGGTTTGTGAAAGGGTTCATTGGAATGAGCTTGAGGATTGGGAGTATAGTTGGGAACAAATGTGGGTGGAGGTGTTTTTTGTTTAGCCACATCATTTGTTGAGATGGACTTGTTTCGGGGGTTAGGTTTTCTTTTCTAAACGGGTTTTTCGGTCATCCTTGCTAACCTTGAGATTTTTGGCTTTGGTTTGATGGGAGATGGCGTGATGAGATGATGGAAGATTATGAGGAATGGGAGTGTTTATAGTGTAGGATTGATGGGATTAAGGAATGGATAATTTGTTGGATGGATTGGAATAAGGTATGTTTGTGAATTTTGGGAAGTGTAGGATGAAATGGGCAACAAAAAAAATAGAAAAGGGAACAGCACCTTCGACCATCAGATGGCCGGTCCCCTTAAATATTAAGGGGGCCGCCTTATGATTTAAGGGGGCCGCCCATCTGTTGGTTCCAGATTACTGGAAATGGGTTTTTGGCAGAAAATTGTAGAAAGGGTTGTGTTTTTGGGTTTAGTTTCAAGCAAGTCCAACTCTTTGAGGCAATTAAGCATGTAATAGATATTTATGCAAAACATGTTAATTAAAGAGATTAAGCAATCAAGTAATTTCATCTAGCATGTAAACATACTCATCAAGCAAGTAATATATATGGACTAGGAAGCAATAAACTACACCAAGTATTTTCTTAATTATATGTAAGTGGGAAGATTAATGAACTATTTGAGGGATCCTAATGTGTGCCTATGTGCAATAAATGAGAACTTAAGATAGCATGGACTTCTAGACTTGTTACAAACAAAATCTTAATAGACAAACCATGGTCCGCTTGATTTGACTTAGTTCACTTATAAATGTCATGTACATAAATATAGATGACAAATATGAGATCACCATGCATGATTTAAAAAATGTTTTTAGCATTATTCAACAATGTTTGAAAGTGGGTTTTTATGTAGATGTTAAAGTTATTTGAATAAAATAGATTGGGTTTTATTTCAAAATGTGTTTATGAAGAATGGGTAAGAAAAAGAATTCTCAATCTTTGACTTTGATCGAAACAGAGTTATGGACATAGATTAAGAAGAAAAATGAGATAGTAAAACGTGTTAATAGAAAAGTGAAATAGTCATCTAAAAAATCATTTTTCCAAAATGTGAAGTTTCTGTATATTTTTAAAGATACTAGATTTTTTACAAAAAAAAAAATTAATCCTAGATTTTAAAAAATGGTTGTTAAAGATATCATGCTCAAGGGAATTGGTTAAGGCTATTGTCACATGCTACCCGTTTCTACATATCCTATGGTCATAAGGAAGCGATGACGAAATTATATATGTTTGATGCGAGAGTGTTGAATGGGGTATAACCTAACATCTATAGTTCCTTTGTTGTCGCACACTTATCTAACTTCATGCCATAGTCTAGGAGAGCTTGTTTCATCCATAGTTTTCTAACGCGAGAAATCTAATCTTACTTCTATGTTAATGATTAATCCACTTAACTCATTTCAATTCATCACCATGAGTTTTCTAATAGTGGACATAGAAGATTTCCATTATAAACGTTATAGCTTAAGAGGGCCAAAGGGAAAAGAACAAGTGATTATAGGTTCTAAGTAGATTCATATAAGCTATTATGTGTATATAGATAACTAGGCATTATGAGCTAAATAGGCATGAAATAACTAGTCATTAATCTAAGCATATATTATAACAATAAACTTAAAAGGAAAGCGAAGCTTTTAGTCTTCAGTAGATTTTCTTCAAACGCTTCAACGTGTCATATTGACTTATGGAAGCCAAACATAGATGAGTTTCCGAATAATTCAATGAGTGACGATTTAGCCACTTGGTCCCCATTGTCCCATTTTTCCAAAATTGTTTGAACCAAACATGGTTTGCATTTGCATGTATGGTGAAAGTATTCCCCAAGGGTTGAAACTTGGTTGAAGTGAATAATTCCACATTGGGTGATTATTATTATTAGGAAAGTCTTGTCTACCTTGATTTCTTCTAGATTGAGGGGTTTTAGACCGAGGATGAGAATTATTTGGTCTATTTGGAGGTGGAGTTTTAGATCTTAATTTCGGTTTAGAAAATCCGGTTTTGGCTTTTAATGATGGTTTATAAAAACTTTTTACTTCCTCATCACTCGCAATAGGTATTTTTCTATCTTTTATAAGTATATACTTATGTTTTGACTCTAATGGTTTTTGTTTTACTAGATTGACATTCAAACTTTACATTTTTATTTTCACTAGTTGAAACATTATTTGAGTTGAATCCTAGACCGGTTTTATCTCCCGAAGTTCCTTGACCACTTATTATTTTCTTAAGTGAGTTACTACTATTTTTAAACTTGTCAAGTTTGGAAATTTCATCTTTAAGTTTTTCGTTTTCATTTTTGACCTCTAGACATGTTTTACATTCTATAAAAACTTCTTTTCCTTTTTCTAAATGTTGCAGTTTATTTTTTAATTCGAGTACTTCATTTTCTAATCGATTATTAATATGTTTTAGTGATTTCTTTTTAGCCATGACTTTTTGACCTAATTTGCATAACTGATCCGTGCTAAATATAAATATAAATATTATCAGACGGATATGCGTGATACGCGGGAAATGACAAATCAAACCTTTAGGAAAAAGGTTAACTTACAAAACCCGTGAATACGATATGTGAGATACCGGGCAAGTGATCACCCGGGTCGTGTCCCAGCGAGGTAGGAATCGAGGATATCGTGTAAGGTTCGATATTAAAGTGCTTGAAAGATAGAATTTGGATTTTCGTTTTCTTTATTACTTCTAATTAAGAAATGAGAAACAAATTCTAAAAGGAGATTAAGATTAAAGCAATTTAAACTAAAAACGCGATTCGGGAATTATAAAAACGGTCCTACAACTAAAATATTTAGAAAACTAATCCTACAAGTGTAATTTTATTTTTCCTAAGATCTATATGACAAAAGAAAATTTTGGAAAAAGATTTATATTTTTTTGACTTTTAAATTTTTTATTATGAATTAAAAACTAAATTTAAAAGAAAAATAAATTAAAAATACGAAATGAAAATGGAAAATTATGAAAAATTCTAGAAAAGTCCTAATTGATGTACTGATTGTAAGAAAAATAAGCTTGGGGTGCCAGCTTATCCAGATAAGCTGGAAATAAGCTAAAGTTGAAACAAGCTATAAGAATGAAACAAAGGTTAAAAGAAATAAAGAAAGGAAGAAGAATAGAAAAAGACCCAAGGGCAGTTGGTGTTTGTGTGCTTGTGTGAGTCCAGAGACCAGGGTTCGAATCCCTTGGCTCTCCTTTTTCTTTTTATTTTATTTTTATTATTTTCTGATTGAAACTCAATAAGCACAAACCAATAAGCAACTTTTATAACTACAACTTATTTTTAAAACAACTGAAAAGCTCAGAAATAAGGCAATAATCTCAACAGTGGACTTTTTAAAGAAATAAGGCTAAGGCTTATAACTAGATGACTGTTAAGCTACTAAAAAGTTATACTAAAGCTGAAATAAGCTAAGTAACACACAATAAGCTAAAAATAAACTGAATAAGCCACAAATAGAAGCAATAAGCACTGAATCAAAGCTTAAATAAGCCAAAAGAGGTCTGCTGAGGTACTGAGGTGCACAGGGCAAATTGCAGTCAACCTGGGCAACTTTGAGCTTATTTTTAAGCAATTATATAACAACTAAAGTCCACAAAATCTGATAACACTTAAAGTTCACCTATCAAGGATCTCAGAAACCAAATAGCAAACCAAGAGAAGCTATTTTGTTGCTTAAAAATAAGCTGGAAAAGTGGCTATTCTAGACAAGTATACACTGATTGCTCAGTGTATGCTTGTATGGATAGGATACTTTTGAGCTTAATTTTAAGCTCAAATAAGCTAGAGAAGGGCCTGAATTTGGAAATAAGCAAAGACACACTAGCAAACTACTGATAAGCCAAAGATTTAAGCTCAGATTAACACAAATAAGCACATGAATGGTCCAACAAATCTGATGCAGACTGCTGTACACTTGAGGTTCTGTGCAGACACTTAAATCAAGCTAATCACTTCAAATCCTTTTTGCAATTAGACCAATACTTCAAAACAAGCTTGACTTACTACCTTGAGCTCAGAAACATCAAAAACAATGACGAAAATAGCTTATTGCTATTCTAAGCTTATATAATCAGATTTTGTTCTTGAACCTATAACAGCCCACTCAAATCTTCCAAACCCACAAAATCAGATTAACAATTCCTACTAACAGCTAAATTGGACTCAGATAAGCAAGATCAAAAGTCACCCATATGCATATGAACAGTAAAACACCATATTGACCCAGTTTCAGCTTTAAACCAAACAGTCCTTATTGGGGCTGTTTTGGTGATTTTCACTATTAAAGACCACAATAAGCTATGATTCTAACTTAACACTGATTTACTAAGTTACTTTAGTCCTACTGACCAGATTTCAAAAGGAAATAACACTTATTAAGCTAATCCTATTATGAGCTATTTTTGGCTTTTTTGAGAGATTTTTAAGTACAAACAGAAATGAGCTACTAACATATAACAAATTATACTAAAATAACAATTTAAAGAGCAAATAAGCATAGAAAACAAATTAAGCACACAAATAAGCAGTTGTGCAGTAGAATCATGAAAATTGGAAATTGCTTACAAATTCCTTTTGCTCAAAACAAGGGTTGATAATCAGTCACCACATCAACCTATTGCTTCCCAAGAAGCTCTAACCCATGGCCATCCAGAATTTACCATGCTCCAGCTTATTTGACCAAAGTGCTTATTTTCTTTGGCTTATTTTGACTTTTCTTAACTTTTTTGAAATTTATAGATTAAGACTGATTTAAACTATCATAAGCTTATCAAAAGCTCTAATGAGCTTATGTGAACTTATAGAAACAGAATAGAAGCTTTTTCAAATACCAATTAACTTAATATGAATTAACAGTGAACTCTTAAACATGAAATTTCATTAACTCTTGAAAATAGTACAATGCTGAACAATTTAAAGACAAATAAGCTTGAAATAAACTTGAATTGATAATTAAAACTTAAATTTCTACTGATTAACCATTAAAACTACAAATACGACTTAAAGATAAAAACTACTTGCCATCAAAGGCTTCAAAAGGTCTTATTTATACAAAAACTAAAGTGGGATATCTCTTGTCTTCATCTCTGACCATTTTCCAGCCCTTGGATAAGCTTAAAATCATCTCAGCCGTCCTCACCATTTTTGGCGCCAAAATGGTGATAGTGGATACTAACTTTTGTACTGGTTATCTTGTGATGTTGGGGAAGCATTAAATGCTTTTGGACTGGGGTAGGTGGAGTGTAGAGGGGAAAAGAAGAAGGGTATGGGTGAGGGTGGTTTTGTCAACATACATGGTTTTGGCGGGCAAGTGGGGGAGAAGAAGGTGGTTTTGACTGGGAATTTGACTGGGTTATTATAATAAGAAGGTGGGTCGGGTTTAGGATTTGGGTTGGGTTTATTATTAAAAGGGTGTGGGCCGGATGTTTTTTTTGGGTTTATTATTTGGTTTAAAGGTTTTATTAAAAGGCTTAGGTAATTAAATGGGCTAACTTGGCCCATTTATGTGGGTTGGGTTGGCCCATAAAATTTGGTTTCGTGTTCGTTTTTCCAAGCTGATTCCAAAACTATATCCCGGGATCGATTCTGACTCTGTCTGATTTTGGCCAAATGCACAGCTGTTTTCGAGTTGCTCCAAAAATGCACGTATTTGCTCCGTTTTCAATCCTTTGTACCTGAAACACATAAAAACACAAACCAAGGATATCTGCAGTATAATCTGGGTGTTTTTGGTCATTTTTATGTCTTTTATGGGTATAAAATGATGAGTATTTACACACTCATCAATAACCTATTATATTCATTATCTAGGTCTTTTTCGTCTAATGATTGATTTTTGTCACTAAAGTATTCGGTTTCGGAAAGTACCTCATTTGATGTCTTTGCCATAAGACATTTTTCGTCGTTTGCTTTGTCCGCTTCGTCTTTGTCGCTATCACTCCATGCTCCACTAACAAAGGCGCTTTGGTAATCATAACCCGGTGGCTTTGGACATTCGCCAATGAGATGGTTTGGGCTTCCACATCTAAAGCACTTTCTTTTCCCGTAGTTATCATTCCTATTTATTTGAAGCGATCTTCTTTCATCTCGTGGTTGTCTTGTGAATCTTCCTCGTCTCTTTAGAAATTTCTTGAACTCTCTTACGGCCATAGCATATTCTTCGTTATCACTCTCGGAGGTTGAGCTATCCTCTTCACTAGATTCCTTCCTAGCTTTCAATGCAATTGACTTGCTTTCCTCTCTTTTTCCTTTGACCATCTCAGAGTCTTTCTTTATTATTGCTTCGTAGACTTTCAAGTTGTCGATCAACTCGTCAAGTTGAAGAGTTGACAAGTTCTTCGATTCTTCAATCGCCGTAACCTTAGCCCGCCATTTTGGATGAAGAGCCCTAAGAAATTTCCTAACAAAATTCTTACTAGAAAAATTCTCATCAAGTACTTTTAAACTTGTGATGATAGTGTTAAACCTAGCAAAAGCATTATCTATTGATTCATCTTCCGGAATCGTAAATTGTTCATATTGTTGAACAAGAAGATCTATTTTATTATCTTTGACTTGACTATTACCTTGGTGAGTTATTAGTAAGGAGTTCCAAATTTCTTTTGCGGTTTCACACATAAAGATCCTTTCGTATTCTTTACGTGGTAACGCATTATAAATAACCATTTTTGCCTCATTATTTTTAGCTAGTTTCTTTTTCAAATCATCATTTTGTTTTTCAAAAGGTACAATTTCATCTCTTTTAGTTAAAGGATTATTTTGAATAGTGGGAAAATCACCATAGGTAATAACATGCCAAAGATCAAGATCTTTTGATTTCACATAAGTTTCGAATCTATTTTTCCAGTAAAGAAAACCATTAATTTCAAATAGCGGTGGTCTTTGCGTAGATTGCCCTTCTAAATATTTTTCCGATTTCATAGATCGATTCAAGTTTTAAAATACAGTTTATTTTAAAAATCTTGTTTGACCTGGCTCTTGATACCAATTGTGGAAAACTAGAAGGGGGGGGGGGTTGAATAGTTTTCCGTCTTTTTAATTTTATTAAGAAAACTTTGTTTACTTTTAAAAACTTAGATTCGAATTTATGTGAACTCAACTCTTGAACAATATGAACAAATATAAGTAAATCTAAATAAACAATGCAAGTAAAGTAATGAAATGAAATGAAAGATAGAGATGGAAAGATCGAACCGCGAGACAAAGGATTTATAGTGGTTTGGCTACAAGGACACCTTCCTTGCCCTACTCCACTCCTCGAGCACCTAACTCGAGAGTTTTCTTCACTATGTCAACAAGCTCCCTTATGGCGGAGAAAACCTTACACAACTTTCGCTTACACTGGTTTAACGACACAAAGCTAGATGTCGGGTCCTAATCGTAGCTAGAACCAATCTCACAACTTCTACACGACTTCTTCACGACTTATTCACAACTTCTTCACGACGGCTTCACAACTTCTACACGACGGCTTCACAACTTCTACACGACGGCTTCACAACTACTTCACAACCTAGCACTACTTATATACTCTTCTACTTCCTTACACTTTCACTACTTACACACCTTAACTTCTTCACAATTTCACCACTACCACACTAATCTAGCTTAAACAATTATGTTCACACCTATCTAACAAATATACACAACTTATACACAAATGAATAAATGTTAGGATTTATAAAAGTGATGGTCATTTACGTTTTATATTTTGTAACGTGTCGTTGTATTTAATTAAGTAAAAGTAGTCTATGGGCTTGGACCTAAACTAATAGGTTAAATGTAATGTATTAAAGAGTCCATGTAAAATCCCAACCCAAGTCCAAGCCCAAGCCCATCCACCCATCTCTCAAAAACTATAAATAGCACCTCCCTACACCATTTGGGAGGTGGGTGTTCTAGGTGTTCTTAGTGGGTGCTTGAGGCTAGTAAAGAGTGTGTGCTTAATGAAATATACTTTGTCTCTCTACTCTCTCTATAGATCTTATCTTATCTTGTGCTTTATTGATTATTAGTGTGTGTGATAAGGATTGATCTGGGTTCCTACAAGTGGTATCAAGAGCCAAACATTGATCTAGGATTTATAGTTTTTTTTTTTGTCACGTTACTGTTTCATTTGGTTATTTTTTCATTTGTTTTGTAAATTACACCGTTCGTCCCTGTGGTTTGGGGTCATTTTCACTCTAAGTCCCTATTTTTTTTTTTTTTTTTTTTTTTTTTGCTTTTTTAGTCCCTAGATAGTTTAAAATGCACGCTGTTGGTCCCTATCTCAATATTTGACTAATACCGTTTGTTAACTGACAAGTAAACAGGGGTAATTTAGTCATTCTAGCTTATATATCCTCCAGTCATCATCTTCCTCAATCATCACCTACAAACACAACCCAAGTTCCAATGGATCTAAATCCTCACACACAAAAATCCCACCACATCAATCAATCATCACCTACAAACACAACCAAGATCCAATCGATCTAAATCTCTCACACACAAAAATCCCACCACATCAATCAATCATCACCTACAAACACAACTAAGATCCAATCGATCTAACCCAAGTCCCACCACAGATCAAAAAAAAAAAAAAAAAAAAAAAAAAAAATGATTCATAATAAATCTTCATCCCATCTAAAAATTTGATTCATAATAAATCTTCACCAACCTATCACACTTACCAACTCCATATTCAGGCTAAGCCTGAAACAACTACAAAACATCCCTCCTTTTTTTTCATCCCATCTAAAATCCAACAGCTTTAATCCAAGCTGCCAAACCATGATCATCACAACTCCCTAAAGATTATCAGTCACCTTTTAAGTATCATTTTCAATGATAATATCACATTGATTCACAAACACCACATATCCATATTCGAAACTCCTTTCCATCTCAGCTCGTGACAGTAGCAACCTCTCTTCTGGGTTTTTCTTTGGCTTTATCAGTCTTCACCGATTGATGGAATATGTATATCGGTTTACATATTTATTTGTGAAGAATCGATTTTAAGGATTTGGGTTTTGAGTGAATTTTGTATAAGTGATGATCTGGGTTTCGTTTTTTTTCTTATTGGATCGAAAGTTATGATGGGAGAATGAGAGAGTGGTGACGATTTTATTAGTGGGTTAGATCGATTGGATCCTTTTTGGATATGAGTGGGTTAGATGATGGGGATACATATGCCGGGGAATATACGGGGGATGTTTATAGTGGTGAATGGTCGAGTGGGATGAGTCATGGTTGCGGTGTTCATACTTGTGAAGATGGGAGTAGATATATAGGTGAGTTTAAGTGGGGTGTTAAACATGGTCTTGGTCATTATCATTTCAGGTAACAGTTTTGTTGATTGTGTGTGTTTGTGTTATTTTGCATATGGCATCAACTACCGATACAGGGTCTATCTGGGTTAAATATTCCTAAAACAGGTCAAATGGGTAAATTTCGAGATGTTGAGTAAAATGGTTATTACCTCTCCCCTTGCTTGCAGGAATGGGGATACATATGCCGGGGAATATTTTTCTGACAAGATGCATGGGTTTGGAGTAGCACATGTGAGAGTGGATCTGGGTTTGAATTGTTTTGTGTATTTAGGATTTATGGTACTTTGAATTGTGTTTGTGTTTGTGGATTCAGGTTGAAGAAGAAAGAGTAAATCAAATGGAAATCAAATTGTGTTTGTGTTTGTGGACCCAGACATAAAAACCATTTTATTATATGTTATAAGTTAGAATGACAAAATTACCCCTGTTTACTTGTCAGTTAACAAACAGCGTTAGTCAAATATTGAGATAGGGACCAACAGTGTGCGTTTTAAACTATCTAGGGACTAAAAAAGCAAAAAAAAAAAAAAAAAAATAGGGACTTAGAGTGAAAATGACCCCAAACCACAGGGACGAACGGTGTAATTTACTCTTATTAGTTTTATGTTACTGTTTCATTTGCATCTATTTTTGTTTTACGTTCTGTTGAGTTGTTTTTTATTTATCTATTTTTGTTAAGTCGTTTATATCTTTGATCGAACAACACAGTCGAAGGAACCAAAAGTGTACTCGAAGCATCAACTTTTGATCGAACGAGCTACCCTCATCGAACAAGAACGATAGTCGAGCTAGACTAGTCGAACAACAAGTTCATCGAAGGAACTAATCTAGTCGAACCAGAAACAATATAGTCGAAGGAACAAGCAACTTCATCGAACGAGCATTCAACCGAATGATATAAGGGTTGTCGAGTTAGACACTCTTCCAATTGATCGAACGAGGTTACCTAGTCGAACGAGGTTACCTAGTCGAACGAACCTTGTATTGTCGAACGAACTTAGTTGATCGAACTAGGGTTTGATCGAACAAGGTTTATACTATCGAACGAAGGAATAGTTTGTCGAACGAAAGGACTCAGTCGAACTAGGGTTTAGTCGAACAAGGGATTGAGTCGAACGAAGTACTACTTGATCGAACGAGACTTGTTCAGTCGAACTAGGGTTTACCTGATCGAACGAGACTTTTCAGTCGAACGAGGGATTACATGATCGAACGTGGTCTAGTTGATCGAACAAGGTTAGTTGATCGAACGTGGTCTAGTTGTTCGAACCCTCACTTCATCGTACCAACAAATCTAGTCGAACGTGCACACCTTCATCGAACCAAGAGCTAGTCGAACGAGCACTTAGTCGAACGAGCACCTAGTCGAACGAGCACTTTGATCGAACCAACAATTTAATCGAACCAACTTTCATCGAAGCTTCAACGTGATCGAACCAACTTCAACTAAGTGATTGAACCTCAAGGTAGTCGAACTACTCGTCACTTCATTGAACGAGCAAAGTCTTAATCGAACCACTTTCACTTAACATAGTCGAACCAAAGCAAAGTTAATCGAAGCACTTACTCTAGTCGAGCCAAGACTAGTCGAAGCACCTAGTCGAACCATTTTGCTCTAGTCGAAGCATCTTTGTTTCAACAGCAACTTTAGTCGAACCAGGTTCACTTTCACAAATAAAGTTTGCTTTTGTTTCATCTTACTAAGTGTCTTCATGCATGAGTTTAACTATGTGGTTTGTATGCTTGTGAAGTGTGTTTGATAACAGTGTTTGTGAGCTTATTTGTGGTTTATTTGACGTGTTTGTGAAGCGTGTGCATGGACTAAGAGGAGTTTATATAATATTGTTTGTGTTTGTGTCTTTTTACGTGTGTGCTTGATATACATGAGCTGTGTGGTTTAAGACGTGTGTTGTTTTGTTTGCTTGTGTTAGTGAATTTGCATGTCACGTGTTGCATGAAAAACGTTTTACTTTTAACATGTAAGTTATGTAATTGACGTGTGTTTTGCATTGTGTGTTTCACTTTCACTTTAATATCATAAGAAGCATTTTAATATCATTTTACTTTCACTTTCACTTCAATATCATTTTAATATTACAACGAGTTCTTTAATATCGTGTGTCTAGTTTCTTAATATTATTTCACTTTTGCGTGTGTTTTGCTTTTTGAACCGTAACCAACCAACTCCTAGATCTTTGCATCGATCCAACATCAACTTTATCACACATCAGCACTAAATTGAAATGGAAATGAAAATGAAAGAGAGAGAATCAAAGAAAGCTTTCAAAGAGTTCAAGACTCAGATTGAAAAAGTCATCAATTCAACTAGGTATGATTCAAGGTTTGATCAGGCATTTGAATACTACATCAGAGTCCAATTTCATCATTTCCGAAATCAACTCAAACAAAGCCTGAATCAGTTTGAAAAGCTACTGAATGAAGAAGAACTTCATACGCACAACTGCAAGGAAGCTCTTGAAGTGATCAAACCTCAACTTCAGATCATACTGAAACCTTGGTTACTGAGCCAGTCAGAGTTTCTCAATGCATTTAACCAAAGATTTTGGTTAGACTTCAAGACATTCCAAACCCAATGCATCGATAACATGATTGAACTCGAAAAGATTCTTGATGCTGAAGAAGTTGAGCTTAGTGAGATTGAAAAGCAAAAACGGGAAAGTGAGCAGATTGAAAAGGAAATGCAATCAAAGGAAACAGAGGGAAATGAGAAAGAGGCAGACAAAGAGGGAACAACAACATATGCTAGCTTGGTTTTCACGGAAAGAGACACATCTTCAGAACAGCATGTTGAAAGCAGTACTCCAATGTATGATTCGGATGCTGATGGTATACACACGAATGAAGTTGTTTGGGATACTGAGGATGGCCATATCAGACCTTCATCCGACAAAGCAATTTTGGCTACGGTACAACATTCAAACGATAATGATAATGTTGTTGTGTTTGATAATGTGTTTGCTCATGACAAGACACATCCTGCGCATCCTGAGTCCATTAGTGACACATATGTGGTTGAACGGTTTGACAGTAATATCACTCCCACAACTCCAGATATGGATCCTAATGGAGGAGAGCCTGCCCAGGATGGATCTTCTTATGAACAAGATCGTGCTTTATTTGCTTCTTTAATCGATAATTTCAAAAATGAACTTGAAAAGTGCAAAGAGGACAATCGCAAAGCTAAGCAAACCAACGTCTTATTGACCAAAAAGCTTGAGGAATTTAAAGAAATAACAAAAAGCAAAAACATTGAAATCTCAAACCTGAAATCTCAAGCTCAAAAATTAAATGAAGATGTTCTCACACCAATCTTAAAACGAAATAAAGAACTTCAAGTTGAGTGTAGCGATGCCCTGTCACGTGAAAAACTTTCCATTCAAAAATTGGATAGAAATATGGGCCCCTCTAACACAAGGATCCAAGAGCTTTTAAAAGAGAACGTTGAATTAAAAATGAGATACTCAATGCTTCAGGAAACTACGTCAAATATTAAGATTGTTAATTCAAAACTTGAGAATGAAAATCAAGAGGTTTTTAAAACGTGCAAACAATCTTGAAGAAAAACTTTTAAAAACAGACCAAAGTGCTAAAACTCTTAAAATGATGATTCCCAAAGCTGAGAAAGTTCATAAAGGAAAATCAGGAATTGGTTTTGAAAATACAGATCCGGTGGAACATAAATTTTTGCCGACTGATGCTCTGTTCATGTCTGAAGAAGATGAAAAATTGGCAGAGGAAAAACGCTTAAAAGCCAAAAAAGGAAAAAGCCCACTCTCGTACCAAGGCTTTGTGTATGGTTGTATACAATTGTCAGAAATACCAAAACCACCTTTCAAAAGAAAAGACACAAATGTGAAAAGATTTTTCAAAGAAGTTCAACTTGCTACTTATGATGCTAATTTATGGCAAAATAAAGCAAGGAAACAGTTTTGTAATCTTAAAAATCACATTGAGCACACCTTAAAGGTCATTTGGTCAAAACAACAATACACAAATAGTGACTACAATCATCTCATGTCATCAGACGCTTGGCTAAAAAGGGAAGTCTATAAGCTTTTAAAAGATGAGATTGAACCTCTTGTGAAAAATATCAACTTAAGTTTTGAATACTTTGAAAAATTCCTTGTCACTGAAATGAGAGAAGATTTAAAGTACGTCCATTCTCTTGAAGACGAATTTGATGAAAAATGCTTAAATCTTGATATCCAAAAAGAATTTTTCACAAATCAAATTGAGTCACTTAAGTCGGTATTTGTCTGCCATAAGCATGAGAATGTGGATTTTTTGAAATCTGAAAATCTTTGTTTCAAAAGGAAAATCACTGAACTTTCAAAAGAAGTGGCTGAAGTCAAAGAAGAATTGTCAAAAAGAACTGCTCAGTTTAAGAAAGATTTAACAAAACTTCAAGCACAAAGTATTTCTTTCCAACTTAAACTGCAGGAACAAAAAGCATCTTCTGAAAACTCTTTGACAACAGTGCTTAAAGAAAAGGAAAAGATTTTTGAAGAAAATTGTGATGATGCCAAAATCAAGTTTGATTTGGATGAACTTGATACAAAAAACATTGAATTGGAACATGCTGTGGCATCATTACAAAAAGAAAATGAGCATTTGAAACAGACTTACAAAAACCTGTATGATTCAATCAAACGTTCACGGGTTCAGACTCAAAAATCAATCTTGAAACAAAATGAGACTGAAGCTTTGAAGTCTCAATTGTCTGAATTCGCTGATAAAAAGTTTGAAAAGGTTTTGCAAAAGATTGAATCAATGAAGATGAAAAAGGATGAGTCTCAAATCACAAAAGTTTCCTTTCCAAATCCCCTATTTGAGTCTAATACCACAGATTTTGAAAAGAAAAAGGAAAATGAAAATAATGTGCTTCAAAAGAAAGTAATTGAGCTTGAAACGCTTTTAGCTCAACAAACAAACGATCTTGAGGATGCCAAAACTGATCTTTTCAACAAAACGACCAAATTCGAAAAATATTTTGAAAGACTTGAAAAAGAAAATATTGAGTTCGAACGGAAATTGGCTCGTAAAACGGATGATTCAAAAGCTGAAAAAGATCAATTTTTGAAACAAATTGCCTCTTTGGAATCTAAATTGGCATCTCAAGATCAAGTTCAAAAGGAATACAGTGATTTGAGAACTTCATACAATGCTTTAAGAGTCAAATTTGAGTCTCTTAACCAATCAAAAGGAAAAGCTCCTATTTCAAATCTTTCAACACCAGAAGTGAGTGTTTCAAAGAAGGTTTACACGGGTGAATCTTCAAAACCATTTTCGAAAAAGGTTTCCCAGTTTACAACCTACTCTTTGCAAAAAGGAAGGAAGTTTTCGAAGAAATCAAGTTTTTCTGAAACACTCACTCCTCAAAAGCTTTCAAGGTCAAATACTTCAAATGGAAAGAATCAAGCTTTTCAAACTCCACACTCTCGTTTTACACCGGTAAAGCAGGTGTGGAGACCAAAGCAAAGTCATTCAAAACCTTTCAAATATTCAATATCAGAAATGCTGTCGCTGAAACACAAGAATGACTCTGCTTTGAAAATTCCAAATTCCGGAAGGTTTCCATTCATCTCAAAAACGAATTTTCGTAATGAAACACCGGGTTTCAACAATGGATGGAAAACTTCTTCTTCAAGTTTTAAAACTCCAAGAGAGACACCGGGTTTCTCAAACAATTTTCACAAGAAAAAGAGTTTTAAATCACCATTGATTCCACGAGTGCTATTTCAAAATGAAACACTGGTTTTCAGTCCTCGTTGGAATTCAACTTCTTTGAATCGGATTGACACACCTTACAAATGGATTTCAAAATATGGTAAACCCATTGGCGCCGTGCTTAAATGGGTTCCCAAGGTTGTTGTCTAATCCTAAAAAATTTCAAATGGCTTCTGAACACATCTGTTCAGGACCCGTTCTTCAAAGAAAGGAAAGTGCTTAATCAAACACTTTTCGAGCACTTATCCTAAAAATCTCAATGGCTTGTAAGTATTTCAGCTTACAACCCGCGCTTAACCATTATGGCTTATGCACACATAACAGTGCATAACCCGTTTTTCAAAGAAAGGACCCTGTTGCACACTTTATTGCAACAATCCTAAAAGATAAGAAGTTTTCATGCAAAGTTAATCAAACCAAACTTCTTAATCTTAAGCAAAATTTTATTCAAATTTCATCAAAAGGTTTTTCAAAACTTTTAAAAAAATTTTGCTTAAGATTTTCAAATATTTACTCCCCAATTCGCTCCAACGTTTAAAAATATCAAAAGCAATGCAAGTTTTGAGGGGGAGTATTTCAAAAAGAAATTTGTTCCAAAAAGTTCATGCAAAATCGTTTCTCCCTATTAGCTTTCCAAAAACAATGATTTTAATCAAACGGTATCAAAAATACCATCGAAATGCTATTTTTGAGGGGGAGAAATGGGATTAAAATGTGATCGTGAATCGAGCTCTTCAAAAAGACTCAGTTTAACCCTCGAATTGACGAAGCTTAAATGTCAGTAATCGAAAAGACTTGTCCTGGACGGGTAATAATTTCAAGCTGGTTTTCCAGTGATGTAAACGTGTCTCGCAAAGGACTTGTCTGAGTAGAATGTACCAATTTGAGAGATGATCATTGAATATGACCGGGACGGGTAATAATTTCAAGCTAGTCTAACTAGTGATGTAAGCGTGTCTCGCGAAGGTCATGTTCATTGAATATCGATCAATTCAAATGTGCGAACTCTACCCAACATGTGCAATTTTACTTAAAAAATGCATGAGCACATGTGAAGGGGGAGTGTTTCAAAAATCTAAAAACTCTCGAAGTGTTAATAAAAATGTGTTTATTCATAAATACTTTGAGAGATTTTCAAAAGGTTTTATGGCTAATCTAGGATAGTCATGGTGTTATAAGGTGACTAAGGTTAGAAAAACCGTCCTATGATCCGCCAGAGCCGGAGGGATCTACCCAAGGACAATTCCAATAGATTAGAATTAGAAGTCCTTAGGTAAGATTGAAAAAAGGAGTAAATGAGAAAGGGACAGAAGGGGTTGAAGAATTAAAAAGAAAAGTTGAATGAAAGGGTGAAAAGAAATAGCCCTCCATGAAAACTTAGGGCAGAAACCGGGTCAATACATCTGCTAACGGTATTCACTAAGGTGATACTGATATTGAAGACAAGACGTCATGGACCCAGTGACGCGTTGCACAACCCCTCCCAGCCACTCAGATATCTCTTAAAAGATATTTGTTTCATTCTCACGGAGAACACTGCATAATCTATCGGCCTCTCATTCCGAGATGTGTTGATATTGAAAAGGTGGCACTCTGCTCCATGCCTCCGACTACTAAAACCAAAACGCACAACAGAGTCTAGAGCCATGAGATTCATCAAAATATCTCGTTAGGAACACTTCCAAAATGATACACTTGTGTTCGTCAAAAAGGACACAAGTTGTAAGAGTCTTAATGAGATCCAAGGATCTTGCCATTTTATTTCATGAGGGTTACGTGCTTCAAACGGTCTACAGTCGTGGGGTGATCTCCAGCGACTCACTGAATCGAGGGTGCACTTCGGTGTGTCCGTGTAAGCCCTCTCGGGGGTATCCGGTTCAGAACGGCCTAGGGAAGGATTAGAGAAAGTCTTCACACTATGCTGTTGACAATCTCAAAGTCCCAACCTGTAAGCGCTGGATGATTATTACTAACAGTTTTATGCAGCTACCTATAAACATCCATTAACCATCATCACATACATCAATCATCTTCACCTCAGCATACTCATACTTATGAAGAACATCCTCATCAAAGCTCAAATGTAAAAGTTCAAGATAAAGAAGATCAAGTTAAAGACAATGTCAAGAAGCTAATCAAGATGTCAAGAACAAGTTCATATGATAAAAGATCATGGGGAGATTGTTAGCATAAGTATAATGTCCAAGATGTATGAGTATGTTGGAGGTCACGACGCATCATCACATGAAGATGTTGATCAAGGCAAGAACAACCTCAAAGTCGATTCTTTGAAGATCACATAGCATGAAGGAATAATGAATCAAAGACTGCTATACAACGACACACAAAGCTCAAAGACATTGAAGACGAAAGACCATCTCACATGGAGCATCATTTGAATGACCATCCCTTAGGGGGAGATTGTTAGGATTTATAAAAGTGATGGTCATTTACGTTTAAATTTTGTAACGTGTCGTTGTATTTAATTAAGTAAAAGTAGTCTATGGGCTTGGACCTAAACTAATAGGTTAAATGTAATGTATTAAAGAGTCCATGTAAAAGCCCAACCCAAGTCCAAGCCCATCCACCCATCTCTCAAAAACTATAAATAGCACCTCCCTACACCATTTGGGAGGTGGGTGTTCTAGGTGTTCTTAGTGGGTGCTTGAGGCTAGTAAAGAGTGTGTGCTTAATGAAATATAGTTTGTCTCTCTACTCTCTCTCTAGATCTTATCTTATCTTGTGCTTTATTGATTATTAGTGTGTGTGATAAGGATTGATAATAGGTCCTACAATAAATGATTACACAAACAACTTAGGTAGCAAGATGATACTAAGTTGCAATACTTCTTCTCTAGTTGTTGAAGGAATATTCTTCTTTTGCACTTGAATGGTAGAAGCTTGGATCACTTGGAAACCAATGCTTACACAACATAAATGATTACACAAACAACTTAGGTAGCAAGATGATACTAAGTTGCAATACTTCTTCTCTAGTTGTTGAAGAATATTCTTCTTTTGCACTTGAATGTAGAAGCTTGGATCACTTGGAAACCAATGCTTAAGAATATATGATCAAATGATTTAGAAAGGATTTGGAAGGATAAGAAGAGATTTAGAACAGAAGGTTTGGGGGTGCAAAAGGTGAGGAAAAAGTCCAGGGATGAACCAGTATTTATAGGCAAAATCTGACAGCTGGAGGAGCGGGGTGGTCCCCTTAAATAGGTGGCCGGTCCCCTTAAAATTAAGGGGGCCGCCTTGTAAAATTAAGGGGGCCGCCCTACCCGAACGTTGCTCAGATTTGTCTTTTTGTGGGGAGGGTTTTTCTGGAACATTTTTGCCATTTTTGGTTGAAAATTTGAATTCATAAATTTATAATGGATTAAACATTTTTATTAAATACCAAAAATGATTTTCTAAAAGATATAAAATGTTTGTGTCATTTTATAAAAAATCAAGTGATTAAGAAAATGTTCCTTTGATCATATAATGCATTAATCATTTGTTTATTCATACCTTAAGTGATTAAGTTGTAGAAATGAATATTTACAACTAAATACTTGTTTATTTAATAAGTTTTTGTTTAATGAGTTTACATTTTGTGATTATCAAAACATAGAGATATCAAGAAGTATTAATAATATTTTTAGGCATTATTTATATCAACAAACATATTATTGGATCCTAAATACCGCGCTAAAAATATCCACTCACCAAAAAAAAAAAAAAAAAAAAAAGAAAAAACACAAAAAAAAAAACTTACATTTGGCGTAAGCCACTTCTGGCTCAACTTACATTTAATGTGAGTTTGGCACTTTGCTTGGTAAGGCATTTGGCACGCCAAAGGGGAAAAATGATGCATTTGGCACGTTAAAACCATCGATACCGAGTGCTCTTACTTTAAAAAATAATTCAATTTCATCATATATTCTTTCAATCGCTACTTTTTTCAAAAATTCAAATTTTGTCAAAATTGGGTTTCATTCAATTTGTGGTAAAACGAAATTGCTAAAACAAATTTTGATCAACGAACTCCAAATTAACATCATTTTTTTTTCTTTTTTTTTTCTCTAAAGTTTTTCTCATAAAATTTTAAAGAAATCATGTTTTTATGGAAACACCCATAATGTGTTCGATGAAATGTTTCAATGAAATAATTATGTGATTTTAGAGTTTGAAGATATTCATTAAAATAAAATATATTAGTAATTTAAAAAAGCTTCAATATTTGATGAAAATCAAAATTGTGATGAGCAAAACTTTGGATATGCAATTGTTCACACTGTAGGGTCTATCCATCAAAGAAAACTAAAAAGTGAAATTGTTCATGAATGAATGTGGAGGAAACAAATTGTTTATCAAGTAAATGTTCAATCATATGAGGAAACAAAATTTGTTTATCAAAGAATATTTAATAAGGAAGTTGTTCATCCAAGAATGATAAAGAAACAAAATTGTTTATCAAGTAATTATTCATTATATATATATATATATATATATATATATATATATATATATATATATGTATATATATATATATATATATATATATATGTTTGTTATGTTTACCAAAGAATCAAAAAATGTGTTTTATGTTTATCAATACAAAATGATCATCATATTATTTTATTTTTATGTTTATCAATACGTGTTTAAAAATACAAAATGTTCATCAATATCCAAATGTTTATCAACAACTAAAACAAAAAAAATGAACACATGTCAACACCGGGCAACTTTTTAAACTTTTTAGACTTTAACCAACTTTCTGTTTCATCCTCCTTCTAACAACTTATTCAGAATATTTTTACTAAATAAAAGTTACAAGACAAGAGAAAGCAATCTTAAATTACATGTCGAAAAAGTCTTAACAAGTTTTTTGTTTTCAAAAAAGTTCGTATTAGTTGAGTTGAGAATCAGTAAGTGAAGATAAAAACCTCGGTGTATATAAGTTGATAGTAAAAATATGTATTTGACATCAATGTAGAATTTAAACATTAATTCTTTTAATAGACTTGATTAATTAAGGGGGATGCCCTGTGTTGTAATCTTGCCCTTGTTTGGTTTCTTATAACATGTTGCCTTTCTAAAAAAAATTTGGTCACTCTATAATTCTCTTGGCTGGTTCGAATTCTTCCATAACACTTGAAACTCTTGCTTATTAATGAACGAATAATGCTGATAACCCTTTAAGTACGTGCAACCATCAGCATAGTCGGTTTGCTGTCTCTTCCAACGAACCATTACATTAGCATGCTAAGTTACGATAAAAACTAAACACCAAACATCTGTCATGCAATCATCAGATTAAGGCGCTTGCATCCACTATGTTCTGAGCATTTTCTCCTGTGGCAAAAATACATTCCAAGATATGTTCAGCATTGTTTAAACTTGTAATACTCATAGTCAATGAATAATTGAATACATCATGAACATACTGTCTATGAAATTCTGAATCATTGCATGCATCAGTTCAGTATTAATAAAACTTTTGAATGGTTCAGAATCGAACACGCTCCAGGGTCGAGGGGATTTAGCATGAATCATTATAGAATCAATAGAGTTCAAAGCAGTAAACTCTGAAACCACAGGAAGTGTAACAACTTGGCTATGATTGCTTGATTTCAGCAAGGAAACTTGTGTAACCTTAGGACCCTTACCAGAGGTCACTTCCCTCTCCAATTTTCATTTCATATCTTTAAGAATTAGATATTTACAAATGACAATATCGTTTACATTTATGGCGTTATCACAACTTATTTTCTGAGCAAATGAGCACGCTCAAACAATCATGTACACACTATTTTTGCATGAAACTAGTGTGACGAGATAAATCCAATTAAAAATAAATAAAATTAGTTGACTTACAGAGAGCTGAGATGACTACATAAATTGTGCAAGATCTACTGGTACGGGCACAAACCAAGCATTGGTTCCATACCAGCCAACTGACAATGAAGGAACCTATAAACTGCTTCAGTTGTTGTGGCAGCTATTCTGACGACAACACCGATACCCTGCGGTTATTGGGGAAAACATGTATCATGTGATTAATATGCATCCGCGGAACTTTATGAAAAAACAGACTTTACGCTTTAATAGCAACATAAAACGCGATTCTCGTGGACCAAAGTCAATACAGAGAATCATAATCTACTTGCAGTCAATCTATTTTAAACAGAGTTTAATTTACTTTAACAAGTTTGTAATGTTGACTTAGGGTACTCAATCATGAAAAAGTCAAAATCAACACAGAAAAGCATAATCAAAAGGTACCTTTGGACCAAAAGAGTTACAAGAAGCGATAAGAGAGGGCTTTGCAGAGCCATAATCATTACATGCTTTAGAACGTCCTCCTGCAGATGGAGCATGTAATTGCTCTGACATCATCTTCTTTACATTTTCTTGAACTTGGTTCTGTATGTCCTGCAACTTAGGCCTAAAAACAGAATACTAATCAACACAAGAATAATTTCCCAGATGTTAAAGAAATATGGAGATATGCGACTAGAATCCTACCCCAACAGAATAACCATTGCAATTACTTGGTAATCCTGCATGCGTTCAGCGATACTTGTAACATTTCCATTCTCAAGTAGTACCTGGCATTGATAATCATTTAAGACAAGAGCAAGAGAGACTCGAAAACACCTAGTGACAAGTTACACAACTTTAATGTACATACAACAATGATAGTGCTCTGACATTTAGAGGAGCCAATTTCAATCAATTCATATGAATCTGCTCAGGCTGTATTTTTTTTAGCAACGGGTCAATAATATGGTAAGTAAGCACAAATGAAAGTCGAATGCGTCAAATGTCGTCCAACCTGTATTTGAATGCTTATAAGTTATAACAATAGAAAATCATTTTATTTAAACAAAATTACAAAAATATAATCAATTTCATATTGGTTTTTTGTAATCATATTTAAGACGTTAACTAAATGGGTAAAAAGATGAGGTTTTCCCTGTTTAGGTTACCCATGGATAGCGAGCCTTTTTTACTCGGATGTATGCGGCATCACAATATTAATCCCGGAACCGTTTCAGACCCTTCCCTGGCCACCTCCAAATGTAAAAACCTAGGGAGGTTTGAACCCTTGACCTCTTGTGAGGAAACTAAGGACCTTACCACTAGGCCATTTGGTGGTGGTTTATACAATTCATACAAAAACAAACAAATATTGTGGACATTACACTTTAAAAATCACCTATTTTGACCCTTGACCCATCCCACCAACCCAACCATTTTGCCACCTTTAGTGACATTGATAATTTGGCCAATTTTGAGTTATGTTTCTATCAACTTCTGTGCATGGTCCTTTCCTGCCAGAAAAGAGTGTTACTAAAACCAATTCAGCGTTATTAGAATAATGTTACGTAAAGAAAAACTCTCAACTAAATGTCAGTTTTTTTGGATGGACAGTGGGCAGTAGGTAAAAAGTGATTGCAAGTTTGCAACTTAAGGAAGCACTAAACGGATGAGGTTTTCCCTTTCCCTGTTCAGATTACCCGAGGAGGGCGAGCCTTTTTTACTCAGCCTTTTTTACCCAGATGTAGGCGGCCTCACCGGGCTAATCCCGGGACCATTTCGGACCCTAACTTAGGGAAGCAGTCATTACCTAAAAGAAAGATACCGAATAGAAAATATACCGTGTCAAGAAACAAAGGCTTGTCATCCAAATATATATGGTTTGTGCTCTTGTAAAGTGAGAAATCCCATTTTTCTCCACTTTCATGACGCCCGCTGGTAATCCAATCCACAACGAGTAAACTCGAGTCAGACAAAATTCTGAACACTTGCTTTTGGGAGTATCTTGCAGTAGAAAAACACGTCACTGGATCTGGAATGATAACCAAAAGGGCATCACTCCCTATTTTTGCCTACTACATTGAAAATATAATACATGTTAAAAAACCTTGAAGGAGAAAAGCAGTGTAAGCAAAGATTGTATTTTTTTTAATCTCTTATGTTTAGTCTACATTATGTGGGTCATTTCAATTCCTCTCACATCTGGTTATTGATAGCGGGTCTCATAACACAAACAGTCCTAATGAGATCGTCAACATACAGGATTTACAAATGTTTTTATGCTACTTCATCTAAACGTATATGTTCATATATGTGCAACCAAATTCCCTTCTCGTAGATTAAGTTGGCAGCTTTTTTGCATTACATGTAAATTCGAAATGCCTTAATCAAATAATATCACAATACCATAAGGATCACAAATAGCAGGCCTTCAATTGAACAGTCAAGCAATAACTAACCATGTCTTATATCAACCTTACACTCCAATATTTATTTCATATATCTAGACCATGTCCCGCATCGAATACCAGTATTGCTAACAATTTAGAATATAGGTACGAGACAAGAAATACCTAAACTGATCACTATAGTAACTCATTACATTCCATTTCATCAAAACGTTTAATATAAACGTCACTAATGACAATCCACAGAAACCTAAAAAAGAAAAATCTTTCAACACGTGTTACCTCCATAATTTGGTTGGAGCAGTTAAACGCCACCGATTTGTACACCTACACAACCAAACATCCAAATCAAGTCCATATAATATATACAAGAAGATTTATCAAACAATAGTAGTATTGTTTAGACCAACCTTAGTAGAAGCCTGAGTAGTCAAAACAGCAGTACAAGCATCTTGAATCATTAAATCAAAGGAAATGCAGTCACCCTAAAAACATATAAATAAAATAAATTAGAAAAAAATTGAATTGGAAAAAAGATAGAAAATTACAGAAACAATGCCACCACCATAAGTGAGAGTGTAGATCCAAACAGCATCAATATCTGAAGGACCAGCCTGCATATATATATATAATATATAAAAATCGTCTAAAATTGGAGTAATAAAGAAAATGAAATAGTACTTTAGTGGGGATGATGAATTTGAGAGGATATTTGGAGAAGCATCTTGTTACTCTTGATTTCTCTCCTACTTTTTCCACCACTATTTTCCCACTTTTTTCCATTTCCAGAAATTAATTCTTTGATTGGAGCTTCATACTTGATACTGAGTTTTTTAGTTCAACCCAAGTTTATACCTTCTTACTTTGATTTTTTTAAAGTTTTTTCCACAAGTTAAATATTTTTGTTGTTTGTGTTATATAATATGGAATATTTATATATTTTGTATTATTATTTCTCTTCTCTTTACTTCACTCATTTTACTTGACAGTGTAAATGAACTTTTAAAAATGAAAGTTTATGGTTATTCAAACTATTTCAATATTTTTTAAAATATAATAAATGAAACCTATATGCTAATTTATTTTGATATATTTTTATATCAATTTGCAACATTAAGCTCGGCTCTAATAAAATCGCCAAAACACTATTATCAAGATATGAGCTCTAGCCCCGCTTTTAGTTTCAGCTAATTCCGTCGAACAATTCACCCATTTTATGGCCTTCTAATTTCTTTAAAGGAAACTAGTTTTCTTGCTAAGGATACTATTTTGAACGCATTTTCTACTTTCTTGTGTTATCCTTGAAAAACTAGTTGGAAAACACGTCTTTTCCTAACCACTCATACTTTCTTTGTGGTCTTAACGGTTTTTTCATATTTTGGAATTGCCTTAATGCTAAACTTATATTGAAACACTAACAGGATACACAGTATTTTTTTTTTTTTTCTTTTTTTTTTTTTTTGATTTACTGATTTTCACTATTTTTCTGGAGATAGAAAACACCTCTAGTTTTCCCGAAAGCTAAAGGTGTAAAACTAAAATCATCTGCAAAATATACAATTCACCACCAAACTGCATAAATACAAGAAAATGCAGCAGACCAACATGAAAAACATTTTCAAAACTGTAATATTTAGCGCCAGACAGATTGAAAACAACAAAATTCAGCTCTTACGCTGTTAAGTCTTTGATTTCATAGTTTATTTATAGATTTGATGATGACAAAGGTTAATGGATTAGATACTTAACAAGCAGGACGATGCTGCAAACAAGTTAAGATTATCTTAATCATAAAAACCGAGCCATGCATCTAATTCTCAATCTGTTCAAAATGCAGACATATCATTTACCTGATCTAGTTTTCTAAACAAGGAGCTTTACACTATTTTAGACCTTCTATGACACTTGTATTACTACTTTGAAAACCACTAGATCGCAACAAATCCTACAAAAAATTTGGAGAACGACCCATCAAGGTTAATGATCTGAAGACGTCTCCTCGGATGCATCTTCATCCAGCTCCACTACTACTTTGTCACTGTGCGAACGAGATGAATTTGAAGTTGGCGGATCCACCTCAGTTTGGTCCACAGGCGGTGGTACATTGAGGTCTGGTTCAGTAACTGATGCTGCTCCTGAAGTAGAACCAACAGCATGTTGTTGAGGTTGATGGCTACTTCCAGGGAGATCTAGCGGCGATTGATGGCTGTGTCCATGTGAGTGGCGGCGCTTCTTAAATATCTGACGAGGGTCTTTGGGCTGAGAAGGTGGCAAGCCAGGAGGAACAAATGGAGGGATTGTCGGTGTTTCACCTTTGTATAGCAAACGTACCGACTCTGCTATTGCAGACACCGTTGGTGGCAGTACAGGCTCTGGTGGTCTGACAGGAGAACCACTACTACTACTACCACTAACAACTACTTTACGAAGCCAATGAGGTAATTTGGTTTCTGACGAACCACCACTACCACTACCAGCCTCATCTTTTCTTTTTAAACTACCAGCAATATTACCGCTGTGATCAAGAAAATTTGGCATTTTCAAACCCTCTTTTTGCTGTGAATTAAATAAACCAAGGCCATTCAACCCAAGAGATCCCAAAAGGAATGGGTTTGGAAGATGTTGCTCAAGATTATCAGGAAGCCTATCAAGAGCCCATGTCGGGAAAGGCACAAAATGTTCATTTTGAAAGCCGTGTGGTTTTGGTCTTTCGTTGGGGGGAGGAACATTCATTTCCAATTTCATTTCCATCGAGTGGGGCTCAGGACCTCCACCAAACCGGCTTTTATGCAATGCACGTCTCATCATCCCATCAGAAATGCCCGGGAAAACAGGGGATTTTGTAGCTTTTGAGTGTTTTTGAACTGGGGCACCCAAGATCTTGAGCTGTTCCTCCTCCCATCTTGCAGCCAAGTCTTCCGCCAACCTAAATCTTGAAAATCTAAGCTTCGGGTCTTCAAGCATGGCATTCCAACCACCACGTCCATGTCTACGAACACCAACCCATAAGAAATCAAGTTCATCTTCAGACCAATAATCTTTGACAAGTTTCCTTTGAGGTTGGTTGCTTGAACCCGGACCCGTTCTCATCATTATATCCTCGAGAACTTTCCGGTGGTTTTCAGGCAACGATGCATTTGTAGGCAACATCTGACCCAAATCTAACATGGGTTGAGGACGTGCATCCATTTCTTGATGATTATCTTTTCGGTATCTCAATTTAGGCATCCCCGGGATTGAGGGGAAATCACCAAGTAATCTCCCTAAAGTTAAACCAAACAAGTCGGGTTGGGAATGAGAGGCATTTTGGTCCTGTGTGGGTAATTTAGTCATATCGAATGGTAAGTTGGGAAATTTCATCATTTCAGGACGATGATGTAAAGGATCAGCAGAAGACATGGGGGTAAACGAGGATAAAAGCTCTATTTTTTGCTGGTGTTGGAGAGCATTAGAGTTGATATCTGGATATCTAAACTTGACACGAGCTTTTGCAGGCGCCGTCTCATTGGAGGGACCACCAGAAGGTGAAGCTAGATTGAATGGGAAGTCATGACCAGTTTGTTGCTTTCCATGTCTGATGAAAGATTGTGAAGAATTTCTCTGAGCCGATTCCATCAGCTTAGCATTTGGAGCACATAACCCCAGAACAGGAAGCAACCTGCGACTTTCGTCCACTTCTTTCCCCTATAAAACGAACATCAGGTAGAGAAATATTAGCAACTTATTTATAGGATGATTCGTGTTATAAAGTATTTCTAACAGCTCAAATGGGTAAAAAGAGAAATAACGCTACAATGGAAAGGAGCTAAACAGTTCGAACTGTGGTTGAAAGTTGCTTGTGTAACTTTAATACACACAACCTCCTTATAAACTTATATTAAAACTGCGGATTAGAGGTGGCAATTTGTGCCAAAAATAAAAAAAAAATAGGTTAATTTTGGCTACTTTGTAAAAGACTTGGGCACATTTAGCCCCCTCCTTTTTTTGAAATGGGCATATTTAGCCCATTGAAAAATTAAATGGGCACTAACGGGCACATATTTTCTCTTAATTGGAGAACATTGTAATTGTTTTAAAAGAAAAACTTGTATATTATAATATATTTAATTTTTTAAATATAAATGAAGTATTATGTTTAAGGAATTTATTTCGTTATTTTTGGTCTTCTATAAAGCGATTTGTATAACATGTGCCCGTTTGGCCCGTGCCCGTTTAGCCCGTGTCCGTTCTAGCCCGTGCCAATTCTAGCCCGTGCCGGTTCTAGCCCGTGTCCGTGCCCGCCCATTTTGCCACCTCTACTGTGGATTATTATTACGGAGTATTATCTACAGGCCTTTGACCTATTGTTGTGGGTAAGAAGTTGAGTGTAATGGTAATAGGAGAAGACCTAATATAATATTTAAATATAACTTTACATACTAACATTTTATAATAAGTTTTTAAAAAATAAAGAGAAAGGTGTTTCGGGTCAAGCCAACCCGTTTCAACCCACATCAGTAGTTAACCATGTTAAGCTGTTACTAAGCCCATCATACCAACTCATTTTGTCACCTCTACAAAGTTTCTGTAGAACAATGGCAAAAAGGACTAACGACAGATCTTGTTTTATGAGCGGTACCTTGGTCGTTTGTATATTTGGATCGGTCTTGCTTGTTATCGGAACAGATGTTTGAGTTGGCTTGTCTTCTTGGTCATCCTTATTTTGACCATCAGACGTTGGTGGCCGGAGGGGTCCCATACTATTCTGCCCTTCACTGGAAAGCGACTCTTTTAATGTTTTCATCCGAGCTAATCTGTCTTTTTGTCTAGCCCGAAGTTTAGCACTGTAAAAAATGACACACTTTATAATACTATGCAAGAATCCTAAAATGTAGTACTGTTTTAAGCAAAGAAAGTAGCAGTCATCTTCCGTCTACTGACATTTAAAAGGAGTAACCATGTTGTAAACAGCAAGATTAATTGTGAAAGATACAAAACTCACAACTTAGTTTTCAGAGCTTTTCCTGCGGGTGTATATTCACGCTCTGGCTCTGGTTCTGTCTCCACTTTAGCACCATTCTGAAGAGAGATAAAAAAACATAACAAAAATCTAAGAAACCATGTATGGAACAAGTAATCCCCATCTATTTTTAAATTTCTAAAGCACAAAATACTAAGGCGTCAAAATGTCGAATAGATAGTGCATGCCCAAATTTATGACTGGTGTTGCACTGTGAAAATTAGATAATGAGGTTTACGAAACAAGTTGTGAAGATACTGTTTGGATGTGCCTCTCAAATTAGGTTTGAAAAGATTAACATATAAATTGACCTAATCAAAAATCTTTGTTAAAAAAAATGAAACGTTGCAAAGTGGGAGTGAACACATCTCAAATTAGGTTTGAAAGCGTAAACAAGTAACTTGACTAACCTTAAAATAAATAAATAACCAGTTTAGTTAACATACATAATTACATATTATTTGACCCTAAAGAGTCGTATAATCACCAGCACAATATGTTTTTATAAGCATTTAAGACTAAGTAGCGCAACTTCAGGTGACAGTAATTAGTTCGAATACCTAAATTCAAACACCTAAATCTAATAATGCACTAAGTTAATAATGCAGTGACTTTTTAATCTATTCTTTTTAAATACAGGTATCATAGATTCCCACATTAATCAAGCCAAATTTAATCCACATGAAAAAGAAGATTTCTAAAATACTAAAGTTACCTGATTCGATGTGTCGGTAGGTTGTGGAGCATATGCTTCTCTGTATTGAACGGCTTTTTTAACCCTTTTCCCTCGACCAAGAGCTGCTTCCTCCTCATTTTGGTACTTCTCCCATCTACACATCCAACATAAATGACAAGAGAAACACTAATTAGTTGCATTCTGGTATATGACAGTTACAGAAAGAGTGTCATAACCCATAACACCATTTGAATCAGAACTTTTTCATGGACATACTTGATAAAACTTAAAAGCATCAAGTATCTGCAACGTTTTATCTGACATATCAATGTTATGTTATTGGTATTTTACACTTGTGTAGCCAGAAGCAAATAGTTTACTTTTGGAACTTTTTATATGTTATATTTGGTCCACGTCTTGGCCTTTTGGTTTGGCATGCTGTTTCCATGTATCATTTCCGAGCTCTAGCTTTATATCAGAAACAGTGAATTTACAGAATTATTATCTAGTTGTACTCAATCTGCCTCATGAGTTATTTGCTTTTGAAGAGATTAATTAACAAAATCGATTTTGGACATCAATATGGTAATGCATCAATCGCAGAGCACGGAAAAAAGAATGAAATTATAAGGCCATCTCCAACATAGACAGTAAAAATGCAAAACTCTTCCAACAAACACACTAAGCATTACACTAATATTAGTCTAACGAATACTGACTAGTAATTGGCCAAAAAACACTAAACTGGGTGTAACAAACCAAATCTTAAAGTTACATACTTTAACCCTTTAAAGTAATGAGCTTTATGCTATACCTTCAACAAACTTTGATTTATTCATATATCTGCTATATATTAAACATACAGAACTAATCTTATTTTTATATAAAATATATCTATACAAGAATCTCAATATAATACTTTTATAACGGAACCAGATGTTCAATATGATGTTTATTATTAAAAAATTTATTCATTTATTAGTAACTTCTCCGGTAAGTTGAATTTTTTTATATAGCTATAAATTACACACATATGACAAGGTGCCTAAAGAAAAAGTGCAAAAATACTACTCACCTCACTCGCAGAAGTCTGTCCCATTCATTTTCATCGGTAACATTTTCAGAATTATCCTCTTCCTTTTCTAAATTTTGGCCGGTGGTACCATCAATAATCGCTGAAGATGACTCGGTTCCTACTTGTTCATCTATTGGTTCGTCATTCCAGTCCAAAGACTAATTCAACGAAGAATGCAAAACATTAGAAAAATTGAATTAACAAAACAAATAAATTTAGTAGAGTAATTTGGTATTAAAAAAAAAAAAAAAAAAAAAACTTACTCCATCTGTCCTGAAACATATATAAAAATTCCTCTTTTAAGGTTTTTCAAAATATACGCAACATCTTTTTATTTGGTAGAGTTTTCATGTTAGCATTATTTATTTGCCATTTGAAAATGTAACTGCATTCATTTTGGTTCAATATAAAATCATGCATAACTTTTTTATTATCTATCGTGTGTGGAGATTTTAGATATTTGATAAATACTCTTTAACTAGATATAGTTCCTAATCAGAATGATGCATTTTTGTTTTTTGACAGAGAGTAGTATGCAAGTGAAATAGACGATAGAAGCCGGAAAAATCTATGAGGATTAACATGCATGCCCATATTTGTATCTTTTACCAAAAACCAAAATATTTCAACTAAAAAAAAGACAGCCAGACTATAGTAGCATGGATCCTCGCCATGTAAGGGTATCAGGAACTCAAGCAAGTAGAGAGGGTTCAATTTTTTTCAAACTTTGACTTACCAAAAATACATAGTTACAAAATCAGGTACAATTTCTACTCATTAATTCACTTAAATTCAGAAATCTGATTAATACTTGAGCCAAAATGGTCTTCATATTTTGTATACTTAAGGCAGATCTTACAACATACCTTCACTGAGCCAAGCATATCGTTTTCCATATCTCCTTCCGCATTATCAGTCGAAACAGAGTCAATAATTGACCGGTCAAGTAGCTTCAAAATAGCAGCTTCATCCCACACAATCTGAGTACTCCCTTCTGTGCACTTATCCTGGTACACGTCCCCCAAACCTCCAACCCGCCTCTTATTCTTGTGTTCTGAATCTACAGAACCTTCACGTTTATTCTCATTTTGCTCACCCGAATCTTTGGAAGAGTCGTTGAAAAGTTGTTCAGTTCCCCATTTCAAAATATCTTCAACCTCCTTTTGAGATCCTGTCTTATTCACAAAAAGATGATCAAGCATCAGTTTCTTCTTTGCCAGCTGTAAGATTCTCTCTTCTACACTGGCACGGACAACAAGCCTATAGACTAAAAGCCTCTTAGACTGCCCAATTCTATGAGCACGGTTCATAGCCTGGATATCAGCGTGTGGATTGAAATCCGAATCATAAATGATGACCGTATCCGCGCTAGCCAAGTTAATCCCGAGCCCACACGCTCGCGTCGATAGCAAGAACACAAACCGGCTTTTATCTTGGTTGAACCGTGCAATTGCCATTTGGCGGTCAGCAATGGAGACTGATCCGTCAACTCTTTCAAACGTTTTTGGCCCAAATTCAATGTTCAAGTAGTCTTCGAGAATATCTAACAGCTTTGTCATTTGTGAAAAGATTAGAACCCGGTGACCTTCCTTGTGCAGAATCTTTAACATTGAATGAAGCAAAGCAAGCTTTGCAGAAGCCTTGATCCTCATGTCGTGAAGGAACTCAACGGTCCCCGACTCAGGTTCGGTCCCTTGAATAAGATACGGATGGTTGCAAACCTTTCTCAGTTGCATAACAATGTTAAGCATGGATTGCTGCGGGACCCCTTTTCCGACGTTGCGTAAAACCTGATAATTTTTTGTTAACATGGCCCGATAATATTCTGCTTGAATAGTTGACAAGTCAACAGGAACAACCCGCTCAGTCTTTGGAGGAATATTCTGCATAGCATCTTTTTTTAGCCTTCTAAGCATATGAGGAGCCACAAGTTTCTTCAATTCATCCACTTTTTCGGCTGTTGTAAGATCACGAAACTTATCCTCGAATGATTTTAGAGATGGGAATGAAGAGGGTTGTAAGAAATTTAGCAAATTATACATCTCTCCCAAGTTGTTCTGTAGAGGGGTACCCGTCAATAGCACACGATGTTGGAATGAGAACGTATTAAGCAAGCTAAAAAGCTTACTACCCGAGTTTTTTAGCCGATGACCCTCATCAACGATAAGAACCTCCCATGGAACTTTACTTAAATGGGTCGAATCAGCAAGAACCATTTCATAAGTGGTTAAAAGAACGTTGAACTTGTAACTGGATGTTTTCTTTGAAGTCACGGGATCATTTGCATGCCATTCATACTCGCGCATTAGAGCTCGTGCTTTTGCACAACCATGATACTCGACCACATTTATATTAGGAGCCCATAATGAAAACTCAGCCATCCAGTTTGGCATGGTGGAAAGAGGAACCAAAACTAGACAAGGTAATCGAGCTTTAAACTCAATGCATAATGAAGACAGAAATGCACAAGCGGATATTGTTTTACCAAGCCCCATTTCATCAGCAAGAATCACGTTTTTTGACTTGGACCAACATTTCCTCAACCAATTAAGTGCTTCTAATTGATGGGGAAATAATGAGCCTCCAAGCTCTTTAGGCTGCTCCGTAAGAGTAACTACGTCGCTATGATGAAATTGGCTTTTTTCCTTAACAGTCTCATAGTCAGCAGCATCTTTTTCTAGTGTTCGACGCTCGAATTGATCAAATAAATCAATAAGATAAGGTGATTTTGCGATAACAGGCTCAGTTATCGTCTCCCAAGTGCATTCTTCATAAGGAAGACCAGTCCACTTTACAAAAACTTCTTCAGATCCATATTTAGCAATAACCCGTTGAGGCAATTTCCATCTTTCTTCAGAGATATTAATCAATGTCTTCCCATATTTGTAATTGTAGTTGTCGTATTTCCTCTTTGCTATTACTTTTAACTGTGATTCGCTCACCCAACTATTATGTACATGAGATTTTCCAACCCATTTGACCAAATACTCATACGAGACCATTTTCCCATCACGAGGTAAAGATCCTGCAACTGAAGAATCCTTTATCTTATGACTATGGTTTGCTTCAACCTCAATCTGATCATCTACAACTTGATGGGAGTTTGAAACACAATTAGTGTTGTCTCCCCTTGGGATCTCTTCAGCTGGCTTTGCTAAATCATTTAAAGTCAAGGCAGAGTCATCTTTACGTTTTGTCTCTTCATCCATGGACCGCCCCACCAAATCAGTGATATTCTCTTCACCACAATTGCTGGTCAGTCTTTGTGTATCGGAGGGGTTTAGGATGTCTCCTGTGCCTTCACTAATTGTTTCAGCATCTGCAATATTGGATCCACTACATTTGCTGGTTTCTTCCAACTGTCCAATATGTTTGTCAGCGACACTAGGACTCTGCGAAGACATGCTGTGAGCCTCTGTTGCTGAGTGGTGATGCCCAGAATCTATTTCATTAACTTGAATTCGACAACCTAATACTCGATCAACCTGCAATATGTGTGCACATGTGTAGGGCATGTTAGCCTTTGCATTATTAAGGTTTAACTAGTACAATATGCAATGAATCAATGATAGTATTTCCATTATTTTATAGGTAACATTATAATCAGGTTGGAATAAAATGCAATTAGGTAATGTGAGATATGGATTTGTATGTTTAATTTGATAATTAAAGTGGGGCTGACCTATGCATCATTGCAGAGAGCCTCTCGAAAGCAAGCAAGTTGATTTTTTATTATCTAACATTCTAACGTCTTCACTAATCATTTAGAAGGGTATATGCACTAGTTATACACTTTAGACGACTCTAAACCTGTTTCCTAGATCCTTTTGAAAGCTAAATTGGTGTCTTTACCCATTTTAAGTGAAACAGTTTAATGTAAATGGTAACCCAAAATTATCACATTCATAAGAGTACGGGCCGAAATTGCCACCTTTAGCTTTTATATTCCCTATCATTTGAACTCAGAGATATGAAACATGAATTAACGCTCTAGTGATTAAGAAAATTAAGATTTTATCATTCTATATGGCCTTCCTAACATGACATATATATTGGGGGTTTTTCCTTAACAAGCATATTCTCAATTCTAAAAATACTTACACGGGACATTAATCATCCTCAAAAATCAACTTTAATAACACTTGGGAAAAATAAACAAGTTTTGCACTATTGTACCTGGTGAAACTGAGAAAGATCTCCAAAATTTTGTATTTCAACATTTCCTGCTTTGCCTGATTCAGGTGATGAGTTTGTAGCTTCCTCAAAAACCTGCTCAATAGAAGATGATTTACAATAAGCATCATACAGCAAAGTAGTTTTTCATGTGATCGTTAAACTAATGCAAACAAAGTTAGAATAAGAGAATGATTGGCATAATGAATACAATAACGCTAACAGGGATTAGGAGGACATAATGAGAAACTATTGTAGGGAAATAAATACACGAACAGACAGAAGTTGAACAAAAAAAGTACAGCTGAACTGAAAAACGACCTAGCAAAGAATTTTTGTTATCGTGATCCAAATAGAATACACAGGAACTAAAGCATCATGTTAAAACATGGATTAAGAAGGTGGCGATTAATATTTCTTTTCTTAGACATTGGGATTTTAGCCAAAGCATTATCTATAACAGGTCAAATGGGTTCAGTTCTAAGGTTTAACTAAAGGCTGTTTGGTACACACTTTTTCAAGGGTTGGATTCAAAGATTCTTTGAAAACTTTGTTTGGTTTATATCTAAACCTCTGACACACAACTGTGCAGTCCAAATTTTCAATCCGAGATATTTGGTGGGTTTTTAGAACTAAACCTCTGACACACAATCAATTGTATTTTTTTTTATTTGATGCTTTTTTCTTGGCCACACATTATTCATTTTTATTTTTATTTATCACTTTTTTATTTCAAACAAATATATAAAATAAACTTATCAATCATTTATTTTCTCTCTCTTCATTTAATTTAAAATCTATACTTTTTTCTCAAACCTTTCCCCAATCTTTCAAACCATTCCCAAATCCTAATACCATTTGTGAACCAAATGGGTTCACCCTAAGGTTTAACTAAAAGAAAATGGGTAAAAAATCTTCCAAAATGTTTTCAAATAACACAGCTGCCTGAATTAATTTATTACAAAAAGAGAAAGTTGGAATATTATTATAATAAAATAGTTTTTTAATTATATTAAACAATTAACTATTCATAATGTTTAAAAAATATAGGGATGAAAAAGTGTCTGAAGACCAGCCCAACCCCACCTGCCCATTTACCCAAAGTGGGAGACCCGTCAAACTTGCAGCCTAGATAGACAACATTGATATCATAACTAAGTAAGGAAATAATACCTCATCTTTCAACTTCTTGTCACGAAGTTCATGTCCCTTGTCATCTTTTGACAGAGATTTTATCTTTAGATGCCTTACGGACTTCCGCTTTACTGGAGAACTACTTGAATCCAAATGTGCTTTAGCTTCACTTTTCTGAGAACCATCTGCCGGTTTTTTACCCTTATCAGTCCTTGGCTTTTTTTGACCATTATCAGACGGATCTTCACACTTTCTTTTCGTGGATTTATTTTTAGAACTTCCAACTCCAAGAACAACTTTCTTCTCGTGAGAATGATTCACGTTTGCTTCTTCATCAGTCTGTTTCTCTTTTTTATCATCTGAAGAAGATGAACCAGATACATCCACATCGGTGATTGAAAATTCAGATTTCCATTTACTAGATCTTTTCTTCCCATTCTTGTCGTTTTTTGTAGAGTCGATTTTACTTTTAGATTTTTTAATTGTGATCTTTAATTTTGCTCGCTTTGAGGTAGGATCGACATCATTTACGCGCTCTGCTATGTTATTCTTAAGGCAGCAGCTCGGGCATTTCCATTTTCCATTTGGTATACGCTTAACCCACGAATAATTGCAAGACAAAAGAACATAAAAGTAATTAGATTTCTCCTGGTAAGATCGAATAATAAAAACATCGTCATTAAATGCATGGATAGATAAAAACCTCAAGAGGCGGATCCAGGCACCCAATATGATATGACCTAGTACAGCGATCACAACAGAGCAAGTCGCCGCCAAGATCACAGACATCGCATTTGTTATATTTCTGGTGGAAAAACACAGAAATAAATATAAATATACACGCTCGCGTTTATTATACGCACACACACATATACAATCTGAAAGTGATTACATGATGTTCCATTATTAGAAACAAATACTCAGCTTTATAACACAGTTGTAAGAGATGGTGTTTGGATGTGCTTCTGCTGTATGAATAGTAATCAGATAATCAGAAAGTGTTTGACAAATCTGATTATTCGAGGATGTAAAAGAGAATAACCAAAAACGACATTGTAAAAAAAGGACACTTTTTCTCAAACGGGGTATAAATGTCTTTCAAAATAGGTTAAAAAGTGTGAAACAAGGACACTTTTTTTGTTGTAGCTGGTATGAAAACTTATTTAAAACTGATTATACAGCCCAGAAGCACAATCTGTTTATCAGAATATTAGAATTCCATTATTGCAACTCAGATAATCAGTTTTAGCAAGCAATACAAACACCCCATATTTATGAAGGAGAACCAACCCCATCTTTTTCCTTGGTAGGAGCACGTTCAGAAGAGCTTTCTTTCTCTTTTGGTTTGGTGGGTGTGTGTGATCCTGATGGTACAGAACCAATTATGTTGCCGTTGGACCTGACTTTACCAGACGGAATCCTTTTCCTTTTACCCTTCAAAGCCCAGGTTTGATTAATAACGTCACTAGTTGATAGCTCGTCATTTTTCATCTTAGGATCTGGATCTTTCATTTATGATACGCCGTTGAACATCCAATTTGATACACTAAAACCATAAATAATATTAGTAAGTAAGAAAGTAATAGCATGCATTGAAGAGGAACAGTAAAGACTAATTCAGTAAAGCTAAGATCGTTTAATGCAACAGATCCTTATATAAAATGGTATTTAACACCTCATCAGTTTGAATCCAATATGTGTCAGAATGATTAAACTCTGGCCTAAAATTGGACTTGGAAAGTGATTAAAATTTCAATGAACACATGCCGTTATGCTTTACCACGTAAAAAACATAGCAAATGTTATTACGTGAGCCGATGAAACACGTTCACATTGTACAGAAAAAAGAAGTACCGCGCATGACGTCAAACGGATACATTTTTATATCAAAATTGAAGGCTAGCAATAACCAAGTCGACATTTACAACATAAGTCACAAGTCTATCATAATAAAGTATGTCCATAAACTCCACAGGCTAATAGAATCAGAAATCTAAAATCCAAAACTGTATCTCTCTAAGGAATCCATTAACTCCACAAACTAAGAGAAACAAAAATCTAAAATCCAAAAATGTGTATCTCATAAGGAAAAAGTTAAGCCTCAATATTATTAAAAAAGTAACTTACTGTTTTCTCTCATTAATTGAAGAGCTAATGATAACGGTCTTAATTTTCATGTTTCAAAAATAGGAAGCATAAAAATCTTAAAACATGAAAACATGCCATCAACACAAGATTCAATTACTTGAAATATCTAACAAGCAATATGCAAAAACAACTAAACAGTAACCAATTCTTTACATACAAACCAAATAGCATCTAAAACGGAACATAGCTATCGGTCAAACAAAACAAAATCCAAATCAACTGCCATAACACCAAACAACATCACAGAACACCACAACAAACAATCACATTGCACAATATACAAAGGTACATCAAAATGTACAAAATTTCATAACGAACTGCATAACTATAAACTAACCAAATACCAAAACAATAAAATCCATCAAGACAAGATTCCATTACTTAACACATATAACAAAAAAAAGACCAAAATGATCAATTCTTTACGTACCAATCAAAATAACACCTAAAATCAAACTTAATAATCAATTAAACAAAACCAAATCTGAAAATTCGAATCAACAGCCCATAACATCAAACAACATCACCAAATACTAGAAAAAAAAATCACATTGCACCATAAACAAAATCACATACAAATGAACACATTTTCATATCAAACTTCACAACAAAAAACAATGAAAACCCATAAACAGTAAATTCAATAAACCTAAAACCCAAATCAGCAAAAAGATGAAAACTTTAGTAGTAAAAAAGTAAAATTGAGCTAAAAAAACAAAACCCATAAACCAAAACACATAAAAACATCTTACAGTGAATGAAAAAGTAGATCAAAACCCAAAAAGAGAACCAATTTATGAAAATCAAAAGAGGGTTTTTTTGGGTTTCTAGGGCATGAACAGAAGAAGAACAAAAGGGGGGATAAAAGGAGCGTATGATACGGGTGCGTGTTTGTGTTGTGAGTGTGTATTTATTTATAAATCATCATTCATAAAAACAACAACAACTAATAATAATAATAAATGCAAATTGATATTTGGAATTAACACAACACCCAACACATTTCTCTGACAACATAGATAGATGGCTTTGAGAAAAAAAAAAGACACTTGCTTTATCCAATGGGTACTTGCCACGTGGAAACTGTCAGAACAATAAGTCTTGACCCCACCAAACTCCCACTTTCTTATTTTCATCTCCTTGTTCTTCGAATTCTTCTTCTTTATTCCATTTGCATGTTTCTAGAGGGGGGAACTGTACTTCCATCATCAACATATTCTTTTATTTATTTTATTTTATTCAGAAATGGAAGTATACACAGGAGTCCGTTTTTGTATGTGCTTAGGTTAGATTGTTACTTTTGGTGTTTGAAATTGTGTTTATCAACTTTCTATTATACTCCCTCATTCCCATATCAAGTGTGCATTCCACTAACTACACTCTTCACCAATCAAATATCATTTTTACCAATTAAAATATCATCTCATTGGTTAAAATACAATATGAACACTTAATTTGGGACATCCCAAGATTCCATTGTGAACACTTAATATGAGACGGAGGGAGTATTATATTCTACTATTAATTGATAGTGGGAATTAAATATTCAAGCACTTTGTTTTATCAAAGAAGAGTTAATATTGCCGAAGAATAACACTAACGGTACTAACTGAGTTAGTACTGCTAGTGTAAATATTAGTACTGCTAGGTTTATAGTTAATGCTGCTGAAGATATAACTAACAGTACTAAAAAGATGATACTGCTAGTTTGCTTGAAGACTGGAGATTGTACTGCTTATGAAGACATGTAAGAAGATAAGTAAAGAATAGATTTTGTGTATATCTTATAGAGTTAGACTTATACGTATATTCTACATGTTTAGAATATTATACTTATCTTGTAAATGACTCATTGTGGTATAAAAGGAGGTCATAGGTTAGATGATATTGATGTATGTTTTGTTAAGCTTCAAGGTTGTAAACCCTAGTGATAATCAAGATCACTTGTATTATACTTAATAATATTGAAGCGTTTGGTGATATCATTATTCTCATAAACTATTCATACAATAAGTTACTGTTACATTGATAAATCTTCTAAGTATCAAGTAGTAGATTCCGCATACTATTTGGTATACATTCAAAGTATCCTCAATACAATTCTCGTGTATTTAGATCCTCTCAAGTGGTATCAGAGACAGGTTTCTGATACTTTGATTTAGAAGATACTTACAGAAGAACTCTTTATTCCCTATAAAGAAGATGGACATGGAGACTACTCAGACCAACACTGCTGCTAAGTTACCTATGCTCAAACAGAATGACTTTGAGATGTGGAGGCTCCGGATTGAGCAGTATTTTCAAGTACAAGATTATGCTCTATGGGAAATTATGGCAACTCCTTCAAACCATCAACAACTGAAACAACAGTTGATGGTCAGAAAGTTACAACAGTGAACACTTCTCCTGTTACTGTAGAAGAAAAACTCCAGAAAAAGAATGATGTTAAAGCAAGGAGCTTGTTAATAATGACCATCCCTAATGATCAACTTCTGACCTTCAGCAAATACAAGGATGCCAAATCATTGTTTGAAGCAATAACTACCAGATTTGGTGGTAATGAAGCCACCAAAAAGACAAAGAAGACCTTGCTGAAGCAAAATTTTGAGAACTTCAGTACTACTAGCAATGAATCTCTTGATCATATATTCAACAGGCTGCAAAAGATAATCAGCCAACTGGCTGTATTGGGTGTTAAGATCCCACAAGAAGATCTTAATTCCTAATTCCTAAGAAGTTTGCCTGCTGATTGGTACACTCATGTAGTTACCTGAAAAAACAAGCCAGAAATTGATACAATGAGTCTTAATGATCTATACAACAATTTTAAAATCGTTGAACAGGAGGTAAAGAGTCTGGAAGCTCAAGTTCTAGTACTGGGAACATAGCATTTGTGTCATCTCCCAGCAATATCAGTCCAGAGGAGGTTAATGTGGCTTCAGGAGTTAGTACTGCTAACCCTAATGTTTGTACTGCTAGTTCACAAACTAGTACTGCTGGCATAGGTGATGCTACATTCTATGCTTTCCTGACCAGTCAAGCCAATGGGTCTCTGCTATCCCATGAAGATCTTGAACAGATAGATGAAGATGATCTAGAAGAGATGGACTTGAAGTGGCAGGTAGCACTGCTAAGCATGAGAGCCAAGAAATTCTGACAGAAAATCGGGAAGAAGATCACAATCAGTGGTAATGATACAGCTGGGTTTGATAAATCAAAGGTGGAGTGTTTCAACTGCCATAAGTTGGGACACTTTGCTAGAGAATGCAGAAGACCAAGGCAGCAGGACAACAGAAGCAAGGGGTATGGGAATAAGCAGGAAAACAGGAAGGTTATGAAAGTAGAAGAGCATTCTTCAAAGGCAATGGTTGCCATAGATGGTCTTGGCTATGATTGAAGCTTCATGGCTGATGAGGAAGAAGCACCAAAAGAGATGGCACTGATGGCATTTTCTGACTCTGAGGTACATTCAGTAAAAAGTTGTTCAAAATCTTGTTCTGCTTTAAAAGATTATGAAACACTTAAAAAGCATTATGATGACCAAAGAGTAGAGCTAAACCAAACTATTTATAATTTAGCAAATCATAAAAGAGGTTTAGCTGTATTAGAAGAACAAATAGTGTTTTATAAGAAAAATGAGTCTGTCTTTTCTGAAGACATTGTTGTGCTTAAAAGAGACATTTTTTATAAAGATGCTGAGATAAGTGTGCTTAGAGATGAGTTGGAAAAGATTAAGAAAGCAAAAGATAACATTCAGTTAAGTGTAGACACTCTAGAATATGCATCTAAAGGAGTTAATAAGATAATTGAGTGTCAACTTGTTAATAAAGCTAAGTCAGGTTTAGGTTCCAAAACATGTCCATCTCCACACAGAGGAGTACCTTCACCCCCAGGTATTGACTTAGAACACACTGGTTTAGATGAATTTCAAGAGCCTAAATTTGAATATGGATCTAAGGCTAAGGAAAGTGTTAGTAAACCTGATGAGGTTAATGAATCTTTTGAGAGTGCCAGTGACACCTCTCTTGTTGAGGAAAAGATGTCAGAAGATAAGAGGAACTCAGATGCACCAATTATTGAAGATTGGGAATCTGATAATGAGGATCATGTTGAGTCTAAACCTGAGGTAGAAAAGCAAAAAAAAACTGTTGTTCCTAAGGTTGTTAAGGTAGAAAATGCTACACCTAGAAAACAAGTAAAACAAGTTAGGCCAACAATTAAATATGCTGAGTTGTATAGGTCAACAAGTAGGTCTCAATGCCCTAGGGGAAACCAAAGAAACTGGAACAATCTTAAGTCCCAACAACTAGGCAATGAGTTTGTTATGTACAATAAGGCTTGCTATGTTTGTGGTAGCTTTGATCACTTACAGGCTTTTTGCAACAACCATCAAGGGAAAAGGATGGTTAATGGGAATACAAGGGTGAATAGGAATACTAATGCTAGGGTGAACATACACTGTTTTTCAAGAAATACTCACCCTAAAGTTAACAATAATATGACTCCCAGAGCAGTTTTGATGAAGTATGGCATCAAACCTTTTAGTACTGCTAGACTAATTCAGACAGTTTACCCCAAACAAACAGTTTCAAGTGCTAGACCAATAACATGTTTTACAAAAACAACACAACAAACTATCAACAGGACTCTTTATAAGAAAGCAGTGTTTCATAACAAAATTTGGAATCAAAAAATTAAAACTGCTAGGCCAAGAAACACTGCTAGGGCAAATGGGAAAAATGTTGTTAAGGCCTCAACATGTTGGGTATGGAGACCTATCAAACCCAATGGTGCATCAATAACAATGAAGAAATATGATTACATTGATGCATGAGGCAGATCCAAGTCAGTAATGGCTTGAGTCCCCAAAGGAAACTAATTTCCTTTATTGTATGTGCAGGGACATCCACAACATGATGATGAAGAAGATCAAGGATATGCTGATAGTTGATGCTCTAGGCACATGACAGGGAACATGTCATACCTCTCAGATTTTACACCTATGGATGGAGGATATGTTACCTTTGGGGGAGGAATTGGGCAGAATTACTGGTAAAGGTACACTTAAAACCGGTAAACTTGATTTTGAAGATGTGTATTTTGTGTAGGAACTCAAGTATAATCTCTTTAGTATCTCACAAATGTGTGACAAAAAGAACAAAGTTCTTTTTACGGACACTGAATGTCTTGTCCTATCTCCTGACTTTACGCTACTTGATGAAAGTCAAGTACTACTTAAAGTTCCTAGAAAGGGGAATATGTACAGTGTTGACATGAAGAAAATTGTTCCTAAAGAGGCTCTAGCTTGTCTTGTAGCAAAAGCCACATTGGATGAGTCAATGCTTTGGCATAGGAGACTTGGTCATGTTAATTTTAAAACCATAAATAAGATTGTTAAAGATGGTTTGGTAAGAGGTTTGCCTTAAAAACGTTTTGAAAATGACAAAACTTGTGTTGCTTGTCTCAAGGGCAAACAACACAAAGCTTCCTGTAAGCCCAAGACTCAAAACTCTATTACTCAACCATTATTTATGCTTCATATGGACTTGTTTGGTCCTACTTCTGTGAGTAGTATACAACATAAGAAATACTGTCTTGTGGTAACTGATGATTATAGCAGGTTCACATGGGTTTTCTTTCTAGGATCTAAGGATGAAACAAGTAGCATTCTTAAGACTTTTTATAACAGAAATAGAAAACCTAGTTGATAAGAAAGTGAAAATCATCGGGTGTGACAATGAGACAGAATTTAAAAATAGAGTTATGGATGAATTTTGTAGAGAAAAATGTATTAAGAGAGAGTTTAGTGTAGCTAGAACTCCTCAGCAGAATGGGGTTACTGAAAGGAGGAATAGGACACTGATAGAGGCTGCTAGGACCATGTTAGCTGATTCTAAGCTACCCACTACTTTTTGGGCTGAAGCAGTTAATACTGCTTGTTATGTTCGGAACAGGGTTTTAGTGGTCAAATCTCACAACAAGACTTCATATGAACTCTTTAGGGGTAGAACACATGCTTTAGGTTTTCTAAGACCATTTGGATGTCATGTCACTATTCTCAATACCTTAGATTATTTAGGAAAGTTTGATGGAAAGTCAGATGAGGGTTTCTTTCTTGGGTACTCTTTAAACAACAAAGCATTTAGGGTATACAACATAAGAACCAGGAAAGTAGAAGAAAACCTGCATGTTGAGTTTTTAGAGAATAAGTCTAATGTTGCAGGTGAAGGTCCAAAATGGCTGTTTGATCATGATGCTCTAACACAATCTATGAACTATGTACCAGTTATTGCAGGAACAAATTCTAATAATTTTGTAGGTTCAGAAGATAGTGTTGATACAGGTGAACCAAGCATGGAGAAAGAAACTGATCAAGATCACATTCTGATACCAATTTGTAATAATGTTTCTTTACTTGATTCCTCTTCAAAGGATGATGAACCTTCTGATGATGCAAACAAGAAGGGCTCTGAAGATGGAAACAAAGAAAGTGGCATTGAAGAACAAGAGAATCCTGAAGATAGTACAAATGGTGTTTGTACTGCTGAGCCAAATGTTAGTACTGCTGGGCTAAATGATAATACTACTAGCCCACCAGTTACTACTGCTGATGATTTCTCTGAGGATGAAGTGGATCTTAACAACATGCCACCCACTTATCCAGTTCCTACAACTCCACACACAAGAGTTCACAAGAATCACTCCCTTGAAAATGTGATTGGAGATGTACATTCTGGTGTTAAGACAAGAAGACAGATAATGAATTTAGATCAGCAAGGTTTTCTCAGTGCAGTTTATGAAGAGAAAAAGCATGAAGATGCAAATACATGTCTGTTTATATATTTAAGACAAGAAGACAGACAATGAATTCAGATCAGCAAGGTTTTCTCAGTGCAGTTTATGAATAGAAAAAGCATGAAGATGCAAATACATGTCTGTTTGTATGTTTTCTTTCACAAGAAGAACCCAAGAATATCCTTAAGGCCATACAGGGTTCAAGCTGGGTGGAAGCTATGCAAGAGGAGCTTTTACAGTTCAAGATTCAAAAGGTTTGGGTGCTGGTAGATTTGCCTTAGGGTGTGAGGGTTATAGGTACAAAGTGGATTTTCCAAAATAAGAAAGATGAAAGAGGGATAGTGATCCGGAATAAAGCAAGGCTTGTGGCTCAGGGTTACACTCAAGAGGAAGGAATTGATTATGAAGAGGTTTTTGCACCTGTAGCTAGGATTGAAGCTATAAGATTATTCTTAGCTTATGCTTCATTCATGAGGTTTATGGTATATCAGATGGATGTCAAAAGTTCCTTTCTTTATGGTACTATAGAAGAAGAGGTTTATATTTCTCAACCTCCAGGTTTTGAAGATCCCGAACATCCAGACAAGGTATACAAGGTGGTAAAAGCTCTTTATGGCTTGCATCAAGCTCGTAGAGCCTGGTATAGAACTTTAGCTACTTATTTATTGGAAAACGGGTTTCATAGAGGCAAGATAGATCATACCTTATTTATTAAGAAGCAGAAGGGAGATATTTTGCTTGTACAGGTCTATGTAGATGATATCATTTTTGGATCTACAAAGAAGGAGATGTGCATTGAGTTTGAGAAGCTTATGCATGATAAGTTTCAAATGAGTTCAATGGGTGAGCTTACTTTCTTTTTGGGGCTGCAAGTGAAGCAAAAAGCAGAAGTAATATTTATCAGTCAAGATAAATATGTAACTGAAATATTGAGAAAGTTTCAGTTTACAAATGCCAAAGTAGCAAGTACTCCTGTTGATCCAGAGAAACCTTTGCTCAAAGATTCAGATGGTGAAAATGTTGATGTACACACCTACAGGTCCATGATTGGGTCCTTGATGTACCTTACTTTATCAAGACCAGATATTATGTTTGCAGTGTGTGCATGTGCAAGGTTTCAAGTTACACCCAAAGCCTCACATTTAGTTGCTGTGAAGAGAATCTTTAGGTACCTCAAGGGTCAACCTAAATTGGGTCTATGGTATCCTAGAGAATCTCCTTTTGATCTGGTGGCATACTCAGACAGTGACTATGCTGGTGCTAGTTTGGATAGGAAATCAACAACAGGTGGTTGTCAATTCCTAGGTTGCAGGCTGATATCATGGCAATGCAAGAAACAGACTATTGTGGCCACTTCTACAACTTAAGTTGAATATGTGGCTGTTGCTAGTTGTTGTGGTCAAGTTCTATGGATTCAGAATCAGATGCTTGACTATGGGTACAACTTTATGAATACCATGATTTTCATTGACAATAGCAGTACAATTTGTATTATTAAAAATCCAGTTCAACACTCTAAAACAAAATACATAGAGATTAGACATCATTTTATAAGAGACTGCAATGAGAAAAAGCTAGTTCAGGTTGTTAAAATTCACACTGATAACAATTTTGCAGATCTACTTACTAAAGCTTTTGATGTTGGAAGGTTTCAATACTTTGTTGCAAGTATTGGAATGCTTAATCCCTAAAGTTTTTAATCTTGGTGTTTTTGTAAATGAAAAGGATTTGTACAGTTAGTTGTGTCAATTAGTACTGCTATGTATAATTTGTACTGCTAGTGCAAATTAAGTCTGTTGTGATTGAACTGTTAGTCATAATTTATACTGTTATGAAGCAAATGCTTTGCATTGTGTTTTCTTAGTTTTGGACTAACATTTGCAGGTTATGAAGCCAAGAGTATGGTCAGCTTGTGCTGGATGGTAAGTATGTACTGAATGGTCAGTATGTACTGACTGGTCAGTATGTACTGATGGTTACTGCTACTTATATGAAAGCAATATGATTGGAGTTTGCAATGTGTGAGAAGCAACAGTGGTGGAATGTTTGCTGGCATGATTGATTGATGATGGACAGAATTAGGGGATCACTTGACAAAGGTTTTACACCTGAGTTGGGAGATTCTTTAAAATCTCTTTCTTGAAATCTAATTATGATATTTTTGAACATGAATTGATGGCATAGTTAGTCAGATAGTAACTGATCTAACTCACTCTTTACCATTTTATACTTTTATTACTATAATGAGTTAGTCAAAGGACATCTGGTAAAGAGAACAGCAAGCAAAAGTGAATCTAACACATTTGTGTTAGAGGCAACACCTGCCACGAGCTGGAAACCCTGTCAAGAAAGCTCTTTGAATGAGTTTATCTGATCATAGACAGTTTTTAAAACTGAAATTATTGGTTCTCACACAACCAGAGGTTAAATTCAACCAAAATTTGATTAAGTGTCTTCCTTTACACTTGATCCCTTCAAAAGTTTGTGGGCAGTATGGTTTTTAAAAGAAAATTGAGTTTATACTGCCGAGTCAAAGTTTTTCCAAAACTTAGTACTGCTAGGCAAAAGTTAGTACTGCTAGGCAAAACTTTGTACTGCTGGATAGCCGTTTGTACTGTTGAGTCATAACCGCTTTTTGAATATAGCCGTTGAGAAAATTCTGGTCAATTACCTTACTTAAGGGTTTTCTAAATTGAATAATTTTTACTTTTTTATCTACTTTATTCACTTTCTTCAATCTAAAGAAACCTTTTATTGAAGTCGGTCCAATCAAAACCCTAGGCATTCTTTATAACATCTCAATTTGCTTTACTTAACATACTTTATTACACAATCAATCATATCCCAACAGTCAAATCAAACTTTTACTGACAATAATGGTGAATTTGGCTTTTGTCGATAAACACAACATGGTGGCTTTCTTGGAGAAAACAGAGGAAGGTAAAGTCTTCCATGAGATAATAGATTTTCTAAACACTACCCACATCAGGTATGCTTTAACTATCAACCATACTATCTATGTCTCTCAAATCAAACAGTTTTGGCAGACTGTTACTGTCAATACTATTGAGAATGGAGACAAAGAGTTAGCTGCAACAGTTGATGGCAAGACTATCGCTATTACTGAATCATCTGTTAGGAGGCATCTCCATCTAGCAGATGACAAAGGTATTAGTGATTTGCCTAACACTGACATTTTTCAAAACCTTTCCAGAATGGGGTATGACACAACTTCTCAAACATTAACTTTTCAAAAAGGATGTTTTGCCCCACAATGGAAGTTTTTCATACATACCATTCTTCACTGTATGAGTCCAAAGAAAACCTCATAGGAGCAATTCAGTAGTAATATTGCAACTGCTCTCATATGCTTATCAACAAATAGGACTTATAATTTTTCAAAACTGATTTTTGATGGTATGGTCAAAAATGTGGATAGCAAATCCAAGTTTTTAATGTATCCAAGGTTTATCCAAATGATTTTAAATATAAGGAAAGCTTGCTTCTACCTCATAAAACTGTTTATCCAACTCCAACCCTTCCTCAAAAATTATTTAGTAACATGGGGATGGCCTCAAAGGGTTATAAAGGGGTAGAAGTTCCTCTTTTTGATACTATGTTATAGGTACAGGGTGAAGGATCAACTACCTCAGTTGAATCCCAACACACACCCACAAGTTTATCTACATCAGCCTCACAACCCATCTCATCACCATCTAGGAGTACATCTAGAGAGGACTCTAGTGTACCTCAGCATAGAGTTCTTACTTCATCCTTAGTAGCAGATGAGGCTGTCTATGACAGAATAGGAAGGGCTGCCCCTACTGTCTCAGGCTTAGAAGCTGGGCAGGACAGGGGTAACATACATAAGACCCAACCTATGGCAACACCTAATGTATCTAGTCCTCATGGACTTGCTGCAGGTGGTGGAATCCTAAGCCAAATAGAAACTATGGGTGGCTCAGATACTCATCCTTTGGTTGAGCCTGAGTCTTTACCACATGATGCACCTTTCCCAGAAGGTAACACATCTGAAAGTGCTGAGGGCAGTATGAAAATTAAGGAATTGATGGAACTTTGTACCATGTTGACAGACAAGGTGACTGGCTTGGAGGATGATTTAAAGGCAACAAAGAAGTTATTTGGAGGGATTTATACCAATCTTATTTTGAAGGTGAAAAAGTTGCAACAACAAGTCAAGTCTCTCAAGGGAAATAGGAAAGCTCATGTAGTGGAATCTTCAAGTTTTGATGATCAAGACTTAGATGATATGGGTGATGATTCTTCCAAACAGGGAAGGAAGATTGCCAAGATTGATGAAGACCCTAATGTCTCCTTAGTTCAAGAGGGTGCTGACACTCAGGGGAGGCAAGGTGAAGGTATGGGAGAAACTCATGAAGGTACTGCTTCTTTTTAACAAGTTAGTACTGCTGGTGCAGGGGATAGTACTGCTAGGGCATTTTATGTTAGAAGAAGAAGAGTTGACAAGGGAAAAGCTATCATGACAGAGTCTGAGCTATCTAAGAAGGTTAACAAGAAGATTCAAGCTCGGATTGAGTATGATCATGAAGTTGCACAAAGGGTACAAGCTGAAGAGCAAGCCAGAATAGCAGAAGAAGAAAGAATTGCAAAGTTCTTGGTTGAACAAAAGCTCAAAAGTGAAGAAGATGAGAGAACAGCTCAAGAGCAAGCAGACAAAGAACTGACATTAAAGCTACAAGAGGAAGAAAGATCAACTTTTACACCTGAAGAGCAAGAAAGTGCTATTAATGATCTACTTGAAGAGATTAGGAAGAATCAAAGTAAAAAGGTGGCTGCTAAGAAGAAACCTACAACAAAAGCTCAACTTATAAAATACATGAAGGAGTATTTAAAATATCAAGACAGTTGGACTGCTAGTCAACTGAAAGGAAGATCAAATGAAGAGATTGAGGCATTGTACCTTAATGCTTACAAAAAGGTGCAAAGTTTCATTCCAATAAAAAAAATAGAGACTAGCAGAGTTTTTAAGAGAGCAGGTGTGCATTTAGTGTCTGAATCTTCCAAGAAGCAAAAGATTGCAGAAGGTTCTTCTACAGCTGAACAAGAAAAAGAAGAACAAGCAACTGAAGAGGAAGAATAAAAAGCATCGGAGTTATCTGATAAGAGACTTCAGCAAATGATGGTTATCTTTCCAGAAGTTTTGAATGTTGATCCAATACAGGCTAAACATCCAATCATTGGCTGGGAAGTTCACACATATGAGTTTGGAAAGGCATGGAAGATAATCAGAGTTGGTAGACATTCTGAAGTTCACAAGTTTTTTGAAGACATGCTTAAGGCATTTGATAGGGAAGATTTAAATCAGCTTTGGAGTTTGGTTCAAGAGAAGTTCAGGTCAATAGATCCTTCAGAAGACAAAGACAAAGAATTATGGGTCGAATTGAAAAGGTTATATGAACCTGATCCAGAAGATAAGCTATGGAAATTTCAAGCTCATGATCTTGGTACAACATGGAGATTGTATGATACATGTGGTGTTCACCATGTATCTACAAAAGATGGTGTTGATGTCTACTTGCTAATTGAAAAGGATTACCCTTTGAGAGCTGGTATTTTATTTGTGATGTTGGCTGCAAAACTTAGAGTTGATGAAGAGTCAGACATGGCAAGGGAATTACTGAGAAAGTTTCATCAGCAGGCAGAAGAGATGAAGACTATAAGACAAAGAAGATAGAGTGTTTGAAAGAATCCTCACAAGACAATGATTTAATTCAGAAACTTGATGATTTAGGGTAAATCACAAGTTTAAGGGACGATTGTTAGGAATTAAATATTCAAGCATTTGGTTTTGTCAAAGAAGAGTTAGTACTGCTAAAGAATAACACTAACAGTACTAACTGAGTTAGTACTGCTAGTGTAAATATTAGTACAGCCAGGTTTAAAGTTAATGTTGCTGAAGATATAACTAACTGACTGAGTTAGTACTGCTAGTATAAAAGATGATACTGCTAGTTTGCTTGAAGACTAAAGATGATACTGCTTATGAAGACGTGTAAGAAGATAAGTAAAGAATAGATTTTGTATATATCTTATAGAGTTAGACTTATACGTATATTCTACATGTTTAGAATATTATACTTACCTTGTAAAGGACTCCTTGTGCTATAAAAGGAGGTCCTAGGTTAGATGATATTGACGTATGTTTTGTTAAGCTTCAAGGTTGTAAACCCTAGTGATAATCAAGATCACTCATATTATACTTAATAATATTGAAGCGTTTGGTGATATCATTATTCTCATAAACTATTCATACAATAAGTTACTATTACATTGATAAATCTTCTAAGTATCAAGTAGTAGATTCCGCATACTATTTGGTATACATTCAAAGTATCCTCAACATAATTCTCGTGTGTTTAGATCCTCTCAATGGAGAACATAGATTTTGCTTTAGGCTTGATATAAAATATAAATCATGCTTAAAATTTTCTATAAATATTAGATTTCATGCTTAATACTTTAACATAGAGAGTTTGAGACATAACTAGCATTAAGAGTGGAAGTTGATTAGTAAGATACACTAATAGCAAATGTAAAGGTTTTTTTTCCCTCAAAAATGAATCATTGAATAATAGTCAAAAGTTTTGCTAAAAAAAAGAATAATAGTCAAAAGTTCATGTAATCATTGTATGCTGGCATCAAAACATAAACTAAACCACAAATCAAGATCGAGATTCAGTTTTTAACGATTTAGTAGGGAGGATTACCAACTAAACAATACACAATATTTCAATACACAAAAGATTATTTTCAATGAGATAATAATATATAACAAATACAGAAACAAAAGATCAAGATGATCTGAGAGAGTAATCAAGAATCGAGAAAGTATATGAGATTTATGAGATAATGAGAGAAGTTATAATAACCCTAGCCGGTTATTATTTTTATATTGCCCGTCTAGATGATACAAAACTAGTCCTCTATCTTTGATAAGCTTAGCACTCCAAACTTAAACTTTTGAGCCATGTCCAGTCCCTCAACTTTATTAATCCAGAAAACAACCAACAAAACTAGAAACAAAGAATAAGCAAATGAAATAAGAATGTTTAGTACAGATCAAAGCTTGTTTTAGCTTATTTGAACATCCCCCTTGATCTGATCACTAAACATATCAAACATTCCTAGTTTGAACGGTTTACAAAACTGGTTTTATAAATCAAACCGCTCTGATACCACTTGTTGTACCCTTTACAAGGCTAGCTTTAACTAGAGAGTTAACTAACCAAGTTCCATACTTGTTTGTGATGTAATATTAAGAAAAACTTTAGAATGATATTGTTAGCTTTAATAGAAAGTGATGGTCATTTACGTATTTATAACTTTGTAATGTGTCGTAGAACATGTAATAGAATAGTCAAAGGGCTCATGGATTGGACTAAGCTAATCGGTTAGAAGTTAAGCTAAGCTAGTCCATTTAATGTAAGTTGTAATACTTGTCCAATCCGTGTTATGTCGAGCCCATAGAAAGCCCATGAGGCTCGTTTGTTTTGTACTACAAAAAAAACTCACCACCTCATTTGGAAGGTGGACGTGTGTGTGTGCTTGTGATTGTGTTTGAGTGTGTAGTGTGTGTGTTTCTATTGATAAAGATATTCTCTTCATATTACTCTTTCTCTCTTTAATATATACACGACATACATACATACTTATATCTCAAGTCACCATACGATCCATAAGTGCCATTCATATTTGCTTAATATATTGTGTGATATAGTTAGATCTAAGGTCCTACAAGTGGTATCAATCGCCTAACAACTATTTAGGATTGTTTGTGTCTCGTTTTTTGATCAAAGTTTAGCAAAAAGTTGCGTTTTCTCTATAAAAACATTAGCTTTTTGTCCAAAATCTTTTGTTTTTACGTTTTCTAGGTTAAAGTTGTTGTCTTTCTTATAGATCTACTTCTTATTAGTGAGTGTTGGCAAAAAATCGAATAAAAAACATCATAAAACTTGTTTTGTATCGATTTATAAAGGTTTGGATACTTATCGAAATTCCTCAAATTTGGTTATAAACGTTAAAGGTCTAAACTTTATTGTTATTTAAGTGTTTTTGGTCAAGAGAAACTGTTTAGAAGTTCATTTTTTGCCGTAATATTGATCTCTAAAAAATCAGTTAATCCATCGGAATTGAAATTTTGAGGGTTTATTGGAATTGGATTTTTAAGGGTTTATCAGAATTGGCTTATCGAAATTGGATTCATCGGAATTAGTCATCGGAATTCATCAAGAACACGTTTACTTCACGATCCAACGATTACTCAGTATTCCCTTGCTTGTATAAGTGTGCGGAATACTTCGACTAAGGAAATATCTTCTAATTTGTACAAATTAGATAGATTATATCGAAATTGCTAATTTCATCGAAATTGCAAAATTTCATCGAAATTGCAAACTTTCCTTGAAATTGTAAATTTCATCGAAATTGCAAAGTTCATCGAAATTGCATTTTCATCGGAATTGTAATTTTCATCGGAATTGCAACTTTCAACTTTCAGCGGAATTACAAGGATTTATCGAAATTGGACAAAGTGAATAGTATTCATCAGAATTCAACCAAATCCATTGAAATTGAACCATATCTATCGGAATTGAACCTTCAAAGTTGACTTTTTATGACAAAACTTCAAACGGCTATAACTTTTGAACCGTAAGCCCATAACCTATCAGTAATGGTTTCTCTAATGTTGGTAGGATTAAGAGCTGCAAGATTGGTCGAGAGTGTGGTAATGGACTTTTTGACATTGTTGGAAGCAGCAACCATCTCATTGACCTTACTCTAAAGAACTAGGACTTGAGCTCTGATTAAATTATCAATATAGCTATGGAGAAGGGAGACGTTGTCAGTTTGAAACTTGTGAAGTTGATCATTGGATGTGATGACAGCATCAAGAGCTTTATCAAAAGTTTCAAAGAACTTTCTAGTTTCATTATGCATCTTTTTGACTCGATGATGAAGTTTAGCATATGAAGCTGCACTTTCCCAATGTCGTTGTTCAGCTGATTCATCCCAGGAATCGAGGATGAAGTATGCCTGATGTTCCAAGTGCTGAGCAAGGGCTGTTTGAGTACATTAGTAATTTGTCTTCTAGAGCTTTCAGGAGGAGGAGAAGCTGAATGAATGTGTTGACTGATAAGATCCAATTGTGAGGAAGGCACTGTTGGAGACTGAGGAGCCATGGTCTTATCATCAACTTCAAATGTAAATGGTTCCTCCTCATCAAACTGTTCGAATGAGATGGGTTCATCCTCATCTTTTTCAATAGCAACCTGAAAATCAGCAAGATAAATAATGTGCCCCTCAGGTCCTGACTGTTGTACAGCGCAACCTTCTTGGGGGATGGTTAGAAGTAATTGTTGATGGATCCCCATCTCATTTGGTTTGTCTAGACCTTCTGAGGATGTAGGATCCTGGTCAACTCCCTCAGGAAAATGTTGTGATTGACGAATGCCTTCATAAGGATGTAAGTGGGTGTGGGTCCCCTTCTCGGAGAAGTAGTGCTGCCTCTCTAAGGATATAGGACCCTGTACTCCCTGAGAACCAAGCTGTGATGGACTTGGAAGGTGAACAGGATGTGATTTGGTTGCTTTTGCTGTCTCAGAAGGTTTGTTCTGACCTTCTGAGGATGCAGATGATGGTTTATCAAAGGATACTGGGTGTGATGTACGAGTACCTTCTGTTGACTTTTCTTGTGCTGTTAAGGGTCTAGGGGTGATATGTATCGAAAGCTTTAAATTTATATAACTAGTTCTACCGATTTCTCTTAATTCAAAACACACAGGTAAAAGTATAACCCTCGTTTATAGTAAAGAGTTTTGGTAAGACCAGGTTGTTCCACAGGGACTGAGATTATTCTATATATCGATTAATTACTTAAGATTATTTAGAAAGCATTTGGACAATTATGAAAAAACTAAATGAGATTCAAATATGAGACAAATATGATTACTTTGATAGTGACTATAACTCAGTGAATGATTAATGATAATGATCTTAATGATGGGGTAAGTTCAACCAATGATTAGTTGTTTTCGTCAAAATAACGTTTTCATGGATTAACAAGTTTGATTCAAGACTTATGTTTGCTAGTACTTGAACGAGTGGGTAACAAGCTCAAGAACTAATTGTAATGCAGGAAACTTTGTTGTTTATAACTTAATAAGAGCGAATTTCTCCAACCAATTGATCAAGATACATAGACATATTTCAAAAATTATATAATACCAATTGGTTCTTTTGACCTTCTCCAATTGACAAGTATAATCAAAAGTGATAAACAATGGATAAAGAGTTTAGAACACAACAAGGTTTCAACATAAACAAGAAATCAAATGAGATCATATCACAACCAGTCACTTTATTATATTAACATATGCAAGCAACCGTAAGGAGTTTAGCCTAACATGGCTTTAGTTATCATGCTTACAGTGATTGATTTGTTTGCAATGAGAGACATACTTCCTGAATTAGTTACAATGATTGAGCTACTGTCACTAGTGATCACTATAACAATACCAAGGTAGTACTTCAACGTATTTAGAACTTTGGCTTCACTTGATCACTCCAATTGATGTAATACGAATGGTAAGAGTTAGCAGAGCTTTTGTAATAGTTGGGATGAGAAGGTATGTTGATTGAGATGGATTGAGGCTCTATTTATAGGCTAACTGTGACTGATCATATTTTGAAGTACGCCGCACTTGTACGAAGATCGGCGGGCTTCACTTGCGATACTGGCGGACATGGTTAGTAACACCGGCGGGCTTCAATAGTTTTCTTGGCGCTAAAGGGTCATTAATTGAACTGAAGACCGGCGTACTTTATTCTTGAGATCGCCGTACTTTACGATGCTGACTCAGATTGTATAAGACTTATTACACCTCCCGTAATCGGCGTACATTTAGAGAAAGGTCGGTGTGCTTTTTCACTTTATCAGGCATTTCTTTGCTCTAGCATTGACTTGGCTTAGATGCTTACAATTTATCTTGGTTCTTGAAGTTCTTTTTCGATTGGACCTGAAATGTATTTTCATGCATTTAAGTATCGAAAGTCCATAGAATCTATTAAGAAACTAACAAATAATGCTATATAAAATATGTATAATTTGAGCGTCATCAAATCCCTCTACACTTAGCTATTGCTTGCCCCCAAGCAATGTAAGGGAACAAAATAGATTTAAGATTTGAGAGATTAAACTTGAAGGAGATTTATTTGTTAGTGACAAAGACATTTTAATATCAGGCATCAATAAATAACTAGATCACCTCACACAGGAATTATTTAGATTCACACAATTTCGCTCATAAGGGGTGATTATGTGGGAACACTCAATTTGGACTGACATAAATCATAAAACTACCATATGCTTGTACAAGATACATAAACATAACCGTTGCGGCGTGAGCACCAGACAAATATATCAAAAGAGGGCAGAAATATGGGGTTATTTGGTTAGGAGAATGGAGATAATTCGGATAATTTTTTTTAGAGATATAAGTAGCAAAAATGTCCAGAATTCAGAGTACCACTAGCCACTATCACAACTTTTCCTTCACTTTGCTAGGCATATACTTTTTTCTTGCCTTTATTTTTCACATTATTCGATATTGACTTTTCTTTATATACTTCACTTTACTTTCTTTAACATATCAGTGACTAGCGAGTAGTAAGGACTTTGCTTAGCAATTCTTTGTTTTTTCTCTCATATTGGCGGGTTGATAGAGGTGTTTTTCAGTAACAAGGATAGTTGGATGAAATATCATGAGATAGGTTTAAGGTTGATTTGGGTTGTATATCTTGCCTCTTTATCACATATATCTGTCTATAAATTAAACTCACTATGGTTTAGTAAATGATATACATGCACAAGTTCTAGAGTTAAAATGAATTACTGACATACTCATATAATATGAAACAGGAAGTGCAAAAGATCATACACTTCATAAAAGGCTATGAATATTCTCACAATTTTTGTGGGTTTTAAATGTGCTAGATATGTATTGACTTGCCTTGCTAGAGCATTTTTTACTGAAAATTTCTAATATTAATACCTAAACCTTTGAAAAATTATGTAACAAGCAATAGTGCAGAATTACGCTCGATTTGACCTATTTATCCCCCCTCTATACTTAAATTGAACATTGTCCCTAATGTGTAAGACTGCTAAAATAAGAAATAGGAGAAATCGAGATAAGAGGAATGAAACTTCCCGGGGCTATGTATGGAAGTTGACGCATGACGTTCCCTCTCCTTGCATCCATAACGTATAAAACCTGCAAAAATAAACACAAAAATACACGAAAATATTTTTGGGATTTTTTTTTCACAACCAAATTGCATCCACACTTAAATTAAAGTGTGGTGAAAAAAAATAAAAACTTGAAACCACGGGTTGCCTCTCGAGAAGCGCTTGTTTTTTATAAGAGTCTCTAGCTAGACTCATCTTTTGTTTCTATTACTTTTTGGGGAAAAAAGGAGTGGTTTCCTTTCTTCTTCGTGGTATAACTTTAGTCAATGGCCATTCACTATGAACGTTTTGCCATCACGTCCATATAAATCAACGTACCCAGATTGATAACCATGTTTAACCATATAGGGACCAAGCCATTGTGATATTAGTTTTGGTTTTTTGAATTTATATTTTGAGTGAAACAGGAGTACTTTGTCTCTTTGCTTGAATTCTTTACGGATTCGTAATTTACGATCATTCCAGACTTTGGTTCTTTCTTTGTATAACCGATAATTTTCGTAAGCATGTAAACGAAATTCATCTAACTCGTGGAGTTAAAACATTCATTTCTCTCCAGTAGCTATTAAGTCTGTGTTACAATTCTTAAGTGCCCAATATGCACAATGTTCGACTTCAAATGGAAAATGGCATGTTTTACCATAGATGAGTTTATAAGGTGTGGTTCTAGTGGGTGTTTTATATGCTGTTCGGAAAGCCCACAGAGCATCATCTAACTTTCTTGACCATATAGCCGGATTGTCTTTCACGGTTTTTTCAAGAATTATTTTTAGCGCTCTGTTAGTGTTTTTACTTGTCCACTTGTTTGAGGGTGATATGAAGTAGAGAAGCGATGGTTTACATCATATTTTTTCATTGCTTTCTCCATTAGATGATTACAAAAATGTGTCCCTCTGTCACTAATTAATGCCTTTGGTATTCCGAAATGACATAATAGTTTCTTTAGGAATGTTAGGATAACTCTTGCATCGTTAGTTTGAAGAGCTTGGGCTTCTGCCCATTTTGTGACATAATCGATTGCTACTAGTATGTATTCGAACTTATGGGATTTTGGGAAAGGTTCCATGAAATCTATTCCCCATACGTCAAATATCTCACATAGTTGGATGTAGTTTAAGGGAATTTCATCTCTTTTTGATATATTTCTGATTTTCTGACAAGCTTCACAGAGGCGAACTAGAGTGTGAGCTTCTTTAAATATTGTTGGCCAATAGAAACCGGATTCTAACACTTTCCTGGCCGTAGTGGACGGTCCATAGTGTCCTCCAGTAGGTCCGTGATGACATTCGTCTAGAATGGTTCGAGTTTTGGGTCCTGCCACACATCTTCTTATGATTCCATCAGGACATACTTTGAAAAGGTGTGGTTCTTCCCAAAAGAAGTTTTTTAGATCAGAGAAGAATTTGTTCTTTTGTTGAAAAGTCATCCCTTTTCGTAAGATTTTACCAACCAAATAATTTGCGAAGTCTGCAAACCAAGGTTCATTTTCTAAGTCTATTCCCATCAGTATTTCTTCTGGGAAATTATCATTTATTTCAAACTCATTATCATCATCTTCTTGTTTTTCAATTCTTGATAGATGATCTGCTGCAACGTTTTTAACACCTTTTTTATCTTTAATCTCTATATCGAATTCTTGAAAGAGCAAAACCCATCGTATGAGACGAGGTTTGGCATCTAGCTTCTTAAAGAGATATTTTAAGGCTATATGATCCGTATAAACAATTGTTTCGGACAGAACAAGGTATGATCGAAATTTATCAAATGCGAATACAACAGCCATAGGTTCTTTTTCTGTGACTGTGTAATTTTGTTGAGTTGCATTTAATGTTTTACTTGCAAAGTATATCGGGTGAAAATGGTTTCCATTTCATTGACCAAGTACGGCCCCAACGGCACTATCACTTGCATCACACATTAACTGAAATGGAAGATTCCAATTTGGGCTTGCGATAATGGGTTTGCATGTAAGGTTTTCTTTCAATATTTCAAATGCCGTAAGACATTCTTCATTGAATTCGAATGGAACATCTTTTTCAAGAAGTTTAGTTAGAGGTTTAGTGATTTTGGAAAAATCCTTAATGAATCGTCGGTAAAAACCGGCATGCCCTAAAAAACTTCTAATACTTTGATATTAGTAGGAGGTGGAAGTTTGGATATGACCTCGATTTTTGCTTTGTCAACTTCTAGTCCTAATCCCGACACTTTTTGTCCGAGCACAATTCCTTCTTTAACCATGAAGTGACATTTTTCCCAATTTAGAATTAAATTTGCTTCTTCACATCGCTTGAGCATTTTGCTTAAGTTGAAAAGACAACTTTTAAATGAATTTCCAAAAACAGAAAAATCGTCCATGAAGACTTTTATGGATTCTTCAATCATGTCATGGAATATAGCAATCATGTATCTTTAAAAGGTAGCAGGTGCATTGCATAAGCCAAAAGGCATTCGTCGATAAGCATACGTCCCGAAAGGACATGTGAATGTTGTTTTTTCTTGATCTAGAGGATCGATTGGAATGTGAAAATATCCAGAAAAACCATCGAGGAAACAAAAGTATTCATTTCATGCGAGTCTTTCTTACATTTGATCCATGAAAGGTAGGGGAAAATGATCTTTGGTGGTAGCCTCATTGAGCTTTCGGTAGTCTATACAAACACGCCAACCAATGATGGTTCTGGTTGGAACTAGTTCATCTTTTTCATTTGTAACCACGGTGATACCACCTTTCTTTGGCACACAATGAATAGGACTAACCCACGGGCTATCAGCAATTGGGTATATTATTCCTACATCGAGGAGTTTTGTTACTTCATTTTTACTACTTTTTGCATATTAGGATTGATTTTCTTTGTTTTTGAACAACTGTTTTCTTGTCCTCAAGCATTTGAATTTTATGTTTGCAAAATGAAGGACAAATTCCAGGAATGCCTGAGGTTTTCCAGGCAAAGGCTCATTTATGATTTTTGAGAACAGTGAGTAGGTCTGCTTTATTTTTGTCTGAGAGTTCGGATGATATGATAACAGGAAGTAAAGACATTCCTTCTAGAAATGCATATTCGAGATGTTTAGGAAGTGGTTTGATTTCAAGATCAGTAGGCGGTTCTTCTAGAGATTTTTTTAACTTTATGATCTGTATCGAATGTAATTCTTTCAAATATTATTTCTTCTTCATCATCTGTTTCAATTTCTTTGATATTCATGGCTATGAATTCGTCAAACTCTACATAGAGTTTTTCTTCAAGAATTGTTCCTTTGATGGTATGGAGAATTTCAATCCCTTCGTTAAGCAAAATGTCAAAATCTTCTTCAAGAATTTCGTCAATCACATCAATGCTAAAACAGGTGTCATCATTAGAGTAGGAATATTTCATGGCTGAATCGATTGAAAAGGATATTCTATCCTAACCAACTCCATGATTAAGTTTCTTTTGTTTGACACGAAGTATTGCATCAGCAGTGTGCAAGAATGGTCTTCCTAAAATAAGAGGGTCCTTGCTGTCTTCCTCCATTTCTATGATAACAAAATCTACTGGTATAACACCCCCAAATTTTAGTATACGCAGTGGAATAGAGTTGCGGTGTTACTTCAGGTATCACAGTCATAATAATAGAAAACGACAAAAAAGAGAGACGTTTTAGATAAAATAGTTATCATTCATTTATTTAATCAGAGTTTTACTTGGAGAGGTCCCAGCGGGAGTTATCGAAATACATATATATATAGTCTGAATGATAACAAAATGGGCACCCTTTTTATAAGAAAGTCAATAGCCACTCCGTGCCAAGTTGTGCCTTAGTTACCTGATATAAAACATGCTAAAAAGTCAACACAAAGGTTGAGTGAATCCATAGTGTTTGCATAATAATCAGTTGGTTGAACACAAGTTAAGTAGTAGTAAAACAATAATATCGCGGTACAGTATATTGCCCTAAGCCTCATGACACGCAAACCTTAACAGTAGGACATCACAAGAGTGATGTAATTACTAACATAATTAAATGTAGTAACAATGCCCTCGGGTAGGAGCTTGCCAACTTCCTATTTAATCTCAAATAAAGTGCATTTGTCTATCAATTCGGCTAGCATTATAGCTATCTATCCGGCTAGTATAAATGGGCCGTCAACCTCCAATAGATCTATTCACTATATTCGCGTTCACTCGCAAGTGATTAATGGCTCATGATAAGAAGGTCTTTTTAGTGGAAATAGTGTAAGCTTAGGCAATATCAATCAGGATAGCATACAGAAAAATACTTGTGTTCCGGTTTGTAGCATGTATCTCCCCACGAGTTTGGAAAACGTATAAAAGTGGGACTATGAACTCACCTTGGTGTTATAGTAGTCTGATTTGAAAGTAAATCAAGTACGATGAATAAACTGCTCCGACACGCAACCTAGGTGAATATGTCAAGTTTTAGCATTCGAATAACAAATGTCGTGTTGATAGTTAACTCCTGAATGAGACAACATGAAGTCTCTTCAAAAGTTTAATGTTTATCGTATTTTATTTTTAGTGTTTGTTTGATCGTTAATGAATTAGAATTATCTCGTTTATTAGTTTTTATCAAAAACGAGCCAAAAGTATATTTCCCGTAATAATATAAAATGTTACATTTTATACCCTTATAGTTTCAAGTATTGACAGTTTATACCCCTGAACTTTCATATAATGACAACTTATACCCTTCATCTTTTATAAAATGACAACTTATATTCTTCATTTTTATAAATTATCAACTTATACCCTTCATCTTTTATGAAATGACAAGTTATACCCTTTAACTTTCATAAAATGACAACTTTTACCCCTGTAGTTTCAATAGTGACACTTTATACCCTTAAGTATTTGTTGTTTACTATTTCAGCCCTTGTTATCAATATTTACAGCTTTGGCCCAAGAAAACTCCATGTTTCAATATGTTAGAGTTTTCCCCTTTAGGTATTTTAGTCGTTACGTATATGGTCCTTAATTTATTTCAACTACGTTTTAAGTTTAGGAAAAGGTGTGATTTGTTATGGCTTGCTAAATAAGTTGTGGTTAGTTTATAAATAAGCTATGAACAGCTTATTAGCTTATATTTTAGCTTATAGGTTCAAAATAATTAAAAAGGTTGTGTTATTTTATGTGTCGAGACACCAAAAGTAAGCAAGAATATTCACGAGGCCTTTCAATCTTTTTACGACTTTCTTGTTGTTTTATAATCTTTGCTGGGAGCTTATTAAGTTGGCAAAATCCCACAGCTTGAAGCTTTTATCTTATGGTCTAAACAATTCACCAAAGCTGGGTACTTGGGACTATTTCTTGATAAAAAGAAAACAATAAATCTGATTTCCAGGTTCTGATCGACATACAAAGATCATAAAATTTAAGCGTGGCTTATGGGGTTTGACCTGGATCTTGGGGGCTTTAAATAGTATCTTGGGTGGTTATTAAAAGTGCTTAATGGATGGGCTTATAAGCCTTGGCTTATAGTAGAAAATAGGGCTTAAAATGGGTGTTTTAGGGTTTTCTCAAGCTGCGACCAGCCCAAAAGAGACACAGAAAACAAGCGGGATTTGAATATCTTTAGTCCAGGTTTTTGGGGATTTTTAAAGCTTATTAGGAGCTTATTAAATGTGCTTAATATCTCAGCTTATGGTTGTGAGCTTGTGGGTTAAAATTGGACTCCAAAAGGGGTGTTTGGGGTTGTCGACTAGGAACAAAAAAAGAAGAAAAATGCATTTTTGATCTCGACTTTTATGGGCTTATATTTGTAGCTTATCAACATGTAATATGGCTTATCTGGATGTGTTATTTGTGTTTATCAAGGTCTTAAAACTTAAAACAACCTAATAGCTTAATATGGTGTTTATTTTAGCTACTGGTTAAACAATGCATATGAAACTATAAATTTTGCTCTTGGCTTTTCATTCTAACTTATGTAACATCATTCTTAGGTGAATCTAAGACCTATGAAAAGGATTAAAAGGGTTAGAAAGACTTACTCTTGTTGAACTTGACTATAACCAAAATGTGACCAAATGACTCCAAAGTGAAGCAAGGCTTCTTTCCACTCTCCTAGCTCCTTTGGTATGCTTCTCCTAATTCTATTGGATGCTTGTGATTCAGAATGTGGGGGTAAAATCAATGTGTTGTGGTTAGAATAGGGAATGAGAAAAATAGCAGGTTTGTGGGTTGATTTTATAGAAAGAAAAATCCAGGTTTTTCTTGATGATTCTAGGTCTTGGGAAGGTGTGTTATGGGAGGAGGGACAAGGTGAGGTGTCTCATGGGGTTTGTAAGTCTTCATGTGATGTGTAAGAGATCATGAAATGTGGCACCATGATGAACTCAAATAAGTACATTTTATTACTATCATTTATCCTATTTATTTGACTTGTTTTATTATATTATGTATGAGGATTGATACTTAATCATTTACTTTTGTAATTCTCAGGTAAAAACAAGCATTTGGTGAAACTTGGCAATTTTGGACTTATTATGGAGCAAAAAAAGCAAGAAGTTAAGAGTCTACTGAAATGCACAAGATCAAGACTATTCTGCTCCAGATGCGCCGCATCTTGCTTATTACATACGGCGCATCGATATCAAGATTTCACAAGATACGATCCAAGATACAAGAGGACATGCTCCGCATCCAAGAATGAAGATACGCCGCATCTTCTGGCGGTGTACGAATATTCCTGAATATATTAATCTTGGACCCCACGCGAAGTTAAGTCAATGCGCCGCATCTACTTATTAGATGCGCCGCATCTTACCCTCAGACAGAAACTATAAATACCCCAAGACCAGACGAATTTCAGAGCGCATATATTATACGAGGTACGAAGACCACAGAAACCTAAGGCCGAATTCAGACAAATAGGCAGCACAAGACACACCCGAACGAAGATACAAGAGCTGTAAGAAGGTCCTGCATGTATTTAATTCATTAAGTAGTTTTGTTTTATTGTGTTAGTAAACTTTAATTCATCAGGATTGGTGGCTTGTGTAATGTGAGGAGAAAGATTGCACTCCCTTAAAACTGCTTTCCCATCAATTAAAGTTTATATGTTGATGTCTTTGGTTACTACTTATTAGTGCATTGATAACCTCTGTGTTTATTAGTGGCCTGCGCATTTGACTACGGAAGAGAATGTGGCTCCCACGGTTGTTACTAAATTGATCACTTAGGAATAACTTTTAGACATAAGTAATCATTAAGGGATTTCTCGCCGATAAGATTAGGACCAACGAGAAAGGGTTAACTACATACACTTCATATAAAACTATCAATAAAACAAGTGACAATCTACTTAATCATCAGGACAGGTCTTCTTATTGTCTCGAGTATTCATCTGTGTACGTGCATGCCTATCGTTGATTCGTGCTTATTAGTTTAGTTTATTATTTAATTGCAACCAAAATGTGCCAGTCTCTCAGGCTGAACCCCCCTTGCGTTAGATTAGGTTGTATAGCTAATTTAGTATATTAAAATTCTGATTAGAATAACTAGATAATACGTTCCACTCTTAGTGATCAACACTCTACTTACCATTATATTCATACTGACCGGGTACACTGCTCGTTAAGTGTGTGTGTTATTGATAAGTCGGCTAAATATAAATTTAAAACTTGAGTAGGCATTAATACTGCTAAACCGCAACGACACATCGCACGCATCATGAAATGTGGCACCATTAAAACCTTAATTAGGGCTTGACATATTTGACCCATGCATAAGACCAAGGGGACATGAAGATGTGGCCTAATTATCCCCTCATTAGGGTTTAGTTAGATTAGTGCTTTACATATTGTACCATGGGTTTTAGGACTTGTACCCTAAGTTTGATTATTATAAGAAAACTAGGTTTAGGGTTAGTGCATTAGGGTTTTGTATTATGTGCTTTAGAGTGTGTACACTAAGGTTTATAATGTGATTTTTATAAATATTATGTTTTATGCATTAAGGACTTGTACATGTGCTTGAGAGACTTGTACATTTATATTTTATACAAATCATGTACACATTAATTAGGGTTTGTGATTTTGTCACATAAAATCATAGTTTTGTGAAATTAGGGCTTGTAACGGGAAAATAGGGTAAAGCTTAGGTTTTCGTGCTTTAAGGGCTTGTACATAAGTTTTAGGGTTTGCACTTTCGGAGTCCTCAGTGCACTTTAGGGGTCTTTAGTGGACTTTAGGGGTCATTAGTGCACTTTAGAGGTTATTAGTGCATTTTAGGGTTTCCGTGAGAACTTTGATAGGTAGTAAATGTTAAGCTTGAGCGTTTAATGATCGTACGTTAATGAATTAACGTAAAGTGGCAAATAGAAGTTGAAAACTTTGGTACTTGACATATAAAGATGTTTATGTGAAATAAACATGAAGCATGTTGGTGTCTGTCTGCGTGGGAGCACATTTATTGAGGATGTGAGTTACGTCACATTAGTTAGTTGTGGTGATCAGATAAACTGATTACGTTTAATTCTTAAAAAAAATTATACATAGAAAATGGACAAGTATTCTTTATTTAGAATATTATATTAGCTTAGTACAAGGCGAAATTTACCAGTGGTTACATTATCCCCCCGTTGAATGGAATCTCCTCCCGAGATTCAGTCTGTGTGGGTTGAGGTGTTAGGGAAAAGGTGTGGATATTTTTCCCGGATTTGATCTTCTCGTCCCTAGGTGAATTCTGGTCCTCTCTTAGAGTTCCATCTCACCTTAACGATGGGGATACGACTTTGTTTTAATTGTTTGACATTTCTTTTCATGATCTCCACGGGTTCTTCCACAAAACTGAGTTTATCATTGAGTTGAAGTTCTTTCATCGGAATGACAAGTGTTTCATCTGACAAACACTTCTTTAGGTTGGAAACGTGAAAGGTAGGGTGTATATTACTGAGCTCTACAGGAAGCTCAAGTCTGTAGGCTACTAGGCCGATTCTCTCAAGAATCTTGAATGACCCGATGTATCTGGGATTCAACTTTCCCCGTTTTCCGTATCTAACCATACCTTTCCATGGTGATACTTTTAACATGACCCTGTCCCCTACTTCAAATTCCTTAGGTTTCCGCCTTACATCTGCGTAGCTCTTTTGCCTATCTCGTGCGGCTTGTAAACGTTGCCAAATTTGTACTATTTTATCAGTGGTTTCCTGAATGATCTCAGGTCCAGTAAGTTGGACTTCTCCGACTTTCGCCCAGCAAACGGGTGACCGGCACTTTCATCCATAAAGTGCTTCAAATGGTGCCGCTTTGATACTAGCATGGTAACTATTGTTGTATGAGAATTCTGCCAAAGGCAAATGTCTATCCCATCCTTTACCAAAATCTATTACACATGCCCGGAGCATATCTTCCAATGTTTGAATAGTTCTTTCGCTTTGTCCGTCGGTCTGTGGATGATAAGCAATGCTCATATCTAGCTGAGTACCCAAGGCTTTCTGAAGCGTTTCCCAAAATCAGGACGTGAAACGAGAATCACGATCCGAGATAATGGAAATTGGTACTCCATGTCGTGAGACTACTTCTTTCAGGTATAATCGTGCGAGACTTTCTATTTCATCTGTCTCCTTGATTGGTAAAAAGTGCGCTAATTTCGTAAGACGATCAACGATGACCCAAATAGTGTCATACCCGCTTGATGTCCTAGGTAACTTGGTGATGAAATCCATGGTTATTCTTTCCCACTTCCGTTCAGGAATCTATGGTTGTGTCAACAAGCCAGACGGCCTTTGATGTTCAGCCTTAACTCGTGCACATGTCAAACATTTACTGACATACTCAGCGATGTCAGCTTCCATGTTTGGCCACCAGTAAAGCTTTTTGAGATCCTGATACATCTTTTCAGAACCTGGGTGGATAAAATACTTTGACTTATGTGATTCATGCATAATCACATTTATTAAGTCACCAAAGAATGGTAACCAACTTCTGTTCTTTATGCAACGAGTTCCATCAGGACGGATTTCAAACGCCTTGTCCATACCCCTTAAATTCTCAGCCTGAATATTTTCTTCTTTCACTGCTTCAGTCTGTGCATTGAGAATTTGAGATGGCAGATCCAAGTTAATGGTCATGACTAAAGCTCTGACTCGAAGAGGCTTAATCCGTTCTTTCCTGCTTAAAGCATCTGCTACAACATTTGCTTTTCCAGGATGATAACGAATTTCACAATCGTAGTCACTTAACAATTCTAACCATTGGCGTTGCCTCATGTTCAATTCTTTCTAATCAAGAATGTGTTGGAGGCTCTTATGATCAGTGAACACGATGCATTTCGTTCTATACAGATAATGTCTCCAAATCTTAAGAGCAAACACCACTGCTCCTAGCTCGAGAGGCATCACTAACTTTTTCACCAGCCAAGAACCTTTTTCACCAAAACAACAGAAGATCACCAAGCAAAGCAAGCCAAAACCCAAGAAGCGTAAGGAGGCATCCACTGCTGACAACGTTCTTGTTCAGGCTAAGAAAGCAAAAAGGGGCGATGTAGAAAAGAAACAGGGATCTAAAAGACAGAGAAAGCTGGTAAATCAATTTGTAGAAGAAGAAGTTCCCCTATCTAAACCAACTCTGCAAGATGAGGAGGATGATTTCCTTCAAAAGACCATGGAAGTTGGTGCAAAAGAATACGTATAGTCAATGGGACAATCTACCAAAGGTGTGACCCTCAGAGAACCTGATACCGGAAGACCTCAACCACAGCCTAAAGTGGAAGGAAATGGAAAAGGGATTGCCACTGTCGAACAGGTTACTCAGACACTTCTGGACATCTCTTCTCCAGCATCAAAGACAACTACCACAAAGTTCATCCTCAAGAAACGCAAATCCGAACCCTCCAAAACCGTTGAATCCTCTGAAGTTGCAAGGGAAAAGTCTCCGAGTTTAGAACTCAATCTAGATTCTAGTGATACCGAATCCGAAGAGCTGGCAACTGAGGAGAAGAATGTTGGGATGAATGTGACACATACTAAAGACGTTGCAGAACCTGAGCCCGACAAAGCTGAGAGGGAGATTTAAATTCTAGAAGAGGCAGTCACATCAGATCCTCCACTTGAAACACTGCATAATGAGTTCGTATCAACGACATACCCAGGTGTTCAAGAAAATCTAAAGCTACGAACCAATGATCAGTCTCATTTGGAGGAACCCACCAGCTCAACGGGTACTTTGTCATATCTCAAGATTCTGGAACATGACCCTACATTTGGGGATCAGTTTATTTCTGACAAGCCTGCTGATGCGGAAACTGAGAAGCCAAATGATGAGAAAGAGGTGGTGTCAATGGTGTCCGTCACTATAGAGCAAGACACTTCTGCAGTCCCTACAATGACAATACCGACTCCAACTGCAACAACAACCGCAACAACTCCCTCTGCTGCAACGACTACCATGACAACAACCACAACTACAAGTGCAATTCCACCAACTCCACCCTCTAACGAAAGCCTCGAATCACAACTTGCTGAAGCTCTCAAACGTATTGCTGATCTGGAAGGTCATAATCTACCTCAGATTGTCAAACATCACGGCTCTCGGTTATCCAAGCTGGAAAATCTCAACATTGACGAAAAGGTAAAGACTGCTGTCGATGAACAAGTAGCAGAAGCCGTGAGTCAGGCAATGGAAGCTCCGCTGAGAGCATGCTTCAGAGATCTTCCCACCACTGATATGAAGGAGATCCTCCTACAGAGAATGTATGAGACAAATCTTGACCAAGGTCATGAAGAACACAGAAGGTTATACGAAGCGTTGGAAATATCAATTGGCCGTGATAATTCTGACCAACTCATGAAGGACATGGCTGAAACACGTAGAAAGAAGAAGAAGAGCCAGGACAAACCCAAACCACCATCTGGGTCTCCACCACATCCACCTCCTCCTCCTCCTCCTCCATTAGGAGCATCTGGAGCTGCAGGCTCATCTGGAGCATCAGGATCACATCAAACATAACCACCACCTCGTCCTCCTTCATCATCTACCAAGCAAGATCAGACAAAACAATCTACTGGTCCAAGCTCATCGAAGAAAGCTGAGTCTACTGCATACGCTGCTTGGACGACTATTGACACTAGATTCATGCCTTCTGTCTCGTCAATTCCCAAAGATCTTATTATGAATGAAGAATCAGCTATCAACGATCAAGATTCTTATTCTGATGATGATGAAGACACTGCAAATGCTTATATTCCCAAGGTTAATCTAAAGAAAGATTGGTGGAAGTCTTTCTCAGAGGATGACAAGTCAGCAACTCCTGAGATCACTCCTACAGATGAGATGATGAAGACATGGTGGAAGCCCACATCCGAAGATGACAGACCTCCAACACCTGAACCAGCTTGGTCTATCCCTTCATCTGATCCGCATGCTCCTGATAGCAACTGGGCTGATGCTATTGTGTCCAGCTATGTGCCTCCTCCGGAAAACTCACTGCTTGCACAGACTGGAGACATGGGAACATTTATAGACTGGTACTGTAAGAAGCAAGGAATCACCAAACTGACACCTAAGGACTTGGAAGGGCCAGCGTATGAAATTGTCAAAGCCTTTCATCTTGATGTGGTTCATCTTCAGTTCCAGATGGAAGAATGCCACAAGCTTTTGACTGATCAGGTTGACGAGGGAATTCTCAAGTACAATGTCAGCAAACCACTTCCTCTGGGTGGTCCACCTGGACAGGTCACCATCCAAACAGACTTCTTCTTCAACAAAGATCTGGAGTATCTCAGGTTTGGCAGCAAGGAGCATAAACAAGCGTTGTCAATTACTAAGATGAAAGCTGCATATTATCCAGACATCGGGTTAGAGCAAATGGTACCAGATCAGATGTGGATTGAAGAAGAATGCAAGTATGACATATCGGCTTCGTATGGTATATCGCACTGGTGGTTCAAGAGATAACAGTTCTACATTTGTTGAATCTCGTGCAAGTTAGGTTGTGGTTGTATTGGCTTCTCAATATATGGCTACGACTACCTGAAGAAGATCGTCCTTCGCCGAGCTGATCTCAAAGAGCATATCATTGCAGAAAGTGACTTCAAACACTTGCACCCTAGTGACTTTGAAGATCTGTACCTGCTGAATCTTCAAGGCAAGCTGCACCACCTATCACCTCATGAAAAGAAGACTCTTGCCACTGCCGTCAATCTATGGACCAGGGGCTTAGTTATCAGACAACGGGTAGGGGACTTTCAGCTTGGGATTGAGAGTTACCAGACTAAACTCAACCTCACGAGGCCTCGATGGGAAGCAAATGACATGGAATTCAAGCACGACTACATGGTTCTTGAGTCTCCAAAGGCTGTGGTGTTCAGAGATAGGTATGAGGTTCAGATGATCATGCGGTTCGATGAAATCCACAAGTTCAGTGATGGCACTCTATAGTAGATTGAAGAAGTACTAGACTACAGGGTCAAAGAGTACAAGATAAACAAGGAAAATCCAGGGCGGCATACTATGTTTTGGACAAAGAAAGATCTGGATATGAACAATGAGTTCATTCGTGCCATTCGAAAATTATTGATGATAAGGAGGATCTTTCGCAGTCTGGAAAGTTATGTTGGTGGACGTGTTCGAGAGGGCGATTACAGGCTTCTACAGAGAACCGAATGAGAATATCTTCTCTGTAATAATTAGTCCTCTTTTGTTGTGGTGTCATTACATTATGTTGTGAACTTTGTACTGTTTAAGTAGTAATAAACACATGCTTTGTGTGTCATCCTTACCTCCCTCACTTGTTGAGGGGGAGCAGTATGAGGTACGTTTCAGTGCCTCATTCCTGATAAAAGAAGCGAAAGCTTCTTACTTTTGAGTAGAATCAATCCAAACCTTTTCAAACGATCTTTACTAATTCTGCTCAAAAGAACAAGGGGAGTATTTGAAACTGTTTGTACAAACCAATACAATCTTGTGAGACTCTTCCTGAAAACCTCAAAAAGCATATTTTAATCAAAGCTTTTCAAAAACAACATCAATATGCTATTTTTGAGGGGGAGAAAAATATAAATGGTGATTAAAATATAACTAAGTTGAAATGGCATCTCATGTGAGCGTGACTTAGACTTCACCAATGAATTGACGAAGCGAAACTAACTGTCATTAATCGAAAGGACTTATCCTGGCCGGGTAATAATTTCAAGCTAGTCTAACTAGTGATGTAAGCGTGTCTCGAAGAGGACTTGTCTGAGTAGAGTGTATCATTTTGAGAAACTTTCTGTGGACTTGACCAGGCGGGTAATAATTTCAAGCTAGTCTAACTAGTGATGTAAACGTGTCTCGAATCGGTCATGTTCACTGAAAGTGGATCAATTCAAAAAGTGCGAACTCTACCCAACCTGTGCAAATTTATAATAAAATCATCTGAGCACATGTTAAGGGGGAGTATTTTAAAAATTCAAAACTCTCAAAGTGTTAGCAAAATGTGTTTCATAACAATAAACACTTTGAGAAATTTTTCAAAGATTTGGTTAACGGCAACATAGGATAGTCATGAAGTTATAAGGTGGCTAAGGTTAGGAAAACCGTCCTATGATCCGCCAGAGCCGAAGGGATCTACCCAAGGACAATACCGAATAGTTAGTATTAGAAAGTCCTTAGGTATGATTATGAAAAAGGAGTGATATGAGAAAGGAGAAAGAAGGGGTTGAAGAATTAAAAAGAAATGTAATGAGAAAGGGTGAAAAGAAATAGCCCTCCAATTATTCAACCTTAGGGCAGAAACCGGGTTCAATTCATATGCTACTGATTGTTACTAAGGTGACACCGGTATTGAAGACAAGACATCATGGACCCAGTGACGCACTGCACTAAACCTTCTAACCACTCAAGTTCTCTTAAAAGGACTTGTTTCATTCTCACGGGGAACCCTGCATAATCTATCGACCGCTCATTACGAGTCATGTTGATATTGAAATAGGAGACACTGCTCAAGTCTCCGACTACCAAAAATGCACTTATCGAGTCTAGAGCCACGAGATGTATCATAAGATCTCATAGGAACACATGTTACTTCTACACTGGTTGTTCAACATTAAGGACACCAGTTGTAAACTATGAGTCCTACGCAGACCTTAGCAATCTGCCAGAACATTTATGAGGGAATTTACAAATGTAATTCTCAGTGATTGAATGGAAATTCCTGTCAGGGTCAACATCAAACAGCCCTGAAAGCAGGTCACTTCGGTAATTCCTTGTGGATTACGCTTAGTGGTCACGGCGGTTTCAAATGGTCTACAGTCGTGGAGTGAACTCCAGTGACTCACCTAATCATTGATGTACTTCGGTAGATCTTGTAAGCCCTCTCGGGGGTATCCGATTTAGGAACAGCCTTGGCAAGGATTCGAGAAAGTTTTCACACTATGCTATTAACAATCTCGAAATCCAAACCTATAAGTGCCAGATGTTTTATTGCTAACTATTGTTTACAGGAATCCCTAGCGGTTGCAGCGGTGTACCGAAAAGATGCCGATTCATCTCCCCATGCTCACACTTCATAATAATAATCAAAGAAATCATGATTATTGAAAGACCTTCTACACTGCTTTCGCTACTCTAATGCTGAATATGATGATCCAGAAAAGTGTGAGCATGCCGGTCCAATGATCACTTTATCACAAGGATGCAACAGTACAAAGAGTATGACACACAAACTACTAAAACTGGTGATCACAATGAATTCTCAACGATCACACTTACCAAAGGAACATTCATCAGAAGATCACGACTTAAAGTACAAAGCTTATCAATCATGAAGAATCAAAGGCTACGAGCTAGGAAATTTAGTTCATTAGAATGCTAGGATTCAAATTGTAATTTTCGGGGTGACCTCCCTTAGGGGTAGATTGTTAGGAATATAAATATTCATATGGAAGACTCGGTCACCTCGATTATCTATTAGCATTAAGTTAGCTCGTAGGCTTATTAGTATTAGTTTAGTTATCGTAATACTAGTTTAGTTATAGTAGTATTAGTGGAGTTGGGTCGGGTCTTTACCCACTGTCAGCTCACTCCACAGCCCATGTGGGGCGTTTTATGTGTAATTATAAATACCCTTTTCCATACAAGGGAAAGGGTTGGATGTTCATTTTATTCTTAATCATTCAACTTCATTTTCTCTCACTAGAATATCCCACTTTCTCTCTCTAGATTCGGCTCAAACATTAATCCGACCTTGTGTTATGATATCAAGTATTCTACAAATTAGAACTAAAAATATAAAGGGGCATTTCATGCTATAGCTACTTGTACCATGGCTTTAAGGTGTTGTACATATAGTTCTAGGAATGTAGGAATCTTAGTTAGGGTCCTTTGTTAGTGTCTTGTTAAGTATAATTAAGTTTAGATATGTTTAATGTAGTATAAATGTAGTTTTTAGTTCCTATGCATTAAGTACTTGTACCATGGGTTTTAGGACTTGTACCCTAAGTTTGAATATTATAAGAAAACTAGGTTTAGGGTTAGTGCATTAGGGTTTTGTATTATGTGCTTTAGAGTGTGTACACTAAGGTTTATAATGTGATTTTTATAAATATTATGTTTTATGCATTAAGGACTTGTACATGTGCTTGAGAGACTTGTACATTTATATTTTATAGAAATCATGTATACATTAATTAGGGTTTGTGATTTTATCACATAAAATCATAGTTTTGTGAAATTAGGGCTTGTAACGGGAAAAATAGGGTAAAGCTTAGGTTTTCGTTCTTTAAGGGCTTGCACATAAGTTTTAGGGTTTCGTACTTTAGGGTTTGCACTTTCGGGGTCCTCAGTGCACTTTAGGGGTCTTCAGTGCACTTGAGGGGTCATTAGTGCACTTTAGGGGTTATTAGTGCACTTTAGGGTTTCCGTGAGAACTTTGATAGGTCGTAAACATTTAGTTTGAGCGTTTAATGATCGTACGTTAATGAATTAATGTAAAGTGGCAAATAGAAGTTGAAAACTTTGGTACTTGACATATAAAGATGTTTATGTGAAATAAACATGAAGCATGTTGGTGTCGGTCTACGTAGGAACACGTTTATTGAGGATGTGAGTTACGTCACATTAATTAGTTGTGGTGTTAAGATAAACTAATTACGTTTAATTCTTTAAAAAAATTATACATAGAAAATGAATAAGTATTCTTTATTTAGAATATTATATTAGCTTAGTACAAGGCGAAATTTACCAGTGGTTACAACTGAGAAAGTGAATTTACCAACATCAACTAGCATATTTTCAGTTATCCCAACAGGATATTGAAAAGATCAGTCTGCTAATCGAACGCTCATCTTAGTAGGTTAAAGAGTTTCTAGAGAGAGCTTGACATAGAGAGAATATGACACAAGGTTTATACTTGCGCCAATATCGGCCAAGGCGTTGCCAGAAAATGTTTTGCCAAAATTACAAGGAATTAGGAAACTTCCTGGGTCTCCTAATTTAGTTGGAACTTTGTTTTGGATTATTGCTGAAGATTCATTACTTAGAAAAGCTACGAAAATATGTTCCAATTTATGATTATTACTTACGAGTTCTTTTAGAAATTTACCATAGTTTGCAATTCTTGCTATGACATCAATAAGTGGAACATTGATTCGAATGCCACGAATCATGTCTAGGAATTTTCTGTATTGAGCTTCCATTTTCTCTTTTCTGAGACGTTGGGGGTATGGAATTTTGGGTTTGTATTGTTTTAAAACCGGTTTTTCGGGTATTGCTTTTGTTTTGAATTTCTTTTGAGGAGCCCGTTCATCTTCTTCATCACTGTCAAGCTCGACAGCTGCTTGTGTTTGACTAGGATTAGGTGGTGGTTCATATGAAGTACCGTTTATAGTGGTTATAGCATTCACATGCTCGTGACGAGCTTGAGGTGGTTGATAAGGTCTAGAGGTACCACCCCTCGGGTTGGGTGTAGTGTTGCTAGGAAGTGATCCAGGAGATCAACCAGCTTGTTTTTCCGCTAATCTGTCAAAATTTTCTTCTAGATTATGGATAGAAGCTTGGTGGTTTCTTGTTGTGGATTCTAACTTCTCTTTGAGATCTGTGAATGTATTTTTAACGAATGTGTTTGTAGATTGTTGCGATTTTTTGAATTCGCTGAGTTGTTTTTGAAGATCTGGTTTTTCGTCAGAATACGATGATCGAGGTTGATCTCGGTTATATTCTGATCTTTCGCCAGTACGCCATTTATCTCAATCTCGATCGCGATTACGATTGTCATCGTAAAAACGAGTCCGTCAAAACGAATGCATAAACTTGGCTTCTTCTTCGCGAAACATGGGCGTATCATCATCATTACAATTTGCGGTTGAATGATTTCCACCACCATTATTGCAGTTCTCATGATTCTCTTTCATTTCTTTATACTGAGCATCCATTTTGAGGGTCATGACATCCATTCGAGCCATAATTTTATCTGTATCAGAATTATTGCTACCTTCATCGGCGAAAGCAACAATTTTGCGAAGAGAGGTTTCTGGTTTTTGATTTTTAGCCCAATCATGTTTGAGTAAGACTTTGTCTTCGAGTAATTGATAAGCTTGATTCGGGGGTTTTTATAAGAATATTCCTCCTGCAGCATTCAAGGCTTCTTGTGTGCTTCGTCAAGTCCATGGTAAAAGATTTTGATTATGTTTCCTTTACTTAGACCGTGTCCATGACAATTCCTGAGCATTTCTTTCATTCATAGCCATGCTTCAGTCAGATTTTCTCGATCTTGCTAAGAAAAAGCATGAATTTCCTCGAGAAGTCGGTCAAATAATGCTGGAGGAAAGAATCGGCTTATGAAACCAGTACGAAGTTCATCCCATGTTGCTATGGTTCCTTCGTCGAGTTCATCTAACCAGGTTTTTGCTTCTCCAGTCAGGGATAATGGAAACATCATTAACCGGACGGCTTCATTTTCGGTTTCTCCATATCTAAACATTTCACAAATTCCAAGGAACTCGTGGATGTGTTTATGAGGATCGGTTTTGTTTCTTCCATCGAATTGATTACCTTTGACGAGGGTTAAATGATTGCCTTTGATGGCGAATTCGTTGGAGGTGTCAGGCAAAGTGATTGTAGCACCAGGGGTAGGAGCAACGGTTCGCTCATTAGCCCACATGGATTCATTATCGGTTTCATCCATTGGATCGTGAAGTTTAATGAATTTTATGAAAAATCGATAAAGAGAAAGATCGTCGATAGCTGGGACTATCTCTTTTGGTGTTTCAGGTCTTAATCTTTTTGTGAGAATGGAACTCTTTTGTTATGTCTACGTCTTCGGTTTATGGTTTGTTCGGGTTCGAATAAAGGACTAGCAAGCTCTGCGTTGGAGGATTGTGTGACCATCCAATACTGGGCTGCTAAGGGTAATAGTAACGAAAAAACCAAAATTCAATTCGGATGAACTAAATTCTTGTTTTCGAGGTGATAAGTGCGGCGTACTTAGTGTAAGTACGGCGTACTTCTAGGAAATTTTTGTTTTTCAAAAAAGAGCTTGATAAGTTTTATTTTTCGGAATTATCTTCTAGGTTATGTTGCAATCTGAATTGGAGATTTGAATCAATTCTGGAATGAAGTTGTAACACTTCCAGGAAAGAGTGTCACGTTTCATAGAACAACGACGTTCTCTAAGGGAAAGTACGCCGTGATTGCACTTGAAAAGCGGCGGAGTTTAGGAAAAAGCGGCAGTTTTGTTGAGACAGAGCAATAATATTCAATCAGTTAAGCACAAATGCAATCCAATTTTACCTAAGATGATTAAATAAGTGATAATAGAAAAAGTGCCAGTCCTCGGCAGCGGCGCCAAAAACTTTGATGTGTCTCGAAAGCTTTAAATTTATATAACTAGTTCTACCGATTTCTCTTAATTCAAAACACACGGGTAAAAGTATAACCCTCATTTATAGTAAAGAGTTTTGGTAAGACCAGGTCATTCCACAGGGACCGAGATTATTCTATATATCGATTAATTACTTAAGATGATTTAGAAAGCGTTTGGACAATTATGGAAAAACTAAATGAGATTCAAATATGAGACAAATATGATTACTTGGATAGTTACTATAACTTAGTGAATGATTAATGATAATGATCTCAATGATGGGGTAAGTTCAACCAATGATTAGTTGTTTTTGTCAAAATAACGTTTTCACGGATTAACAAGTTTGATTCAAGACTTATGCTTGCTAGTACTTGAACGAGTGGGTAACAAGCTCAAGAACTAATTGCAATGCAAGAAACTTTGTTGTTTATAACTTAACAAGAGCGGATTTCTCTAACCAATTGATCAAGATACATAGACATATTTCGAAAATTATATAATACCAATTGGTTCTTTCGACCTTCTCCAATTGACAAGTATAATCAAAAGTGATAAACAATGGATAAAGAGTTTAGAACACATCAAGGTTTCAACATAAACAAGAAATCAAATGAGATCATATCACAACCAGCCACTTTATTATATTAACATATCCAAGCAACCATAAGGAGTTTAGCCTAACATGGCTTTAGTAATCATGCTTACAGTGATTGATTTGTTTTCAATGAGAGACATACTTCCTGAATTAGTTACAATGATTGAGCTACCGTCACTAGCGATCACTATAACAATACCAAGGTAGTACTTCGACGTATTTAGAACTTTGGCTTCACTTGATCACTCCAATTGCTGTAATTCAAATGGTAAGAGTTAGCAGAGCTTTTGTAATAGTTGGGATGAAAGGGTATGTTGATTGAGACATATTGAGGCTCTATTTATAGTCTAACTGTGACTGATCATATTCTTAAGTACGCCGCACTTGTATGAAGATCGGCGGGCTTCTCCTGTGATACCGGCGGACATGGTTAGTAACACCGATGGGCTTCAATAGTTTTCTTGGCGCTAAAGGGTCATTAATTAAACTGAAGACCGGTGCACTTTATTCTTGAGATCACCGTACTTTACGATGCTGACTCAGATTGTATAAGAATTATTAAGCCTCCCGTAACCGGCGTACATTTAAAGAAAGGTCGGCGTGCTTTTTCACTTTATCAGACATTTCTTTGCTCTAGCATCGACTTAGCTTAGATGCTTACAATTTATCTTGGTTCTTGAAGTTCTTTTTCGATTGGACCTGAAATGTATTTTCATGCATTTAAGTATCGAAAGTCCATAGAATCTATTAAGAAACTAACAAATAACGCTATATAAAATATGTATAATTCGAGCGTCATCAAGGGGGTAAAGTCATGTTAAGGCTTGGCTGAACCAAAGAGGAGTGAGAGATCTGTGACTTAGGTCTAGCCACTCACTTGTGTTTCTTGGATTTCTTGGTCACCTCTTCTTCAGTTTCTGGTGGGGACACAGGTGCTTGAGAAATTTGCTCTATGATAAATGGTGTAAGGGTTACAGGGACTGTAGGGTTGGGAATGTTGAAGGCTTTGTCACTTAAGACATCATGGATTGAGCCTTAAGGAATGCCCTCAATGTTAGGTTGAGCATATGCCTCCCCCAGGGAGTGCTCAAGCATCAGAGAGACAAACCTAGAATATGAAACATTCTTAGATCTAGGTTTTGTAGAAAGCTTGCTCACTAGGTCGTAAAAATTATTTTCCCAATATTGAATCTAATTCTAGTCAGTAAGGAAAACACAATTGTTTGTTGGTTTTGATTCAGTTGATCATGACTAGAAATATTCCCACCCAAGACTTTTGTGAGAAACCCAAAAACTATCCTCCATGAGTCATGAAAGAATTTGGTATTGAGGGGTTTAACCTTAACCAAGTCGCATGGTGTAAGGTTGGGGTATCTAGGTGATGATGGGTTCAATTGAGCCAACTCATACCCTACAACTTCATTGGTTGGGTTTGGAGAATAGTAGGTTAAGTAGTCAAGGCCAGTGACTTTTATAAAGTCTTCATATGTGATGGTTAACTCACGTGATCCACCCATGACAATGTATCTTATGAGTTGGGTGTCTTCATCATGTCTAACAACTTTAGCAGTATACCAAAATTCTTTTAGGAGATTTTTGTATATTACTGAAGGTGTTTTTGTGAATGCATTACTTAAAGGACAACGCTTTAAGTATTTGATGATGTGTTTGTAATGTGAGTATTTCTTGGGAAAAGAATACCTGGCTACAACATTTTTGGTTGCAGTGTCAACATTCTGAACTCCATCAAAGGTGATAATGAGAGATGATTTCTTTATGGAGTGTTGAGGAGATGCAGATGAAGATGCCATGATCGATATTTGTAAAAATTTGAGTGCTAAGCAGTTGTTGTGAGTTTTGGTGGTGATGGATTGTTGTGTGTGTGAAGGTGAGAGATTTTATAGTGGGGGGATTTCAAACGGATTTGATAATTTTTGAAGACTTTTGAAATCTGTATCTCCTCCCACTCCCTCACTAGCCGCAATTTTCTCTCACACGAAAGGTAATCATCACAAAAAATTAATTGTTTATTAAGACGTGTGATGACAGTTGGACAGGAGAGGATGTTTTGTGTTCTGAATACATTTATGCGTCAGTCTTTTCAACTTCCCTTTTTAATGCTAGCAGAGCTTTGGATGTTTTAGGAGAGATGGGTCCTTATGGACTGTTGGAAACCTGTGTCAACAGATATCCCTAGTAACTAGGGATGTTTTCTGTCAAAAAAATTCCATTATTTAATGAAATTTTGTTACCAACCAAGTCATTAAATAACAAAATACTTAGAGTATTTAGTAATGTATTTCATGACTTTAGTCAGAGGGTAATGTCTTCAGGGACAAGTTTAACATTTATCAGAGGATTGTAGCTCAAGGTATGAGATTACTTATCAGTTATCATCAGAGGATGATTTAATCAATGTTGATCATTCCATGTTCAACCTTCAACCTTCAACCTGGTGAAGATAGGTTTGTCCAAAGGCTTTGTGAAGATGTCTGCTAATTGATATTCAGTAAGAATGAAGTGAAGCTCAATATCTCTTTTCATGATGTGATCTCTGATGAAGTGATATCGGATATCAATGTGTTTTGTCCTAGAGTATGGGACTGGATTGTTGGAGATTGCTGTTGCACTGGTGTTGTCACAATAGATGGGTACCATTTTGTAATGAATGTCATAATCATATAGTGTCAATTTCCCCCTAATATGCTCATCATTTGTGTCATTTTATTGGAATATATACTCTTATTCGTCTATATTTTATTTTCAGGTTAATAATGAGCATTGGAACGAAGAGACGCGGATTTGGAAGGTTATTAATGAAAATACACAAGAGTATGCTGACCAGAAGAGAGTTACATCGTAAGTCCATTCTCTACTTACACCGTAACAAGGATTTATACTAGAAGAACAAAGTCAACGCTGAACAAGGCTATGGCGTAACTTCTACATAATTTACGCCGTATTTATATCTCCATGACTTAGAAGATTTTCGTTGTCCAAGAAGTTACGACGTAACCACATCTAAGGTTACGGCGTAAACCCGTGTACGAAGGTTTTACGTTCGTAACCTACTTAGAAGTTACGCCGTATATAGTTCTCCAAGAGTTAGAAGAATTTCGTGATCCAAAAAGTTATGACGTAACCATTTGAAAGGTTACGGCGCTAAAGTGGTGTACGAAGGTTCTACGATCGTAACCCATCTTTAGGTTACGTCGTAGTTTCATCACGGAGGATAAGATCGCTCAAGATTCAAAGGTTACGGCGTAACTAACCCTAGAGGTTACGCCGTAACTTAGTCGAGGCTGTAAATACAAGCCCTAATTTACATATCTTTTCACCGCAAAAAAACCAGAGGGCGATTTAGGGCTTCAAGGAGGACGTTATTCAGCAGCATACAAGCCATTTCCAAGGGAGAATTCACGCTTACAAATCATAAGTTTTATTATTTCATATTACATTTGTGTATTTAATTCCATGTCTTCCATTATAATGTTAAACATTGAATTTGCTGCATGTTTTAATATGACCGGCTAAACAACTTTGGTGTTAGCCTAATTATGAAATTGTTATTGCTATGAGTTAGTTTTCTCGTTTTTGTTTCACTTTATATGTATACTTTCTTTGTTTATTCGCGACACCCTTGTTTTGGTAGTATGGATGCTTGGTAATATATAGGACACGGGAGAATTGACAATAGGACCCTAGTGAAGTAGATTGCGAATAGTGGTAAGAATTGACCATAGGACACCCACTATTTCGTGTGAGACTGTACCAAAGAATCACTTATCAAGCGGAAGTGTTGGGAATACGTTTTGTTATTATCAAGTTTCGGTCATTAGAATTGTGTAATAGGTTGCTTAAGTTACTAGAATTATATACTTATGTCATAAGGCTTAACTTTAATATCCATGGGCCTTTTCCTAAGCCCATTTTTGTGTGAAAGGAAGGAAGAGGGTGTGTTGCCCTAGCTTCTTACCCTATATATATCACATGTAAACACTCTTATTAGGAGTTGATTTATTTGATATTCTAGTGAAACCTTTGTAATACCTGAAATTCAGATAACCTGTAAAATGACCAAAATACCCCTGAAATTTTAAATTTTAATTAAATCACATATAAAGTACCAAATTAATTCCAAACTTCTGGCAATGAGTTACATATGAAGTAAAATAATCCTGAGACAACATCTAACATTTGTACATGTCCCAAAAATTTATTACAAACCAAAAATAATTAATTTAATTATTTATTTTATAGTTTAAACTTGGGCAAAATCTTTAAAAAAGTACGCAACTTTACGTGATAACCGGTTTAACGTAGCGAACTAAAATTTTGACCAAATGCACACCTAAACTCCTGAAAATAGCCTTAAAAACGCATAATTTGACTTGCATAGCCGGTTTTCTCCACCTCAGCAGTGTTTTTTTTTTGTTTTTTTTGTTTTTTTTTTTTTTTACAAGTCCTCATGTTTAACCAAACCAAATACTGCTACCCTCAACCACCAACACCACCACAATACTGCTGCCCTGCATCTTCTCTACCAAATTCCATTTATATTTATAAAATCAAGATCCAAACACCACCTCTGTACAAAATTCATATCATCTCTTTTAAAAGGACACACCCTCATTTTTAACCAAACCAACCTCAATCAATCTCACCATCATCCTCTTGTTGATCCATATCTGTTAACACGAACCCTAAACACACATCTCTCGTCTAATCATCAACAATTAACATAAACCGTGGTTCATTCGTGGTTCGTGGGTTTTTGCTACAAATTAAAATGGGTTGTGCACTACGAATTAAACTCTCCTTCAAACACATCTTTTTTGGTTTCTGGATCTCCTTTTGGGTTTTTGCTACGAATTAAAGTAATGAGAGATCAAGATTATATCAAGATTTATGGTTAAAATGTTTTGATTTTTTAATTTGATTTTAGTTTTGGGTGTTGGTTACGGGTTTTAGCGTATTCCGGCCACTTGGAGAATGTCGTGGAGATGGTGGCAGGACTGGTAGGTGGTCCATGGTGGTGGCTGAAAATGGTGAAGACAAAGATGGAAGAGAAGAGGGTGTTTGGATGTGAGATCTATGTATGTGATGTGTATTACTTTAGTGAGATTTATGTACACATGGCTCATATTTGATAAAAAAAAAAAACTGGCAACCGGCTATGCAAGTCATATTATGCGTTTTTAAGGCTATTTTCAGGAGTTTAGGTGTGCATTTGGTCAAAATTTTAGTTCGCTACGTTAAACCGGTTATCACGTAAAGTTGCGTATTTTTTAAAGATTTTGCCCTTTAAACTTTATATAATAAGGATAATATCAAATTTAATTAGGAAAATGGGATCAAATCAAATCTTTTGATTTTTATCTGATTATGACCGACTCCTAAGGCCTTCCCCCTCCTCATCTCTTGGCCTATATCTATTTGTTTAAACCAAATCCATTTATTTCCTAAAAACCCTAACCGAAAAACCCTAAACTCGACAAACTAAAATCGATCCCACCTCTATCCGAATTTCTGGAAGTAATCTAGCATTTTTCTGGTGTTCTTCAAGATCAAATCAAGCTAGTAAAAATAGGTGTTTGGTCACAAGAAGCTAGGTTGATCGCTAGTTCCTTTTTCTTGTCGAATTATCCCATCCGAGAGGTATGAATTTACCACGACTAATTCTTGCGTTCTAAATTCATGTTGGTATTTTTATGGTGTTACTCAGGTCGTATATAACTCATAAAAAAATGATAAACATGAATCATGCAAGCTAAATCAAGCATACGAAATTTAAATAGCTAAAACACACTTAATTCTCAAATATGATTATACGAATTTTCTGGAGTGTGTTCATAATTTTTACGTGTTCTATGATGAATATAAAGGTCTGGAAAAATAGCCTTGTGAATTGTTGAAGCTTAGATTAATTGATCTTGAATTATTTTGTAATCGGATATTAAGGAAAAATCAAGAAAAATTATAAAAACCCTAGTATCGATTTAGGGTTTGGTTTTAAATGATGGAATCTGATTAATAAATGCATATTAATGATTGTATAATGATGGTGTAATGATTTGATGAATTAGGGTTTGGATTTGAGATTTAAAAAGTAAATACGATTAGTGTTAAAATCATAGGGGTGTGTTTTGCCAACCTTGAAACTTGTAGGATATTTTTGTAATGTTATATAAGTCTGTGGGAATGTAGGAAAAATATAACATGAAGGTCCTAAGTGTAAATATTGCAAGAAAAGAATTTAATTGTATTTATAAGGTTCGAATTGTATTTAAATTAAAATAGAGGGACGAAAAGTGTAAATTCTGGAAACTTGAAGTTATTCTGTGTAAATAATGTTATTAAGGGTGTAATGTGTGAATTTGAGTAATTATGGGCATGATATGTAATTATAAGTAAATTATGGTTTAAATTATAAGTTTTATAAAGTTAAGGGACTAAATCTGTAAACTCTGAAACTTGATGGGTCTGATTCGTACCACATATAATTCTGAGGGTATATTCTATAATTTTGGAAAATAAAATGCTTGATGTGTAAATATAAACATGATAGGGATTTAAATTATGAATTATGTAAATATAGGGTTTGTTTTGTAATTAATAAAACTAGAGGGGTGTAAACTGTAGATTGTGAATCTTAAGGGATTAAAGTGTTATTCTGAATAACATGGATATTTAATCAGTAACTTAAAGTATTTTCATGTTAGACCTTTGAATTTGATGAATTTACAATTAAAACCCTAAACGATGAAAACTTGTCATAAATAACCCTAGACTTTTGTAACTTGATAAAATATACCTAAATTCCATAATAATCCTTAAATAAGGACTTAACCTAATCTGTAATGTTAATATCTTGCTAAGTATGGAAATCTGTTAATTATAGAAGTTACTAAATCTGGAAAGCTACTAAAAATAGAAAGTTACTTAAAATGGAACGGTAAACTAAAAATAGTAATCTGAGTTAGAATCCTTTATAATTCCGTCTTCTACTCCTTTAGGTGTAAAGAAGGAGGAGCCCTGATTCTATTCCGTGTTTGTCTTTCTTATTTTGCTTTGCTAATAAGGTACAGATATCCTGCGCTTTTTTTCAGTAAGGGTTTTTCATTCCCTTTTCTTTCAGTTTTTCATTTTCCTTATTAGGATTCCCTATACCATTGTTATGTTCCCTTCTGTTTGTGAACCTTTCATGTGATCTCTTTGTTTTGTGAACCTTCGATGATCTCTTTCATGTTCTGATCTGTTTTACTTCTGAGTTGATGTCCTTATTATAATCCTCTTTGCTTTGAACCTTTTTCATGATTCCCTGTTGTTACGACCCCTGATATAAAAATCTGTTATGCGAAAATCTTTTAATTATGACCTGGAAATGTTTTGAGAAAAATCAGTTATTTTAAAAGAATGATTATGAATGGTGATATGATACTATTTTATATGACAGTTGTTAACTTTTGTGAAAACTAGTTTTAAAGAATGTTTTTATGAAAAACCGTTTTGAAAGATTATTTTATGAAAACTATTCTGAAGGATCATTTTATTGAAAACCGTTATTAAAGGAATGCTTTCAATGAACTTTTGACAGGAATTTCTAAAATGAACTTTTGCAATGAACTCTTAATTATGAACCTTTGATATAATCTTCTGAACCATTTGATATAATCCTTTTAATCTGAACTTAAACTTTGATATAAAACTTAATCTGATAAACTTTGATTTGAACCTTTGACATTTATTTCTAAACTGTTTGACATGAACCTTTTTTGCCATGTACCCTTAAGATATGACTTTTGATTATTTTGATAGTACATCTGACCTTTGACCTACAGTCTGATGTCCGAGCCAATCACTAGGCATGAGGGTTTCATGTCCATGTCATTGACGCACCTTTGACATGACTCTAGGGCAGGAGAGTGATGACCTGTTCCGTCCCTTATTTATTATCTGCTATGGCCATTATATTATGATTATGATTTGTCTGCGGGGGCGTATGGGTGCATCCTAGATTTGATCTGTTCTCTGTTTATGTTATATGTTTACTGTTATTATATCTGGTGACTGATGGTGTGTGCGATACACGTCTTTCACATTGTCTGAGAGCTGATCACTCTACACAGGTTTGTTTTGTTATATTGGTATGCTATGGTATTATCTGTTATCTGGGCTCGTGACGGATTTCTGTTTTTCCCTTATTCTATAACTTTATTGTTTCCTTTTGCTTATTTCTTTTCTTTTGTCCTGATTCCGTTCATTACTCCTTTCGCTTTGACTTTGTATCGGTATGGTCGGTATTCTTGGTTTTCTTTGTGCTGCTATCTGTTACTGCTTTTGGTTATCGTTATATCTGTTCACTGAGCTCTCGTAGCTCAGCCGCATTTCTTTTCCTGCGGCAGGTTTTAGTAGGAAAGCTGGGAATGAGTGGAGAGTGTACCTTGGACTTAGAAGATTGGATAGCTATTCTGGATTAGAGTTGACTAGAAGATAATATATTTTAGAATTAGTGTTTTTGGAAGTTCTCATTTGTAACCTTGTAGATTCAGTATTTCATTTGTAATCCTTTGAGATTTTTGTATTACTGAAGATGTATGTTTTGTTTTGATCTGATGTGAATCCATTATTGTGATATCTTTACCCTTGTGGGTCGGGGTGTATTTGATATTCTACAGAAACCTTTGCCATATTGTTTCTCTTATCATCTAAATCGACCAAGCTCTATCTCTATCTTATTTCTCTCATTCATATACTTGTGTGTTTACAATATGGTGACCTAACAAGTGGTATCAATCGCTAGAAGAAGGTTGCAAGTGTTTTTTTGTGTTGATTTTCGGATAAAAAGTATTTTTCTTTCTCTCGTTATTTTAAGTTTTTGCTCTTTTCTTGTTTATTTCTTGGTTTTTAAAACTCTTTTGCTTACAAACTAGTGTTATAAACCTTTGTGAATAAGCAAGGTTCACACTTTTTGGTTTTATAATTTTTTTTCTTGAAATCGTACTTTTTTTATGTTCTTAAATTTCAAGTAGTCTAAATTTTTAGTAAAATAGTTAAAATTTGCAACTTTCTTATTGCTTGAGTGTTTTTAAGGTTAGAAGTACAAGAAATTTGAGTTTTTAAACGTGTTTTGACTGTCTTTAGAGTTCTTGCATATCAGTCAAAAATTTCGAATTGTCACTTAAACCCTAAAATTTCGAACAACCAAACCCTAAAATTTTGAATAGTCATTCTCGGCATCTTCTTCAGGATTTTGGGATTACTCAGTGTTCTTCTTCCTTGCATAAGTTAGAAAAACACTTCGACTCTTGAAAAACTTTTTGATTTGTACGAATTAGAAAGTACTATTAGAAATTTTAAAATTTCGAATAGTCAGAATTTTGAATAGCTAAAATTTCGAATAGTCAAAATTTCAAATAGCTATAATTTCGAATAGTCTGAATTTCAAATAGCTAAAGTTTCGAATAGTCAAAATTTTGAATAGTTAAAGTTTCTAATAGAGAAATCACAAAATTTCGAATAAGGAAATTTTGAATAAGGACTCAAACTTTCAAACAAGGACTTTCCATATCAGCACTTCATTACACTTCATAACCATCTACAAGATCCATCATCTAAACAAGTTATACAATGTCTCAACCACCTTATTTCAACTACTTTCCTCCGCAGTATTATCATCAACAACAGCAGTATCCTTAACAACAACTATTCATGCAACAAAATCAATTCTATCCACAACAACAGTTCCCTCAACAACAACCATACCAACAACAACCAATGCAATCCTTCCCACTTCCAACAAAATAGCCACACTGGTTTGATCAAATGTGTGAGGCCATCAGCAGCGAACAATCTAGACATGAAGCTGGATCACTTGAAACACCTCCAATGCTCACTCCTGGAAATTATGTTCAATGGCCAAGTCGATTCTTAAGGTTCATAGAACTCAATAAACCTCATGGAAAATATCTAAAAAAGGCTATACTTGAAGGTGCTTTCCAAATGCCAACTACAACGACTCCAGGAGATGCAGCCACTATTCCTCCAAGAGAAGCAACTGTGACCCCTATTCCTGAGACTCAACTTACTGCAGAGCAAATACTTCAACGTGAAGCAAATAAACTTGCAATGTCATATATTCTTCAAGGAATACAAAATCCGATTTTTCGAAGCATTAATGCTCAGAAAACTGCTAAGGATATGTGGGAACACGTTTATCTCTTAATGGAAGGCACTAAACTAAACAAAGAAGACATGGAATCCAAACTTTACCTTGAATATACAATGTTCATGATTGAATCATAGGAGTCACTAGAGTCTTATTACCATCGGTTCACAAACATCATCAATGACTTGGACAGACACAACATTATTTTACCAAGGATTGCAATCAACACTAAGTTTCTCAACTGTCTTGGTCCTAATTGGAAAAAATATGTCATATTTGTTCGTTAAGCCAAAAATCTACACAATGCATCTTATGGGTTGTTGTATGATTATCTGAAGCACAATCAATTTGAAGTTGACAAAGATCGAGCTATTCATGGAAATTATTCACCTTCTACAGCTCCAAATTCATTGGCACTGATAGCTCAATCTCACTTTGCTCTACCTCCACAGTCAAACCATGCTTATGTCCAACAACAACATCACTTTACTTACCCTCAATAAACCCCATCAACCCAACTTATTCCATATGAGTCAACACAACAAACAACTGACAATCAACTAGTCCCCTATGACAACATTGACACCATGTTCTATACAAATACAACCAATGATGAAGACGATGCATTCAACTCTTTGAATGAAGGATTTTTACTCATTGCTCGTGCTTTCAGCAAATTTTCTAACAAATCCAACAATCGTCTCCGCACTTCATCTAACACAAGGAATCAAGCTGTTGTACAAGATGGACGGGTTGAAATACAGAATCGTAACTATGGAAGAACGGGCTCAGGAGGTTATATGGGAAATTCAGGAAATGGACAACGGTTTAATGCAACTGGTGGAAATAGGAACAATGCAGGTGCTCCTCAGAGAAGGGTTGAAATTGTTGAAACTGGGAATACAGAGACTGGGAATACTATGGTTAAGTGCTATAACTGCAATAGGAAAGGTCATCTGGCTAATGCATGTCCCAAACCTAGAGTCAGAGGCAGTGAGTTTCATAAGCAGGCACTACTAAAGAAAACAACTTCATGGCAAATGCATATTCAGATGATGACATGGAAGATTTGGAAGCAAATTCAGCTATGATGCTAATGGCAAACATGCAGGAACTTCACATGAGTGACACAGGCCCAGTGTATGACACTGATGGTCTGTCTCAGGTACCTGATGCAACCACATGTTTGATACGTGAAATTGCATCACCATCTGCATCTGCATCAGACAAGGAGCAAGTTATTATCTCCTCACGAAGATGAACAAATGAACACAGTTGTTACATTTGATGATGATGATCAAATTAACCCAGTTGTTTCATTTGATGATCTAATTGATGACGATAAAAATGATCAAATTGAACAAAATGAACCTTCGCTCAGTTCAGATCCAGAACTCATGACCGTATATTTGAGCACCCAATCCCAATTAAACGCAAAAAAATGTGAGATTGAAAAATGCAATGAAATCAACAGAAAATTAAAAGCAAAAGTTGCATCATTGACTTCGGATCTTGAGTGCTGTAAAATACAACTCACAAATTTTGAAACAAAAGAAAAAACAAGAACAAGGTTTTGAAGTTGCATTTCAAAAAGCTTATGTCAAAGAACAAGATTTACAACATCAAATACGAGAATTAATTGTTTCTAACAGTAAATTGGTTTCTAAATTGGAACAAGAAAAAAGTGAGCTCAAACAACAAGTTGAACATCTCAATTCAAAACTTTTGAAAACAACAACCGAGATGTCCACTTGTCAAGCTAGTTTTTCTGAACACAAACAAAAGTCAAGGAAACAAATTGATTCTTACCTTGATGAAATTGTTGAACTGGAATGCAAATTAAAAGAGTTTCAAAACGTTGTTTACAAAACTGGTGAGTCTATCACAACAATACAAAAGTTCACATTGAAACCAAGTCCCAAAGGTCACGGTTTTGCTCTAGGTGATAATAAACCATGTTTTCTACGCACAGTACTCAAAGAAAATCCAAACTTGTATAGTGCAGACCAATTATTTGATGAATCAATTGTGCGTGTTGTTGTACATAATTGCGAGGAAGAACAGGAATAGGAAGAAGAGAGTTGATCAAAAATGAGCTTTAAAACATATGGTATACCTTTTGATTATTTAAACGTGCCTCATATTTCTGACACCTTCGTTGCTCAAAGAGATAAAACAGAACAACCATGGTTTGTAATGCAAATTCATGAATCTTCTTCTGATGTTGGTCCTGTTAAACCAGTGGCACAAATAAATGGTTCTTTACCAACTTCTGGAGTAATTGCAACATTACCTAAACGATGTATTGTACTTAGGTACTTTTATACGTTTATGGAAGGCATCAACCTTTTAGAACAAGTAATTGAATGTAACTCTGAGATAAAAGTTTCCACTTTTCAATCTGCTTACGAAAAAGAAAAGAGAGAAATTTTTCAAAAACAATTTTCACCATACGTTAAACATTTGCGTCTTTGTGCTACACACTAGGAACATGAACTCCAAACAGAAGTAACATCCATGTTGAATACTTTCAATGCAACAGAAAATTCGATCTCAAAACAAAAACATCGAAACAAAGTTTTACAAAATGAAGTTGATCGACTCTTGGAAGATGTTCTAAGTTCTGATATTATCTCTGTGATTATGAATTCGATTTATGAGTCTTGCAATTCTATGCTTGTTGATGATCACACTGCTAACACTGAAATGTTGAGACACGAAATTGAGACTTTAAAAAAGAAAATGAGAGAATCAGTAAACACAATGATGATGTGCAAAGTAAACTTTCAACATAAAATTTTCAACTTAATCAGAAGCTACAATGGTGTCAAACTCAGTGTCTTGATTTTGAATTAAAATTGCAAAGTCAAAATGAAACGATGTCCTTTCATAACAGTCACACATCCAAAGTTGAGAATCTTGATGATGAAAATGCTGTTTTAAAATGTCAAATTATCAAATATGAAAAGGAAATCGAGCATTTAAAAACAAAGTACAAAACCATTTATGACTCATTGAAAATGACTCGATCTCAGCTTTTGAAGGAAAATGATGAATGTCGCCAAAATCGTAATGACGCCGTTCGCTTAAATAGAGAACTCGATTCAAAAATTCAAAAAAAGAATCACATTATCATTGAACTTAAAAAGAAAATTCAGTTACTAGAAAAAGGAAAGTTTGTTAACAAAAATGTGATTGCACCGAGAATGTAAAAAATGGACACAACACCTAGGCAAACATCCCCTCAGACTACTAATTTGAATCCTTCCACTTCTACAGGAATATTCCCCACTACTAGCGTTAGTAGATCAAAGCGTAAGAGCAATGGACAGAAGAATAGGATCTGGCAACGTAGAAGTGGAAAACTAGAAGCACCAGAAGTAGAAGGTCAACTTAGTAATTTGAATAAAATTCATGTTGCATCTAATTTAGATTCTAATTTGGCAAATTGTAATCGTACTATCAGTGTAACGAATGATGAACCTTTGAATGTTTTGAATGTTAATGCATATTGTGTGTTTTGTCGTAATAGTATGTTATCTGGTGATCATACAAAATGTGTAGCTAACTCCCTTTTAACTCGTAACAAGAAACGTACATCTGGCATTCCCTCTAGGCCCACTATTGCTTCTAAGTCTGTGCTAGAAAAACCTCCAAGAGTAGTTTCTCCAAATGCCTTACATACTCCCATAGTTGCGAATACACCTCCTAAGACAGTGCCATCACCTAGTGAATTCACAAAGAAGAAAGCACGAACTAGTTGGACATGGCAACGTTGGTTACAAAGAAAACCTAGTTTTACATGGCTACCTAAAGTTATTAATAACTATGTTACTAACCCAACAGAACCCACAAATTCTCTGGGTTCTACCCTTACCATCACTCCATCTTCGTCGTCTTCGTGTGATGTAGGTGGTACAAATTGTTCTATGGATTGTTGATAGCGGCTGTACCCGACACATGACAGGAAACCTCAAATTGTTAGTAAACTTTGTTTCAAAGTTCTTTGGCACTGTCAGATTCAGGAATGATCATTTCACTACTATCATGGGCTATGGAGATTACATCAATGGAAACATCGAAATTAGTTGTGTCTATTATGTCGAAGGCCTTTGTCACAACCTTTTCTCCGTCGGTCAATTTTGTGATGGGGTTTGGAAGTAGCATTTCGGGAGAAAACTTGTTTCGTTCGTGACTTACAAGGAAATGATCTAATGTCGGGCACTCGTGGAACCAGTCTTTACATTATCTCAATGTCTGATATGATTGCCTCTTCTCCTATATGTCTGCTCTCCAAAGCACATTCGACAAAATCATGGTTATGGCACAAATGACTTTCTCATTTGAACTTCAAAACCATGATCGAAGTTGCACGTCACAAACTAGTCGATGGTCTTCCAAGGTTTCGATATTCAAAAGATTACTTATGTCTAGCTTATGAACAAGGAAAAAGTACTCGTGCACATTCCCTTGAAAAACAGAACACAATACGGATCACGTTCTTCAACTACTTCATATGGATTTGTGTAGCCCTATGCGTGTTCAAACTATCAACAGTAAACGCTACATTCTAGTAATTGTTGATGACTACTCCAGATGGACTTAGGTCTATTTTCTCCGTAGCAAAGATCAAGCTCCTTCAATGATCATCACCTTTCTCACAAAAATTCAAGTTCAGCTTCGTAATATGGTCAGAAAAGTTAGAACAGACAATGGAACTGAATTCAAGAATCAGACTCTTCGATCTTATTTTGAGAAAGTGGGAATTGAACATCAAACATCCATTGCAAGAAGTCCAGAATAGAATGGGGTTGTCAAAAGACGCAACAGGACGTTAGTGGAAGCTGCAAGAACGATGCTAATCAATGCTGAATTACCGGATTACTTATGGGCAGAAGCTGTATCAACTGCATGTTATACCCAAAACCGTTGTATGATCACCAAACGGCATCACAAAACCCCTTATGAGATTGTTCACAACCGCAAACCGAATATAAAACACTTTCATGTATTTGGTGCTCTTTGTTACCCAAATAATGATCGTGATGATTTTGGAAAGCTCAAAGCAAAGGCAGACATTGGTATCTTCATTGGATATTTTGAGAACTCCAAAGGTTTTCGAATCTGGAATCGTCATACTAGAGAAATTCAGGAGACTATTCATGCTAATTTTGATGAGCTTACAGATATGGCTTCTGAGCACAACAGCTTAGGACCCGCAACCAACCGTCTAAACTTTCCAGATCAATCAGCTGCACCTCTTTCACTTAACCGTAAAGAATTGGAAACCTTGTTTACTCCACTGTTTGATGATTCATTTGAATATCGTGCACCAGATGTATCACCTATTTCCGCTGCACAACCTAATAATATTCCAATACCTGATACACCTGTTCCTACAACAACATCCGTTGCAACAGATGCACCTCCAATTGAATCTCCATCAACAGCAGAACAAACTGCTTCCAACAATGAAAATTCAGCTTAAGATCTACAACAACAATCAGTATCCGAACCTGCAAATTATGACCCAAATGCCTTCTTTAATCCATTTGCACCGACTCCAACTGTTCCTGATATTGTAGAGTCGTCCACACGCAATTTGGACCCGGTTAATTTGCATACGTTCTATCAACACCACCCTTCAACACATCATTGGACTAAGGATCACCCCTTAGTAAATATCATTGGCAATCCCTCAGCTCCAATTATGACAAGACGGAAACTTCACACCAATGCTGAAAACTGTATCTACGTACTCACAGTTTGTCAAGATGAACCCAAAAACATTAAAAAAGCACCGACATACGACAACTGGATTGAGTCAATGCAAGAAGAACTTGACCAATTCTAATGTCTAGAAGTGTGGGACTTAGTTGAAAGACCAGATGGGGTCTATGTCATTGGACTGAAGTGGATTTGGAAAAACAAGTTAGATGCAGAAGGCACAGTGATTTGTAAAAAAGCGCGTCTGGTAGCTAAATGATTCACTCAGCTAGAAGAAATTTATTTTGAAGAGTCTTTTGCTTCAGTGGCTAGGCTTGAGGCTGCCCATATTTTTCTGGCATACGCTGCACACAAGAATATGGTTGTTTATCAAATGGATGTGAAAATAGCATTTCTGAATGGCCAATTATGTGAGGAAGTTTATGTTAGTCAACCAGAGGGATTCGTCGATCCAGATCATCCCAATCATGTGTACAGACTCAAGAAGGCCCTTTACGGACTTAAACAAGCCCCAAAGGCATGGTACTATAAACTAACTGCTTTCTTGCTTGCCAATCCTTTTACTAAAGGTTCAGTGGATCCTACTTTGTTTATTCAAAAACACGGGGAGGACATTTTGATTGTTCAAATCTATGCCGATGACATTATTTTTGCGTCAACAAACAAAAAATATTCAAATGTTTTTGCAAGATTAATGAAACAAAGTTTTGAAATGTCCATGATGGGTAAACTTACGTTCTTCTTAGGACTCCAGGTTCATCAATCACCCCGTGGAATTTTTCTAAGTCAGTCCAAGTATGCTCTTGAGATTTTAAAGAAACATGGCATGACAAGTTGTGATACTTATAACACACCTATGTCTGCATCATCCCCAAAGCTGGATGTTGATTTACATGGTACACCTGTTGACCCTACAAAATACCGAAGTATGATTGGGTTACTCATGTATTTAACAGCCAGCCGTCCAGATATTTTATTTGTTGTATATCTATGCTCTCGTTATCAGTCTCGCCCAACTGAAAGACACCTCTCTGAGGTTAAAAGAATCCTTTGATACATAAAGGGAACCATCTATTTGGGGATCTGGTATCTGAAGGATTTTGGTTTTGAACTAATAGCCTTTTTAGATGCTGATCATGCAGGATGTTTAGACACTCGCAAAAGTACTGCTGGTGGAGTGTAGTTTCTAGAAGACAAACTTGTATCATGGCAGTCAATGAAGCAGGATTGCACTTCACTATCATTAACAGAATCAAAATATGTAGCGATGTCAGCATGCTGTGCTCAAGTCATTTGGATGCGATCACAGCTGATGGACTACGGCTACGTTTACAATAAGATTCCCATGTACTGTGACTCCAAGAGTGCCATTTCCATTTCATGCAACACGGTTCAACATTCGAAGTCAAAACATATCGCACTCTGATATCATTTCATCAAAGAGCATGTTGAAAAGGGTACAAATGAACTGTAATTTGTGAGTACTGAACACTAATTAGCGGACATATTCACCAAATCCTTGCCCCATGCAAGATTTGTGGAATTAGTTCACCAAATTGGTATGCGGTGTTTGCCTCTAGATGATCTGAAAAACTTTCTTAAACACAACAGAGAAAGTCAAACACCAAAACATTTTGTAATATTTTATCAAAAACAAAATACAAAAATATAAAACTTTCAAAAACTACAAAAGGAATCTTCTTTCTCTGTGTACGAACTTCTTATCTTCAAAACTATGTTCCTCAATTAAAACAAATTTTACTTTACATTGTCAAAAAAGAACATGTTCTGAGGGGGATAAAATTTTCACAACATCACGAAGTTTGCACCTTATCTTAAGTCTTCAAGAAAAATTGTTTCTTCATCATTCGGATTAAAAACTCATTTTCAAAAGTTCTATGATCTCTTGAATTAAAATGTGCAAAAAGTTTTCACAAAATGAATGCTAATTCGAGGGGGAGAAAAGAATTTTTTTTGCAATGACCCCAATTAACCATGTTTGGACTTAAAATGGAAAAGTAACTAACCTTTAATGAGTAAATTACATAAAAGTCTTAAACATAGGTAAAAGGACCTTGCATGGAAAATAAAATGGGCTTAGGGACTGCAAGTGTCAAACAGTCAAACTTTACTCTACACTTAGTGACACTAATAAATGTTTCCACAAATTTTCTCAAAAGTATCACACATAATCGAAAACCTCAACAATTCAGACTAACGATTTTTTGATCCTCGATCTTTTTTTCACGATTGTGAGTTTCTAATTTCTTCATGGTTGTTGTCTAATCGTTCCCTAAATATTTCTAATGATTTCTGTTGGGAATAAAATGTTCAAGTCAAAGAGCCTGCTGAATGAAGTATTGAGCCTGCTAGTTGATTTTGAAGAAGTTGAAGATACACTAACAGTACCTTCTGGGTGAGAAGGTACTGCTAGTTGAAGAAGGTACTGCCCAGTTGAATGTCAAGTTGATAGATATTTATTTGTAGATATTTAGTTGTATTATTAGTCTTTGTACAATGTAATACGTTTAGTAGAAGTAGTTCAGTCTTCTATGTTGTGTAGAAGAATATACAGAGTAGTTTACATTGGAAGTTGTAATAAATAGTAGGCTAGAAAAGTCCAAGTATCTTATTTTATTGTGCAACTTGACAACTTGTAATAAGGGGTCCTTATCCTATAAAAGGATCCCTTAGTCACCACCTTTGTAGTATCTCTTTTCCAACTAAGAACTTAGCAATATTCAAAAATAGAACATCTCTCTAGTAACTTAGTTACTGATTCACAAATCCTTAACAAATCAAAGATTCAAGGTTACTTTGCAATCCTGGTGATAGTTAGATCATCCGTATTATTTCATCAATAATATTGAATCGTTTTGTGTTACTAAAGTTGTGTCCTTTGTTCATTACAATTCACGATTGCATGTTTACCACCTTATGTTTCTTTTAAGTGTGTTATAGTAAATTCCGCGTACTAAAGCACATTCATTCCTAAATATCTCAAACACATTATTAAGATTCACATCCCAAGTGTTTGCATAATCCTTCACAAGTGGTATCAGAGCTAGGCTGATATTTACGATTTAAAAGAACAATGGATGTTGAACACATTCAAACCAATGTTGCTGCAAAACTTCCATTACTCAAACAAAATGAGTTTGATATGTGGAGACTGAGGGTAGAGCAATACTTTCAAGTGCAAGACTATGCACTTTGGGAGATTATTGAAGAAGGAAACTCATTCAAACCCACAATCACCACCTCTACAGTAAACGATGCAATAGTAACAAATGTGCAAGTGAACCCAACAAGCGCAGAAGAAAGAATCCAAAAGAGAAATGATCTTAAAGCCAGGAGTATGCTTCTCATGACTATTCCAAATGACCAGCTTTTGTTCTTCAACAAGTACAAATGTGCTAAAACCCTTTTTCAAGCTATTGTGGCTAGAATTGGTGGAAATGATGCCACCAAGAAAACTCAGAAAACTCTCCTCAAACATCAGTTTGAAAACTTTGCAGCCACAACAAATGAGTCTTTGGACAGCATGTTCAATAGACTACAAAAGCTTTCAAGTCAGTTAGCCATTCATCAAGTGATGATATCTCAAGAAGACTTAAACTCAAAATTTCTTAGGAGTTTACCCTCTGAATGGTCCATGCATGTCATTGTCTGGAAAAACAAACCAGATATTGATCAAATGAGTCTTAATGATCTTTACAACAACTTCAAAATAGTAGAGCATGAAGTGAAGAAGACTACTGGTTCAAGCTCAGGAAATATGGCTTTTGTATCATCTCCAAGCACCTCAAGGGTAGTAGATGAAGAAAAAGATGGTAGAGAAGAAGGTACTGCCAACACAAATTTTGGTACTGCCAGTACTTCTAGCAGTACCAAAACAATTCTAGATGAAACAATTGGTTGTGCTTTCCTTACATCACAACACAATGGTTCCATATTGACTTTTGAAGATATTCAAGAGATCAATGATGATGATCTTGAGGAAATGGACATAAAATGGCAACTTTCACTTCTGAGCATAAGGGCTAAGAAATTACTGATGAGGACTGGAAAGAAGATTATCATAAATGGTAATGAGCCTGCTGGGTATGACAAGTCCAAAGTGGAGTGCTACAACTGCCACATGAAGGGTCACTACTCAAGAGAGTGTAGAAGACCAAAGAAGCAGGATGATAAGGGAAGAGGTTTTGAGAAAAAGAACAAGGGAAGCTTTGAGAAGAAAGGAAGCTTTGAGGGAAAGAGCAAGGCTGTGGAAATCACTGAGCCTAAAGCTAAGGTAGCTATTGATGGGATGGGTTTTGATTGGAGCTTTATGGGTGAAGAGGAGTCAACTTCAGATGAAATGGCTTTAATGGCCTTCTCCAATCCTGAGGTACAAATTTCTAAATGTTCTAATACTTGTAAAGTTTTTGAAGAATTACAAACTTTAATAAAACTTTATGATGAACTGAAAGTAGAACAAAGAAACACTCATCAAGACCTAGTTAATCATAAGTGTGGTATGGCCAAACTTGAGAAGCAGATAATCCATTTTAGGGAAAATGAACTCACTTTTTCTGACACTAAAGCCATTCTTAATAGGGAAATATTTTTGAAAGATGCTGAAATAAATATGTTAAGAACTGAGTGTGCTAAAGTGACATTGGCAAAGGATAATATTCAACTAACTGTTACCACTTGGAAAAGAGATACTACAAAGGTGGTGACTAAGGGATCCTTTTATAGGATAAGGACCCCTTATTACAAGTTGTCAAGTTGCACAATAAAATAAGATACTTGGACTTTTTTAGCCTACTATTTATTACAACTTCCAATGTAAACTACTCTGTATATTCTTCTGCACAACATAGAAGACTGAACTACTTCTACTAAACGTATTACATTGTACAAAGACTAATAATACAACTAAATATCTACAAATAAATATCTATCAACTTGACATTCAACTGGGCAGTACCTTCTTCAACTAGCAGTACCTTCTCACCCAGAAGGTACTGTTAGTGTATCTTCAACTTCTTCAAAATCAACTAGCAGGCTCAACTAACTGTTACCACATTGGAAACTGCTTCTGACTGTACTAGAAGCATAGTTGAAAATCAAATGAACAAGAGAATCAAATATGGGATTGGATACAATACTTGTCCACCTCCTTACAGAGGAATCCCTTGTCCCCCAGGATTAGATCTTGCAGAATCAGGTTTACATGAATTTACCAATAAACCGCTAGAGAAACCTGTAGAGAAAAGTGAACCTTTTGAGAATGCTAGTATTGCTTCACTCTCCAACAAAAAGGTGCTCACTGATAAGAGCTCAGATGCTCCAATTATTGAAGATTGGACATCTGATGATGAGGAAAAAGAGACTGTTTCAAACAAAGGAAACAAAGTAGGACCAACCAGTCCTAAAAGTGTAGAGATTAAGACTAAGGCTAAAGCTGTTCTGAAAACAGTTGAATGTTGTACTAAGTGTAATAGCAAACCTAGAGGTAGCCAAAGAAATTGGAACAATCTTAAGTCACACCAACTTGGTGATGATTTTGTTATGTACAATAAGGCTTGCTATTACTGTGGTAGTTTTAATCATACTCATGCTTATTGTAACAATTGGGTTTCTGGGAGTACATCAAGGTCTAAAACAAATGGAACAAACCCCAGAAAAAGTTTTGTTAAATCTAACACACCAAAAGTTAATCATACTGTTAGACCAAATAAGCCTGTTAATTCAAAACCAACTACTAAGGGTGCAAGAAACACTTTCAAACATGCACCAAGAGTTGTGAAAAGTCCCATTGAAAAGAAATCTATGGTAAAAACACAAGATTGGAGACCAAAACCAAAAGGTCCTGCTAGACCAAATGGTACTGCCAAAATTGGTACTGACAGACCAAAGACTACAAAATGGATTAAAAGGGAAAATGTTGTTAAGTCCTCAGCATGTTGGATATGGAGACCACTCCAATCAAAAGGTGCATCAACAATCCTAAAGAGGTTTGATTTCATTGATGCAAGAGGCAAACCCAAGTCAGTTATGGCTTGGGTACCCCAAGGAAACTAATATGTCTATATTTGTGCAGGAACATTCAACTGATATTGCTGATCAAGGATATGTAGATAGTGGATGTTCAAGGCACATGACAGGCAACATGTCTTACCTTACAGACTTCAAAACATTTGATGGAGGATATGTTACCTTTGGGGGAGGAATCAAAGGAAAGATTACTGGTAAAGGTACAATCAAAACCAGTAAATTAGATTTTGAAAATGTGTACTTTGTGAAAGAGCTTCAGTTTAATCTCCTTAGTGTCTCACAAATGTGTGACAAAAAGAACAATGTTCTCTTTACTGACAATGAATGTATGGTTCTTTCTTCTGATTTTAAAATTCCTGATGAAAGTCAGATCCTTCTTAAAATCCCAAAAAGGAACAATATGTACAGTGTTGATTTAAAGAACATTGATCCTAAGGAGAGTTTAACTTGTCTAGTAGTAAAAGCCTCATTAGATGAATCTATGCTTTGGCATAGAAGGCTTGGTCATGTAAACTTTAAAACAATAAATACAATTGCAAAATATGATTTGGTTAGAGGTTTACCCAAAAAGATTTTTCAAAATGACCAAACCTGTGTTGATTGTCTTAAAGGCAAACAACATAGAGCTTCTTGTAAGCCCAAGACCCATAACTCAATTTCTCAAGCTTTATACATGCTTCATATGGATCTTTTTGGTCCTACTAATGTGAGTAGCTTGAATGGTAAAAAATTTTGTCTTGTTGTTACTGATGATTACAGCAGATTTTCTTGGGTTTTCTTTTTAAGATCTAAGCATGAAACTAGTGAGATTCTTAAGTCTTATATAACTGAGGTAGAAAACCAAGTTGATAAGAAAGTGAAAGTAATCAGATGTGACAATGGGACAGAATTTAAGAATAGGGTTATGGATGAATTTTGCAAAGAAAAAGGAATAAAAAGAGAATTTAGTGTAGCTAGAACCCCACAGCAAAATGGAGTAGCAGAAAAGGAAAAATAGAACACTTATAGAGGCTGCTAGAACAATGTTAGTAGACTCTAAGTTGCCTATTTCATTTTGGGCTGAAGCAGTAGGTACTGCTTGTTATGTGCAGAACAGGGTTCTTGTGATTAAACCACATAAAAAGACTCCTTATGAACTTTTCTTTGGTAGAACACCATCTTTAAGTTTTATGAGACCTTTTGGATGTCATGTCACTATTCTCAATACCAAAGATCATTTAGGAAAATTTGAAGGAAAAGCTGATGAAGGCTTCTTGATAGGGTATTCTTTGCAAAGTAAGGCCTATAGAGTGTATAATAGTTGCACTAGGCTAGTGGAAGAAAATTTGCACATAGAGTTTCAAGAGAAACTAGCAAATGTTAAAGGAATTGGGCCAGATTGGATGTTTGACATTGATAGGCTTTCAGAATCTCAAAATTATGTGCCTGTTTCAGGTACAAATACTAATGATAATGCAGGTTTTGAAGACAATGTTGAAACACCTAAAGATCAAGATTACATCTGGATGCCAATTTGGAAAGGATTGGATTTATCTTCAAGTCATGAAGAACCTTCAAATACAACAAATGAAGGTACTGAAGATGATCATGGAACTCAGGGTCAAGAGAATCAAGAAAGTAGTGCAAATGAAAATGGTACTGCTAGTTCACCAGATGGTACTGCCAGTTCACAAGTTGGTACTGCCGAACCATTAAATGTTCAATCAGATGATTCTGTACCAGAAGAAGTGGGGATTAGCAATCTTCCACTTACCTATGAAGTTCCTACAACACACAACACAAGAATTCTCAAAGATCACTCCATTGAGGATGTGATTGGTAGCATTGATTCTGGTGTTAGAACAAGAACTCAAGTCTTGACTTCAGACCAAGAAGGGTTTATCTCATCTATCTATGAAGAAAAGAATCATGAAGTTGCCAACATATGCCTGTTTTCATGTTTTCTCTCATAGGCTGAACCCAAAAACATTAACAAAGCCTTAGATGATGCAAGTTGGGTTGAAGCAATGCAAGAAGAACTTCTTCAATTCAAGCTTCAGAAGGTTTGGAAATTGGTTGATTTGCCCAAAGGTCACTGGGCAATTGGAACCAAATGGGTATTCAGAAACAAGAAAGATGAAAGGGGGATTGTGATCAGAAACAAAGCAAGATTGGTGGCCCAAGGGTATACTCAAGAAGAAGGGGTGGATTATGAAGAGGTTTTTTCTCCAGTTGCAAGACTTGAAGCAATCAGGCTATTCTTGGCCTATGCTTCTTTCATAGGCTTCACTGTTTACCAAATGGATGTCAAGAGTGCCTTCTTATATGGTACTATTGGAGAAGAAGTTTATGTTTCTCAACCTCCAGGCTTCATTGAAGCAGAGTATCCAGACAAGGTGTATAGGGTTACCAAAGCTCTTTATGGTCTACACCAAGCTCCTAGGGCATGGTATGAAACATTGGCTTTCTATTTATTAGAAAATGGATTCCAAAGAGGCAAGATTGATCCAACTTTGTTCATCAAAAGAACCAAGAAAGACATCTTGCTGGTGCAAATTTATGTTGATGACATTATCTTTGGATCCACAAACCAAGACTTGTGTGTAGAGTTTGAAAAACTTATGCATAGTAAGTTTGAAATGAGTTCCATGGGGGAACTTACTTTCTTTCTGGGTCTCCAAGTAAAACAATCAAATGAAGGCATATTTATCAGCCAAGATAAGTATGTAGCAGAGATCCTAAGGAAATTTCAGTTTGCTGATTCTAAGATTGCAAGTACACCAATGGATTCAGAAAAGGGGTTACTAAAAGATGCTGAGGGTGAAGATGTGGATTTGCAAAATTATAGATCAATGATTGGGTCCTTGATGTACCTTACATCATCAAGACCAGATATCATGTTCTCAGTATGTATATGTGCAAGGTTTCAAGTACATCCCAAAGTTTCTCATCTCACAGCAGTCAAAAGAATCTTTAGATATCTCAAGGGTTAACCTAGGTTGGGTCTATGGTATCCAAGGGAATCATCTTTTGACTTGGTGGCTTATTCTGATAGTGACTATGCTGGTGCAACCCTAGACAGAAAATCCACAACTGGTGGATGTCAATTTCTTAGTTGCAGACTTATATCATGGTAATGCAAGAAGCAAACAATGGTGGCCAACTCTACAACTGAAGCAGAATATGTTGCTGGTGCAAGTTGTTGTGGGCAAGTTCTTTGGATCCAAAATCAAATGCTTGACTATGGGTACAATTTTCTTAACACCATTATTTACATTGACAATAGCAGTACTATTTGTATCATTAAAAATCCAGTTCAACACTCAAAAACAAAATACATTGAAATCAGACACCATTTTATAAGAGATTGTAATGAGAAAAGGTTAATACAAGTTGTCAAAATAGATTCTGAAAAGAATTATGCAGACCTTCTCACCAAAGCTTTTGATTTAGGTAGATTCAAATACCTAGTAGGAGTTATTAGAATGATAAATCTTTGAAAAACATGTGTTTTTGTATATAAAATAACTGGTATTGGCTTTTAAACATGGTACTGCTAGTTAGTCAAAAGGTACTGTCAGTTCATAATTGGTCCTGCTAGTATAAAATTTGCTCTGTTTTGTTCATCTTGATGCTTAAATGTTTACAATGCTATAAAACAAGTGCTTTGCACTTTGTTCTTTTGGTCTGCAACTAACAAATTTCAGGTTGATAACAAAACAAGAGATCTTCCAAACAAAGGGGGAAATAAAAGTTATTTATATCTCAGGGGAGGTAAGGGGAGGAAATAATAACCCAGAAAAAGGAAGAAAAACTCAATATATGGAAGGAGAAGACAAGAGCATACAAGATGATGTAGAGGTTGAAAATGATAAGAATAGATCAAATATTCAGAAGGGATGAAGCATTCCTAAAGGAGAAAGTTCTATCTAGATCAAACTAAGGAAAGTTTCAATGCAAAGGCATGCTGATAGATGATTTCACTTGTTGAACCAAGCATCCAAGATACACAGCATCATTGCCTCTTACAATTCCTCCATCCAAGGAAATTGCACCATCTTTAGGTCAATATGGAATTGGTATTCAGTTCACCAAGTTTTACAAACTTAAGAGCTGGCTAGTCCATAAGCAAACGGCTTTTGGTAAAGACAAATCAAATCCGTTGATGGTTGATAGTTTACCAAAAACTATATGGTATTTAACTAACCATACTTAACAGTAAATAGTTGACTAGTCCATAAGCAAACGGCTTTTGGTAAAGACACATCAAATCCGTTGATAGCTGATAGTTTGCTAAAAACTATAAGGGATTTTTGCTAAAATTTCAAAGAGACTGCCAAGAAAAATTTTCTTTCAAAGGTATTGGTAGTTCAAATTTTGGTACTGGTAAAGTAAAATGGTACTGCTAGATAACCGTTGAGCCTGTCAGATAAAATTCTAGCCGTTGGGCCTGATAGTTACAATTAGCCATTGGGGTAATTCTGTAAATTACTGATGTTATATTATATTATATTTCTCATATAAAAGATCTTTTTAACCGCCTTTTCATTTACTTATTATACATTTTCTTATTGTCGGTTAAAAGTAAAACTCTCATAATATCTTTGTTGATCCCAGTTGAGCTTCACGATCTTATTAATTACCTTAGATAAATCTAAAGTAATCGGTATAGAAACTGATCTTGAGTTGTATATCAAATATTATGCGGAACTTAATATTTGATCTTAAGAAGAATAACACAAAACAAATTATCAAACAACACTTCAATATTAATACGATTGCTCGACAGCAATAGGGTTACAAGAAACCTTGAAGTGTAAAAACAATAATGATACGTGTCTCTAACCTAACCCTAGATCCTCCTTTTATAGCGTAAGGAGTCCTAGTCGGTTTACAAGACTTTCTATACAAGAAAAATATCTTTACGTATCTTTTCTATACTTATCCTTAACATACTATACATATCTAATAAGCAGCAGAGTCTTCGTAGGCTAGCAGCAGAGTTACACTTTGCTTATTCTTCCAAACCAGCAGAGTCACAAAACAGCAGAGTCATTGTGCTAATCAGCAGAGTTACATAACTGTTCAGCAGAGTTATGTTTCTCGAATCAGCAGCATCTTTTAGACCCAACAATCCTCCCCTAAACTTGATATTTTTCTTCAAAAATCATCAAGTTTCTTTTAAACCCAGCTAATCACCAGGAGGATGCTTCCAAACACTTTACTGTTTTGATGTCTTTGATTCCAGCACTTTTCTATACCTCTCCACTAACTCAAAAGCTTGATGATCTGATAAGAATGGTCTTTGCAAACTCAGCTTTCCAGGTTGTAACATGTTAGTCAGAAGAGCAGTATTCTTGAACACAGGATAATCTTTCTCTGTTAACATGTACAAACACAAACCATCACCTCCAGTCAATGCATGTACTCCACATGATTGATATAGATACCATCTGATAAATCTGCTTGAACTAATCACATTCTTCCAATCAAGACTTCTTTCATCAGGTTCAAACATATTTTTTAAATAGTAATAGTTGAGTCTTTCATGCACCACCTCTGGTCTAGTATCACCATAATTCATCTTGTAAAGATTCCAGAGTTGTATAATATCATTCCTATCCATGTAGTGCAACATTTGAGAAAAACTGATATATCCAACACTTGAACCATTTGATCTCTTAATCACCCAGCATGCTTGACTACCATCTAGAACATCATGTGAGTATGAAATGATTGGATATTTTGTTGACAAAGGAACTTCATTAAGTAACTCAGGTTCTTCTTGAGGTTTATGAACTGTGAGATCCATAATCCCTTTCATATCACCTGCAGTCACTTCTTCAAAATCATGCTCATCAGTCACTTCCTCTTTCTCTGAATCACTATCCTCTTTCTCTGAATCACTCATCAATACTGATTGAGTTCTTCTCTTCTTCCTACCCACCTGTTTTACTTTCCTCCTATATCTTTTTACACCAACAGTAGGTTCAGGCTTTTTCTCTGCAACTACATTCTCTTTCTCTTTCTCTTTCTCAGCATCTGATACTTTGGCCATTTTAGCAGTAGACTCAGGATTCATATAAGCATTTGATGCTACTTTGATTCTTGTCAACTCTTTGATCTCATCATCAGTTAAGGTTTTAAAATTCCTGTCCATCTCTTTCTTAGCAACCTCAAACTTCTGCTTGACTTCTTCATTAGAGTATGGCTTCAACTCCTTCAATTTCCAACCCTTCATATTCCTCAGATATTGCTCATGAAGAGTTCTCTCTTGCCTTGAAGTTGGTGGTCTATTCACCTTTTTATTCTTTCTTGCAACCAGAAGCCTTTTCTTATTCTGCACAATAGCTTGATGAATCCAGTCATTAACACCTTCATCTGTAAAATCATCATCCATTTCTACTTTCACTTTCTCCCAGTCCATAGCAGCTTTACATCTTGCCTGCTCATTTTCCCATGCAGCCACTTTGGCTTCAACTTCAGATTGTTTCTCAGATTGTTGCTTTTGTATCTCCATTGCTTTATCATACTCAGCTTTTTCTTCATCAGCAACTCTCTGAGCTTCTTCTGCATCCCACCTTTCTTGCAAATGTCTAGGCCATAGCTCAATTGGAACTTCATTAGGATCAGGATAAGGTTCAAGTTCTTCCACCATTTTCATCTTGCCCTTACCCTTGTAGGTAGGTGTTTGAACAGGATGAACTCTTGTTTGCACAGGTTCTTGTATGACAACTCCTTTGGCTTTAGGTCTTGAGACAGTCACTTGTGTTGGTTTTGTTAAACTTTGAGCAGCTGGTTGTGATTGTGGTTCAGGTTGTGATGGTGTAGGTGTTTTGTTAAGGTTAAGCAATACTTGAGCTAAGGGCATTGTGTCTTCATCTAAATCACCAGCAGAGTGATGTAACCCATCAGCAGCATTGTTTCTCCCATCAGCAGAAAATTCTGCATTAACAGCAGAGTCAACCTTTTCATTTGCATCCAATACAACCTCCCCTGAACCTGCTACATCCTTCTGATCATTCCTCCCCTGTTTGGAAGCATCCTCTTCCAAACATGGTTTGGAAACCTTCTTCAACCTCCCCTCAAGATGAGTAACCCTGAGCTTAAGCCTTCTTATTTCAACACCTTGAGAAGCTTTGACTGTTGACAACTCCTTTCTAAGACCAATAACCTCCTGTGACAATTTTGTACAAGTATTCGTCAATTCCTGTAATTGTTTCATGATATCCTCACAACTTCGGTCTGTGTAACCTGACCCGAGAGGTTGATCACTGGAATTGGCATTTTGTACAGGGGTTTTAACCGTCAAATCCTCTATTTCATGTTCAATGCTAGCCTCAACACTTCGACCTGTGTTACCTGGTCCGAGAGGTGTATCATTGGCATTGTCAATATGTACATCAGTATCCATCAATTCATGTGTGTCATCTCTGTCCTCATCATTTCGAGATGTGTTACCTTCTCTGAGAGATGAATCTTTGGACACAAACTCAGTCTCAATCCTAGATTGAACAGCTGAGCCCCCCAAGGTAGCCATTTGGCTGGGGTTACCATCAGTTTTATTAGGTTCTTGAGAACCTTCTACAAAAGATGTTGCCATGGTTGAGGTCTTAGTTATGTTAGCACTGTCCTGCTCAACTACTAAGTTGGAAACAGTAGTGCCAGCCTCTTCCATCATGGTACCTGCATCACCTGTACCAGCCTCATCTGCATCCATACTGACATTGGCCTGAGGTTGCACAATGTCCTCTTGTTGAGAAGTCCTAGGTGATTGGGTATTTTGGGGTTCATGGGATACTGATACATTCAAACTTGTAGATGAGGATGTGTGATGGGAAGCTGTGGGAGTTCCAGCCTCTTCATCCTCATGCACTGCAGCCACAATATTCAAGATGTGTTCAGTTATAGAATTCACCAATTTGGACTTACAAGATGCTCTATGTTGCTTTCCCATTTGGCAAGCAACACATACTTCAGGATCCTTAAAAACCTTTGAAGGTAATCCTCTGACCAAGTTCCCTTTCACCAACTTGTTGATAGCCTTGTAGTTCAGATGTCCAAGCCTTCTGTGCCATAGTTTCGATTCATCAATAGTGGCTTTGGCAAACAGACAAGTTAAATCTCTTTTGGGAATAATGTTCTTTATGTCCACACTGTATATGTTGTCATTTCTAGGGACTTTAAGAAGTACTAATTTATCATCAGGTATCTTATAGTCGGGAGATAAGACAAGACATTCAGTGTCTGTAAAAAGAACAAAGTTCTTTCTGTCACACATTTGTGAGACACTAAAAAGATTGAACTTTAGTCCATTCACCAAATACACCTTTTCAAAATCCAATTTTCCAGTTCTGATGATGCCTTTACCAACAATTTTACCTCCTTTAGGATCATTCCCAAAGGCAACATATCCTCCATCCAAAGCTTCAAAGTTCTCCAAATTGCTTTGGTCTCCAGTCATGTGTGAAGAGCATCCACTATCAAAAATGCATTTATCCTTTAGCTCCTTTTGTAGATTGCCCTGCACATAAAGTAAGAGAATTAGTTTCTCTTTGGGACCCAAGCCATTACTGACTTGGATCTGCCTTGTGCATCAAAGTAGTCAAATTTCTTCAACTGCATTGGTGCACTGCTGTGTCTGAGAACATGATCTATAACTTTAACCTTAGGTTTCCAGACCCAACAAGCTGAGGCCTTAACAGCATAAAAATGATTGCCCACAACAGTATCAGTAACAACTTTAGGCAAAACAGCAGAGTCATTGTGCTAATCAGCAGAGTAACATAACTATTCAGCAGAGTTATGTTTCTCGAATCAGCAGCATCTTTTAGACCCAGCAATCTTTCATCAGTCCTTATCACAATTAACACTCACCTTTCATCTTCTACCAGTACCACCATCAAATCCCACCATCATAATCAAGTTTTTCATTAACTTTCTCTATGGAAAATCTATCTTTTGTTAAACGTCACAATCAGTTAGCATTTTTGGAAAAGTCTGAGGATAATGCCTCTTTTCATCAAATAGTGGACTTTTTAAATGATTCTTACATCAGGTTAGCTTTACTTGTAAATCCCACTATTTATGAATCACAAATTTTACAATTTTGGCAAACAGCTAAAGTTGAAACTTTTGAAAATGGAGACCAAAGGATAAAGGCCAAAGTGGATGGCAAAACCTTGACTCTTACTGAGTCATCCATTCGAAGACATCTTCATTTGGATGATTCAGATGGTATTAGTCAATTGCCTGATACTGAAATTTTTGAAAATTTGGAAAGAATGGGGTATAATGCTGATTCTACTAAACTCACCTTTCTTAAAAAGCATTTTACTCCACAATGGAGATTTTTGATCCATACAATCCTTCATTGTTTAAGCCAAAAGAAAACCTCTTGGGAGCAATTTAGTGGTAACATGGCTACAGCTCTCATCTGCTTGGCAACAAACAGAAAATTCAATTTTTCCAAACATATTTTTGAAGGATTGGTTAAAAATGTGGATAGCATAACAAAGTTTTTGATGTATCCAAGATTTATTCAATGCATCATCTCAAAATCAAAACATTTGTTACTTCCCCACACTCTCTTTATGAAACACCAAAACTTTCACACAAGGTGTTTTCAAACATGAAAATTGGTTTCCATGGGGAAGAAATACCACTTTTTGATGAAATGTTACCACAACATGCTGAAGAACCAACACCATCATCTGAATCACCATCATCAAGTTCTTCACCTGGTTACATATCACCAACTCATCTTACATCACCAATCCCATCACCAGTACCATCTGCAACACCACCATCACCATCACATCATGTATCACCATCCCAATCTCCTCAGACAGTGAAAGAACTAAAAGAGAAGGTGAAGCTCTTGGAAAATGCTCTTAAAAGTCAGAACACAAAATTTTCTGAGATCAACATCAAGTTAGTTAAGAGGGTTAAGAAATTGGAGAATGAAGTGAAGATGCTAAAGGGTAAAAGATCTTCAAAGTTGGTACTATCTAGTTCTTCAAGATCAGATGCTGAAAGTTTGGGTCACTCTTCCAAAAAGGGGAGGATGGATAGTTCTGAAGGTGAAGAGGAGGCTCAATTTCATTTTCATGAAGGAACTCAAGTATCTGATGAAGAGCCTGCTGGTGCAGAGCAAGAGCCTGCTAGTTCAAAAGAGCCTGCTAGGATTCAGAGGCTATTGGCTATGGACTATAAAGGTACTGCTGATCATGTGTACAAAAGAAAGAGGAACTCAGAGCCTCAAGGGGATTTGTTTGTTCAAGGGAGGTTATTTATTGCTGATGAGCAATCTACTGCTCCATCTCAAGAACCTACACCAAAAGATAAGGGCAAGAAAATTATGGTTGATGATGAACCTAAGCCTAAAAGGTTAAAGAAAAGTGAGCAAGTACAGATGGCCTTAGATGAGGAAGTCTCCAAAAGGCTTCATGAAGAAGAGATGAAAAAGGCTTTAGAAGCTTCAAGACTGCTTGCAGAAATGCAAGAGCAAAAAGATGCTGCTCAAACTCTTCTTGACACTCAAGCTGCTCAGGAAACATTTGATGCACAGATGCAATGGATTATTTCCAATGATCCAATTGTAAGAGGTCAAGCCTCCATAATTATGGATGACAAGAATCTTTCTACTGAAGAGAAAACAGCAGAGCTTGAAACTTTTATCAACAAGAAGTATAAAGAAGCAGCTCTGGATGATATTTTTCTAAAGATTCAAGAAAGTCAGAAAAGAGGTTTTAAGGTGGGCAAAACTCCAAAAGATCAAGTGAATTTCATGAAGAAGTTTTTAAGAAATCAAGCCAATTGGACTGAATCTCAACTGAAGAAGAAAACTCCTGAAGAAATTCATTTCCTTTATCTGAATGCCTACAAGACATGTTACTACAAGATCCCATCTGATGCAAAGCCTTCAATGAAAAAGAAAGATGCTCAAAAGAAAGAAGAAGCAAAATTGGAACCAGAGCAAGTAAGTAAAATGTTAATTGCTTTACCAACAATTATACATGCTGATCCAATTAGGTCTAGACACCCTATTATTGATTGGGAAATTCACCATGATAGATCAGGAAAGTCATGGAAAATAACTAGGGTTGGGGGACAAACTGCTATCTTCAAAAACTTTGAGAATCTATTAAGAGCATGTGACAGAGCTGACTTAGAAGAATTGTGGAATCTAGTTCAAATTAGGCTAGACACAAATTCTAGCACTGATGTTAAGGAACAAGAACTTTGGGTAGAGTTCAATAGGATGTATGATCCTAATCCAAAAGATGTTCATTGGAAGTTTCCATATCATGATCCTTCAACAACATGGGAATTTCTAAGCCTTAGCAGTATTCATCATCTTTTTACACAAAGTGGGATTGAGCTCTTTATGTTGGCTGAAAAAGAGTATCCTCTGAGCTATGAAGTTCTTACAACCATGATTTCAAAGAGGTTGAGATGTGATAAAGATGAAGAAAGTCAAAAGTTGTTTAAGTTTACTGATGAGTATTTTTGAACCATGATTTCAAAGTTTACTCTTATGTTGCTGAAAAGAGTATCCTCTGAGCTATGAAGTTCTTACAACCATGATTTCAAAGAGGTTGAGATGTGATAAAGAGAAGAAAAGTCAGAAGTTGTTCAAGTTTACTGAGAGTATTTGAGCAATGTGAAAGAAAAGGAAGACAAGAGTAAAGGTTTTGGAAGAGTTCCCTCAGATCCTCAAGGTATGTATTTTATTCATAAGAAACTTATGTATTTTAAAGGAAATAACAAGTTTAGGGGAGGATTGTTGGGAATAAAATGTTCAAGTCAAAGAGCCTGCTGAATGAAGTATTGAGTCTGCTAGTTGATTTTGAAGAAGTTGAAGATACACTAACAATACCTTCTGGGTGAGAAGGTACTGCTAGTTGAAGAAGGTACTGCCCAGTTGAATGTCAAGTTGATAGATATTTATTTGTAGATATTTAGTTGTATTATTAGTCTTTGTACAATGTAATATGTTTAGTAGAAGTAGTTCAGTCTTCTATGTTGTGCAGAAGAATATACAGAGTAGTTTACATTGGAAGTTGTAATAAATAGTAGGCTAGAAAAGTCCAAGTATCTTATTTTATTGTGCAACTTGACAACTTGTAATAAGGGGTCCTTATCCTATAAAAGGATCCCTTAGTCACCACCTTTGTAGTATCTCTTTTCCAACTAAGAACTTAGCAATATCCAAAAACAGAACATCTCTCTAGTAACTTAGTTACTGATTCACAAATCCTTAACAAATCAAAGATTCAAGGTTACTTTGTAATCCTGGTGATAGTTAGATCATCCGTATTATTTCATCAATAATATTGAATCGTTTTGTGTTACTAAAGTTGTGTCCTTTGTTCATTACAATTCACGATTGCATGTTTACCACCTTATGTTTCTTTTAAGCGTGTTATAGTAAATTCCGCGTACTAAAGCACATTCATTCGTAAATATCTCAAACACAATATTAAGATTCACATCCCAAGTGTTTGCATAATCCTTCTAACAATTTCAATGGTCAAAGAGGCATAATCAGAAACTAGGGCTTATGTAATTATCGATTGGGGCATTTCTTTTTGTTGTGTTTTAGTCTAATTAATCAGTTCATATAGTTTTAGAGAACACTAAAGAATGCTCGATTGGTGTATTTGCATGATTAGAAACAACATAGGTTTGAAATCAAGTGATTTAGGGATTCAGATATCGATGTCTTTGTTGCTACTGCTAGGACGTTTGTTTGTACAATATTCATGCATTATGATGCTAACATGCGTGCAAAGTGTCAAATCATAACCCCAAACAATGATAATAATCAGAAAATTTTAAGTGAATGAATGAATAAATCTGTGATCTTGTGTGTTAATTTGAGAATTCTGAGCACTTTGGAAGATTTAGAATCAGTTTTTGATTCATCTGTATGTTTGTTTGTGCCTGATGCATTTTTTGTGTGCAAGTACATGTCATCCCATTTAAAGTCAAAATATGTTTCGTCAAAATTTCAACAATTGTCAAAATGTTTCTTATGGAACATATTTTGAGGGAGAGAAAAATGGTCAACTGTTACAAAACTATTTCATTCATGTAGTTGCAAAATTTTCAAATCGTTGATAACTTTTGATGCTCATGATCTCTGCTGCACCAATCTCTCGTGATTGTTTTTCAAAGTATAAAATAACTAGATATTATCGTGCGGTGTTTGAGGTCTTACGGCTCAAATGAGAAAGGTCAAAGGGCTAAATGTGTCAGATGGCCAAACTTGAAAAAGGATTCAAATGATGAGAAACGTGTTTTTAAAACTCTACACTCTCGTTTTACACCGGTAAAGCAAGAGTGGAGACCAAAGCAAAGTCATTCAAAACCTTTCAAATTTTCAAAATCTGGAATGCTTTTTGCTGCAATATAAGAATGACTCTGCTTTGAACATCCCAAATACCGGAAGATTTCCATTTATCTAAAAAACAACTCTTCCAAAAGAACCCATGAGATTCAACTCTAGATGGAAATCTTCTTCTTCAGATTTTAAAACTCAAAGAGAGACACCAGGTTTCTCAAACAAGTTTCAATAGAAAAAGAGTTTTAAATTTCCATTGATTCCACGAGTGTCATTTCAAAATGAAACAAAGTTTTTCAGTCCTCGTTGGAAGTCAACATCTTTTGATGGGATTGACACAACCTACAAATGGATTTCAAATTTTGGTAAATGATGAGTGCCTATTTACTCATCATTTTATGCCCATATTAGACACAAAAATGACCAAAAACACCCAAATGGATCATATATTTTTACAAATATTCTTGGTTTGTGTTTTTATGTGTTTCAGGTACAAAAGGATTGAAAATAAGGCAAAACGGACAAAAACTGAGCACAAAATTGGAAAGATGTGAAAAGCCGGAGCCGGGAAAGGAATTTACGAGGGTGGACCACATTTATGTTCAAATTGTCAAAATGGGCCCTTGGAAGTATTTTGCAGAAATTACAAGATTGGTCCCTAAATTTTCACAATTGGCAACATTGGTCCTTTAACTTAAATCAAATCCATTTCCAATCCTAAAGTTAAAACTTAACCAAACCCTTAACTAAACCCAACCCACCACACATAAAGCCCAAATAAAAAACCTAACCTAAACCCGGTAAAAAGAATAGTCAAAACCAGGTTGACCTGGTCAATCTCTTCTTCCCAAACCTTTTTTTTGCTGCCTAAACCATGCCTCTCCTCATTCCCCATGCTTCTGCTCCATGTCTCCCCAGACCAATTTTGTCCCCTCTTTTCACCTACACACTCCAACCCTCCCCCTCACTTAGCTGGTACTTCCCACGTGCTTAGTCCTTGCTCAAAACCCATTTCCCACATTTCCCGCCAAAACCTCAATGGACGGATGAGATTGCTTGATGCTAAACCAATGGGTGGGATTTGTTCAGAGATACAAGGGGAAGCTTGGGAGTGATATAAAAACTCGCTTCTCAGTAGAAGAAAAGATAACTAGGAGTAGATTAATTTTAGAATGTCGTTTTTTTCATTTTAGTAGTTTCCAGTTTTAATCTCAGTTCCAAAATTGTAATTTAAGTTCTTTTAAGCTTATTTGTACTTTATGTTATCAACATTGTTCTGGTTCTCAGTTTATTAAAATTTCAAGTTTTCAATTATTTCTATTAATCCGAATTCAAAGTTAGTTATTGTCATGTGATTCAAAAAACCTTTTTCTAGTTAGAATAAGCTTATATAAGCTTAAAATAGCTTTTAATAGCTCATTGAGTTCATTCTTTTGCCTAATTCAGAAATTCCAATCCTCAGAGTAGGTCAAGTTTATTTTCAGTGACTGGTTTAGCTTCATTGGGTCTTGACATGTTTTGATCAGTTTTCACAAGAATAGTCTGCAATAGCAGTCTGCATCAGTAAGATTTTCCTAATTTCAGTCCATTTCTTTTATTCTTCATTTCTTCCTTTCAAATCCTTTTAAGCTGTAGTTTGGTACATGTAATATTCAACTGCTTATCTAGTAATACCTATTTTTGTTAGATTTTTAATATTTTCTTTAGAGTGCTTTTTAATGGCTTAAAAACCCACTATTCTCCCCTGCACCATTGCTTGCATCAGCAGACTATTCTGCTTATTCTTTTTTTTTTTGTGCTTTTCTGCTTACTAGGTCTGCTAATTTAGGGTTAGCCTAGTTACTCATGTTAGTTTTTTAGTTCTTAGTAACTTATTTATGTTTTGAACTAGCTGTTAGTAGCTTGTTAGTAGAATTAGTTAGCCATTTTAGTTGAAAAGTTCTTTCTCATGACTGTTTGGGATTAATGCTTATTCCTAGCTTATTTTTGGCTTTTAGAAAAAAGTTGTAGTTAGTAAATATGATTTATTTCATGTGCTTATTCAGTCTGCAAAAGAAAAATTAAAAAAAAATAGTTTAGCAAAAAGGCTGAGCCAGGGGGATTCGAACCCTGGTCTCCAGCCTTCCCACGCCTCACAACACACACCATGTACCAACTGCCCTTGGGACTTGTCCTGGTATATGTTTCCCTCATTTATTACTTAAACCCATTTCAGTCCCTTTAGCTTATTTTCCTGTTTCAGCTTATTCCAGCTTATCTGGATAAGCTGGAACCCCTAGCTTATTTTTCCTAGATTCATCATATAATTTAGGACTTTCCTGTATTTTTTCGTAATTTTTCATTTCACTTTAGTATTTTTAATTTATTTTTCTTTTTATTTTTTCAGTTTTTAATTCGTATTTAATTAAATATTAATCAGAAAAATGTAATTCTTTTTTCTAAAATTTTCTTTTATTAATTAGAATTTAGGAAAATTAGTTTGATACCCGTAGAGTTAATATTTCATCATTTTGACGTTTAGGATCGGGATTTCTCCCGGTTTAGCTCGTTTTTCATTTAGTTTGCGTTTTTACTCATTTAAGCTATGTAGACTTGTATTTTATGATTTTTAGATTTTATTTATCCTATTTATGCTTCCCATAGTTGTACCTTGCGTAAATTCCATTTTCCAAGTTCGTTTTTAATTCCCGTTTTCAATAAATCACGTTTTTAAGTTTTTCTTTACGTTTTTATTTACTTATGCTTTTCTTAATTGAATTACTTGCTTTTTAAGTTGTTTTTAATTCATGTTCACATATTTTAGCATAGAAATCCAAATCCCATCTTTTTCACTATTCATCACACGTAATCACGAACTGAATCACAAAATTCCATTCAATCATTCGTTGGGGAAAACGACTCGGGTTTACAACTTGCCTTGTAAATCATTGGAGAATAATAACGTGTTGATTCCAGCGAATAGATTTTTGGCGCCGCTGCCGGGGAAGGTTGAAGCGAATTTTTGATTCTCGTTTGTTCGATGCGTGTTTTGAAGACCCTTCTCTCGAGAAGTTATCGTTTTCTTCGTAAATATTTTCTTATGAAAACCCAAAAATATTTTCTTTTCAAAATTTTTTTTTCCTATTTCTTTTGTGTTTTACAAAATGTTTCTAAAAATCTAAAAATATTCTTCTTATTCCTGTTATTCGCTTAATTCTCTATCTCTCACACTCTATCCGTTTAATTCTATTATCTTCTCATTCCTCTTATCCGTTTAATTCTTATGTCATCACCCGACTATCGCTGTTTTCATTGTGAAGGTCTAGTGGATGATGAACATCGTTGTTACAAGTGTTTGAGTGAGCGGTATGAAAGTGATTATAGAAACGGATTGTGCAATTGGTGCAAATCATTATTTAATCCAGTGGATGATGAGCATCGTAGTAGTTTTTCCGACTACCCTCCACAATCCCAGCCATCTCCAATCAATCAGCAAAATTTTTGCTTTAATTGTGGAGATCCGTTGGGAAATAATTCACTTGTGAACGATGTTTTTGCAAAGAATGTGAGTTTACTCATGGACTTTGCATATGTTGCACTTCTGAAATCGAAAATACATTTACTTATTTTCAAAACGATTTCAGCCACCCTCCTCAGAATTCATTTGAGCAAGAACCTTTCTATCATAATTTCAATGATACATCATTGCAAAATGCTCAGAATATTCCTTGTGCAAATTGTGGGGGTCCTCATGACGATAATCAATGTCAGCCGAGGAATCAAGAACCATATCCTTGGTTTAATACTTCCGGTTTTGACAATGTCCAACCCCCACAGTATTCCATCATTCATCCTCATGAAAAATCTATGGGAGAATTGCTAGCCGAGGAACGAGCAGCGGAAACGCGTGCCAAATTTCTCAAGGCTTCCATTCTCAATGAAGATGATGAGGATACTATTCAAATGAAGGAATATTATGAGAATTCGTCAGCTGCAATCGCACCTGTCCAGAAAAGGCAGGAAGACAAAAGTATTGCAGAATTGCTAGCAGAAGAGCAAATGGAACGTATAAAAGCCATTTATGCTAGCAACAATGACGAGGAGGACGACGAGGAGAGTGTTATTCCTTTGAACGATATAATTTCTCAACTCCCTCAGTCTATTGCAATCACATCATTCTTTCCAACTATGGACCCCGAGGACTCTCTCATAATGGGGGATGAGCATCTTAGCACTGTTCCTGAAAAGGAATCGGATGAATTCATAAAGTCTAGTGTTGAGAACCTTTTCCCAATCCCAAGTGAGTCCGAGGATACATCCGACAGTGAATGTGATTGGTCTTTTTGTGATGATTATCCTCGTGACACTTCAGAGGATTCTTCCGGGATCTTCTCTAACCCTCTTTTCAATTCAAATGATGATTTTTCCTCTAGTGATGACGAATCACTTTATGATGAGGACGTTTCAAATGAAAGTCTCAAAGTCTATTCGAATTCTCTTTTTGAATTTGATGATGAGTACTTTTCTAGCAAAATAAATCCTCTCTTTGATGAAGAGTTAGAGAACGATGAGGTCAAGGACTCTATTAGTCCTAAACTTGATGATATGACCTCAATTCTTGATCCCGAGATTCATACGGACGTTCTTTCTCCGACATATGTGACATTTCCCTTTGAGGATCGCCATTATATTGACGTCACATATGTCGTTCGAGTTTTTCTACCTTTCTGTGCTTATAAGGTAGCTTGTCCTTTTGTTCACTCCCTCGGGAGTGAGGACAAAGTTTTTGACCCCGGCATCTCCATTTATCATCCTTTTGAGCCGGGTGTATCTCATTAGAGTGGAACTTTCAAGTACTTCAATGTTTATCCAAACATCTTGAATGAAAGTTCGATGGAGATTTTCTCTTCCACATGCTTCCCCAAGAACAAATGAATTCGGGGTCGAGTCAAGCTAGTGACTCGGTTAACAAAAACATTAGCATTTCATGGGTGACAACCCATGTTTCTGACTTCTTTCTATTTTCTGACACTAAGTGTGGGGGGAATTCCTCTACTGTGCTTTGTTTGTATGTTGTTTGCCCTTGTTTGCAGGTTTCCCTTAGATCGTGATGATTGATGCGCCTGTTTTCAATCCAGCCGCCCAATATCCGATCTTTTTGCTAACGTTTATCTAGGGATATCTTTTTAATCTTTTTTTTGTTGTGAAAAATGGAGATTTCTGTTCCACACTTGGCTATTAGTATTACCTTTTTACGTTCTAAGTGTCGGCATAATAGCCGGTACTTGGAATATTGAGGGCAATATTCAATTCTAAGTGTGGGGGGGAATTCTCGCAAATTTTGTCACATGTGTACCTTCTAGTGCCCTAGTACCCCCGTTTTGGCCAAAATTTTAATTTTTTTTCGTTTTTAGATAAGAAATTGCAATAAAAAAAGAAGTGTTTAGTCTTGATTAGGTTAGAACAAAGGGAATCCCGACTCTGCCAGAGTATTGATCTGGCTGCTCCCTTAACGGTTAGACTAAGGTTTTACAATATGTGCAAATGAAAATGCTAAGCGTAGAATAGTTGGTTTTCTTTAGAGCTTATATAAGTAATCTATGGCTTTTCCTCCCAGGAGATGACTAATCTGACTTAATAAGTGCTTATTTTCAAACATTTGAACACACAAAATCATTTTTTTTATACGATTTTGAAAAATACTAGTTCAAAGATTTATTTAAACTTCGGAACAAGCATATGTCATAGTTGGAAAAGTTAAGTAATAAATGTATGTGCAAAAAAAAAAAAAAAAAGCTACGGTTCAAGATCGGCCCTTGGATCCTTATTTCCGGAAGGCGTTTAGGTCTTGGCTACCCTCTTACACCGGCCCTTGGACCTCTAATTCAGGAATGTGTGAGGTCTTGGTCTAACACCCTTGGATCCTCATTTCAGGAATGTTTAGAGTCTTGGAACTCTCCGTTGTAACGGCCCTTGGATCCTTTATTCCGGAAGGTGTAAGGTCTTGGTTCCTGTGAAACTTCGTTAGTTTATGTTGCACAAGTAAAAAAAAAAATGATGAAAAAATGAAAAGAAAAAAATAAAATAAAATGGAATGATATTGCAAAATGCAATAAAGTTTTGAAACTTGCTTGTTTTAAATTTTAAATCTATCTTTCAACTAGTATTAGTCAACATCTTATAAAAACGTTGATTTTTGTGATCAAAATTTTGAAAATCAAGCACATTCACCTAACTTGAATAAATGTGGGAGTGAAAAGTTAAGTTTCGGCTTACATAGATTATTAGTATAAGTAGTGTTAGCATTTTACAAAAACGTTTGCACAATGAGTTTAAGCATAGTTGGGAGTTTAAAAAGAGGATGACGATTACAATTCCCTGGAGACACCCATTTTGTGTGAATCCCGTTCCATGATACCATTTTTGGGAAATCAAGCATGTTATCTATTTTTTGTTGTAGTTTAAATTTTTCGCATTGAATAAAAAGTCAAAACGGGGTATGCTTGGTATTCTTGTTAAAGAATCTTTAACCCCATCTAGGATGTGTTTTACAAACATTATTGATAACAGCAGCGGAATCAAACACGAACAATAATGTTAAACAAGGGTGTGATTTATTTTAACCAAGGCGCCTCTTTATTGAATAATAATAAACTAACTGTTACTACAAACAAACGTGTACAATCAAACGTTTGCTACTCGACTCTCATAGGAGAGATCTACATTTTTCTATATCGCTATGACTGCCGCCCTAACACCCTTTATAAAGAGGGTTTACAAGAAAAACCTAGCTTACAAAGAAAGCTAATTAATTTAACATTTATTTCCTATAGTTTTGTAATCATCAAATTATATTTCCCAACAATCTTCCCCTATTTGATATTACAAAACTATCTCTTCAAAGCTTCCTTGAGGTCTTCTTGAACATGTCACCACATATAATAAGCTGCAAATCAATCTTCTTCCCCTTTTTATAATCATCGAATAGGGGTCTTCAATGCAACTTGAATCAAAATGCTTCCCCTTAAGTGGTGCATGTAGATGGTTAAACAAGCTTCCCCTGAAACCAATAACCATCTCTTGAATCACGAACTCTGTAGGCCTTATGAACTGATTACTGATGAAGAAAACCGAGCATGACAAACTTGATGAAGAAGTTGAATTTCCCAAACTTGCGTCTTATATCTTGTACTATCCACGTGACTCCAAACTTATCCCTAGAAGTAGGCTACTAGGACCTCTTGATAAATCCTCAACTATATGAGACACTGAGCACTACAATGTAACTCCTTTAAGTGATAGCAAATGTGAGCATTAAGCACCCTAAATAATAGATCACACACTTTGCCAGATTAATCAAGTCTTTGTCACCGCATTAACGCCCAAACAAGTTATCTTCAAAGTGTAACACCCACTTTGAGATATGATAAGAACGCGCACCTGTGAAACTCAACTACAACATCAAATAAACCATATTCATTTTTCTTCTTCAAATAATCACCAAAACAAGTCATAAAATAAACTTCTGTTCGCGATCCAAAACTGCCCAGCAGTACAAACCAAAAACCAAGCAGTATAAACTGCTAAACTGAGCAAAATTAATGATGTGAGAGCAGACTTAATTAAGTCTGGTGAACAGACTTAACAATTTCCAACCAGAATTAATATTTGAAGCGAGCAGACTTAAATCAACACAGACCAGAATTAATTCTTGTTTGACCACGTGATACAACATGCGAACCAACCAATTGATATCCTTGCTACTGACTCCAACACAAATAATGTACAATCCACTTGTCCCATTAAAATAAACTTTAAACAATCAATTTAATATTCAACGGATCTTCATTAATCAGTACAAGGTTTCATCTTCAACCAGTAAGCGACAAAGTAATCAAGCAGTATTAAAACCATATTCACCGTCCCAATTAATTAACTGATATGCGACAAATCAAGGCAGCACGAGGTAAATAAGGAATAGCCAATCAGATCGAATCCCACAAGAATAAAACATCGACCCATTAAATCACTTGCGATTAAAATAATAAACCTTCGTTTCACCTTATGACTTCCACCAACCCACTTGTCAATTAAACAAATTTATCACCAATTAATTATATACAAGCCGCCACACCATTAATTAAGTACAAGGTTAATTTGAAAAATCAATCTTCACAATAATACTTTCACAATCAGTAAACAACTCGATACCAAAATAACAATTACCTCATAATTCTCATCAGATCTGCTCCTTTACTTTTGAATCTGCTCCATCTCCAACAGTAACAACCTTGTAGATCCTAGATATCGAGAGCAACCCTCTCTGATACCACTTGTTGAAGAATCTTTAACCCCATCTAGGATGTGTTTTACAAATATTATTGATAACAGCAGCGGAATCAAACACGAACAATAATGTTAAACAAGGTTGTGATTTATTTTAACCAAGGCGCCTCTTTATTGAATAATAATAAAACTAACTGCTACTACAAACAAACGTGTACAATCACACGTTTGCTACTCGACTCTCATAGGAGAGATCTATATTTTTCTATATCGCTATGACGGCCGCCCTAACACCCTTTATAAATAGGGTTTACAAGAAAAACCTAGCTTACAAAGAAAGCTAATTAATTTAACATTTAGTCCCTATAGTTTTGTAATCATCAAATTATATTTCCCAACAATTCTTTTGATCCTGTCATTACTTTATATGATCGGATTGCTAGGGACTAGCAATTGATAGTGTGGGGGGATGATGAGTGCCTATTTACTCATCATTTTATGCCCATATTAGACACAAAAATGACCAAAAACACCCAAATGGACCATATATTGTTACAAATATTATTGGTTTGTGTTTTTATGTGTTTCAGGTACAAAAGGATTGAAAACAAGGCAAAACGGACAAAAATCGAGCACAAGATTGGAAAGACGTGAAAAGCCAGAGCCGGGAAAGGAATTTACGAGGGTGGACCACATTTATGTTCAAATTGTCAAAATGGGCCCTTGGAAGTATTTTGCAAAAATTACAAGATTGGTCCCTGAATTTTCACAATTGGCAACATTGGTCCTTTAACTTAAATCAAATCTATTTCCAATCCTAAAGTTAAAACTTAACCAAACCCTTAACTAAACCCAACCCACCACACATAAAGCCCAAATAAAAAACCCAACCCAAACCCGGTAAAAAGAATAGTCAAAACCAGGTTGACCTGGTCAATCTCTTCTTCCCAAACCTTTTTTTTTGCCGCCTAAACCATGCCTCTCCTCATTCCCCATGCTTCTGCTCCATGTCTCCCCAGACCAATTTTGTCCCTCTTTTCACCTACACACTCCAACCTTCCCCCTCACTTAGTTGGTACTTCCCACGTGCTTAGTCCTTGCTCAAAACCCATTTCCCACATTTCCCGCCAAAACCTCAATGGACGGATGAGATTGCTTGATGCTAAACCAATGGGTGGGATTTGTTCAGAGATACAAGGGGAAGCTTGGGAGTGATATAAAAACTCGCTTCTCAGTAGAAGAAAAGATAACTAGGAGTAGATTAATTTTAGAATGTCGTTTTTTTTTTCATTTTAGTAGTTTCCAGTTTTAATCTCAGTTCCAAAATTGTAATTTAAGTTCTTTTAAGCTTATTTGTACTTTATGTTATCAACATTGTTCTGGTTCTCAGTTTATTAAAATTTCAAGTTTTCAATTATTTCTATTAATCCGAATTCAAAGTTAGTTATTGTCATGTGATTCAAAAAACCTTTTTCCAGTTAGAATAAGCTTATATAAGCTTAAAATAGCTTTTAATAGCTCATTGAGTTCATTCTTTTGCCTAATTCAGAAATTCCAATCCTCAGAGTAGGTCAAGTTTATTTTCAGTGACTGGTTTAGCTTCATTGGGTCTTGACATGTTTTGATCAGTTTTCACAAGAATAGTCTGCAATAGCAGTCTGCATCAGTAAGATTTTCCTAATTTCAGTCCATTTCTTTTATTTTTCATTTCTTCCTTTCAAATCCTTTTAAGCTGTAATTTGGTACATGTAATATTCAACTGCTTATCTAGTAATACCTATTTTTGTTAGATTTTTAATATTTTCTTTAGAGTGCTTTTTAATGGCTTAAAAACCCACTATTCTCCCCTGCACCATAGCTTGCATCAGCAGACTATTCTGCTTATTCTTTTTTTTGTGCTTTTCTGCTTACTAGGTCTGCTAATTTAGGGTTAGCCTAGTTACTCATGTTAGTTTTTTAGTTCTTAGTAACTTATTTATGTTTTGAACTAGCTGTTATTAGCTTGTTAGTAGAATTAGTTAGCCATTTTAGTTGAAAAGTTCTTTCTCATGACTGTTTGGGATTAATGCTTATTCCTAGCTTATTTGTGGCTTTTAGAAAAAAGTTGTAGTTAGTAAATATGATTTATTTCATGTGCTTATTCAGTCTGCAAAAGAAAAATTAAAAAAAAAAAATAGTTTAGCAAAAAGGCTGAGCCAGGGGGATTCGAACCCTGGTCTCCAGCCTTCCCACGCCTCACAACACACACCATGTACCAACTGCCCTTGGGACTTGTCCTGGTATATGTTTCCCTCATTTATTACTTAAACCCATTTCAGTCCCTTTAGCTTATTTTCCTGTTTCAGCTTATTCCAGCTTATCTGGATAAGCTGGAACCCCTAGCTTATTTTTCCTAGATTCATCATATAATTTAGGACTTTCCTGTATTTTTTCGTAATTTTTCATTTCAATTTAGTATTTTTAATTTATTTTTCTTTTTATTTTTTCAGTTTTTAATTCGTATTTAATTAAATATTAATCAGAAAAATGTAATTCTTTTTTCTAAAATTTTCTTTTATTAATTAGAATTTAGGAAAATTAGTTTGATACCCGTAGAGTTAATATTTCATCATTTTGACGTTTAGGATCGGGATTTCTCCCGGTTTAGCTCGTTTTTCATTTAGTTTGCGTTTTTACTCGTTTAAGCTATGTAGACTTGTATTTTATGATTTTTAGATTTTATTTAGCCTATTTATGCTTCCCATAGTTGTACCTTGTGTAAATTCCATTTTCCAAGTTCGTTTTTATTTCCCGTTTTCAATAAATCACGTTTTTAAGTTTTTCTTTACGTTTTTATTTACTTATGCTTTTCTTAATTGCTTTACTTGCTTTTTAAGTTGTTTTTAATTCATGTTCACATATTTTAGCATAGAAATCTAAATCCCATCTTTTTCACTATTCATCACACGTAATCACGAACCGAATCACAAAATTCCATTCAATCCTTCGTTGAGGAAAACGGCTCGGGTTTACAACTTGCCATGTCAATCCTTGGAGAATAATAACGTGTTGATTCCAGCGAATCAGTAAACCTATTGGCGCCGTGCTTAAATGGGTTCCCGAGGTTGTTGTCTATTTCGATATTCAAGCATTCTTTGTTGTATAATATTTGATTTTGTTTTCTAAAACCTTAAGCAGAATCATCTCACGAATTTTCAAAAAGTATTATTTAAATACGATTCAAAATTCTGCTCAAGAAGACTATCTCTCAAATAAACTTCATTATTTGAGGGATAGTATTTTTGTTAAAAGAAAACAAATTTTGTATTAAAACAATGACTTGTGCACATATAACAGTGCACAACCCGTACTCTGTAAAGAAAGGACCATAAGGTACGCTTCAGTGCCTCAATCCTAATATAAGGAGTGAAAGCTTCTTACTTTAGAGTAGAATTAATCAAATATTTTAAAAAGTTTTTTCATAATTCTGCTCAGAAGAACAAGTATTCCCTCTCATAATTAAAACCTCAAAAAGTTATTTCACTGATTGAGGGGGAGTATTTGAAGCAATATTTGTTCAAAACAAAAATTTCTTATTGGATTCTTCTCGTAAACCTCAAAATCATATTTTAATCAAAAGTCTTCCAAAAACAACATGAATATGCTATTTTTGAGGGGGAGAAAAACAAAAGTGATTAAAATATGGTAACTAATGTGGAATCTCGTATGAGCTCGAATCAGATTTAACCCATGAATTGACGAAACTCAAATGTTAGTAATCGAAAGGACTTGTCCTGGACGGGTAATAATTACAAGTTGGTCTAACCAGTGATGTAAGCGTGTCTCGAATAGGACTTGTCTAAGTAGATTGTACCGTTTCAAGAGATTCTCTTTGAATGTGACCAGGACGGGTAATAATTTCAAGCTAGTCTAACTAGTGATGTAAGCGTGTCTCGAATCGGTCATGTTCACTGAGATTCAATCAATTCAATAGTGCAAACTCCACCCAACATGTGTAAATTTCTATTTATAACTTATAAGAACATGTGAAGGGGGAGTATTTCTGAAAAATGCAAAACTCTCAAAGTGTTAAACTAAATAGGTTTTATAATCATAAACACTTTGAGAGATTTTTCAAATGATTTGTTTATGGCAACATAGGATAGTCATGGAGTTATAAGGTGACTAAGGTTAGGAAATACGTCCTATGATCCGCCAGAACCGGAGGGATCTACCCAAGGATAATACCAATAGTTTAGCACTAGAAGTATTTAGGTATGATTGAAAAAAGGAGAAAAGAAATGAAAAGAGAAAGAAGGGGTTGAAGAATTAAAAAGAAAAGTAAATGAAAGGGTGAAAAGAAATAGCCCTCCAAATGATCAACCTTAGGGTAGAAACCGGGTTCAACTCATATGCTACTGGATGTTGCTAAAGTGACACCGGTATTGAAGACAAAGACATCATGGACCCAGTGACGCACTGCACTTAACCTTCTAACCACTCAAGTATCTCTCAAAAGGTGCTTGTTTCATTTCTCACGGAGAACCCTTCCTAATCTATCGACCTTTCACTCCGAAATGTGTTGATATTGAAAAGGAGGTAATCTGCTCCATGCCTCCGACGACTTAAACTAAAAGCGCACTAAATCGAGTCTAGAGCCGCGAGATACATCAAAAGATCTCTTAAGAACACTTAATATTTCTACACTGGTTGTTCAACATTAAGGACACCAGTTGTAAATAACAAGAGTCCTACACAGATCTTAGCAATATGCCAAAAACATTCATGAGGGAATTCACAATTGTGATTCTCAGTGATTGAATGGAAATTCCTGCCAGGGTCAACATCAAACAGCCCTGACAGCAGGTCACTTCGGTAATCCCTTGTGGGTTACGCTTAGTGTTCGCGGTGGTTTCAAACGGTCTACAGTCGTGGAGTGATACTTCGGTATACTTCAGCGGCTCACCTGAATCGTTGATACACTTCGGTGTATCTGTGTAAGCCCTCTTGGGGGTATCCGGTTCAGGAAAGGCCTTAGCAAGGATTAGAGAAAGTTTTCACACTATGCTGTTAGCGATCTCGAAGTTCGAACTTGTAAGTGCCGGATGCTTTATTGCTAACTGTTTTCATGTAGGTACTTATGGAGACCGGGAGTTCCACCACCACCATTACCATCATCAACACTACATCAGTTTCCACATGTTCATGCTAACATCACAAAGAAAGTTCTCACAAAGATCAAAGCAAAGCAAAGTTCAAAGAAAGATTCTACGTCACGAAAAATAATCTACAAAGTTGAAAGACAAAGATCAAAAGCAAAGAAAAGAGAACCATTTAAGCATGAAGATTCAAAGTAGAAGGAAGTATGAGCATGTTGGAAAGATGTAAAGACACCACAGACTAAGACGTTGGTGAAAGGAAGAGAATACTATCACTTGATCACTACAACAACAAAGAACAAAAAACCAAGAACAAAGAACAATGACTTAAAGTTTTTGAAGACGTCTAAAGACGAGAAAGTAAAAGAAAAGAATGAAGATGTCAAGCAACCGTTGATGACCGACCCTTATGGGGAGATTGTTGGGAATACATTTTATTATTATCAAGTGTCGGTCATTAGAATTATGTAATAGGTTTCTTAAGTTACGAGAATTATATACTTATGTCATAAGGCTTAAGTTTAATATCCATGGGCCTTGTCCTAAGCCCATTTTCATGTGAAAGGAAGGAAGAGGGTGTGTTGCCCTAGCTTCCTTCCCTATTTATATCACATGTAAACACTCTTATTAGGAGTTGGTTTATTTTTTTGGGAAGGAGAGTAATCTTGCACCCTGGTAAAATGTATTACACCAAAAAAATGTTTAAGTACAAAGGATATGGGTGAAGTCCCATATCTCAGCCCATTACATAGGCATCTACATGACAAAATCAACCAAATAAACCACTATATAAGAATGATAGGCCATTCTTATAACTAACAAAATAAAACATACTACCTATGACGACCCTTCAGGTGAATATCCCGACCATACGCCTGAGACTCATAGCCATCATAAGACTCCAAATCATCCATAAAGCCAGCACCCGGTAAAACATCTAGCATTAAAACCTCATCATCATCCGAGTCATCTGAGCATACTATAGATGATTTCTTATCACTTGTAGAAGCTTTACGAGACCTCGAGAACTTCTCCCATAAACTCCCACTTGCACTTGGCTTACCAACGGTACTTGCAATATTATTAGAAGCCAAATTCTTACCATCCTCCAAAGGTACTAATGAGGGGCTGTTAGAAACCACATTATGACTCGGCACACTAGGACCAGTTTCTACCAAACCGACATCACCAAGATTTGAAGTAAGATCAAGTACGTTTTCCACTTCCATAAGTTTCTCCATATCACACTTGAGTTCACCAATGTTAATGTTATCTTTAAAATAACCATGCTCGTTAATGGACTGAGATAACTCATTGTTAGTCGCCACAGGAGGAACATATTTTGATTGTTCATTAGGCTTCTCCACATTGGTGACCTTATTGGTAACCGGTTTAGAAACAGGCCGATATATAAAAGTAGATTTATGTTTAAACAACCTAACCTCATGCTTAGATTTAGCTACCTTTTTCTCGGCCTTCTTAGTGTGAACTTTTTCCTTTGTACGTGCACTCCTTTTCGTAAGAAGACATGCCTCCTCCTCATGACTGAAAACTTTGCAATGTGAGCAACGAGGAGGCCACCATTCGTACTCAATATCAAGGACTTCCATAAAATGACCCTTACCATTAGGCAAAGGTATAGCAACTTCAATTGATTCCAACAAATCATGACCAGCAGACACCTCAATTAGACAACGTGCATAAGAATAACGACCCCAAGGGTTAGTGCACATGGCACTAGTACCCCCATCCAATCTAATGAGTTCTCCCAACTGATTTGCAATCAAACTTATACCAACTTCCGAATACGCAACAGCAGGCACTTTGTGAATACGCACCCATACCGGTACCTTATTGAGTTCCTCCTTCTTCAATTTAGTATTCGCCACCCATATCGATTTAATAAACCAGGGACCACCCTCAAGCACCTTATTCAAACCCTCTTGTGACGAAAATTGGAAAAAGAAAAAATCATTACGCATAATCACGTGTTGGAAGCCAAACTTAGCCCAAGCATGTTGAACATAATCCTTCACCAATGGGAACGATAACCGTTTACCAATGAAATACCCATATAACGTATTAGCAAATTTATGACACATATCATCAACCACTTCAATAGGAATCACAACCAGTCAGATTTGTCACTTACATTGGCAGATTTAGGAGTGTTACATGTTTTGCAAGTATGCTCATTACTAGGACCAGTAGCATAACCCGATTCATTAGCCAAACTAACCCCAACAGCAGGACTAGTAAACGCACCCTCATTATCAGCTTGGATGTTCTTTGTACTAGCGTTTAACACTTCCATATGATCAGTAGTTTGCAGACTATAAACCAATTCCTTAGCCACATCTACACCAGTAACCGTACATTTACCACCATTAGGAGCGTTAAAAGTAGTACTATCAACAACAAATTCTGGTTCTACAGAACCAACTTGATCAGTAGGTTTGGTAGAGGACACATTAGGAGTATTTTGAGTCGATTCAATATCCAAATTAACCCCAACAGTAGGAGTAATACACACATCCTCATCAGTAGCTTGAATGTTCTTTATACTCGCATTTAACCCTTCCACAACCTGCGTATTCACACAACCAGTTGGAACTACATCAGCGTTTCCAGTGTTAATGCCTTTCAAACATAGCATACGAGCCCTTAATTCATCCACATTAACAGCCTTCGACTCCAATCTAGAACCCTTGAACTTGTTGTTCCCTAGAAGAAAACCATCTTCCATCTCTCCTGAACCCACTTACAATAACAATCAATCAAACTTAAATGCCAAAAACCCTAAGATGGGTTACTTACACACGTTACTAAATAAAACCCTAGGTAAGGGTTTTTAATCGTTAAGACCACAATGACCAGAACAGGCTTATGGGATAAGAATAATGAGTGTAGCACAAATTTAACCACAAACCATAGCAATCAGCCACCACAGAACCGATTTAAAATATAGCAATAACTAAAGTCGGTTCAAACCCTAATAAACACGAAACCTTACCAATTCGATCAAAAAGTTAGTGAAACTAAACACAAATTCGATCAAGAAACGAATTAACACAAGTTTTAATCAATAACTCTTACAAATCGGTGCAAGAAACATAAGAGAATAAGCAGGAATTGATAGATCTGATTTCAAAATAGTTAGGGTTTTTTGTCGCCTCAACAAAACCCTAAAAAGCGATTACAACAAACCTAAAAAAACAATGTGTACCTTTGCCATATTATTTCTCTTATTATCTAAATCGACCAAGCTCTATCTCTATCTTATTTCTCTCATTCATATACTTGTGTGTTTATAATATGGTGACCTAACAGGAAGTACTTAAGAAGTTAGGGGGAAGTCTGAGTTCTGAAATGCCGAGTTCCGTAGAATAAGTCTTAGATTGTAGCGGTATGTATTGAATTTTTTGTAGGGTAAACCCACGAACTCTTGTAATCATTAGGTTACGGAATAGGACGCTATGAAAAATAGGCTAGACGAATTTGATTGAGGAGTCTAGTGACTTCAACCCCCATATGGAGCGATAGGAACCACTAATTAGAAAACATAATCATGGCATAACGAGATTAGAAATTAGGCTAGCACATTTCTCTCTATTGATATCTCTTCCATGTTTACTTGCTTTTATTTTATTTCATTTTGTTAGTTTAATTAATCAACTTATAAAACCCCCTTTAAAACCAGTGAAAATTAGAACTTAGATTAAATCCGCACGCATAGCTGTAGGATCGAGTACTTCGAGCTTGATTGAGCTTGGTCTAAACAAGAACCTCTGTATGCAATACAAGCGTTTATGCGGAAACTAAACAGCAAGTATTATAAAGAAGAAAACTCTAAACAAACAATGATCCTCTATGGATCAAACTATGAACTAAGAATTGTGTTCTTGAATATTGAAAACGTTAAAAGTGTTAAAAGCGTACATAAACTCATAGACGGGTTTATCTTTTATACTAACAAGATCACCTAACCCTAACCCGTTCTACAAGTAAACGTGTGAAGAGATAAACAACAATCTCTTCTAAAAATAAATCTTAACAAACATTCTAAATATACGGATAACAAATAATACTATCCGCAGCAACAACACTATCGGCAGAAACAAGATAACACTGTCGGCAGCAATGAGCTTTCAGCAGGAACCAAAGCTATCGGCAGGAACCAGCTTAACACTATCGGCAGCAACAATGAAACTCTTATTTCCCAGAGATCCTAACAATCCTCCCCTAATCTTGAGGTTGACTAGGTTAACCTGCAAGATTCCACTGTGATAGAGCTTGTAACTTCTCAGGCTTGAGGACTGCGACTTAGCAGCAACAATTTTAAGTAACCAGCAGCAACATCCATAACTTGCAAGATTCCAGCTTCTATAGCATCCAGCAGCAACTTCAATAGTTCAGCAGGAACAAGAAATCTTCTTCAAAACATGTATACTGGTCACCATTACTTTCACTTGAACTTGGCTGCTACTATGACAATATGTACATCAAATCACTTGAAGTTTCATACTATTCTCATCACATCCAGGTGTGTTAACTCCTGTGAGAGGTGAATCATTGAAAATTAATGGATTTGATGTCTCTTTACCAATAGCCATCACTACTGGAGTAGCCAATGTTTAGGTGTATTAGACCATGGTACATTGATAACCATCTGATTTATTAGCAAATCAGCAACTATAAACGGATTTGACTTGTCTTTACCTGTAGCCGTTTGCTCAGGACTAGCCAATTCTTTGGTTACAGCAAAACCTTGGTGAATTGAATACCAAATATGGATACCAAGTGTCTTTACCACAAACCATACTTTTGTGGACTAGCCAATCCTTTGGATCCCATAAGGGTTACATCCATGGTGAATTGAGAACCATTTTCAACTCTCAGAAATGAATCATGGGTGAGTTGAAATACCCTATAGCTTTGAGCAAGCTATTACAGCTATCAACGGATTTGATAATCACACCAGAGCCGTACCCTCATGGTGAGTCAACTCTTTCTTGTCTGCAAGACATGGTGAGTTGAGCACCATTTATTGTGCAGGTGTAAACACCAACACTGTACCTGCAAGGTGTTGCTCAAAACCACTTATTAGCACACAAAATATACACATAATTTTTTTTTTTTTTTTTTTTTTTTTTTTTTTTTTTTTTTTTTTTTTTTTTTAACTAAGAAACACACCAAAACAAAAGAAAATAAGAAAAGAAACAAAAGAAAGAAAGAAAGATAGAAAATATACAACAACAACAAGAACAATCCTCCCCTTGAGCTTTATCCTCCCCTTAAGCTGATGATCCCTTAGCTGCAATTTGATCCTTGATGAATTTAACCAATTGTTCAGCTGTGGTTAGATCATTTCCTATAGTATGCTTAGGAACTCTGACCTTCTGAGTTAGCATTCTCTTTAACACTCCTTCAGTTAAAGAATAAGCAATATCCACAAACATAGTTAGGAACTTGCCAGAGGTGAGTTCCACAACATGAACATTGGAATAGGGATATAATCTCCAAGAAAATACTCTCCATGATGATTGATTACCCCACACTAGTTTAGCCTTGTCTCCATCCAATTTATTCATCAAGACTTGTAAATCTCCCCAAAGCAGCAAACCAATTCCAGTTGGAGTAGTAGATTGATAATGATTATCCACTATCCTATAAAGATGCTCCAAATCTTTTCTTTCAACCCTATTCAAGATCTCCCTCAGAAATGTAAAGAATTTGACTGTCCCATCAAGAGAAAACCAAACATTAACATCACCATCTGAAGTAGATCTAATCTCCCAATGAGCAATATGACCCCAAGACTGAATGGAGTCACCCTCTGAATCACTTTCAGAATCAACCTCAATCAAATCATGATCATCCATTGCAAGAATATCCACAGAAGAAGAGTGGAAAGATTGACTCTTCTGCCTTGTTCTTAGACCATATTGAAGGATAGGAACAGATACAGAAGGCTCAGCAGAGACAGAAGCATTAGCAGTAGGAAGATCAGCAGGAACAAGACCTTCTTGTGGTACCTCAGATGCATCAACATTAGAACTTGGAGCACTGAAAGAATCATCCTGAGAACCTTCTCCAGACTTCATTCTCTTTGCAACATCAGACTCCAAAGATGAAGATGCTCTTTTCCTGCTTTGTGGAATATCAGTGTCTACTATAGAGTTGAGCTTTGCATAAGTATCAAGGAACAACTTTTGAATTGCACCATCATTCCAACCCTTGAAGTCACTGATCTTGTAGTTAGCTTCATTCTTCAGATACACCTTCAAAAAATTGATATTATCTCTGTTTGTGGGCATCTTATATCCTAACCTTTGTCTTTCCTTGATCCTGTGCATCAATTCATTCCAAGTGGTTGCTCTTTGTTTCTTTAAGATGAATGCCTTGAGCAGATCTGACCTTGCATCTGGATCCAATTCTGACATTTGAAGGACCATAAACCCATGAGCTCTAATAATCATGTCAGTGTTCAATAAATATTCAACTTGTGCACTAAACACTTCTGAAGAAGGATCATCTGAACTTGGGTTATTTATAATCTCAGCAACATTCTTCTCATCAACAGACAATTGTCTTGCAATCTCTTCATCTTGAGCAAGCTGAACTAATCTAGCTTCTTCAGCAGCAATTTCCTGTTCCTGCACCTTTGCAGCTATCTCTTCATCATTTTCAGTTGCTTCAGGAGGAATGATGTTACCCTCAGCAGCAACAGATGAACTTCCAACAGTAGTAACAGGAACCTTAGATGCAGAAGAAATATTTTCAACATTGGCAGTAACAGCAGAGACATCAGCAGCAATGGAGACATCGGCAGCTGTGGTCCTTGCTTCAGTGGAGACCTGTGCTTGAGGAGTGATGTTGTGCTCAGAAGTTGTAGTTACTTCAGTATTTGCACCATCAAGAGAAACAGATGCTAGAACATTAAGCCCATCAAATATCATATCATCCTGATCTTCCTCAGACTCAGAAAGAATAACCCTTCTTTTCTTTTGCACATGACTACCCTCCAATATGCTGATCTTTTCATTTAGTTCTTGGATAGTTCTACTAAAAGCTTCATTAGAATCCCTGAGCTCCTTTTCCAAATTCTTCACTTTCTCACTGAAAATCCTTTTTGTCTCATTAAGTTCTGACTCCAATGCCTCAATTTTCTTCACAGATCTGTCAAGTAACTGGGACATAGAGGTGAGATCAACAGCATCCTCAGTTCCACCAGCAGGAACACTTGAAGTATTAGGAGCTTCACTGACTCTGGGTGGAGAAACATTAAATCCCTCCCCTGCATTGGTGTCATAACTAAATGGCTGCCTAGTAGGACTGGGTGAGGAAAGCCTTGAAGAAGAGGGTAATTCCACAGAAGGAGATGGCTGGATAATAGGTGTATCAGCTGAGATGGTCTGATCATTAAATTCAACATTGTCATTAGGCTCAGGTGTAGGTGTTACTGGTCTGGGTGATGGTGGTAAAGGATCATCAGCAGCAATAGATGCAGATGCATCAGCAGCAACTGAAGTCTCTTGCTCAGTTGCATTAGGTGATTGTGAAATATTGACATTCTCAGCAGGATCAGGATTATCGGCAGGATCAGGGATATCAGCAGGATCAGGGTTGTGTAACATATGAGGCAACAATGGCAAATGTTGGCCAGTAAAGTTCATCTTCATCAGGGCAAACATTTTGGCAGTCAACCTATTTATAATCTTAGGGGATGTATTAATGGTCTGTACACCTAAGATGATTTGAAGAAATCTAGGGTACATCAAAAAGCTGTTTTTACCATTACTGAGATTCTCAATCATTCCCTCAAAAATATATTTTGCCCAATTAAAGATCCTACCCTGAGATAAACAGACTAGACCAGATGCAATAGGACTTGGACATTGATCCCAACCACCTGACTTAACACTAAGACACTGGAGTAAAGTGTGAATCAGAAACCTCCATTGAGGAGACAACCTACTTTTCAAGAAGGTGCAACTTCCAGTAACAGGATACCCTATAGCTGCCATACCATCAGTAATATCTTGCTTTGAAAGATCATATTCCCCTTGCTCCTCAGGAAATTGAAGCTGAACTCGTATCAACTCCTCAGTAACAATCACTTCTTGGTCATCAATGGTAGCAACAATATCAACTTCCCTTCCCACGATGTGTCTTGCCTTAGCTGTCCTCCAAAACTGTTTGACCAATGAATCATATACCGTCACTGGACAATAAGTGAGGGCATAACGAATAGATGACCCACGAAGAAATCCTAGAACTTCATCATAACCAACACTTCTTGAAGAAGACTCCAAATAAGCCACCTTGTTATGATCATCCTTGTAACGAAGAGTTGTTGTCATTGCGTTGTAGAAATGATTTAGGGTTTGAAAAGGGAAAATTAGGGTTCGAGAGGTTTTAGAGAATTTGAGATGAGAGATGTGCAATTATGCGTTGTGTTGCCAAAAATATCACTTTAAATTGCTGCAATTCTTTGCATGTAACATTGACCAATTAAATTGAGAAGGTTTGACCATTCAGCAGAAACATTTGGTCATTCGGCAGCAATAGGAGGTTTGACCAATCGGCAGGAATGAGATGGTTTGACCAAAGTCAACCTTCCGAACTTAGTCATTAAGAATAACTTACCCGAATTAACTCTCAATACCAACCATCAATAAATTTTGCACTAATCTCCATATCGTTATATAACCCTCAAATCACATAACTTTATCATCACTTAACCCTTTATTACCACAAATCAAACAAAATTTCCAAAAATCAAGCCACAATATGAGTTCATCCAAACATCCAATCATCGAAATCTCATCAGATTCTTCCTCCTCTAGTGACTCAGGATGGAATAACTACTTCCCCAAAACAGCATCATCCTCTAAAATCAAAGGTAAGGCCAAGGTTGAGGAGGATTCATCTGATCCTCTTCCATCTACCCCTTCTTCTTTTGAGTACTTTAGCTCTGATGATGAAGATTCATCAGAGTTGAAGTCTTTGGTGTATTGTCAGGGTGAATGGGAGACTTTTCCTCCCAATTTTCCTTTAACAGATGAGCTTAGGAAGCAGATGAAGGAAACTGAAGCTCTGCTTGCTGAAGAGATGGAGAGAACAACTGCAGCTTTCTATAAAGTACCGGTTCCAAAAGGCAAGACTAAGCATCAAGAAGGTTCTAGTCGAGAAAAACCAAACCCTCGAAGTCGAAACAATCGACAACGTGAAGGCAAAGATCCAAGACAAAGGAAGATTCTTACCGGAACCACTCCCAAGCCAACCCAACCTGCTTCACAATCAAGCACCCCAATACCACAATCAAGCCATCCAGCTCCACCATCAAGTAACCCTACTCCACAACCAATCCATCCAACTTCAAGGACACGCTCCAGAACACATCAAGGGCCAACAGCCTCAAGCTCTTCAAAGCCAACCCCTGAACAAAGACAACCACTGCCAGTGATCTTGGCACTTGCAGTCCCCCATGTTTATGAAGAGATCAGTCGCCAGAGAGGAAAGAGGTTCATGCCTGACAATCTAGGAAAGGGTAAGGAGAAGATGGAATAGATGGTAGGGTTTAGGTAGATTGATGATAGAAGGTTGAAATGATGATTTGAATGTTGTTGATAAGTAGCTTTTGAAACTCATAATCTTTTGTAACCAGCAACTGAAGGTACTTAACTCCCTTATGAATGAATGAAAATTGCTGTGTTTAGCTTTAAGTCCAAGCACCAATTAACTGCTAAATAAGGATATCTAGCACAAGACACTTAAAAACCTGCAAAACAAAATTAGAGAAACACAAACCATAGACATAAACAAAAGAAAACAAGATAAACTACAAGCATACAAGCCTTAGCCTCCCCTTAGGCTAATGCACCCAGATAAATCAGCAAACATAATTACAACAACATTATAAACCAAACAGAACAATTACCAAAAATACCATGGAGAATAAGCCATTCCCCCTCCAAAGATGTGATTATTATAAACAGGTCTGAAATCCATTTGAATATATGAAGAAGTACCAGCAGGAATGGTTCCTTGAAAATCAGCAGGAACAGAGGAACCAGCAGGAACAGGTCTATCAGCAGGAACAGGACCTCTATAAAAGTTCATTCCTGCTGCTTGTGGAACATATGGTGGTATCTGTTTAACATTTTTCCACAATGATCTGTTTTGTTGCCCACCATTCAATCTTTTCTCATGATAATCACAATCTTTAATAAGATGATATTGACTACCACACACAAAACATGTCTTTTTCTTAGCAGCCTTGTTTTTACTACAACTTTTCTTAATATGGGTACCATTATCACTAGTGGAACTAGGGACACAGTTGTTTTTAAAAGAATTCATTGAGCTGTTATCTGAAAAGACTGATTTTGGAGTTGAACTTGAGGACTTGTAATATTTAGGTGTGGTTGACTTTTCACTTGAGTCACATGAAACCAAGTCTTCAGACTCTGCTTCTGAGGATTTGTCACTTGTGTGACAAGGGACACAATTATTAGATTCAGGTAAGTCTTTGGACTTTTTACCATAAACCATTTGTGACTCATCTGAGTCAATATCAGAGAGAGAGTGGACAGGAGTAGGCATAAAAACTCCTCTTATAGGTGGAGAAACAGCATTCATTCCACCTTCTTTCACATACTTAACAGGTTTTTGGTAGTCTGTAGGTTCAGGGTCAAAAACACTATACTCATTAGGGTCATATAATTGATTTGGCCCTATCAGGTTACCATACCCTAAACCTCTTTTCGTTTTCGTAGACATAGAACTATCAACTAACTTGTTTAGGTTTTTAGATGAATCTTTCCATTTATTAAACCTAGCCAAGGTATTGTCTAGTTTAGTCTGCATATTCTGTTTTTCTAACACCATCTCAGCCTTTTGAGACTCAGAATGTTTAAGCTCATTAGTGGTGTTTTTCAAGTCCCTCTCTAAAACTTTTATCTTTTCCTCATAAGCTAACTGATTCTTTTGAAACCAAACTTTTTGCTTTTCTAATGTTTTAACTGCTTTGTCATAAGCTTGAACCTTAATAAAGTATTCATTATACTTAGATTTCATTTCATCATATTCATTATTAAGTGTTGAGTACAATTCTTGACAAGCAGAATTACATCGTTGTACCTGAGATGGAAACCCCAACAGAGCATATTCTTCCATATTTTCTTTTGTATTAAAGGATTCACCTTTATCAGTCAGCTTTTCCACAGACTTATTTTGAAACAAATTCCTAATCTTCATTGCAAACATTTCAAATTTATCACCCGACAACAGCGACATTGTTAAAAGATTCAAGAAAGACAACTCAACAATGTTTCCTTCTTTATCAGAGATCCTTACCAGGCTCTGATACCACTTGTAGGATCGAGTACTTCGAGCTTGATTGAGCTTGGTCTAAACAAGAACCTCTGTATGCAATACAAGCGTTTATGCGGAAACTAAACAGCAAGTATTATAAAGAAGAAAACTCTAAACAAACAATGATCCTCTATGGATCAAACTATGAACTAAGAATTGTGTTCTTGAATATTGAAAACGTTAAAAGTGTTAAAAGCGTACATAAACTCATAGACGGGTTTATCTTTTATACTAACAAGATCACCTAACCCTAACCCGTTCTACAAGTAAACGTGTGAAGAGATAAACAACAATCTCTTCTAAAAATAAATCTTAACAAACATTCTAAATATACGGATAACAAATAATACTATCCGCAGCAACAACACTATCGGCAGAAACAAGATAACACTGTCGGCAGCAATGAGCTTTCAGCAGGAACCAAAGCTATCGGCAGGAACCAGCTTAACACTATCGGCAGCAACAATGAAACTCTTATTTCCTAGAGATCCTAACAAGATTAAATCCGCACGCATAGCTCTTGGGACGACCTCGACTTTACCAATAACTACACTATACACGACCGAGTACACTGCGCGTTAGTGCATTAGGTAGACCATAGGTAGATGAGAACTTTATAAATGTAAAACTTGGTCAGAAATCCTTCATCAAGTTTTTGGCACCACCGCCGGGGAGCTATAGTAGGATTTTGTTTAGGTTTTCAATTTTTGTTTAAATTTTCATCTCAAGATTTATATTTTAGTTTCAGGTAACATGGGTGATGTTGACATCAATGCACTTACCCTCGAAGAATACCTCTCCTTGACGTGAGAGGAACAAGGGCCTGGTGTGGTTAGGACGGTTATTGGAGCTGATATTCAATTCGAAATAAAAAATTAGTTCATAAGGGAGTTGAGGAAAGACCCCTTTTCGGGAAACAAGACCGAAGATGCTCATGAGCATATTGACAATGTCTTGTACATCGTGAGCCTGTTCAACATTCTTAGAGTTTCTCACGATGCGATTATGCTCCGAGTGTTTCCTATGACACTCACTGGAGCCGCTAAGATATGTGTTGGGTTTTAGAGATACCGCTGCTCATATAATTACAATTGCTCAGGTATTACAAGAAAAATAATGCAAGTCATTACTGCTTCTAGTTATAAAGGTTAAGGCTGCTTACGGAAGTTAAGACTGCTAGAGTACATTAAGACTGCTAACAGACTTTAAGGAAAAATACACTAAGTAGTTAATGCTGCTTGAAGGAAACTTTGTACTGCTAGTACTAAGTTAATGCTGCTAGAGATTTAATGCTGCCAGAACAAAGCGTTAATGCTGCTGATTCATTATTAGTGTTGCTGGAGTATTAGAGTCGGTTATTATGTATAGTATGTCTTGATAAGTATAGAAAAGATTCTATATAGATTTATCTTGTATAGCAAGTCATTGTAAGCCGACTAGGACTCCTTAGTCTATAAAAGGAGGTCCTAGGGCAGAGAGATCAATACACATTTTTCATAGAACTTCAAGGTTGTAAACCCTAATACTTTTGAGTATTCTTATTATATCAATAATATTGAAGTGTTTAGTTTGATATACTTGTGTTCTTGTTTATTGTATATGTTGATATAAATAATGCCTAAACACGCTATTAATATTTTTTGATATCTCTACGTTTTGATAATCACAAAATGTAAAATCATTAATCGGAAAATTAAGACGTAAACAAGTATTTAGTTGTAAATATCTATTTCTACAACTCAAATCACTTAAGGTATGAATGAACTAATGCTTAATGCATTATATGATCAAAGGAACATTTTCTTAAACACTAGATTTTTTATAAAATGTCAAAAACATTTTATATCTTTTAGAAAAATATTTTTGGTAATAAATAAAAAGGTTAATTCATTATAAATTTATGAATTCAAATTTTCAACCAAAATCAATAAAAATGTTCCAGAAAAACCTTCCCCACAAAAAGACAAAACTGGGCAACGGCTAGGGAGGGCGGCCCCCTTAATTTTGCTAGGCGGCCCCCTTAAAATTAAGGGGACCGCCCCCTATTTAAGGGGGCCGGCCACGCTCCTCTAGGTTCCAGCTGTCCAGTTTTTCTGCCTATAAATACCAGCCTTCCCCTGGATTTTAACTCACCTTTTGCACCCCAAACCTTCTGTTTTAAATCTTGTAAATCCTTTCTAAAAACCCTTTGATCATATTCTCTTAAGCATTGGTTTCCAAGTGATCCAAGCTTCCACCATCAAAGTGCAAAAGAAGAATACTCCTTCAACTAGAGAAGAAGTATTATAGCTTAACTCATATCATCATTGTAGTTGTGTAAAGTGTTGTATAGTTGTGATAAGTAGATCTAAGTGTAAGTAACTAGTTGTGTTGTAAAGAAGTAGTGTAGAAGTAGTTGTGAAGTAGTCGTGGAGAAGAAGTCGTGAAGAAGTCGTGAAGCCGTCGTGAAGTAGTCGTGATTAAGTTGTGTACAAGTCGTGAGATTGGTTCTAGCTACGATTAGAACTCGACATCTAGCTTTGTGTCGTTAAACCGGTGTAAGCCAAAGTTGTGAAAGGTTTCTCCGCCATAAGGGAGTTTGTTGACATAGTGAAGAAAACTATCGAGTAGGTGACTTGAGGAGTGGAGTAGGGCAAGGAAGGTGTCCTTGTAGCCGAACCACTATAAATCTCCGTGTTGTGGTTTGATCTTTCCATCTCTATCTTTCATTTCATTATATTTACTTTACTTGCATTGCTTATCTATATTTGTTTATATTTGTTCATATTGATCAAGAGTTGAATTCACATAAGATAGAATCGAAGTTTTAAAAAGTAAACAAAAGTTTTCATAAATTAAAAAGACGTAAAACTATTCAACCCCCCTTCTAGTTTTCCACAATTTGTATCAAGAGCCACGTCAAACAAGATTTTTAAAATAAAATGTATTTTAAAACTTGAAACGATCTATGGAATCTGAAAAATATTTAGAAGGGCAATCTATGCAAAGACCACCACTATTTGAAAGTGATGGATTTCTTTATTGGAAAAATCGATTCGAAACTTATGTGAAATCAAAAGATCTAGATCTTTGGCATGTTATTACTAATGGTGATTTTTTACCTATTCAACATAATCTTGAAACCAAAAAGGATGAAATAGTACCTTTTGAAAAACAAAGTGATGATTTAAAAAGAAAGCTTTCTAAAAATAATGAGGCAAAAATGGTTATTTATAATGCGTTACCACGTAAAGAATACGAAAGGATCTTTATGTGTGAAACCGCAAAAGAAATTTGGAACTCTTTACTAATAACTCACCAAGGTAATAGTCAAGTCAAAGACAATAAAATAGATCTTCTTGTTCAACAATATGAACAATTTACGATTCCGGAAGAGGAATCAATTGATAATGCTTTTGCTATGTTTAACACAATCATCACAAGTTTAAAGGCATTTGATGAGAGTTTTTCTAGTAAGAATTTTGTTAGGAAATTTCTTAAGGCTCTTCATCCAAAATGGCGAGCTAAAGTTACGGCAATTGAAGAATCAAAGAACTTGTCAACTCTTCAACTTGACGAGTTGATTGGCAACTTGAAGGTCTACGAAGCAATAATCAAGAAAGACTCCGAGATGGTCAAAGGAAAGAAAGAGCAAAGCAAGTCAATCGCGTTGAAAGCTAGGAAAGCATCAAGTGACGAGGATAGCTCAACCTCCGATAGTGATGACGAAGAATATGCCATGGCCGTAAGAGACTTCAAGAAGTTTTTCAAAAGACGAGGAAGATTCGTTAGACAACCACATGACGAAAGAAAGACACTCCAAAGAAACAAAGACGACAAAGGTAGCAAGAGCGAGAGGAAGTGCTTCAAATGCGGTGATCCAAATCATCTCATCGGAAGATGTCCTATGATGTCAAAGGAGCAAAACCAAAAGGCGTTCGTTGGAGGAGCATGGAGTGATAGTGACGAAGACGAGAAAGAAACCACAAAGGAAGAGAAATATCTCGTGGCCAAGACATCAAGTGAGGTACATTCCGAAACCGAATACTTTAGTGATGAATATTTATCATTAGATGAAAAAGACTTAGATAGCGAATATAATAAATTATGCAAACTAGTTCAAAAAGTAATGAGTAAAAATAAATCACTAAAACATAAAAATAACCAATTAGAAAAGGAAATACTAGAATTAAAAATTAAACTACATAACTTAGAAAAAGGGAAAGAAGTTTTTGAATGTAGAACATGTCAAGAAACTAAAAATGAAAACGAAATACTTAAGAAAGAAATTTGTAAACTTAACAAATTCGAAAATAGTAGTAATTCACTTAGGGAAATAATAAGTATTCAAAGGATATCAGGAGATAAAACCGGATTAGGATTTAATTCAACTAAAGATTCAAATAGTGAAACTAAAAATGTAAAGTTTGAATGTGAAACTAGTGAGCAAAAACCTTTATAGTCAAAACCTAAGTATATACTTATGAAAGATTGAAAAATACCCATAGCTAGTAATGAGGATGTAAAAACCTTTTATAAACCATCTTTAAAAAATGAAGTAGAACACTCTAAACCAAAGTTAAGGTCAAAAACACCTCCTCCTAGAAGACCACCTAGTCCTCACCCTCGGCCTAAAACTCCTCAACCTAGAAGAAATCAAAATAGACCAAACCGTCAAAATAATAGTCACCCAATATGGAATTATCCAAATCCACCAAGTTTTAATCCTTGGGGAATACTTCCACCATATATGCATCCGAGTCAATTGCAAACCATGTTTGGTTCAAACAACTATGGACCAATCAGACCATGGGGACCAAGTGGCTAGAATTTCAACTCATCGGGAAAGTCGAAATCTCTTTCGTAATTGTTTTATAAGTCAATACTCTTTGAAGTATTTGAAGACCACATGTTGAAGACAAAAAGGTACGCCTCTCTTTCATGCTCACCACTATATGCGTAGATTAATAAACTAGCCTATTGCATGCCCCTTTAGTCTTAAATGCTTAGGTTAATAAATACTTATGTGTTTGTTAGTAAGTTCTCTTCTTATATACCTATATTACTATAGAATATATATATATATATATATATATATATATATATATATATATATATATATATATATATATATACATATCCTCTCATAACCTAGATATGTCATTTGTTGACTATCTAGAACTAAAAGAAATTGTTCGTCCTCGAACATTTTCTTTCCCCTTTGCCTCTTTTGGACTATAACGTTCAACATGAAAATCTTCTATGTCCTCTCTCGCAAAACTCATGATGATGAAGAGAAGTGAGTTGAGTGGATCAACATAGAAGTTGGAGCCGAACCTTCGAACAAGAAAACTATGTAACAAACTCCCATCGTCGTCAGCACCCATCTCCGTCCTTTCCTCATTATCCCTCAACATCATTCAACATCCCACCTTAACATATATATATATATATATATATATATATATATATATATATATATATATATATATATATATATATATATATATATCATACACATTCTCTTTTCATTTCTTAAATCCACCTTTGTCAGCTTGACGTCTTGATTATTTTATCCAAAATTCTCAAGATATATTTTGTTAACGAAATGTTAATAAAATGCGCCAAGTATTCCCTCTTCGTGCTAATAAAACCTAACGTATTTTTGATATATAATAAATCTATCTATATACATAACAATATTTTGCTGTCAGAAATATAATTCGACAAAGTCCAATTTTTAGGCCGGCGGCCCCCTTAATTTTAAGGGGACCGGCTTGAAAACGGGGGCGACCCCCTTAATAATTAAGGGGACCGGCCTACTGTTACTTCCAAAAACGTTTTTCCTTCAAAAATCTTTGCCAAACACCCTATTTTTCAAACACACCTCTCACTCCCTCTGCTGTGAACGAGCTGCAACCCAAAACCACTCACCAAATCACCATTTCCGGCTAATTTCGCAAGGGGAAAACACCTATATTTCGATTAGCAACACATTTTGTAAGTTTTCCAATACACATTTCATCTAATTTCATCCAATCTTGAGTCTAATCATAATTAGGTCTTTTACTTAATTTTTCAAAATCCGAATTTTTGTTGAAATTGAGTCTAGGAATGTTATAATCAAATGCTCCCCATAGGATTAGAATGCTTAATCAACCTAGAAACTAAGTAATTAGATACCCTCATGTCAAAACTTTGAAAAACCAAACACTCATATTCAAAACTTGTTATACATTGTTGAATTATGCCATAAACACTTGTTAAAACTAATCACATTGCTACATCATAACTTCTTAATACTAAAAATATATTTCTCGAATCATAAAAATGTTTTTGTTAAATATAAGAGAGTGTTTGGATTAGGAGCTAGAGTCATCGAAATTTAATCAAAATTAAGTTCACAACTACTTGTCAAGTTTATAAACACGCAATTAGTTGTTTTGAGTCATCAAGATACATAATTCATATGTATATTGAAATTTTAGTAGTTATTTTTATAATTAAGGGAGCGTTTGGCATAACATTTTGAAAGAAATTTTTGAGTCAAAATCTAAGTTTTCACCTTTTTATATAAGTTACTTAACATAAACACTCGTAAGAAATAGCTAGATATACAATCTAATGTTTGTCTAGCCACATTTCAAAGTAGCTTATGACGTATAAAGGAGCGTTTGGATATTTTTGATTTCTTATCATAATATCCATGTAACTATTCTTTAACATCATAAAATACATTTTAAGCGAGTTAAAAATTAAAACTAAGGAACATTGTAAACTACTTCTTAGGATTAAAGTTTTAGAGTCGAAGTATGTTTATGTCCCACATAAGTAGCACATATAATATATGCATGTCATTTTCTTTTTTTGTGTGTGTGTTGCTTTCTTGTATAGGTGAAAATGCCTAAAGCTACAGTCGGTGATCTCTCCAAAACCAAGGCCTACATTCCAAAAGTCTCCAAAACTCCCGGCATATCTCCTTTTGTTGCATGTTTCTATCGGCCCATCGAAAATAGAAACATTCACGAAGGTAGAGTTGTCGAACCATCTTTCTATCAATCCGATCAAATCGAGCGAATGTTCTCAAATGTTCGTCTCGATTGTCTCTTCAAAATTAATGAGCCAATCATTCCTCGCTTCGTTCTAGACTTCTATAGCCAAGTGACGGTGCAAACCGATCATTATGGCTATATTCTTATTTCCTTTATGATCCAAAATGAATTTATCACTCTCAATCTAGCTCAGTTTGGTTAAATTCTCCAAATTCCTTACAACGGTCAAGCCGTTTTCTCAAATGAATGGGATCTCTCATCTTTTGAGAAAAATCGGCCTCAGAATGGTCGATACTATTCTGATATTCCTTCTCCTGATGAGATTCGTGGACTTCTCAAGCTAGAACGTGGTACGACTAGCCGAAGGATCAAGTCGAAAAATATCAAAATTCATGCAAACCAAATCATCCTTAAAGAGCTAAGCCCCGACATGAAGCGTTGGGAAGAACTCATTTGTGAGAATGCGTTCGGTACCGGTGGTCACCGTGATCATCTCAAGGCGAGCATTGCTCACATGTTGTATTGTATTGTTGCAGAAGAACAATACAATTTGGCTTACCTCTTTGTCTATCGCATCATGTCAGCCAAAAACACTCCCAAAGCCAACCTTCCTTATGGTATGTTCCTCACCCGTCTCTATCGTTATGTCATGGAAAATTTCCCTCATCTCAAAAGTGATGTTTACCTATTCGTTCATCTCGTCCTACGCCCTCTCTCTCGTAGCCAACTTCGTCGATCTCGTAGTGACAAGGGAAAATCTAGACGCCCTAATCTCTACGCACCTCGTAGTTCCACATGTCATCGGGGAGATGATGATGAGGAGGAGGAAGGCACCTCACGTGTCAGTACTCCATCTCCTACGAGGTTCGTGGATAATCTCCCGGAACTTAATTATTCCGATTATCAAGTTCCTCGTCCTTCCGAACAAACCGAACAAATCCTATTTGAACGACAAACCGCATTACTTAACACAACTCAACATATGCATGAAGAAGTTAGAGGTGGTTTCAAGTCGATAGGGAAAGCTTTCAAGAATATTTTCGGAAAGAAGAAGAGATGAGATGTGGAAGTTGGCTTATTAGAACAATATTGTGTTTAGACATTTTATTTTGTTTTGTATTTGAGAATTAATTATTTCTTGCATGTTATAGTATGTTAGTATCTATTTTCTTGATTAGTACTTGAATGCTATGCTTAAATTAATATGCTTGCTAATGATTAATAACATGCTTATTCTATAATATGATTATTTTTAGCCTAAATGTATACATGCTTATTTAAACATGTTTATGCCACTATTTAATCATTCTTCATGTACATGATTCAAATGAAGCTTGCTGCAAATACACCCTAACAATGACCCTTTTCTGGAAATTTTTCAAATTTGGTCGCTTGGGAAAACAGCAGATGGGCGGCCCCCTTAATTCCCTAGGCGGTCCCCTTAATTTTAAGGGGGCCGGCCAACAATTAAGGGGACCGGCCATCTGGGAAGTGAAATTCACTGTTTCCTTTTGCATCATGTGACCCCTTTTATCTAGCCCCAGCTACCATTTCTCTAAATGGACGAACTGGTATTGGAATCTTACAACAAAACCTCAAAAATTAACCTAAACCAACCATATTTTCATATTATAAATTCCCTCCAAACAATCACCTCTCATTCCATCATCCTTCATCATCCCAAATCACCATGTTATCACCTAAATCCTCCATCTCTAAGACTCCAAGGAAGCAAAGACTTGTCATCATACCACCAAAACAACTTTTCATAGACTTAACCCAAGATGACACCAAAACTCCATCACCACCACCTCAATGTTCATCCCCAAGTGCACCAAATGCACCATCAAAAACACCATCTACTCATGGCACATCATCCTCCTCCATACCATCCACTTCATCCATCAATGACTATATCAACTCCCATCTATCATCATCACCACCAAGAGCATCATCACCACCTCCCACTCAAGAACCTCTATCCACCCAACTTGCCATTTCCTTATCACCCATCACACCTCTTGATTCTCACTTCTCACCATCACCAATCCCACAACCATTCTTTCCCATACCTTGGGCATTGCATGAAGCCCATGGTGACAATTGTCTTTGTTGCATCCATAACAGGACCATAATCTTTGGTCTTAGAGATGAGATACACTACATGTTTTCATCACTTGAACACATGATTACCAACCCACCACCACCACCACCTCCACCACCTTCACCCACTACACCACCACCACCTCCATTTTCACCCAATTAAGCATATGCAATGCTTAATTAAAAATAATTTTCAAAACCATTTTGTGTGCAAGCCCCATGGAAGACCATTTACTCCTAGAATGATTATGTAGATTGCATTACTTACTAGCTTATGTAGGATTGAATGTAATCTTGTATGTTTGTGTATTTATACACAACATTTTTAATGAATATCTTTCTTTTATATGCATGCTTATTTTTTTTTTGCTATATATATGCTTGTGCTTCTAATATTTTTCTTGCAAGAATTCCATATATCGATTCATTTATGCACACAAACGAGGGGGAGTACACACCTAGGGGGAGTCATCGTCCCGACAAATTTCATGGCTAATATTTGTTGGCTAAACCTTTTTGATTCTACAAAAAGGGGTAGAAATAGATGTAAACTCACTAAATACTTGTCTAAAAACTAATTTTTAGATTTAATGAGGTTAGATTTTGTAATCATCAAAAAGGGGGAGATTGTTGATATAAATAATGCCTAAACACGTTATTAATATTTTTCGATATCTCTACGTTTTGATAATCACAAAATGTAAAATCATTAATCGGAAAATTATGACGTAAACAAGTATTTAGTTGTAAATATCTATTTCTACAACTCAAATCACTTAAGGTATGAATGAACTAATGCTTAATGCATTATATGATCAAAGGAACATTTTCTTAAACACTAGATTTTTTATAAAATGTCAAAAACATTTTATATCTTTTAGAAAAACATTTTTGGTAATAAATAAAAAGGTTTAATTCATTATAAATTTATGAATTCAAATTTTCAACCAAAATCAGTAAAAATGTTCCAGAAAAACCTTCCCCACAAAAAGACAAAACTGGGCAACGGCTAGGGAGGGCGGCCCCCTTAAAATTAAGGGGGCCGGCCACGCTCCAGTAGCTTCCAGCTGTCCAGTTTTTCTGCCTATAAATACCAGCCTTCCCCTGGATTTTTACTCACCTTTTGCACCCCAAACCTTCTGTTTTAAATCTTGTAAATCCTTTCTAAAAACCCTTTGATCATATTCTCTTAAGCATTGGTTTCCAAGTGATCCAAGCTTCCACCATCAAAGTGCAAAAGAAGAATACTCCTTCAACTAGAGAAGAAGTATTATAGCTTAACTCATATCATCATTGTAGTTGTGTAAAGTGTTGTATAGTTGTGATAAGTAGATCTAAGTGTAAGTAACTAGTTGTGTTGTAAAGAAGTAGTGTAGAAGTAGTTGTGAAGTAGTCGTGGAGAAGAAGTCGTAAAGAAGTCATGAAGAAGTCGTGAAGCCGTCGTGAAGCCATCGTGAAGTAGTCGTGATTAAGTTGTGTAGAAGTTGTGTACAAGTCGTGAGATTGGTTCTAGCTACGATTAGAACTCGACATCTAGCTTTGTGTCGTTAAACCGGTGTAAGCCAAAGTTGTGAAAGGTTTCTCCGCCATAAGGGAGTTTGTTGACATAGTGAAGAAAACTCTCGAGTAGGTGACTTGAGGAGTGGAGTAGGGCAAAGAAGGTGTCCTTGTAGCCGAACCACTATAAATCTCCGTGTTGTGGTTTGATCTTTCCATCTCTATCTTTCATTTCATTATATTTACTTTACTTGCATTGCTTATCTATATTTGTTTATATTTGTTCATATTGATCAAGAGTTGAATTCACATAAGATAAAATCGAAGTTTTAAAAAGTAAACAAAAGTTTTCATAAATTAAAAAGACGTAAAACTATTCAACCCCTTCTAGTTTTCCACAGTATACAAAGTTCTTCTTAAGATAAAATACAAGATTCTGCATTGTGTTTGATAAACTTCAAGGCAGTTTCTATGCTTAGTTGTTTTAGATTTATCTAAGATAACTAACCCTTACAACCTAAGGAATTCGAACAAGTTTTTAACTGGGATCAACATGTAGTATCAGAGCTTGTGATCTAGAAGCTGTGATCAAGAATAACCTATTTAGACTCAAGGCTATTCTGATCTTATTGAAGACACGGATTCAGAATTTACACACATGATTACTGCATCAAAGGTACCAATGCTGAAGTCTGGTGAGTATGAGCTATGAAGAATGAGAATTGAGCAATATATTCAAATGATTGACTACTCTATGTGGGAAGTCGTTGAGAATGGTGATACCTTACCTACTGTGGAAACATCTGCTACTGGTGTTAAGACTTTTGTGCCCATTAAGTCTGCTGAAGATAAGGCACAAAGAAGATTAGAAGTTAAAGCCAGAAGTACTCTCATGATAGGCATTCCTAATGAACATCAATTGACTTTTAATCCTATTAAGGATGCAAAGTCTCTGTTAGCTGCTATTGAGATAAGATTTGGAGGGAATGCTGCTACTAAGAAGACAAGAAAATTGAAGCAACAATATAAGAACTTTGCTGCTCCAAGTTCTGAGTACCTTGATCAGACCTTTGACAGTCTTCAAAAACTTATTAGTCAACTAGCACTTGTGGAAGTAACAATTCCTCAAGAAGATATAAATAAGAAGTTTCTAAGAAGCTTGTCACCAGAATGGAACACACATACAGTGAGTGTGGAGAAACAAGGATGACCTTGATACAATGAGTTTAGATGATCTGTATAACAATCTAAAAGTGTATGAACCTGAAGTTAAAGGGTCATCTAGCTCATCCTCAAGCTCACAGAACTTAGCTTTTGTGTGCTCCTCCAATAATAGTTCTGACAGTACTAATGAAGCAGTTAATAGTGCTCATGGAGTTATTACTGTTGGCACATAAGTTAATAATGCTGGGTCTGCAACCCTTGATAACTTGAGTGATGCTGTTATCTATGCTTTCTTAGCTGGTCAATCTACTAGTCCTCAGATTATGCATGAAGACTTGGAACAGATCCATCCAGATGATCTTAAAGAGATGGACTTGAAGTGGCAGATGCCAATATTGACAATGAGGGCAAGAAGATTTTTGAAGAATACTGGAAGGCAACTCAAAGTCAATGGACAGGATAATATGGGTTTTGATAAATCTAAGGTTGAATGCTACAACTGTCACAGGAAGGGAAACTTTGCAAGGGAATGCAGGGCACCAAAGAGCCAAGACTACAGGAATGGAGAGAGCTCAAGGAAAGCTGTGTCTAAGGAACCTAAGAATTCTACAGCTTTGGTGTCTTGTGATGGTTTAGGTGGATATGACTGGAGTGATCAAGCAGCAGAAGGACCAAACTTTGCACTCATGGCTTATTCTTCTTCTTTATCAAGTTCTGACTCTGAGGTATCTAATGATTCTGGTTGTTCTTATAAATCTTGCTTAGATGCTGTTGAGGAACTTAAGTCTAGGAATGAAAAACTAATAGAAGATGTAAGGAAGCTAGAGTTAGATACTTTAGGCTATAAAGTAGGCTTAAAATCTGTTGAGCAAAAACTTGAATTTTTAAAACAGACTGAGTCTGAGTATGTAGAGAATATTAATGTTCTTGATAGTAAGCTTTATGTTAAAGAAAATGTCATTAATGAACTTACAAAAATGATAGAACAGGCTCAAAAAAGAAAAATATGCAGCTTATCAGGAAAAAGAAAAACATCAAGTTAAGGTAAATAAGATTGAGTTTGCATATGATCTAGTGAATAATACAATTGAGTGCCAACTAATGAGGAAAGGTAGTGGCATAGGCTATAATGATGTTCCACCTCCTATTAAAAGTGCATTTGCACCTCCTTTGAAAGAATTGTCTTGTTTAGTTGAAGTTAATGATAAGCATGTAGGTGAGAATAGTAAGTTTAATGAGGAGAAACATAAGGTTGAAAAGAAATATCCTAATGCACCTATCATTGAAGATTAGGTGTTTGATAATGATGTGGAACAGGTGAAGTCTACACCTAAGTTAGAAGGTAAAACTGTTAAACCTAGTGTTGAACAAGTTGAATTTGTCAAACCAAGTTTTGGTAAAAAGTTGTCTAGGAAAACTGTTGATTTCTTTGAGCAACCTAGGATGTATACTAACAGGCCTAGAGGTAACCAGAGAAATTGGAATAATATGATGTCACAAAGGTTAGGGAGTGACTTTGAGATGTTTAACAAGGCTTGTTATCACTGACTCACTGTGGTAGTTTTGAGCATTTATAGGAAAATTGTTTTTACTATCAAAAGCCTGTTTGGAACTATGCTAGGAGGGTGAATCATCAAAGTTTTTTCTAAAAATACTCACCCACATACTAAAAGAAATATAGTTCCAAAAGCAGTTCAAATGAGATCTGGTTTAGTATCAGTTAAAACTTCCAAGCAAAATGTTTCAAAACTTGTAATATGAACTAATACTGCTAGATCAGTTAGTACTGCTTCCACTAAAGGGAAAGTGAATGGTGCTAAACAATTGTAAAAGTTTTCAAAAAAAGCATATTCAATTGAATATAGACCCATTCAAAAGAATACAGCAATTAGTGCTACTAAGGAAAAAGCAGTAGTTACTACTGCTGAGCCAAAGCAATAACTGATACTGTTTTGGGAAATCATTTTTATGATGTAAAGGCCTCAGCTTGTTGGGTCTGGAAATCAAAATTTAAAGTTTTAGATCATGTTTCCAGAAGCAACAGTGCATAAATAGTTTTAAAAAAATACAATTACATTGATGCACAAGGCAAATCCAAGTCAGTAATGGCTTGGGTCCTCAAGAGAAACTGATTTCTACTTTAGTGTAGCAATCGACAGGTGAATTGAGGATGAAGCGGTTTTTGACAGTAGATGCTCTAGGCACATGACAGGAGACATGTCCTATCTTGAAGATTTTGAAGAAATTGATGGTGGATATGTTGCTTTTGGGAGTAATCCTAAAGGAGGGAAAATCACAGGCAAAGGTTCAATAAGAACTGGTAAATTCAATTTTGAGAATGTGTACTTTGTAAAAGAGCTTAAGTTTTGTGGAAAACTAGAAGGGGGGGGGGGTTGAATAGTTTTACCGTTTAAAAATTTGATTCGCTTTGTTACTTAATGTGATTTCAAAGAAAACATATACAAACAAATAATCACACAATATATATGAAAAGTAAAGAGAGGAATGATCAAACCACACAACACGGATGTTTATAGTGGTTCGGCTACAAGGACTCTCTTCCTTGCCCTACTCCACTCCTCGAGCCCCTAACTCGAGAGTTATCTTTCACTAAGAAACTAACTCCCTTCTAGGTGGAGAACCTTTACATGTCACTTACTTCTTTTTCCGGTACTAAGCTAAACACTGAGTTCTTTACAAGGGTACAACCACTCCCGTTTGGTTCTTTCACAAGGGTACAACCACTCCCAACACTCTTTGTGTTTTAAGGACTAAAACACTAACCTCACTCTACTGATATAAATGATACAAACAATGATATGAAAACTAGTACAAGATCACACAGTGGCTAAGCTAGACGGATAACGACAGAACGTTGATCCTTGTATGTTTGATCCCTTTGCTACAAAAGGAAAGATCAAATGTGATGAATGAATGAATGATATGGGTTAGTAAATGAATGAGTATGTATTTAAACTATATGAGTGATGAGAATGGCCAAATGATCAGCTTGCTATTTATAGGCAAAGCTGAGCAACAGGCGGCAGATCCGGCGGATCCCAAAACTTGGATCCGTCTTTGTATCCATTTGGATCCGCCGTGTCAGGCCAGCTAAGAGATCTTCAAATCTTTCCAAATCTTGCCATATCTTTCCATATCTTCAAATGTCAACTCTTTGGCTTGAAGATCTAAACAAAATATCACAAAATCTTACCAAGATTGTGTATATGATGCATGCCATGATGTCATCCTAACTTTTGAAAAATAAAGTTTTCATTTTAGGAAATAAACATGTAAATGTATAAAATGTAAATTTTAGTGATCTTGTGAAATGTAAATGTGTTCTAAAAAGACTTTAACTTGTATTTATGATTTGCTAAAAGATATACCTTGTATTTGTCATTAACAAAACTAAGTAAAGATCGTAAAATATAAATAGTATTTTTGGGACGATATTTGTGTTAACAATCTCCCCCTTTTTGTTGATGACAAAACATAAGGTGCATTTTTAAGCAAATGAATAAATGAAGTATGAGTCTTTTTAAAAATATAGATTAAGTTTGTTTTATGCAAGTTTTGAAAACAATTTCAAGTATAAATGTATGTACTGTGATGTTTCACAGTAATGCAAACTTAATCCTTTCTCCCTCTTTTTGTCGAAACAAAAAGAAGATATGCGTAGCGGAATTCGATTTTGAGAACTTTAAAGCTCCCCCTTGATTTATACTCCCCCTAAATGGAGTACCAAGGTTATGATGTATAATCCTACAAAATAAATGGTTAGAATATTCTATGCTCCTCCTTGATGTATACTCACCATTGCTAGAGTACGAACGTATACATTTCAAGAGTATGATATGATGTATGATCCTACAAAACAAATGATTAGACTATGATATGCTCCCCCTTGATGTATACTCCCCATTTCTAGAGTACCAACGTATACATTTCAAGAGTAAAAAATGCTATAAAATGATGAGTTAGTGTATGATATACTCCCCCTCGATCTATACTCCCCGTTGCTAGGGTACCAACGTATATGATTCAAGGTTGAGAAAAGCTACAAGATAAAGGTTAGTAATACTTCAACAAAGAAGAAAAATGCATATGTAATAGTCAACCAAACAAGAAAGGTCAACCCATTTGACTTTAAAAAGTCTAAATGAAGTGTCTGATCAAAATTTAGTACTTAGGGTACATTTGATCAAAGCAATATGTGAAGTAAAAACAACCATACTATGATGTTAGTAGTCTAAAATGAGATAATATGCTTAATGTTGATCACCCACAAGCATAAAAACATAACATTCATTACTTGGAAAAAATGATGTTACATTCAAACAAGAAAAATAAATCCTAAAAAGACAACTTCTAAAACAACATCCTAAAAAGTTCCTATAAGAGGAAACTAAAAAGCTCCTATTGAGGAGGATGAGAGATTGCATTGAGACGCTCGAGAATGTGGTTCAATATGAACCTCATTTCATTTTGGAGCTCATGGACTAAAATGTTGGTCCTTTAGGCCAAATGAGCGGTTCTCTCGCAATGCGAGCAATCATGACTTGAAAAACTGGGAGGAAGAGTAGTCTCATGGTTTGGTGGTAGTGGTGGTGGTGGTGGTTGGTTGTTGGATGGTTGTTGTTGTTGGTTGGTTGTTGTTGTTGGTTGGTTGGATGATGGTAGAGTAGAGATGGAGTTCATCAAGATGGTTTGTAGATCCATTGCTTCATCATGGCTAGATCCAACCATATTAGAGAGAGCATGGAGACGGGTGAGTTCCTCGTTGATCTCTTCTTGGGTTTGTGGCTCATTTATCCACATTGCCTCATCAATGGCAATTAGTGTAGATGTGGGTGAGAGAGGTTATGTTTGAGGTTGAGGTCGTGGTGCATCACGGTATAGAGGACCGTGGATATCATGATAAAGCGGATGAAAAAGCATGGGTTCTTGACCTTCAAAGGTCATGGGTGGAGGATTGGTTGACCTTGGTGGAAGGTCTTCCAAGTCATCAAGGTATGGATGTGGTGATGTAGGTGGAGTCCTAAATAGCTCCATTGGTTGGAGTTTGGGTGAGTTTGGGAGTGACGGTGATCTAACAGGCTGTGATGGAGCGGGTGGTGGTGTGGTGGTGATTGTGGTAATTGATTTGGGGTTTGCTAGTGGATGAGGTACTTGATTTTGTCATGGTTGATAATGTAGCTAAGATGTACAGGAGAGAAATGTAGAGAAGATGGTTGTTGTGTGATTTGTGATGATCCTAAGGTACTAATTTATAGGCAGAAGGTTTGTTGGTCTGTGTGTTTGGATTGGATGTAAATCCAATGGAGAATGTTGGTTCCTAATGATTTGGAACAAAAATTTAAGCTTGTCACATCTCAAGGTTAACCCATTGAAATGGAGTTGAATAATATGAGTGGGATTTGCAGTAAATGCAAGGAGATAGTGGAGAATCTGCTGATAAGATGTTTCCACGGATTTGACGGATCCCTCAAAAAGGTTCCTTGCTTGTATTAGAAAGGTAACTCACATTTAAAATTTGAAAATTCAAATTTTGGTGGGAAATTGAGTTTTAAGGGTTCTAAGAGTTCCTAAATCATTCTAGAGAGTTTAAATAATAGTAAAGTATTCCTAATAACCATAATCTAAAATCTAACTATCGGGATGAGTCGGGAATTTTTGAAACAAGTTACTGTAGGTAACTGTGGATCCAATTGACAACAAAGACGGATCCAAATTTTGGGATCAGTCAGATCCGCAGGTTCAAGAATGGCGGAGCCAAGGAATATACTAGCCGGATCCAAAATTTGGGATCCGCCAAATCTGCCATATAAAAACTCAGTTTCTTAACAGAATGAATGTCATATTTCGCGTTTCTCGGTCAAAACCCGAAAAATCTCCTAAAACATATGTAATAGCTAATATGTAGTAAAAATATGCTAAATATATGGATTCTAACACACGTATACACATAGATTAATCCGTTCATAATTTCTTACCATAAAGGGAGTTAAGCCAAACGGGGGCTTAATCTCGGAAAATTGATAACAACAAGTGTCATCGACCTGCAATATCAAGTTAGATTACACACATACCAAGTACTACCATAATATCATAAGAACCATACATGTTCAACACTTCATTGTTTGAAAACGTCTAATGCCAAACACTCCTCTCACTTAAACTTCTTGCTCAATTTCTTGTAGCCCTTATGAAGTTTCATGATCCAACGCCCTAAATTCATCATCATTCCCTTTGTTTGACGATGCACCTAGGATTCATTCGGGATTGGAGGAAGTTGACTCAAGTACTCGGGTGGTGAGATCCTAGAGTTAGGCAAACCATCATCTTCGCTCATTGATGATGATGATGCAAGAGGACGAGGACGTTTGCCTTTTGCAACCGCTACCCTATGATCACTTAACGGAACAAAGGTGTGTGGAATCTCATCATAGTCGGGAACAAAGCCTAAAGCATTTCTAGGAATGGGTTCAAAGGCTCTATAGAGACGAGTCAAGAGCATCCCGTAGGGCATTGCGGTGGTACCTTGTACCGGAATATCGGCCATTCATTTGGCGATATAGTATGCAAGGTTGAAAAGTTGATGAGTTGACACACAATACATCATATAACAAAGACATGCGTTAATATGATCACGATTCCCAATGGTGCTTATGACATTTGCCCTTAGCACATCTTCTAGCTTTCTAAATTCGGGCCTAAGTTCATTGAGTTCCATGGCAAAAGGATCTCTAGGTACATGACGACCTCGATGCAACCTCGTTTGGTTGTTCCTAGGTAAGAAGAGGTGCTCCCTAATGGTTTCTTTATCGGTCAAAGGTGTGGCATATGGTGCCGTTCTATCAAGGTTGGACTCTAAGATTGTCAATGACCATTTATCCGAGTAGACACATGTTCCATAATTAGGAACTCCTAAGACATCACTAAATTGATCTAAGGGAATGTTGAAAAGGGTTCCATTGACTCTAAAGTGAATGCTCATAAGACCATTGTCTCTTGAACTAAGACCTACGGTTGCATAGAACTCAAGAATAAACCTAGGAATGATAGTCTCATCAATGTCTAAAAGACAATCAAAATGAATCACGGCCAATTGCTCGCGGAGATTGGTATCTACATAGAATGAGGAGTCTACAACCCTACCTTCATGGACGTATCATTTTTCTAAGGCTTTGAATATATTGACTTGGGCTTCGGTGAAACCATTGGTTTTGTGGTGTTTGGGAAAGTAATGAATGGTCTTTTTGTGATCGTAGTTAGTTGCGAGAGGCATGGTTATCCTAGACATGAAAAATATATAGTTTAGTTAAAATTATCGAAAATACATATAAAGGTCTAGTGTGTGCCTACATGGGGACAATGTGGAGGTGCGGTTTTCTCGACTCCTTTTGATGCATGAAAATTATGTTTATGCAAGTTTTATGATAAAACGAGAGATAACCCAAATGCTCCTACTTCAATGTAGCTACGATTGAATGTACCCGAAAATACATATTAGTTATGTATTCCCTTTAGCATTCAAGAGACATTACGCAAGTGATATTTAAAACATAATGTTTTTGTATTTGTATGAACAATGTTCAAAAACCGTTTTTCCTAGTCGTGAGAAGATTTTAGCAAAAATTTCTCATGGGGTTTTTCATGAATAATGACAATGTACTACAAGATGCAATTCCTAACTATGAAAAACACGATTTGTTATGCAATTTAGTAAATATGCTTCATGATTTTTCAAGAATTATGCATAACCCCAAGTTTTAGTTTTGTGCATGAAATAGAAATCCTAGACGCAGATCAGGAGTGCAAACATGTTAAGGATACTTACAGTGATGATTTGAGCATAAATTGGTTGAAGAAGATAGCCTAAATTATGATTTTGGTGAATTATGGGTCGAATACAGTAGGTGATAAGTTTTAGGGAAGAGTGATGAATAGTACAGGGATTGTTTAATATATATAAAAACTGCCTCAGCAGATGACGGATCCGGCGGATCCCAAATAAAGGTTCCACCCTTGTTGTCGTTTGGATCCGTAGGATCAGAACTCAGGTTGGGTTTTTGCCGTGTTTGGTTAATCTAAGGTTTGAGCTAACGTTTAATCTATTCACTAGGTTCCATTAATCCTAAACCAAGTCTAAGATAGTTGAAAGGTTCTCTCTTGAGAGGTTTTGTGAGGATATCGGCAATGTTGTCCTCTGAGGAAACTTTCTCAATTGAGATGTTTCCCTTCTGAACATTGTCACGAAGGAAGTGGTGACGTATTTCTATGTGTTTGGTTCTAGCATGTTGGACTGGGTTTTTGCTAAGATCGATAGCTCCTTTGTTGTCACAAAGAATGGGAATGTCATTGAGTACAATTCCATAGTCTACGAGAGCTTGTTTCATCCACAGTGTTTGTTGGCAAGCTTTTCCTGCTGACACCTACTCGGCTTCAGTTGTTGATATGGCGAGGGCTGTTTGTTTCTTAGCAAACCATGCGGTGAGACAATGTCCTACAAAAGTACAAATACCACTAGTACTTTTCCTATCAACATAGTCACCGGCATGGTCTGAGTCGGCATACACTATGGTTTCTACACCTGTCCCTTTGGGATACCATAATCCTAAATGTGTAGTGCCTTTAATGTATCTAAATATCCGTTTAACTGCTTCAAGATGAGATATTTTAGGATCTTCTTGAAAACGTGCACATAGACAAACACTAAACATAATGTCCGGCCTACTAGCTGTAAGATAGAGAAAACTACCAATCATTCCTCTATATTTAGTGCTATCTACGGATTCATTTTCTTCATCCTTTGTGAGTTTGGTTTCTGAGGACATGGGTTTTTTCATAGGTTTTGAGTCTTCAAGACCAAACTTCTTAAGCATATCTTTGATATACTTTGATTGGTTAAAGAATATCCCATTTTCTAATTGTTTTATTTGGAGACCTAAGAAAAAGTTTAGTTCCCCCATCATACTAATTTCAAACTCGTCATGCATGATTTTTGAGAAATCGTCGCATAACTCTTGACAAGTTGAGCCGAATATAATGTCATCCACATATATCTGGACGATGATAATATGTGATCTCTTTTTCTTGGTGAAGAGAGTATTGTCTACTAGGCCCATGGTATACTTATGGTCTACTAGGAAGGTCTTAAGTCGATCATACCAAGCTTTTGGTGCTTGCTTAAGTCCGTATAAAGCTTTCTTAAGTTTGTAAACATGATTTGGTTTTTCAAAATCGGCAAAGCCGGGAGGTTGTACAACATATACTTCTTCATTTATAAATCCGTTTAAAAATGCACTTTTGACATCTATTTGAAATAGTTTAAAGTCGTGTGCACATGCATATGCAAGTAATATTCTAATTGACTCAAGTCTAGCTACGGGTGCAAAAGTCTCATCATAATCTATACCTTCTTGTTGATTGTAACCTTGTGCTACTAGTCTAGCTTTGTTTCTAGACACTATGCCATTTTCATCCATTTTATTTCTAAAAACCCATTTTGTACCGATTATGGTTTGATTTTTAGGTTGTGGAACTAATGTCCAAACGTCGTTCCTAACAAATTGATTTAATTCCTCTTGCATCGCAGTGACCCAAGATTCATCTTTTATGGCTTCATTAACATTTTTAGGTTCAATTGTTGAAACAAAACAAAAGAAGTTACTTTCATTTTGAGCTTTAGACCTTAATGTTCTTTCATTTATTTTTCCTATGACGTTTTCTAATGGATGACTTTTGGTTTCTTTGATATTTAACTATTTCTCTTTTTACCAGTTCATCTTCTTTCTCACTTTCAATATTTTCCTGATTATCAACCATTTGACTTTCAACTAAGTCATCATCTACCAAAGGCGATGTCTTAGAGGGAGGTGGACTTTCATTGAATGTTACGTTCAATGATTCCTCGACTCTTGAGGTTTCTTTGTTCAAAACTATATATGCTTTACTAGTTTGTGAATATCCTAGAAATACACCTTCATACGACTTTGGGTCGAAATTGGTGAGATAATCCTTTGTGTTTAAAATGAAGCACTTGCTTCCAAACACTCTAAAATATCCTAAAGTAGGCTTTTTGCCTCTGTATAACTCATATGGAGTCTTTTTCAAGAATGGTCTAATTAGAACTCGATTTAGAATATATGTAGATGTATCTATAGCGTGACACCAAAACTTTTGAGGTATGTTTTGTTCATTTAACATGGTTCTACTCATTTCTTGAATTGTCCTATTTTTGCGTTCTACCACACCGTTTGATTGAGGGGTTCGAGGAGCCGAGAAATTATGAGTTATGCCATTGGCATCACAAAAAGCTCCGAATTGGATTTCGTTGTCGAATTCACGACCATGGTCAGTTCTAATTGATACTATGTTACTTCCTATTTGATTTTGAATTTTCTTACTTAAGATTTCAAATTTATCAAATGCTTCGTTTTTAGTTTTCAAAAACTTAGTCCATGTATACCTAGAGTAATCATCTATTATTACCAAAGTATAGAAGTTTCCCCCGTAACTTTGTATAGCGGATGGACCAAACAAATCCATATGTAATAATTCTAGACACCTAGATGTAGACACCATGTTTTTAGCCTTATGGCTATTATGAATTTGTTTTCCTATTTTGCAAGCATCACAAAAGTGTTGGTCATATTTCAACTTGGGCAGGTTCCTAACGAGTTCCTTAGATGATAAGGATTGAATTAACCTCATATTGGCGTGACCTAAGCGTCGATGCCATAGAGTTGAGTTATCGTCCAAAGAAGTGAGACAAAGTTTGTCTTTAGGTGTTTTATGTAATTTCATAACATATACGTTATTCTTTAAAACACCTTTTCCTACTGTTATGCCGTCTTTAAGTATTTTACTTCCATTTTCACTGAAAAGGACGTTATACTTTTTGCGGCACAATTAACTTATACTAAGTAAGTTAAAACCTAAATTATATACATGAGCAACATCATCAATAGAGAGAGAGTCATGAGAGATCGTACCTTTTCCGATGATTTTACTTTTAAGTTTGCTACCGAATGTGACATTACCTCCGTCGTACACTTGGTAGGTTGAGAAAAGGCTTTTGTTTCCCGTCATGTGCCTTGAGCACCCACTATCTTTGATCCACTCATTAGGTTCTAATTCAACTTTTAAGCACACCTAAGTTCAAGAAAAACTCAAGCGTTTGGTCCCCAATATCTCATGGGTCCGTTTGGGTTAAACATGACATTATCATGGTTCATGTAAGGAAATGGTGGACAATTGTTCCACGGCATGTAATTAGGACCATGAAAGTTTCTAGACATGTTTTGGTTCCAATTACTTTGGTAAATATGTTGTGGGTTAACATTACTTTTTGGAAAGGGGTGTTTGAGAAAACTAGTTTGAGGTCTCTGTTGAACCGTTTTAACTCTATACTCATTTCTAGCTTGACCTTTTCCTATAGAAACTGCTGGTTTTTGTTTGTTATTAGTTATACTAGTACTAGGTTTTCTAGTGACTCTAACGAATTCAGTACGGTCAGTTTTTAGAACCTTCTGTTCACAACTTGTACCGGCGGATCCTTTTGGTACAACTGGCGGATCCAAAACTTTGGATCCGTCGGATCCGTGGGCTTCTGACTTAGTTGGAACAATTTTTTTCTTTCACAGTTTGTTTCTTAAAGTCACTTAAAGTCCCTAGTTTCATAAAACCTAGTCCGGGTTTATCATGAGGTAGTTTTTGTATCGTCATTATCTCATCTGCACAACTTATGTTTTTATCAAACTTTTTAAACTTGGAATTTTGTTTGATGAGATCTTCCTGTGTGGTTTTTAATGATTCTAGTTCTAATTTAAGTTCCTGACACGACACACACGTTTCTTTAGCATTTTTACCTTTTTCCATTCGTATCTCCTTTTCTTTAAGCCAATAAACTTCGTTTTCTAAAAGTGTCGTTTTGGTTTTTAAGAACTTATTTTTGTTTATGATTTTTAAAGTTATATCACACAGTTTGTTATATTCTACTTCTAAGGTTTCATCATCTATAGAAGAGTATGATGAGTCAAAATGTACCTCTTCTGTGTCATGAGCCATGTGAGCAACTTCTTCGTTCTTAGGCTCGTCATCATCTCCTTAACAATCACTCCAAGCTCCACTGACAAAGGCTCTTTGAGACTTGTTCTTTGGAGGCTTAGGACATTCTCCTATTAAGTGACTAGAATCACCACACCTATTACACTTTCTGTCTACTTTTCCTTTCCTATCATCACGGTCTTTTCAGAAGGATTTCTTTTCTTCATGAGGTGGTCTAACGAACTTTCCTCATCTCCTGAAGAATTTCTTGAAATCTCTTACGGCCATGGCATAATTTTCGTCTTCGCTACTAGAACAAGACTCTTCATCACTTGACTCAACTTTAGCTTTTAAGGCAATGGACTTCATTTTCTCCTTCTTGCCTTTAACTATTTCTGAGTCTTTTTCTATCACCATTTCGTGAACTTTGAGGTTTCCTATGAGCTCGTCCAGTGTCATACTTGAGAGATCCTTAGATTCTTCAATAGCTGTCACCTTTGCTCTCCACTTTGGGTGGAGTGCTCTTAGAAATTTCCTGACAAAATTCTTACTAGAAAAAGATTCGTCAAGTGCTTTAAGAGATGTAATAATAGTATTAAACCTAGCAAACGCACTATCAATGGTCTCATCTTCAGAGATAACAAATTATTCATATTGTTGAACAAGAAGATCAATTTTGTTATCTTTGACTTGTAAGTTCCCTTAATGAGTGATAATTAGTGATTGCCAAATATCTTTAGCCGTTTTACACATAAAAACTCTTTTATATTCTTTCTTAGGTAAGGCATTGTAAAGCATCATTTTGGCTTCATTATTTTTGGCAATCAACCTCTTTTGTTCATCACTATGACGAATAAAAGAAGTACCTACATCCCGACCACCTGAAATATCATTACTTATGGGTTTTTAATCACCCTCTACAATAATATACCACAAATCTATATCCTTTGACTTCACATATGTCTCAAAGCGATTTTTACAATATATGAAACAATTTGGTTCAAATAGTGGTGGTCTTTGCATAGATTGCCCTTCTTTAAAGTTTTCAAAATCCATTGATCTTTTCAAGTTTTAAAAATACAATATATTTTGAAAATCTTGAGTAACCTGCTCTGGTACCAATTGTAGAAAACTAGAAGGGGGCTTGAATAGTTTTACCGTTTAAAGATTTGATTCGTTTTGTTACTTAATGTGATTTCAAAGAAAACATACACAAACAAATAATCACACAATATATATGAAAAGTAAAGAGAGTGTTAGGAATATAAATATTCATGTGAAGACTCGGTTACCCCGAGTATCTATTTAGCATTTATGTAGCTCATAGGATTATTAGTATTAGTTTAGATATATTGGTATTTGTGGAGTGGGTAGGGTCTTTACCCACTGTCAGCTCACTCTACAGCCCGCTAGGGGTACCTAAACATTGTAGTATATATACCCCTTCCCACACATGGGAAGGGTTGGAGATTCTAATCATTTAACCATTTTCTTCCTTCACTCTCTTTCTCTAGAACTCCCATTCTTTCTTATCTCTCTCTCTCTCTAGAATTCATCTAACTCAAATCCAAGTACGCATATGTTACAATTGGTATCAAGAGCCATGGTTAGGTTCGATTGATCGTGTGTGCTTGGATTTGTGGTCTCTATTGTTTTTCTTGTTTGGTTTGGTTCGAACAGTAGCTTGGATTTGTAGGTTATATTATTTTTTTTTCCTGTCTTTGTTTTGGTTCCAACAGTATTTCAAGCAATACTTTAAGATTGTCATTTACTTTAAGGTATTGGGCTTTAGCTGTTCAAAAGCTTATAACAACAGATCCATCATTTATTCTCGTGTCTCTTTATCTCTTTGGTTAGAACATTAAGCTTGCTGTCCATTTTTTTGTTCGAATATCACAATTGTTCACAAGTCTTGTTGTGTTTTTGGGCTTTAACTGCTTATGGGCTTTAACAGTTTATGGATCTAGGTGGTTTGCTAGTCTACTGACCATCTCTTCAAGAAGTTAGTTACTTTTAATCTTGAATATGTTACATAAATATTCTGTGAATATGTTACAAGTGTGTTGATTGACCATCTCTTCTTGCGATCTTGTTTTTGCACTTGCCAACAATACTTTCAGTCCTTTGTTAAAAGTTTTTTAACATTGCTCTTGGTTGCGGTTTGTAGTAAAAAGAAAGTTTTTTTTTTAACATTGTTCTTGGTAGTGGTTTGAGGATTCTCTTGATTGCGGTTTGGCAAATATTGGGAGTGCGATTTGGACTATAACCAAAACGGGAAAAAGACAACTAGCAGTTGAAAGTGACTGTTTTGTTGGGTACCAGTAGCGGTTTGACCAAAAGGTCTTGCCATTTGACTTATAGTGGTTTGTGACTATAGCAGTTTGTGACTGTAGCGGTTTGTTACTGTAGTGGTTTGTGACTGTAGCGGTTTGTGACTGGTGCGGTTTGTGTCAGTTGCGGTTTGCTCATTTTCTTTGTAGCGGTTTGTGTCATTTGTGACTTCAAGTGTAACATCATAATAGCGGTTTGAACATAACAGAAAACATCATTTGTGATGTAAATCTAAACTGAACCACAACTACAACTTCAAACGTCTCAATCTTACAATCAAAACCAAAAGAGTTACAAGATAGGTTCTCAATTAGTACAAACTAAACGCAACAACAACGAAACGAGTTCAACTCAAAAGGATATTCACAAACCACATATCAACTTCTAATTCGAGGCCTCAGTATTTCTTTTCGTGATTCTCAACAGATCATCAAGATTTTTTCCAAAAGTTAAACTCATGAAAAGAATATCATCATCGAACCATTAATGAAATAACAAAATGTTAAAAGTTTCGTTTTCTTTTCCATTCGGTTAACACAACAAAGATTAAGAAAGAAAGGAAAAGAAAGAAAGATCTCAGCCTTGTTATTTACTTGTCTCCAAATCTTTAAAGATTCAACAAGCCTTAACAATAACCATCATAGATCTTGTTCGAAGCAAACACTTCTTCCAATTTTCGAACCATAATTAAAGAAATAACAAAACCATAAGGTTTCATTATCTCTTTTGTTCGATTAAATGACTCAACAACAAGACCAGTACTTACCCGTAACCATTTGACAAAGATCCTTTAAGCGATTAGTTACTGGAAACTATTGAAGGTTGTATTGTTCGGATTTATCAAGATACGAAGGGTTAGTTTCTAGGGCTGCGGTTTTTTTAGTATCATTGGAGATTAGGGTTAAAAAGTGATTAGGGTGCATTTTATACTGGAAAATTAGGATTAATTAGTTTTGGATTGGGCTTCAACCGGATCTCTCTTTGGGCCGTATTTAATTGGACTGCTAGTGTGCGAAATTTGTCAATGGGCCTATTCTAGTTGGACAGATAACAAGGACGAGTGTTGTTAAGTTTTTCTTGTTTATATAGATATTTGATATAATATCACAAGGATGAATTGTGTTTATTTTAAATTGATCGGTTTGGAATAAATCTTTGGGTATAATTTTTCTTGGACAACGACTTTGATTGAGCTTCAAGATTCCGAGATTGACAATTATTTTGGATTGAGATATTTTCGGATTTATTGGATATAGCTACGGGGAATTTTTGGATTTCAAAACACGAGCGTTGTCTGAAATTCACTGTGAGTTGTCTACTTCTTCACTTAAACCCATTCAACCAAAATCAAACAACAGTTCACAAAGTCTAACAATCATTCATCATCCTCAACACACAACCACTTTTCATAACATATTCAAGTATTCATTATCTTTTCACAGTTTTTTTCTCTTGATTTTGTAAAATCCCGCGAAAGATTCTATTTCTCGGTTTAAATTATAGAATTGTAAAATCCCGTGAACGTTCACATCATGTCAAAGTCTTCAGATTTCAAACTATACGACATGGTCGATCATCAAAAGATTCCTAACAAAGTGCAACCAACAAACGTTTTTGAACAGACACACGTTTTTTAGTCAGATATCACTAATGTGGAATTTTCGTGCTCGAATTCGCAAGAGAGAGAGTTGATTCAGTCACTAATGTTGCCTAATGAAAGGGAAGGTTGCATAGAATATTTTCAATCACTTCATTCACATCTCAAGGTTCTCTTTCAACAGCCCGGATACTTGGGAGGATACAGACGTGCATTCGTATCACTATTTGGTCAAGATGTTCAGACTTTCACAGTCAAGATGATTCTGTATTTGGATCCACTTGAACAACAACTTGATAAAGGAAATTTTTCTGAAGATAGATCCATGGCTGCTTTGGGTGTGATTAACAACCAACTCCAAGTGTTCATTGATTCGCAATACACTGAGGATTATGATGATGACAGTCAAATGGCGAAAAAGTGTTTTGCTAATTACACTGGAACTGAGGTTGACGTGTTCAGAAGGACATTACTCCAACTTATGAGTAATGTTAAGGGGTTCATTAATGAAAGGGCTCAACTTATGGGAAATGGGACAGAATCAAATAAGCATGATGATAGCAACAGCTCAGGGACTGATATCACACATGATGTGGATGCAGATCTCAGTTCAGTAAATCACCAAGTACCATCTGCTGAGGTACATCTGTCTGATCAAAATAATGTCCATGCTAATGAACATCAACACACAGATCAAATTAAACCTACTTATGACACATATCGGTTGGAAAAGACTGATAGCAATATCACCTCTGATTCAACTAATATGAGTCATAAGGGGGGAGAAATTGATCAGGATGCTGAACATGATGATGCGTCAAGTTCTTCGCTTATGACTGAGTTTTTCAAATCATATGATATGGTTGAAAAAGTAGTTTATAATGAACTTTCAAACAGATTTTTACAACTTGAAAAACATTGTATTGATCTTGAAATCTCAATGCAACAAAAGGAAGAAAGTCTTCAAACTAAACTACCATATAAAAATCCGGAATTTCCTGAATTCCGTGAATTTTTTATGATAAACGATTTGAAAGCTCAGCTACAAGCCAAAAACTTAACGATCAACAACCTGAAAAAACGTATTGCTGAGATGAATGATATGTGTAATGAAGTTAAGGCCAAACATGACAATGATGTTATTGCAACAAAAAATGCTGAATTAGAACATAAAGTGGCTGAATTACTTTATGAAAATGAGACTTTGAAAATTCATTGCAAAGAACTGTGTGACTCAATCAAAGAAGAGAAAACTAAGACTGTAGAGCAAACAACCTCTTTGATTGCTAAAAATGATGAATTCAAAGCTCAACTTCAGGAAAAGGGTTTTGCAATTGTAGCGTTAAAAAACGAGTTAAGAAAATCGACAGGAAATAGTGTGCACACTAAGTTAGAAAAACCATCAATCTTGGGGAAACCACCACTTAGAAACCAATCAGTTGTTAGACAACCGACTGCGTTTAAATCTGAAAGACCAAAATTTTCAAAACCACGGTTTGCCTCCCAAGTTGATTCGAAACAAGTTTTGTCAAAACCAGTCACTTCACAGTATAGACCTATGGAAAAGGAATATACACTTACAAAACCTCATCATATGAGTGCATCTAATTCTTCTAGGATTAGTTCAAAGCGTGTGTCATTTGTGACACCAAAGGAACATGTTAGGCATGAAAACAGTGTTCAGAATCACAACCTAGAGGATGCTAAGAAAAACACCCATGAAAAGACTAGGAATTTGCCTGTTCTTAAGAGTAGTTGCGTATCGACTAATGCGATTCCCATAGCAGATCACTCTAAGAATCCTAGATCTTTCTCTGACTCCAAACATTTTGTTTGCTCAACTTGTCAGAAATGTGTTTTTAATGCAACCCATGATGATTGTATAACAAAATTCCTGAAGGAAGTGAATGCTCGTGCTAAGGTTCAATCCTCTAAGACTAGAAACAACAACAAGCCCGTAGAACCAAAGAGTTATATTCAGAAACCTGGTAGGCAGATTGTTGTAGGACAAAGGTCTTCTCTAAACAAGTCTTCCACTGTACATGAGAAACCAAACACTCCTAGATCTTGCCTTAGGTGGATTCCGACGGGTAGAATTTTTAAGATTGTTGGACTTAGATGGATACCTACTAGTAAGCTGTTCACTGATTGTAAAGATAAGGTTGACAGTGAAACCCCAAATGGTCAAGATGCTGATATCACTAACCCATATAAATGCAAACAAACCCTTAATGTCAGTGCAGGTAGTCTTTACTTAAGTGCAGGTACAACGTTCACTCCTATTAAGGAAAGACTCAGGGTTTGGGTGCCGAAAAGACTGATATCTCATAAATCAGGGGTTCAAGCAAGTCAATCTTGATCTTCATCAACACAATGACGCCTGTTCACATCAGTTCAGGCCTTGTTCTTCAATGACCATGAGGTCCGTTCACATCAGTTCAGGCCTCGTTCTTCATCGACTATGACGTTTGAACACTGCAGTTCAAGCCTCGGGCCTCATTGTCTACATAATGGCGTCTGCTGACAACTCTTCAGGCCCCGTTCATCAAAGAAAAGAAAAGTGTACGCTTGAGTGCGCTTTATCTTCGGAAGAAGAGAAATCTTCTTGTTTCTGACTATTCTCATCAAAAAGCTTCATACTTGCTCCATGCTCGTTCAGACATCAAGTGGATCTACTTCCATCAGATTGGACGTTTATTCACTCGATCAAAAATGGCAACTTCAAATGCAATTTTTGAGGGGGAGAAGTGTGAACAGTGGATCAACCTCATATGCACTTGTTCAATAAAAAATGGCATCCTCATATGCAATTTTTGAGGGGGAGAAGTGTGAACAAGTGGATCGACGTACATTTGATTGTTTGTTCACTCACTTGTTGGGCATTTAATTGTGACTATGGAGTTGATTGGGTATCACTTATTTGAGATTGAAGTTGACTTTCACATAGGCGTGATCTTATCTTATCTTGAAGTCGGGGTTGGTTGGATGCATGACTTTCAATGATAACTTGCTCGTGCTTAAGATTTAAGTTGAAGACTTAGTTTATCTAGTTACCAGCAGTCAGGGTAAATGTTTGAAGACCTGGTTAACTATCACTTAAAGGAGTTACGTTGTAGTACTCAGTGTCACACGCCGATGACGTTGTGGATAATCGCAAGAGGTGTTAATGTCTCATACTTTGGTTGGGTATTGAGTACTTAGAGATTTGCTTGGAGCATAAGTTCTCTACACCGTTCTTCCTACATTAGTGCAAGCTTAAGTCACGAGAATGGGGAATTCTACTTTAGTTTCAAGTTTGGTATATCGGGTTTGCTTCATCAGTTATCAATTCAGATGGCCTACTTAAGGGTTGGTAAAGATAGTCAGAAAGTGTTTCGGTAGCGGTTGATTCTCACTTGATACATTTGAGCCAATTTTCGTCTTCTCACAAGATCTCAAGTATACGTGCGTAAAGTGTGTTGCTGATTTTGAGGTATCAAAACCAGCAAGGGGGAAGGAGACATGCATCTGAACGCACAACGAGTACACGTGATGAACTTTATACCTCTTCTGAGTTGAGGTTATTCCGGGAAGACAAATGTCATAACCGCAGAGAAAATCAGTGTTTTAACTCGTTCCTTATGGTGTATCATTCCAACTACGAGGGGGAAGAGATGTAAGAAACAGTTTCTGATGATTAAAGAGACTACATACGGGATAAGTTGCTTACACTCGGGACTTAGGTGACTTTGGTGTAACAATTATCATTTGCAATTTCCTGAAGGGAGAAAAGGGGATTTCCGGTTCTTAATTGATCTTGATGTTACGTTTTCGAATTCATTTATGGGATTGAGTGTGTACTTCTGGTTTTTGAGCTTCATATAATGAGACTGATCGTATCACTTCAACTACTTGGGGGAAGTGGTCTCTGGATACTTTTGGTATGCAGTATTTCAGACTTCAGCGGGAAGAAATGTGAGAAGAATTATTCAAGTGTGAGATGATTCGTTGCTGATCTATTTGATGATCCCTGAACGGAGAATCACGATGATTATTCTTAAAAGGAGCAGCAATACTTGATGTGGTTTGCTACTATTTTCACTGTACACTTACCTTTCGTAAGCTTGAAAGAGAGCTTTGAAACTGCTCAAAAGGAAGATTGTTAGTTTAGGGGGAAGCTATCAAAGCTTCACATTGAGAAGGCTCAAGTTCAGGCGATTATTCAGGAGCCTCGAAAGCTTTGGTGGTGAAAGTTTAAGAGATGTTGACTACAGATTTCCACAACGTTTAGCACGATATCCTTATTTCGGTATTCATGTCAACATCGTCTTAAATAGAATAACATATTTTGTACATACCTTATACCAAAATGTAAATATAAAATTATAAAACCAACAAATTGTAAATAGAAAAACTGAAACCCAGAAAAACCATAAAAATCTAAAAAAATAGAAAATCCCAAAAATAGTTCCTCTTGGCATGTCTTCTGTTTATCGATAACATTTACGGTCCTAGAAATGTCATTCAATAATGACACGGGACTTTAAATGAAGCTCGAGCAGAAGTTAAAATGAATTGTTAAAACATGTCATGATGGTTTGCTATTACTTTAGATAGCAACCCGCGTTTCAAAATGGGGAAAGCACGTCGCTGAAAAGACGGTTGTTCCTCCCACTGGGTGAAGTTCACCCAGGCATGGATTACTTTATATCCATGTTTTCCTGATTTGATGTACGCCTCAGTGCATTATTTCTTGTAAAAGAAGAGAAATCTTCTTTGTATACAAATAGTTTTCATTCTATGATTCTTCTGAAAATTATTTGTGAGACACATGGTGGTAACGTGTTGTTTGAAATTCTTTCAGACATGGATTGTTCATAAAAATTGTCACTCAATCAATGACTTCAACACCTTAACTAGAATACGGGTCATTGATTGAGGGGGAGAGTGATTTCAAATTTTATATCATCAAACGGGTTTCTTGGTTATCTCATAATTGTTAGAAAAGGTTTTGTAGTTAATGGGGTATTAGTTGAAGATGATCTTGCTAAACTTTATCTCAAATGGCCAAATGTGTTAGTTGTTAGAAAGATTAGGGCATTATGTGCAATTTGCTTATAGTATCCTAACTTTATGTAATTATAAGGTTCATTTGTGTCACTCTAGAATCCTTGATCCGTGGTGAAATGAATATATAAATAATATCAGACGGATACACGTGAATAAAGACAAATTAACCATTTAGGAAAAAGGCTAACTTGCAAAAACTCACGTTTGTGATATGTGTGATACCAGGTAAGTGATTACCCGGGTCGTGTCCCAACGAGGTGTGAATGGACAATCGTTTAAGGTTTGGGATTAGAGTGACTGATGAGTAGGATAAGGAATTTTACTTTTTTAATTCTAATCTAATTAAATAATTAGAAACAAATTCTCACAAGAAAATTAAGATTAAAACAATTTATATATAAAAAACGCGAAACGGAAATTCTAAAAACGGGATTAAAAAGTGAAATCTATAAAAATAAATCCTACAAGTACCAAATTATTTTTCTTAAGTCCTAAATAACAAAATAAAATTTTAGAAAAAAGATTTATATTTTTCTTACTTTTATATTTTTTATTATGAATTAAAATCTGATTTAAAAAGAAAAATAAATAAAAAATATTAAAACTATTCTAAAAATTCTGGAAATTTTTGAGAAAATACTTTAAAGTAAACTTAAGCTAGGAAAAATACCAAAACAATCACAGCTTATTGAAATAAGCTGTGAATAAGCAAAGCAGTTTTAAATAGCTTATAATGGAAAACAAGGTTAAGGATTAAACTTTGTAAATGTTTAATGCAAAAGACCCAAGGGCAAAACGGTAGTGAGTGTGTGTGTTGAGTCCAGTGACCAGGGTTCGAACCCTGGTTTTGCTATTTTTATTAACTAATTATTTTTTTGGTTTGTCTGATTAAAACTTAACAAGCACAAAGTAATAAGCAACGTTTACAAAAACAACTATTATTGAAAACCCAAAATAAGCTCAGAATGAGCTTATGAAAGCTGATCAGTGGGTTAAAATAGAAATATCCCAAGCTTAGGGTCAAAAGATTGAACAAGCTATGAAATAAGCTAATGTGAATTGAAAATGAGTTAAGTGGATGAAAATAAGCTAAACTGAAAATGAAAATGCCACAATAACACAGAAATAAGCAATTAACAAGCGCAAAATAAGCTCAAAAACCACTAATGGCTACTGATCTTCTTATGGTGCAGGGCAGAATTGGGCTTTTTCAAGCCCAAAAAAGGCTTCTATAAGCTGGTCCGAAAAAGCAAAGAAAATGGGGAAAAACTAGACAAGCTAGCCAACCTAATTTGTGCCAACTTATAGCTTATGTAGGCTGTAACTGAGCAAATGAAAAATCAATGAAAAAAGCTGCAACTTAGGGAAATCAGCTGATGTAGACAGTGGTGATCCAAAATCCTTAATAACTTAACCAACTAATGCCAAGTCTTTCAAACTAACTAAATGGACCAAGGTGAGTATGAAAAACACAAAAAAAGAGAGCTTAACTGAGCTTATCCTATAATTGCTTATCTAGATCAGTTAAGAACTTGAAAATGCACTGATTCACTTAAATCCTACAAATCTTCAAAAACAGGCAAGAAGTTTATACTAACAACTCAAATATGCTAAATTACTCAAGATCAAATCTAAGAAGTGTGCAAGTGAACAATGGTGCCCCCAAATGACCCATTTGACTTAAAAAGCCAAACAGTCCTTTGTGTTGTCTGACTTGAGATTCAAACTAGATACTACCTAATGAGCCTTAGATTCTGACTTATTTAAACTTAGATGACTTAACTGAGATAAAATGAGCAAACTTTAATTTACAATAAGCAACTAATAAGCAATTTCCTATATTTGACTATTTGGACTAATTTCAAGCACTTAATGGAAAATGAAATAAAAGCTTAAACGAATAATCAACTGAGCTAATATTACTTTAAATAAAACAGAGAAGCAAAGAAAAAAACAATAAGCACAAAATAAGCAGATGAATAGTACCTTTGACCAATGTTGACTTTTCTTGACTTTTGAAATTAGAGCAGTTGTAAACTAATACAAGCTTATAAAAAGCTATGAGCAACTTATATAAGCTTATATAAATGGTAATGAGGCTTGTGATGGATTCTTAATAACTAAGGGAGCTTAATACGAATTAACAAGAAACATGAAAACTTGAAATATTATAAAACTTGGAATGATTACAATACAGAAGTAATAGATGACTTAAAATAAACTTGAAATGACAATGAAAACTTAAATTGAAACTTGAACTGAGCAATAAGTAATTCTACACTACGAATGGTCTAAAAATGGTGACAATCTTTTCTTTGTGTCTTCTTTTCTTTAAATAGATATCCCAAATGCTTCTCTGACAATTTCTGAGCAAATCCCACCATTTGGAATGGCTTAAATCAATCTCAGTCGTCCAATGTAATTTTGGCGGGAAAAGTGAGTTGCAAATGGTTCTGATAACTTGTGGGAGGGGGTGAAGCATTTAATGTTTTTGGATTGTTAGGGAGTGTGTAGAAGAAGCTTAGGAGGGTGGGGGTGGTATTGTCTGATAAGGTGGGTGATGGTGGTATGGTTTGGCGGGCAAGTGGGGAAGGGGATAAGAGTTTGACCGAAGTCAAACTCTGGTTTTAGCTAATAAAATAAAGGTGGGTCGGGTTGTTTATTGGTTGGGCTTGGGTTAAGGATAATGGGATTGGGTTTGAGGGTTTAGTAAATGGGCTTATTATTTTAGGTAGAAATGGGTTGGCTGGTAATGGGATTAGATTTAGGAAATGGTTTTAAGTTTAGGGACCATAGTTGTAAAGTCTGAAAATCCAAGGACCATTGATGTATTTTCTGAAAATCATCTCCAAGGACTATTTGTGACATTTCAATATTCTTGGAAGTTGACTTTGATAATTTGAGCATTATCCCGGTCCAAAATCGTAAATTTCTTCCCCGTCCTCGGCTTTTGAACTTTTTCCAATCTTGTGCACGGTTTTGTCTGTTTTTGCCTTGTTTTCAATCCTTTTGTACCTGAAACACATAAAAACACAAACCAAGAATATTTGCAGTATAATATGGGTGTTTTTGGTCATTTTTGTGTCTTATATGGGTATAAAATGATGAGTATTTACACACTTATCAATCCTCGTTTAATCTCCTAAATACTTTAAAACTCAAAATCTAAAAGAAGTTAGAAAACCCATTGTGTTTGATGTTCTTGAATACTCCACAGGCATTTGTATGATCTGAATGAATGAGTTTCAAATGTTGATTGACTTTTGTTAGTTGATAGCTGTTTAATCGTTGTTGATTTATTGCTTGTGCACTCAGTATATGCTTAGGTATGTAGCTATCGTGTTAGAATCATGTCCCTAAGACTCTGAGTCAGAATGTTGAAATCTGAGTGAATTACCATATTCATGATTGCTGATTGCTCTTCATGCTAGATAGTGGTTTGATGTATTTCCTGACTGTGGTTTGATTATGAGATGAATTTGGTATTATGAGTTGGCAAGCTGCTATGTGGTAGCTATTAATGAAAAGTGAATCTGTATGTATGTATATCTGTGTTGATATTCTTATTCAGATTCAATGGCCAATATGAATGTGCCAGTTCCCGCTCTAACCATTTGATCAGATGTTCAAACTCTATTGACTGGCTCTGAATTCACCACAACAACAACATCGGCAACAACAACAACAACAACACTGTCTTCACCTCCACCACCTTCATTTCAACAGAGCAGTACTTATTTTGGTCTCGCCAAGTGGGGATCTACAACATTTGGGAAATTTTTTGTTGGTGGATGGATAATTGATGTTGACTACTGACTCCCTCTGAGAAGCGGATAATCACATCATCTGCGCAAAAAGGTCAATATCATTTGTGTCATAACGATTATCTTTGTACATGATAAGTAGTGAATCTCCCTCTTAAATTGAGGGGGAGCAGTTGCATGTTCCATTATCAACACATATTAAAACCAACCACATTTTCTCCCATAATTTTCTAACTTATTTAAATCAATTGGGATCACAAATCTCAAAGGGTTTGAAATTTTTGATCGAGGGAGAGAATGTGATTTAAATATGAAATCTGATAAAATGTGATCTTTTGGACTCATGTGTAGGCTCCCAAATATGTGCTAAACTCTTTCGTATATCGATGCACATATTGAGGGGGAGCGAATGATTTGTGATGGCAATTGTGGATGAATACCAAAGACCGACCATTTTACTTGATATACTGGAGTTATAAGGATGGTAAGGTTAGGTATCAGTTCCCATGATCCAGCCAGAACCGGAAGGATCTTCCCAGGGACAATCCTCTAGTTAGAATAGAAGTCCTTAGGAATGATTAAAAAAAGGAGAAAAGTGAATAAGGGAAGAGTGCCGACTGAGATGGAGCTAGTACTGGAACAAACCCAACAAGGTGCTAGTAATGAAGTCTCGGTAAGCACTGAAGGGGTTGAAGAATGAAAAAGAAATGTAAAGATAAAGGGTGAAAAGAAAGAAGCCCTCCTTACACTTTAGGCAGAAACCGGGTCAATACATATGCTGTCAGAATCACCTAGTTGATTGCTGACATTGAAGAAAAAGTATCATGGACCCAGTGATACGCTGCACAACCCTTCCTAGCCACTCAAGGTCCCTCAAAGGACTCTTATTTCACTTGTCACGGAGATCAATACATTGCTATCGTCTCTCTCACTCCAAGTTAGACGATATTGAAAAGGTGGCAGTCCTCTCCAGCCTCCGATCACTAAATCAAAACGCACTATTGAGTCTAGAGCCAAGAGATCATCAATAAATCTCATTAGGACACACTTCCAATATGCTTTCTGTTTCATACACCGTGAAAAGTAAGAAAACATATATTAAGAGTCCTACGCATTATCCTTGTGGTCTTGCCAGAACATCCGAGTGATACGTAAAGTATTCACAATGAAGAGGGAAATCCTTCTAGAGCCAAAATCAAACAAGCTCTTGGTGGCTGACATGTGAGATCCTCATGGATCAAACTTGTGACAACTGGAAAGAAATGATGGGGCGATTCACTTTTGAATCAAACTTGTTCCAGGAAATGGAGTGACAGATGCTTTTGGAAAACCATTCAATGTGCTCACCAACTGAATTTCGAGCACATTGATTATGAAAATTTTCAAACAAAAGTGTTTTTGACAGAAATGCGATTTAATGTATAAAACCCTCGTCGTGTTACACAAAATGTTTATCCAGTGACACACGAGTGATTTTTCTAATCAATTTCTCATCAATCAGTTGGTATTCAATTCACTAATTCACTCTACCGTGTTGTCTGTAACACCCCCAATTTCGGTTAGCAACAGCGGAAGACCTAATTGGGTGTTACGTAGAGGATCTTTAGTCATAACCATAGAAAACGACTTTAGAAAGACGTTTTAAGTTTATCATTCAAAATACAAGTATTTAAAATACAATGATGTTTCATAGTTAACACGTTTATTTAGATTTGAATGATAAAACATTTATTTAAACCACCCGAGCAGGGTTTAATGCCCACTCCGTGCCTTGAGTTCCAGCCTTTAGTTACCTGAGATAACATGCTAAAAGTCAACAAAAGTTGAGTGATATTCATAGGTTTAAGTTTAATAGTTTGAACACAAGTATAAATGTTAATTGCATCGAATTACAATTAAACAAGTGAAAATCAAGTTATTATTGCATTAAGCTCATGACACGCAACGCTTAACAGGCATCAAATATGATGTAAAGTATATAGGCCCCCGAGATGGGTATTTGCCAATAACCCATAAGTTTGTTCAAATAAAGTGCGCCTGGGTGGCTCATCCTAGCAGACCCAAACGGGGATTGTCAGTCCCTAATAGATCTATTCACAACTATTTACGTTCACTCGTAAGTGATTAAGGTTCATGATTGAGGGACTTTTGGCAATAGCTACTTAAGCAATAATAATAACAGTTATAGCATACAAAAAGTTTTGTGTTCAGGTTTTGTAGCATGTATCTCCCCACAAAAGATTTAAAAGTTTAAGAGTGGGCTATGACCTCACCTTAGTAGTACGGTAGTGGTGATAGTATCGTACTCAAACGATGAAAGGAAACGGCTTCAACACACGACCTATATAGTATATGGCAAGTTTTAGTGGTTTGATAGTTTGAGTTTGGTTTATCGCGAATCATAACGTTTAAGATTTTATTGATTTGTTTGCAACATTAAAATGTGCGCGTTTAAATGATCAAGGTTATATATAAAATATAAAGTTATATATAAAAGGATTATAAAGTTATATATATGGATATATATATAACATCTTGGATGCGTGCTCGTTCGTTGGAGTATAATGGTTGACAAAAGGGATTGTTGTTTATAAATCGAAGTTGGTTGATGATAAGTTAGATTCTTCGTTTAACGATTTCGTTAAGTGATTACGTATATATATATTTATAAGTTATATAACTTCGTATATAGAATTATTAGAAAAATGTGACATTAAATGTCGACTAAACATATTTGTTTCGGTTTTTGGGTTTGTAAAATATTACCACAAGTATAAAATATGAAATATCCTTTAGGTTTTTACAAAGTTACACTTTTGACCCTAACGGCATAATCTTTGCACCGTTAGTCCTTGGTTAAGTTTTATTACGTTTTAGGTCCAAAACTTTTAATATTTACATTTTATACTCCAAAAGTTTCTGAATTTACAATTTTCATCCCAAAATATTAAAATGACAGTTTTTACCGAAAGTTTCCAGATTTGACAATTTTAGTCTTTCGGTTAGCAAACTTTTGCAATTCAAGTCCAAAATTTATAAAAATCAATGTTTACTATTTTTATTTCATAAATAAGTTTAAAATAGCTTTTGTAACTTATACAAACTGCTTATTATTATTGAAAGCTTAATTTTCAGCTTATGGGCTTTTAACGAATTAAAGGATATGGCCCAATATGGGTTTGCGATCCAATGGGTTTAGTGAGGGTTTGGGCTTGGTTACGGGCTTGTTTGAAGGTTACATTTTCATATTGAGTGAGCTTATAAAGTCAGCTTATACGATAAGCTTGAATATAGCTTAGTGGGCTTATTAGCCCACCGCTAATACTTATTTAGTTTCTAAAACTGTTGCTCGATCGATTACTTTGGGGTTTAATAAAGTTCGAGTTGAGTTTTATAGGTTGAAAGAAATACGTGACTCGTTAGTTTGGTAGCTCGTCTATTAGGTCGAGTTATAAAATGTACGAGTTGTATGTCGAGTTAAGAAAATATGAGGCCAAAGCTAACGTGACTTAGCTTGTTTGAAACAGTTTTGAAAACATGAAAATATTCTAAGTGTTTTATAGAATTCGAAAGTTGTCAACATGACTTAGAAACGTGTAATGTTTATGATTTATACGTTTATATGAAGTTCGAATATTTGCTGTTCTCGATAGTTAATATGACAATTATTTGGAGTGTCGAGTAAAATGCATATGTTGTTAATGAAAATAACGAAATATTTAGACAAAGTGAAATGGGTTTTACGATAAAAATGCAATATATAACATGAGAAAGTTTCGAAGGATGCTTACTTCACCTCAAAAGGTGGGGCGTAATCACCAAGTAGAGACTGAGTTAGGCCAAGAAGATGGTGTAGCTCGATTCTTGACCTCCCAAAGATATAGGAACGAGTTTTGGATGCTCCTTGGCTTGATTCGAATGCTTCGAATTTAAGCTAAGCTAGGCGAATTTGTCACTTGGAAATACTTAGTAAATTTTGAGTTGGAATTGTTTGTGTTGTATGAATGCCGCATGTTTGAGGGTGATTTTATAGGCAATCCGTTGAGTGTTAATATGAAGGAAATGATGAAGAATGATGATGCATGATGAGTGTAGCAGGAAGTGTCATTGTATAGTCATGTTTGAGTATAGAAATAAACTAAATGATGGTTGTTTTGTTTGTGTTAGCCGGCGGTAAACACCAAGGAGGTGATGACAAAATGACTTTAGGAGTGAGTTCTTGTGGCTTTGTTCGGTTATTTACATGTGTTTAACACATTTTTGACTTGACCAAAAATAAATGTAGTGATCGTTTGCTATCTTGTTACACGGTAAGAGTTTGGGACGAATTCATTTGTTAGCCAAAATATATTTTGTGTCGAGTTGGGTATCATACGAAAATCAACTAGGCCAAAATGTGGAATTTGGGTGGTGTTCATCACATGTCGAGTGAGTTGAACTTTGACAGATTTAAGGCAAATAAATGATCGAGTTTGAGTGAGATGTTTGTTGCACTCGATTCTTAGCTAGGTTAAGAATTGAGTCGTGCAAAATATTAATATTGTTGTTAAGTTAGATCGTTCGTATAATGGCCAAAGTGTTCGGTAGTTGAGCAGCCAAACCGAATGTTTATATATAAGATTTGGACTTTGGGTTCGTTTTGGGCTCGTCAGGTGGGCTAGCCCAAAGAAGAAAAAGAATGAAAATAATAAGATCCGTTTGGTGGGTTTTGTTTGTAGTATATTTTGGGTCGAGGCCCAATGGGTTTAGCAGCCCATTCGGTATTGGTCGAGACCCAATATAGTTACTGAGTATTCGTGATAATTTTTCGTGAGCTCGGGAATGTATTTGATCACGTTCGGTTAATTAACGAAACGTATAGACGTTAAGTATTTAACGTTAATTGTTTTAAAGTAATTCGCGATTTTTAGACTATCAAGATTCGTGTGTGAGCATCGTTCCTAGGTAAATGGTAATCACAAATATCGTTGAGATTTAAAGTAGTGTAGCATAAATAACAAAAAAAATTTTTTTTTACCAGTAGAAAAGGGTTATTAAATAACGTAATGATTTATTAATCATTTATTAGCATTTACTATTCATAGGAGAAAATTACGAGAGGTTACTGTACCTACCACTTACACTGAATTCCGTCCCGGAATTCCAGTCTAAGATAGGTAATAGAAGTGTCTACGAGAATAGGTGTGGGTATTTGGCTCGAATTTGGTCTTCGCGTTCCCAAGTATATTCCGGTCCTCGTTTAGAGTTCCATCGAACTTTGACAATGGGAATGCGGTTCTGTTTTAGTTGTTTGATCTCCCTGTCCATGATCTCCATGGGTTCTTCTGTAAAGACGAGTTTGTCGTCGAGCCGAATCTCTTTCAAAGGAATTACAAGAGATTCATCTGACAAACATTTCTTAAGATTTGATACGTGAAAGGTGTCGTGAACTCGACTAAGTTCCTCTGGTAGTTCGAGTTTGTAAGCCACTGGTCCTATCCTCTCTAGGATTTTGAATGGACCAATGTATCTAGGGTTAAGTTTTCCTCGTTTTCCGAAACGTACCATTCCCTTCCAGGGAGATACTTTCAACATGACCTTGTCTCCAATCTGGAATTCTATAGGTTTTCTCCTCACGTCGGCATAGCTCTTCTGTCTATCTCTTGCCGCTTACAGTCGTTGCTTAATTTTGACTATCTTTTCTGTTGTCTCATGAATGAGATCGGGTCCGGTGAGTTGTATATCTCCAACTTCGGTCCAACAAACAGGCGATCTGCACTTTCGACCGTAGAGTGCTTCGAATGGTGCTGCCTTAATGCTGGCGTGATAACTGTTTTTGTAGGAGAACTCGACTAGAGGTAAATGTTTGTCCCAACCTTTTTCGAAGTCAATAACACATGCTCGGAGCATGTCTTCTAAGGTTTGGATTGTCCTCTCGCTTTGTCCGTCGGTTTGTGGATGATATGCAGTGCTCATATCCAATTTGGTTCCCAAGGCTTTTTGCAAAGACTTCCAAAAATGAGATGTGAAACGACTGTCGCGATCTGAGATGATTGAGATCGGCACTCCATGTCGCGAAACTATTTCTTTTAGATATAGCGTTGCGAGTGTGTCCATCTCGTCAGTTTCTTTGATTGCTAAGAAGTGAACGGATTTTGTGAGACGATCAACGATGACCCAGATGGTGTCAAATCCAGTTGATGTCTTAGGAAGCTTAGTGATAAAGTCCATTGTAATACGTTCCCATTTCCATACAGGAATTTCGGGTTGTATGAGTAATCCTGACGGCTTTTGATATTCCGCTTTTACTCTTGAACAAGTCAAACATTTTCCGACATACTCGGCTATGTCGGCCTTCATGTTTGGCCACCAGTAAAGTTTCTTGAGATCTTGGTACATTTTGTCGGAACCTGGATGAATGGAGTACTTGGATTTGTGAGACTCATTCATAATGAGATCACGTATACCTCCGTATAGAGGAATCCAACTTCTTCCTTGAAACAGAGCATTCCGTCTGCTCTTTGTACAAAGCCATTCTTATTTCTGGCATACCGTGAATCTTTTCACTAGGTCGGTTCTCTTCCTTAAGAGCTTCGGATTGAGCGGTGAGTATTTGTGAAGGCAGGGGTGAACGAATGGTTATTCCTAACGATCTGACTCTAAGAGGTTTCAGTCGTTCCTTCCGACTTAATGCATCTGCCACAACGTTGGCTTTTCCTGGGTGATAACGGATTTCACAATCATAATCGCTAAGTAACTCTAACCAGCGACGTTGTCTCATGTTTAGTTCTTTCTGATCTAAGATGTGCTGAAGACTTTTGTGGTCGGTGAATACTGTGCACTTAGTACCATACAAGTAATTTCTCCATAACTTAAGGGCGAATACTACTGCTCCTAATTCTAAATCATGAGTCGTGTAGTTTGCTTCATGTGGTTTGAGTTGTCGCGATGCATAAGCTATTACTTTGTTTCGTTGCATCAGTACAGCTCCCAAACCATGATATGAGGCATCACAATACACTACGAAGTCTTCACTTCCTTCGGGTAGTGCTAATATTGGTGCTTCACAGAGCTTTTTCTTTAATAGCTGAAAAGCTGATTCTTCCTCTTTTCCCCAGATAAACTTCTTGTTCTTCTGAGTTAATTCGGTCAATGGTTTTGAGATTTTTGAGAAACCTTCAATAAATCTCCTGTAGTAACCGGCTAGACCCAAAAATTGGCGTATCTCTGTGGGGTTTGTCGGAGATGTCCAACCTTTGACGGCCTCAATCTTTGCAGGATCTACGTGAATGCCTTGACTGTTGATAACATGCCCAAGGAATTGTACGGTTCGAATCCAAAAGTCGCATTTGGAGAACTTAGCATACAACTGTTCCTTTTTGAGTAACTCTAAAATAATCTTTAGATGTTTGGCATGTTCCTGTTCGTTGCGTGAGTAGATTAGGATATCGTCTATGAATACAATCACGAACTTATCCAGATATGGTTTGCACACTCGGTTTATTAGGTCCATGAACACTGCAGGTGCATTGGTTAAACCAAATGGCATTACTTGGAATTCGTAATGTCCGTAACGCGTCCTAAAAGCTGTTTTGGGAATATCCTCCTCTCGAACTCTTAATTGATGGTACCCTGACCTTAGGTCGATCTTCGAGTATACACTCGATCCTTGTAATTGATCAAACAAGTCATCGATTCTAGGTAGTGGGTAACGATTCTTTACAGTGAGTTTGTTCAATTCCCGGTAATCAATACACATTCGGAAAGATCCGTCCTTCTTCTTAACGAATAGAACCGGAGCTCCCCAAGGTGATGAGCTGGGTCGGATAAAACCTTTATCAGACAATTCTTTCAATTGTTCTGACAATTCCTTCATTTCAGATGGCGCTAACCTATAAGGTGCTTTCGCCACAGGTGCCGCTCCAGGCACTAGTTCAATCTGGAATTCTACTTGGCGGGGAGGTGGAAGACCGGGTAGATCTTCGGGGAATACTTCTGGGAACTCTTTAACGATCAGAACGTCTTCAACTCGTTTATCTTTTGATTTGTTTTTAGTTACATGAACCATGAATGCTTGGCATCCTTCATTCATGTATTTTACCAATCTGATATATGAGATGATACCATATCGCGTTTTATTCTTGTCACCACGGACAATAAGAGTTTCACCATTTCTTGGAATATGCACGGCTTTCTCGTCACAGAGTATTCTAGCGCGGTGTTTGGATAACCAATCCATACCAATGACTACGTCAAAACTACCGAGCTGAATAGGCATGAGGTCGATGGGAAAAGGGTTGTCTTGTAGGATTATGGTACAACCACGAATTACGGTGTCGGTACCAATTAGGTTTCCGTCCGCCATTTCAATTTCAAAAGTGGTGTTTAGTTTGGAAGGGGTAGTGTTAAGCAAAGGAGAAAACGTAGTTGACAAAAAACTTCTATCTGCTCCAGAATCAAATAATACCCTAGCATTATGTTGATTGAGTAAGAACGTACCCGTGACGACGTCAGGGTTCAGTGGGGCATCCTCCTCTTTTAACACATATGCTCTTCCTCGAGCATTGTTTTGCTGACCGTTTCCTTTTGGACAGTGGCTCTTGAAGTGACCTACTTCTCCACAGGAGTAGCAAGTCAGAGTCACAGGCTGTAGGTTGCTACCAGTAGCGGGATTCCTGCAATCCTTTGTCTGATGACCCATTTTCTGGCATTTCAAACATTTGATTGTGCAAGGTCCACTGTGGTGTAGTTTGCATCTGTTACACTGGGATTTCTGACCTTGGTATCCCTTGCCTTCAGTAGCAGCATAGGCCTTGGCGGTTTCTTGTCTTTGGTTTTGATGATGGTGACGATTGTTTCGGTTTTGATGGTACGGGTTATTGTTTCTATGGTTGTTGTTATTGAAGTTGTTGCGGTGGTTATTGTTACTGTGGTGGTGAGTGGTTCTTTTGTCATCGAGCTTCCTCTTGAGCTCATTGTTGTACTTGACCTCTCGGTCCAGTAGTTTTTGAGCAAGTTCAATGGCTGCCTCTAGAGTTGGTGGGTTTGATGAAGTGACATTTCCCTCAATACTACGGGGAAGTCCTTCGATATACTTTTCCAGTTCTTTTTCGAAATTTGGTACAACAGTAGGGCATAGTATTTTAAGCTCTTGGAATCTCCTGTTGTATGTTTTAAGATCAATTCCTTTTACTACCAGTAGATGGAATTCATCTTCCAATTTTCTTAGTTCAGAACGGGGACAGTATTTCTTTAGCATCTTGGTCTTAAACTCAATCCAAGTGAGCTGATAGGCTGCTGTCATTCCCATGGCTTTGACTGTAGCATTCCACCATGACAAAGCATCTTGCATGAGAGTTCCAGTAGCGAAAATGACTTTGTTGTCCTCGGTACAACCGCTTCTCTGAAAAACAGTTTCAGATCGTTCGAACCAGTGAGCAAGTTCAGTTACTCCTTCAGTACCTCTATAGAAAGTTGGTTGACAACTCATGAAATCTTTTTAGGTACACTTGCGGTTTGCAGCAGTTGCACTTTCTCCTGTCGGTAGACTAGTGCCACTGTTGCGAGCATTTGCTGCCGCCTGTTCTGCCAAGACTGCATTTACACCGTCAGCGATTACTTTTTGGATAGCTTCTGGAGTCATAGTAGGCGTAGCCTTTGAAGTTTCATGATTTGCGGCGGAGGTTGCTTTCCTTGTACGTGCCATAGTTCTATCAATATTGCAAAAGCATATTTTTAGAATCTCATAATGATCACGTTAGGTTAGAATAATTTGTATGGAAATTGAATATGGGTAATAATATAATATTAACCACAACAATTTGGGTTTATAAGGATAATAATTTTTTTGTTTATATTTGTAAACTCAACAAGTATCACATCATAAATACATTCACAATATGTCTGAATCAATTCACAACACACATGAGAACATAAATGATTTAATTGTATTGTATGAACCAACGTTTCACAAGACAATATATGGCAAATCATAATGCATATGCAAGAAACAACCATGGAATACATAAATCAACATCAATATAATACATCCACACAACATAGGATTAATAACTTGTTCGATTTGTTTTACAAAACATAAAGATACAAGATTCTTTATTAATACAACATTGGTAGACTAAGACATCTCTTAGTTATACTGATACATCTCTGATCTATGGTCCTCCTGGTGCACCATCTAAGCGGCGCTGAAGATCTGCAATCACTGCCATCAAGGTCTCCACTGTCTGGTCTCGAGCTCTTTCCCTAGCCTGGGAATCCTCAACCATAAGTCTAAGAATCAGAACCTGAGTGCTAACTCGGTCAAGCTCAGAGTCTAGTGTCTCAATCACTGTCTGCATCGAAGTAGTGGCCTCTCCTAGTATAGAAATAGTCTCAATGGCTTCTTCTAAACTAGTACCTACTTGATCGAAGACTGTCTCCATCGCCAACTGACCAATCACAAGGTTCTCCACTTCTTCCCCAAGTGTCTCAATCTGCTCGAGTGGTAAGTCATCAAGAATCTCTGCAATGTCATCCAGACGATCCTCATGTCGGACTAATCTGGCTGCCAGTAGAGGTATGGTGTGATGGATGGGTTCTCCGGTAACCTGGAGAATCCTCGAAGTAGCTGTAGCCGAACTTTCTCCTAGTTCCATAGCTCTCGGTGCTCCTTCCTGGGATCTCCAGTGACGGATGATCGGTAGCAAGAAAGACCATTGGCGAGTATCGACCCTCTTGTGGGTCCCGGTTCGAACTGTAGCCTCATCTCTAACCTGGGCATAGGGGTCCGATAAAGATGGAACCAAGCGGTATGTCCTCTTGCATGGTGGCAGAGGCTCACTGAGAGTAGCTGAGGGTGGAGAAGCAAGGGGTGGAATAGAGGATGGTAATGGAACAGTAGTGGTTTGGTGATAGAAGATAGTAGGTGGTGGAACCGAAGATAGTGGTGTAAGCGATGGTGTCCTGGAATGCTCAGGAGCTGGGGGTGGTGATATTACTGGAGTCGAAGTTGGTATGAGTGGGACTGGTGGTGGTATGATTAGTGCTGGTGGTGTACGTACCCGTTTTCAGGGAGTGTGTTTGCGAACATAACTTTCTCCGGGGCGTCGGTAAAGTTGGTAAAAGGGTTCGGGTTCATATGGCTGGAGTTGTCGTACTCGTCCATGCTGGCGAATCGGGCCAGGTGATGGGATTGGTGATGTTGGAGGGGAAATCTCCAGGTCTGATGCCGGTAGAAATTGCTGGCTTTCCATGTACCGGTCAGTAGCAGGTGACATCGGTATAGCTGCCGTAGCAAAGTCTGAGGTAAATGGCATAGGATCCTCATTCTCTGAATCAGATGATACAGCGATGGGATGGGGTTTCGAAGACATAGTACTGTAATAATCCCGAATAGTAAATGTAAGCAATTAACATAATCATAAATATGTTAAACTTTGTTAAGAACTCGTATAGTAAGTAACATCCTAAAAAATGTTGGAAGTGTGTAGGCACGGAGGGCATAAGGTGGTTTTTCTTTACAATGGTCCGTTTTAAAAATGTAGTTATAGTCCAATGTTTAAAATACATCTGGTTCTCTATAACCATGAGCTCTGATGCCAATCTGTAACACCCCCAATTTCGGTTAGCAACAGCGGAAGACTTAATTGGGTGTTACGTAGAGGATCTTTAGTCATAACCATAGAAAACGACTTTAGAAAGACGTTTTAAGTTTATCATTCAAAATACAAGTATTTAAAATACAAAGATGTTTCATAGTTAACACGTTTATTTAGATTTGAATGATAAAACATTTATTTAAACCACCCGTGCAGGGTTTAATGCCCACTCCGTGCCTTGAGTTCCAGCCTTTAGTTACCTGAGATAACATGCTAAAAGTCAACAAAAGTTGAGTGATATTCATAGGTTTAAGTTTAATAGTTTGAACACAAGTATAAATGTTAATTGCATCGAATTACAATTAAACAAGTTAAAATCAAGTTATTATTGCATTAAGCTCATGACACGCAACGCTTAACAGGCATCAAATATGATGTAAAGTATATAGGCCCCCGAGATGGGTATTTGCCAATAACCCATAAGTTTGTTCAAATAAAGTGCGCCTGGGTGGCTCATCCTAGCAGACCCAAACGGGGATTGTCAGTCCCTAATAGATCTATTCACAACTATTTACGTTCACTCGTAAGTGATTAAGGTTCATGATTGAGGGACTTTTGGCAATAGCTACTTAAGCAATAATAATAACAGTTATAGCATACAAAAAGTTTGTGTTCAGGTTTTGTAGCATGTATCTCCCCACAAAAGATTTAAAAGTTTAAGAGTGGGCTATGAACTCACCTTAGTAGTACGGTAGTGGTGATAGTATCGTACTCAAACGATGAAAGGAAACGGCTTCAACACACGACCTATATAGTATATGGCAAGTTTTAGTGGTTTGATAGTCTGAGTTTGGTTTATCGCGAATCATAACGTTTAAGGTTTTATTGATTTGTTTGCAACATTAAAATGTGCGCGTTTAAATGATCAAGGTTATATATAAAATATAAAGTTATATATAAAAGGATTATAAAGTTATATATATGGATATATATATAACATCTTGGATGCGTGCTCGTTCGTTGGAGTATATTGGTTGACAAAAGGGATTGTTGTTTATAAATCGAAGTTGGTTGATGATAAGTTAGATTCTTCGTTTAACGATTTCGTTAAGTGATTACGTATATATATATTTATAAGTTATATAACTTCGTATATAGAATTATTAGAAAAATGTGACATTAAATGTCGACTAAACATATTTGTTTCGGGTTTTGGGTTTGTAAAATATTACAAGTATAAAATTTGAAATATCCTTTAGGTTTTTACAAAGTTACACTTTTGACCCTAACGGCATAATCTTAGCACCGTTAGTCCTTGGTTAAGTTTTATTACGTTTTAGGTCCAAAACTTTTAATATTTACATTTTATACTCCAAAAGTTTCTGAATTTACAGTTTTCATCACAAAATATTAAAATGACAGTTTTTACCGAAAGTTTCCAGATTTGACAATTTTAGTCCTTCGGTTAGCAAACTTTTGCAATTCAAGTCCAAAATTTATAAAAATCAATGTTTACTATTTTTATTTCATAAATAAGTTTAAAATAGCTTTTGTAACTTATACAAACTGCTTATTATTATCGAAAGCTTAATTTTCAGCTTATGGGCTTTTAACGAATTAAAGGATATGGCCTAATATGGGTTTGCGATCCAATGGGTTTAGTGGGGGTTTGGGCTTGGTTACGGGCTTGTTTGAAGGTTACATTTTCATATTGAGTGAGCTTATAAAGTCAGCTTATACGATAAGCTTGAATATAGCTTAGTGGGCTTATTAGCCCACCGCTAATACTTATTTAGTTTCTAAAACTGTTGCTCGATCGATTACTTTGGGGTTTAATAAAGTTCGAGTTGAGTTTTATAGGTTGAAAGAAATACGTGACTCGTTAGTTTGGTAGCTCGTTTATTAGGTCGAGTTATAAAATGTACGAGTTGTATGTCGAGTTAAGAAAATATGAGGCCAAAGCTAACGTGACTTAGCTTGTTTGAAACAGTTTTAAAAACATGAAAATATTCTAAGTGTTTTATAGAATTTGAAAGTTGTCAACATGACTTAGAAACGTGTGATGTTTATGATTTATACGTTTATATGAAGTTCGAATATTTGTTGTTCTCGATAGTTAATATGACAAGTATTTGGAGTGTCGAGTAAAATGCATATGTTGTTAATGAAAATAACGAAATATTTAGACAAAGTGAAATGGGTTTACGATAGAAATGCAATAAGGGGCAAAGAGAAGCGCTTTTGCTACTGAGAAAGCGAACGGTCAGCGCGAAGGTTCAAGACTTATATAACATGAGAAAGTTTCGAAGGATGCTTACTTCACCTCAAAAGGTGGGGCGTAATCACCAAGTAGAAACTGAGTTAGGCCAAGAAGATGGTGTAGCTCGATTCTTGACCTCCCAAAGATATAGGAACGAGTTTTGGATACTCCTTGGCTTGATTCGAATGCTTCGAATTTAAGCTAAGCTAGGCGAATTTATCACTTGGAAATACTTAGTAAATTTTGAGTTGGAATTGTTTGTGTTGTATGAATGCCGCATGTTTGAGGGTGATTTTATAGGCAATCCGTTGAGTGTTAATATTAAGGAAATGATGAAGAATGATGATGCATGATGAGTGTAGCAGGAAGTGTCATTGTATTGTCAAGTTTGAGTATAGAAATAAACTAAATGATGGTTGTTTTGTTTGTGTTAGCCGGCGGTAAACACCAAGGAGGTGATGACAAAATGACTTTAGGAGTGAGTTCTTGTGGCTTTGTTCGGTTATTTACATGTGTTTAACACATTTTTGACTTGACCAAAAATAAATGTAGTGATCGTTTGCTATCTTGTATACACGGTAAGAGTTTGGGACGAATTCATTTGTTAGCCAAAATATATTTTGTGTCGAGTTGGGTATCATACGAAAATCAACTAGGCCAAAATGTGGAATTTGGGTGGTGTTCATCACATGTCGAGTGAGTTGAACTTTGACAGATTTAAGGAAAATAAATGATCGAGTTTGAGTGAGATGTTTGTTGCACTCGATTCTTAGCTAGGTTAAGAATTGAGTCGTGCAAAATATTAATATTGTTGTTAAGTTAGATCGTTCGTATAATGGCCAAAGTGTTCGGTAGTTGAGCAGCCAAACCGAATGTTTATATATAAGATTTGGACTTTGGGTTCATTTTGGGCTCGTCAGGTGGGCTAGCCCAAAGAAGAAAAAGAATGAAAATAATAAGATCCGTTTGGTGGGTTTTGTTTGTAGTATATTTTGGGTCGAGGCCCAATGGGTTTAGCAGCCCATTCGGTATTGGTCGAGACTGAATATAGTTACTGAGTATTCGTGATAATTTTTCGTGAGCTCGGGAATGTATTTGATCACGTTCGGTTAATTAACGAAACGTATAGACATTAAGTATTTAACGTTAATTGTTTTAAAGTAATTCGCGATTTTTAGACTATCAAGATTCGTGTGTGAGCATTGTTCCTAGGTAAATGGTAATCACAAATATCGTTGTGATTTAAAGTAGTGTAGCATAAATAACAAAAACTTATTTTTTACCAGTAGAAAAGGGTTGTTAAATAACGTAATGATTTATTAATCATTTATTAGCATTTACTATTCATAAGGGAAAATTACGAGAGGTTACATTGTCTGCTTTGAGACGTTCCGGTATGAGAACATGCTTGTATGACGATTCCAATGTTAATTCGTTGGATGAGTCTGTACAACAAGCTAGAAATTCCTGTCAAGGAGAATCCTCTCTGAAGGGAATTCTACCTGATCACAGGTCGGTCCTCACGGATCCAAAGGTTAATCCAACCACAACGAGCGAATGACAAAACCATATTCGTTCTCTAACTTTAATGCTAACTGTTTTATTTCAGATTCATATAAAGATGGTGATAGTGGTTCCTGATTCCAGTAGAGATGTGTCAATCCACACTCCATGCTCACACTTACAAATCATTATCAAAGACATCATGATAGTTAAAAAACCTACAACACAGGTTCCGCAACTATGATGAAGTTATCATGATCTAGAAAAGTGTGAGTGGTTGTACAATTATAGATCAAGGGAGAAATCACAAAAGGGATATAATGTCAAAACCCGAGTTCGTTGTCCCGATGAAGATTGAATGGAATTAGTGATTCGGGTTCGTGAATCGTGTAGTGAATGGTGAATAAAAGTGGGAGATAATGATTTTTAAACTAAAATGATGAAACATAAACTAAAAACAGTAAATAAGGCAAGGGAAAATTCTATTCTAAGGCAAACGTGATGGAAATCCTAAAAACACGCGAATAAATCAAAAACTACGTACGAGTGCAAAATAAAAAGTGAAGTTGAAGCACTACTAATCCTACGGGCATGAAAATAATTTTCCTACATTCTAAATGATAAAAGTAATTTTAAGGAAAAAGAATTATATTTTTTTGATTTTGATTTATTTTTTATGATTTAAAAACTAAAATAAAGGAAATAAATGATTTAAAAATAGTAAATGAATTTTGAAAAATATGAAAATTTGCAGATAAATTTAAAATGTTATAAAGAAGATATGAAAAATGAATTTGGAACTTATCTAAACACTAATAAGCTGTTATGGGGAATAAGTAGTTGCAAATAAGCTCAAAAATAAGCTCTATAGTACTAAAAATTACCAAAAGCTAGAAAACAGATAAACTCACTATTTCAAACTTAAATCAACTTAAAAAGTCCAAATAAGCTCTCTGGTTAAGAAATTTAATCCAAGTGAAAATAACCTACTAGAGAACATATGAAAAGAAAAACAGACATTCAAGAGCTTTTTAAGAGCTTATAACTAAAGTGAGAAAAAGGGCTGGACACAAATTAAGTCTGCTGAATCAGTGGGCTGCAAATGCAAACTGAGTACCAGTTTTCAACCTATGAATAAGCAATTAAAAAGCTGAGCTATGATCTAATAACTTGAAAATGGCATTAATCAATAAACTAACAACTTAAAACAGGGAAATCAAGCATGAAATTCGGCAAACTAGTACCTTAAATATTGTGAGAAATACTGATGCGGACTGCAAATGGTGATTCTGTGCAGACAAGAACAGCAATGCACCAAAGATCCATAAATCCAACTAGAACTAAACCAACTCAAATGAACTAGCTACACTAGAAGAAGCATATAAATGGCAAAATCAAGTTCTAAAAAGCTCATCTCTAAAATGAACCATATCAAACAGTATTTCACCCTCCAATCCAAAGCAATAAAAAAAAACTCAAAATCAGCTTACACCAATCTAATAACAACTTACCTAGGATTATTTAAACTAGATTAAACTAACAAAAAAGGAAAATGAACAGTGACAACTGGTTTTGACCCGTTTTAAAGACTTAATCAAACACCCCTTATCATAGGGCTGTTGAGAATTTTAACAAAGAAAACCAAACTAAACTGAGCTTTAAGGAACTAGGATATTAAACTTGACATGAACAAACACAAGCAAGTGAAATTAAGCTGAAAAGTAGCACTTGAGAATAAGCAATAAGCAGTTTGACTTTCATTAAAAAACTTATATCTGAGTACAATAAGAGAACTGGAAATGAGAATACAAAAAGCTGAACAATAAGCTGAAATAAGACTACTATACTATTACACTACTCCTAATTTTACCCTAATCCTAACCCTAAATTATCTAACTATCTAACTAACAGCTTCCAAATGTGAGTGAGGTCAGGGGTATAAATAGCCATCAGCTGGGGTTCCTAAAGCTTCTCCGCTTTTAATCATGGCCCTTGAATTATCCTTGGCCTCCAATCCATACATCACAGCCGTTAGATCATTTTGATGACATGTTTCGTCCAATAACAAGCTTCCACGTGTCATTCCTTGGTGTCAGGTTCTTCTAGAAGCTCCAATCATTGGGTAATTTATTGGGAATTGAGGTAATTGGTTATACGGTAATTTAGGGTTCATAGCACAGTGATTTTTGGGGATAAAAGAAAAAGGCGCGTTTTGATTTATTATATTATTTTGACTGAAATGTTTTATAAGGTTTGACCGGGTATTTTGGATGGGTTGTGGGTAATATCCGGATATTACTAAGTGTGGGCTCGGGTTTCATAATATTGGGTTGTTGGGTTATTGGTTGGTGGGCTGGATTTGGATTATAGTTTGGATTTATTAAATTCGGATTTATGTACAAGTATTGTTTTAAGACAAGGACCAAATGTGTAAAATTTGAAACTCCAGGGTCTTTTTCTGCCATTCTTCAATAATGTGATCCAAGGGTCATTTTTGACAATCTTTGATTCTTGGAGGGTTGACTATGACTTTTTGAGCATACATGTCTTTCCCGGCTTCGGCTCTTTAATCCTCTTCACAAATCCCGTGCTCGGTTTGTCTTTTTATCTCGATATTTGTCCATTTTTACAATATCCATCCCTGCACAATCATAAACACAAAAACACGAGATATTTGGCATAATTGGTTAGTTTTTGGTCTATTTGGGTCCGGTTTTGGTCAAATAAAGGTATGGTTTAAGCACATACCAAAATTCCCCCAGACTAAGATATTGCTGTGTCCTCACGCAATGTTATAAAAACACGTTTTCAAAACCAAAAATTTCCAATCTCTTTTTACTAACTTTGAAAAGTAGCAAAATTTTCAAAAGAGATTAAGAAATCTTAAGTTCTAAAAACTCCTCGATTTTCCTTCTTATTCTATTTTTGTATTTTTCTCATAATCTTGTGACGGTTTTGTTGACAATCGTTATCTATCAATAACTTTTAGGGTTAACGAGTAGGAAACACGACTTATAAAGAAGTGACTATACGGATAAAATTCGTCGTCCTTGATTTTTCACGAGCCTCCAAACTAAGCTTAAAAACGAAATCATTGTCTATTTACAAGTTAGATGCCAACACTACCCATGGAAATTACTTGTGTAATTACCTCTTGCTCCCATTTTCCTAATTTGCCTATATTTATTTTATTTTTGGTGAGAAATGAATTGCTTCATATTTTCTCGTTTCGATATGTTTTTAGTCCGATAAAGATACTAAATTAAGACGCTAAGTAGTTTTCAATCTTCTCTCGAGAACCGTTGCTTTGAAAATGAGGTCCACATCAAGGTTTTTATTTATATTTTTTGACTTTTTCTATTTTTCATTCATCACCTTTTTTTATTTTTCATCTTTTTTTTTTTTTTTTTTTTTTTTTTTTTTTTTTTTTTTTTTTTTTTAATATCACTAACTTTTCTCTTGCGTACCCTAAACGACAGAGCTTCACGGTTATGTTCCAAGACCTTACACTTTCCGGCATAAAGGATCCAAGGGCCGTTACAACGGAGTGTTCCAAGACTCTAGACATTCCTAAAATGAGGATCCAAGGTGGTTAGACCAAGACCTCACACATTCCTAAACTAGAGGTCCAAGGGCCGGTGCAAGAGGGTAGCCAAGACCTAAATGCCTTCCAGAAAATAAGGATCCAAGGCCCGATCTCGAATCCGTAGCTTAGAGCACTTAACTTATTATTATTAGACGTATTTATTAAGTAACCTTGATGTGTACCCAATTTTTAAAGCAATGATTCTTTTAAGAAGACCAAGAACTAATCATCGGCAAAACCTAACATCTTTAATTATTCTTACAATTATATATAGTGAAACAATTTTGTGGGAGCAAAAGGCCACAAGTAACTTCGATGAGCTCTAAAGAGAACCAACTACTCCACGCTTAGCATCTAACTTCTAAATAAACTCTATCATTTCTCGTTCTTCGCAAATTTAAAATCTTAAATAATAAGATCCGTGAATGCTTAGCCTTATAATCAAGCCATGCATATATAAAGTCGATACGGGAACTTGCAAACTCTTAAAAAGAATTCGCATTTTATAGCTCCTTGTGTAATAGACTAGCACGAGCTTATAGATTATAAATGGTTAAGGGGACAAGCTAGGGCTCAACACGCCCGATCAAGTCAGAATTTTATTCCTACTCTCACCAGCGGAAAGTCAACAAAATGTCAAAATTTATTCTATTTTTGCACAAAATTTTTAAAATTTTTCATTTTTTTTTGGATTTTTCCAATTTTTGAGGAAAAACGGGGTTGCATGAGTAAATGGCAAAAAATGCAAGGCAAAAATCAGATCGAAAGATCACCCCCCAGACTAAAACGAGACATTGTCCCCAATGTCTTAAAGGTAAGGGTTCTCCTACATAAATCTAAGGCCATTTATTAATTATGCCAAAAGATAAATGTTAAACGATAAGATTAAGGATATCGGATGAGCAACGAATGATGAAACTCGAGTGGAGAGAAGCAAAACCACGAGCACGAGAGTCTTCATTATTCGTGCAAATCCTGGACACATCACAGAAAACCACGAAACACAAGAAATGGAAGAGGTAGCCCTCCTCACTTTTTATTAAGAAAATAGAAAGAAGATAGATGGATAAGCATGGGGTGCCTCCCACGAAGCGCTTGTTTTTTATCGAGTCGTATAGCTTAGACTCGCCCCGAATTTAATTGTTCTTGGGGGAGCATGTGGAAAAGATAATCTCCATCGGACATTCATTCAATATGTTTGGATAAACATTGAAGCATGTGAAAGTTCCACTCCGATGAGATACCCACGGCTGAAAAGAAGGAGAGATGCCGGGGTCGAAGATGGTATCTTCACTCCCGAAGGAGTGAAGGAGAAAAGAAGTCACCGGATAGGTGAAGAAAGGGAGAAGGATCTTAATCACAATGAGGATCCATTCTTCATCCTCAAAATTACCATTTTTCTTATTTTGAATATCATCATTGAAGCTCTTATGGTTATCATCAATAAAAACCGCGGGTGGGAGGGTTGGGATGATATCATCGATAATCAAACTCTTAGGATACAGTACATCTCCCCCCGGGTCAGGATCTTCATCAAAAGCAAAGTAATCATACTCTGGAGGAGATATGATAGGAGCGAGTTCATCGGAGAACTCCTCATGAAGAGAATCAATCATATGATGAGAATCTGTGAGCTCAAGTTCCGGCACGGACTCATCACTCTCCTCCATCTGAATATCAAAGAGTGGGTTATCAGAAATCAAAGTAAACTCCGATTCGAACTCAAATAGAGGGTTGGTGATAGTCATTTTGAAGGTTTCAGGAACAAGGTCATCAAATTTATTTGGTGGATTGATTTCAACTTCCTTCGGAGGGAGAGAAAGAGATGGTTCTTGGTTTAATAATTTTTCAAGTAAAAGCATATCTCCCTCCGGATCAAGACAAGAATCATCAATTTCTGGCGAAATTGATTCATCTTTAAGACAAGCATCGATCTCTTCCAAGAGATGATTACTTCCCTCAGACGGAGTGAGGGAAGGGGAAGAGTCGGAAATGATAGGCTGAGTGGGATTGCCACTCGGAGGTTCATCTGATATTTGAAGATCTGCAGGGGAACACTCCTCGTCATGATCGTCGCCGATCTTATGCTTAGCATATAGAGCTCTTATAACTTGCCTCCGCTCTTCTTCTAATAATTCACCCATAGTTCTTGTATCTTCCTGCTTTTCAACGGGTGTGACAGCAACTGGTGAACTACTGCAAAGCTTCTGCTAGACGGGAGTGGCTGCAGCTGACGAACTCTCACAAACTCCCCACGTAGAATCCTCATCATCGTCGTCATCATAAACAAAAGTTTGACGATATTGGGAGCTTACTCTAGCTGCTTGTTCTTCAGCTAGAAGTTCTCCATAAGTTTTCTAACGAGGTTCTTCATGGGGAAGTCTTTTACTAAGAAATTCCTTAAGATCATTTAGTGCATTTTGAAAATCACGGAGAATTTCTGGATTGATTGGCTGAGGTGGTGTTTGAATCGTTTCATACTGTGGAGGTTGGTCATGATAAGAATAATCATAATTGTTACAAGGACCACGCTCATAGACAAGCGGATTCCTCGTTTGACAATCAGAGTTATAGTGAGGACCTCCACAGTACTCACAACAATATGATTGTTGTGACTGATTTGGTGAATTATATGGAAAATGGTCATACCCGAAGTTTTGATTACATTTAACTTGTTCATAGACAAATGTATTCCTTGCTTGACAATCAAAACTCGGGTGTGGACCTCCACAATATTCACAAGAATATGTTTCCATCTCATGGTGTGGTGGCTGGTTGAAATAGTCAGGTGTTTCATGGTAAGAATAAGGATTTTGGTCATAGACAAACCCGTTTCCCGATTCCACCATGCTACAACCGGGACAATTCTCACCATTATGAGGACCTCCACACCATTGACAACCGTAATGGTAAGATGAAGACATAGAGAAGAAGAATTAAACGAATAGAGGGTGAGAGATAAAGAATCAAACGTATAAGAGGATTAAGAAGAATATTTTTGGATTTTTAAACATGGAAAATCACAAAAGAAAAAGGAAAATAAATTTTGAAGAGAAAATCTTTTTGGGTTTTTATAAAAAAAATATTTACAAATGAAAACGATAACTCCACGAGGAAGGGTCTTCAAAACACGAATCGAAAATCGGAATCACGAACTCACTTCAACCTTCCCCGGCAGCGGCGCCAAAAATTGATTGTACAATTATAGATCAAGGGAGAAATCACAAAAGGGAAATAATGTGAAAACCCGAGTTCGTTGTCCCGATGAAGATTGAATGGAATTAGTGATTCGGGTTCGTGAATCGTGCAGTGAATGGTGAATAAAAGTGGGAGATAATGATTTTTAAACTAAAATGATGAAACATAAACTAAAAACAGTAAATAAGGCAAGGGAAAATTCTATTCTAAGGCAAACGTAATGGAAATCCTAAAAACGCGCGAATAAATAAAAAACTACGTACGAGTGCAAAATAAAAAGTGAATTTGAAGCACTACAAATCCTACGGGCATAAAAATAATTTTCCTACATTCTAAATGATAAAAGAAATTTTTAGGAAAAAGAATTATATTTTTTTGAATTTTATTTTATTTTTTATGATTTAAAAACTAAAATAAAGGAAATAAATGATTTAAAAATAACAAATGAATTTGGAAAAATATGAAAATTTGTAGATAAATTTAAAATGATATAAAGAAGATATGAAAAATGAATTTGGAACTTATCTAAACACTAATAAGCTGTTATGGGGAATAAGCAGTTGCAAATAAGCTTAAAAATAAGCTCTATAGTACCAAAAATTACCAAAAGCTAGAAAACAGATAAACTCACTATTTCAAACTTAAATCAACTTAAAAAGTCCAAATAAGCTCTCTGGTTAAGCCAAAAAGCAGTTATTGCAGTTGACAATTAAGGCAAAAATTAATTAGTGAACAACCCATTTTAAGCTACTATATAAGCTAGACAGATGCTAATTAGGGAAAACCAAAAGCTGAATCTCAAAGCTTATACAACAGACTACTTGCAAACCAAAAATGCCCAAATTTGATGATCAATTGCACACTGAATTAAGGCCTAGATCAGATCACTGAAGAAATTGAAACTCTGATGCAGACATGAACAATCTAATGGGGGAATTTTGAGCTACCCAAAAAGCACTTATTCGAGAAGCTAAACCTAAGAAATTTAATCCAAGTGAAAATAAGCTACTAGAGAACATATGACAAGAAAAACAGACATTCAAGAGCTTTTTAAGAGCTTATAACTAAAGTGAGAAAAAGGGCTGGACACAAATTAAGTCTGCTGAATCAGTGGGCTGCAAATGCAAACTGAGTACCAGTTTTCAACCTATGAATAAGCAATTAAAAAGCTGAGCTATGATCTAATAACTTGAAAATGGCATTAATCAATAAACTAACAACTTAAAACAGGGAAATCAAGCATGAAATTCGGCAAACTAGTACCTTAAATATTGTGAGAAATACTGATGCGGACTGCAAATGGTGATTCTGTGCAGACAAGAACAGCAGTGCACCAAAAATCCATAAATCCAACTAGAACTAAACCAACTCAAATGAACTAGCTACACTAGAAGAAGCATATAAATGGCAAAATCAAGTTCTAAAAAGCTCATCTCTACAATGAACCATATCAAACTGTATTTCACCCTCCAATCCAAAGCTGTAAAAAAAAACAGAAAATCAGCTTACACCAATCTAATAACAACTTACCTAGGATTATTTAAACTAGATTAAACTAACAAAAAGGGCAAATGAACAGTGACAACTGGTTTTGACCCGTTTTAAAGACTTAACCAAACACCCCTTATCATAGGGCTGTTGAGAATTTTAACAAAGAAAACCAAATTAAACTGAGCTTTAAGGAACTAGGACATTAAACTTGACATGAACAAACACAAACAAGTGAAATTAAGCTGAAAAGTAGCACTTGAGAATAAGCAATAAGCAGTTTGACTAAAAGTTTGACTTTCATTAAAAAACGTAAATCTGAGTACAATAAGAGAACTGGAAATGAGAATACAAAAAGCTGAACAATAAGCTGAAATAAGACTACTATACTATTACACTACTCCTAATTTTACCCTAATCCTAACCCTAAATTATCTAACTATCTGACTAACAGCTTCCAAATGTGAGTGAGGTCAGGGGTATAAATAGCCATCAGCTGGGGTTCCTGAAGCTTCTCCGCTTTTAATCATGGCCCTTGAATTATCCTTGGCCTCCAATCCATACATCACAGCCGTTAGATCATTTTGATGACATGTTTCGTCCAATAACAAGCTTCCACGTGTCATTCCTTGGTGTCAGGTGCTTCTAGAAGCTCCAATCATTGGGTAATTTATTGGGAATTGAGGTAAAGGGTTGTACGGTAATTTAGGGTTCATAGCACAGTGATTTTTGGGGATAAAAGAAAAAGGCGCGTTTGGATTTATTATATTATTTTGACTGAAATGTTTTATAAGGTTTGACCGGGTATTTTGGATGGGTTGTGGGTAATATCCGGATATTAATAAGTGTGGGCTCGGGTTTTATAATATTGGGCTGTTGGGTTATTGGTTGGTGGGCTGGATTTGGATTATAGTTTGGATTTATTAAATCCGGATTTAAGTATAAGTATTGTTTTAAGACAAGGAATAAATGTGTAAATTCTGAAACTCCAGGGTCTTTTTCTGCCATTCTTCAATAATGTGATCCAAGGGCCATTTTTGACAATCTTTGATTCTTGGAGGGTTGACTTTGACTTTTTGAGCATACATGTCTTTCCCGGCTTCGGCTCTTTAATCCTCTTCACAAATCCCGTGCTCGGTTTGTCTTTTTATCTCGATATTTGTCCATTTTTACAATATCCATCCCTGGACAATCATAAACACAAAAACATGAGATATTTGGCATAATTGGTTAGTTTTTGGTCTATTTGGGTCCGGTTTTGGTCAAATAAAGTGATGTGTTTAAGCACATACCAGTGAGCATGCAGTACAAAAGTCACAACAAATCACATGGAGGCAATATTACTACAATGGATGAGCTCAGAGATTTACGGTGGCTGATGATCTCAAAGAAGGCTCCAAGATCACAACTTCAAATGGAGACGATGCTGCAAGATGACTTGAAGACATATGTTGGATGATAACCTCAAAGAATACTCGAAGATCATCCAAGTCAAAAGATAAGTCATCAAAAGTTCGCTGCTGAACGCACAAAGATCAATGACATTGAAGAATCAAAGACTACGAGCTATGAAGTCAAACTCATATGAAAGAATGCTAGAATTCAAAATATTATTTCCGGGGTGACCACCCTTAGGGGGAGATTGTTAGGAATATAAATATTCATGTGAAGACTCGGTCACCACGAGTATCTATTTAGCATTTATGTAGCTCATAGGATTATTAGTATTAATAGTATTAGTTTAGATATATTAGTATTTGTGGAGTGGGTTGGGTCTTTACCCACTGTCAGCTCACTCTATAGCCAGCTAGGGGCACCTAAACATTGTAGTATATATACCCCTTCCCACACATGGGAAGGGTTGGAGATTCTAATCATTCAACCATTTTCTTCCTTCACTCTCTCTCTCTAGAACTCCCATTCTTTCTTATCTCTCTCTCTCTAGAATTCATCTAACTCAAATCCAAGTATGCATATGTTACAGAGAGGAATGATCAAACCACACAACACGGATGTTTATAGTGGTTCGGCTACAAGGACTCTTCCTTGCCCTACTCCACTCCTCGAGCCTCTAACTCGAGAGTTATCTTTCACTAAGAAACAAACTCCCTTCTAGGTGGAGAAAACCTTTACACGTCGCTTACTTCTTTTTCCGGTACTAAGCTAAACACCGAGTTCTTTACAAGGGTACAACCACTCCCGTTTGGTTCTTTCACAAGGGTACAACCACTCCCAACACTCTTTGTGTTTTAAGGACTAAAACACTAACCTACTCTACTGATATAAATGATACAAACAATGATATGCAAACTAGTACAAGATCACACAGTGGCTAAGCTAGACGGATAACGACAGAACGTTGATCCTTGTATGTTTGATCCCTTTGCTACAAAAGGAAAGATCAAATGTGATGAATGAATGATATGGGTTAGTAAATGAATGAGTATGTATTTAAACTATATGAGTGATGAGAATGGCCAAATGATCAGCTTGCTATTTATAGGCAAAGCTGAGCAACAGGCGGCGGATCCGGCGGATCCCAAAACTTGGATCCGTCTTTGTATCCATTTGGATCCGCCGTGTCAGGCCAGCTAAGAGATCTTCAAATCTTTCCAAATCTTGCCATATCTTTCCATATCTTCAAATGTCAACTCTTTGGCTTGAAGATCTAAACAAAATATACCAAGATTGTGTATATGATGCATGCCATGATGTCATCCTAACTTTTGAAAAATAAAGTTTCCATTTTAGGAAATAAACATGTAAATGTATAAAATGTAAATTCTAGTGATCTTGTGAAATGTAAATGTGTTCTAAAAAGACTTTAAATTGTATTTATGATTTGCTAAAAGATATACCTTGTATTTGTCATTAACAAAACTAAGTAAAGATTGTAAAATATAAATAGCATTTTTGGGACGATATTTGTATTAACAAGTTTAATATTTTTAGTGTCTTACAAATGTGTGACAAAAAGAACAGTGTTCTTTTTACTGACACTGAATGCTTTCTCTTGTCTCCTGACTTTAAGTTGACTGGTGAAAGTCATGTTTTGCTTAAGGTTCCTAGAAAAGACAACATATACAGTATTAATCTAAAGAACATGGTTCCCAAAAGAGGTCTGACTTGTCTCTTTGCAAAGGCCACATCTGATGAATCTAAGCTATGGCATAGAAGGCTTGGACATTTAAATTTCAAAACAATGAATAAATTGGTTAAGGGAAACCTTGTAAGAGGGTTACCTTCAAAAGTTTTTGAAAATACTGAAATCTCTGTTGCTTGTCAGAAGGGAAAACAACGCAGAGCTTCTTGTAAGCCCAAAGTAATAAACTCTATAAGTCAGCCTTTACATATGTTGCACATGGATTTATTTGGACCAACATTTGCGAAAAGTTTGATGAAAAAGATGTATTGCTTAGTTGTCACAGATGATTATAGTAGGTTTACTTGGTTTTTCTTTTTAGCATCTAAGGATGAAACTAGTGGCATTCTTAAGGCTTTCATAACCATGATAGAAAACCTAGTTAATCTTAAGGTTAAAGTGATAAGATGTGACAATGGAACTGAGTTCAAGAATAGGGATATGCATCAGTTTTATGAGTTGAAAGGTATTGAGAGACAGTATAGTGTGGCTATAACTCCTCAACTAAATGGTGTTGCTGAGAGAAGGGATATGACACTAATTGAGGCTGCTAGAACAATGTTAGCCGATTCTAAATTACCTACTACTTTTTAGGTTGAAGCAGTCAATACTGCTTGCTATGTGCATAATAGAAGTAAAGTAGTTAAGCCTCACAACAAGACCCCTTATGAACTTTTACATGGTAGAAGACCACTGCTAGATTTCTTAAGACCATTTGGGTGTCCTGTTACTATCTTGAATACCATAGATCACTTAGGCAAGTTTGATGGCAAGGCGGATGAAGGTTTCTTTGTTGGATACTCAATGAATAGAAAAGCTTTTAGAGTGTTCAATAGTAGGACTAGGATAGTTGAAGAGAATTTGCATGTTAGATTTAGTGAGAGTACATCTAATGTTGCATGAAGTGGACCAAACTGGCTGTTTGATATTGATGCACTAACCAAAACAATGAATTATGACCAGTTGTTGCATGTACATAATCTAATGAGTATGCAGGTACAAAAGTTAATACTGATGTATGTACACAAGCTAGGAAGGAGACTGAACCTGCAAAGAAGTACATCTTGCTACCCATTTGGACTGCTGATCCACCTTTCTCAACTCAAGTATCAAAGAGTTTACAAGAAGATGATCTTGATGAAGATCTAAAAGATGTTAAAGAAGATGGTGTAAAATCTTCTTCTGATGATAAAGTGGTTAATGAAGAAAAGCAGACTGATGAAAAAGTAAAGGGTGATGTATCAGATAATATTGCCAATGAAGAAAATAACACTAGCAATACTAACTTTGTTAATACTGCTAAGTCAAGTGTTAATGTCGCTGTCAAGGAAGGCTTTGCTTTTGATGAGGATCAATGTCCACATGACCCAAACATGCCTCCATTGGAAGAAATATATCCTGATATTGATGATGATGTACTTGGTGCAGAGGCTGACTTAACCAATATGGAAGATGTAGTTCCTGTCAGTCCTATTCCAACTACAAGAATTCACAAGGATCATCCTAAAGAACAAATCACTGGAGAGCCACAATATGCTGTTCAAACAAGAAACATGACAAAAGGTTTGAAGGAACAAGGTTTCTTTGCACAATCCCTTCATGAAAGAAACTGTCACAAAGACCTTCAAAACTGTTTGTTTGCTTGTTTTCTATCACAAACAGAACCCAAGAATGTACATAAAGCATTACAGGATCAAAGCTGGGTAATGTGATTAGAAACACGGCAAGGTTAGTAGCTCAAGGATACACTTAAGAAGAAGGTATTGATTATGATGAAGTATTTGCTCCAGTTGCAAGAATTGAAGGTATAAGGTTATTCTTGGCTTATGCTTCATACAAAGACTTTGTAGTGTATCAAATGGATTTGAAGAGTGCTTTTCTATATGGGAAAATTGATGAAGAAGTTTATGTCTCTCAACCACCTGGTTTTGAAGATCCTAATTTTCCTTAGAAGGTTTACAAGGTGGAGAAAGCACTTTATGGTTTACATCAAGCTCCTAGAGCTTGGTATGACACATTTTCAAAATATCTGTTGAACAATGGTTTAAGTAGAGGGAAGATTGACAAAACTTTGTTTATCAGAAGACACAAATATGATATCTTGCTAGTTCAAGTTTACTGATGTGAATCCTGCAAAGACAACAATGGAAAGTTCCAAGCCCCTGCTCTAAGATGAAGATGGTGAAGAAGTTGATGTCCATTTATACAGATCAATGATTGGCTCATTGATGTATCTTACAGCTTCAAGACCTGACATTATGTTTGCAGTGTGTGCCTGTGCTAGATATCAAGTTACACCCAAAGTTTCACATCTTAATGCTATGAATATAATTTTTAGATACTTGAAAGGACAACCCAAATTGGGCCTTTGGTATCCAAAAGATTCACCTTTTGATCTGGTTTCATACACTGATAGTGTTTATGCTGGAGCTAGCTTGGATAGAAAATCAACAACAGGAGGTTGTCAATTTCTAGGATGCAGGTTAATTTCATGGCAGTGCAAGAAACAAACTGTGGTTGCAAGTTCCACAACAGAAGCTGAGTATATGGCTGCTTCAAGTTGCTATGGACAAGTGCTCTGGATTCAGAATCAATTGCTGGATTATAGGTACAATTTTATGCATACAAAAATATATATTGATAATAGCAGTACTATGCGCATTATAAGAAATCCCGTTTATCACTCAAAAACAAAACGTATTGAGATAAGACATCATTTTATACGAGATTGGTATGAAAAGAAGTTAATTCAAATTGTTAAAATTCATACTGATAATAATGTTGCAAATTTGCTCTCAAAAACTTTTGATGTGGGTAGATTTCAATTTTTGGTTGTCAATATTGGAATGATAAATCTTTGAAAATTCGTATCTCTTTGTTGTTATCCCTAGAATCTATCCTATCATACTAACTTACAATCAATAAAGATCAAAGAGAGAAGAGTGGAACTTGAAATCTAGTAAGAGAAACTAGAGAGAGAATATATTAATTACACACTAAACTCTTTGATACAACCCTAATAGCATACACACATCCACCCTTCCAAATGAAGGGAATTGTGCTATTTATAGTTTTCATGAGATGGATGGGCTTGGGCTTTCTTTACACTAACAAATAACCTATTAGATTTAATCTAAGCCCATAGACTATTTTAACTTAATTATACAACGACACATTTACTAAAAATATTACAACGACAAATGACCATCACTTTTTATAAATGCTAAGAATCTCCCCCTAAGGGATGGTCATTCAAATGATGCTCCGTGTGAATTGGTCTTTTGTCTTCATAGTCTTGTACTTTGTGTATCGTTGTAGAATAGTCTTTGTTCTTCGTTCCTTCATGCTATGTGATCTTCAAAGTATCATCTTTTGGTTCCTCTTGCCTTGATCAACATCTTCAGTTCATTTGCGTCGTATCCTCCATCATACTCATACTTCTTGAACTTCATACTTATGTCATCCTTTTTTGATACATGAGCTTGTTCTTGACTTCTTTATTAGCTTTTTGACGTTGTCTTTAACACTCTGTCTTTAACTTGATCTTTTCGTCTTGAACTTTTTCACTTGAGCTTTGTTGAGGATGATCTTCATAAGTATGAGCATGAGGAAATGAAGATGTTGAGACATGTGATGATGGTTGATGGACTTTTGTCAGTACCTGCATAAAACAGTTAGCAATAAATCGTCCAACGCTTACAGGTTCGGACTTCGAGATTGTCAACAGCATAGTGTGAAGACTTTCTCTAATCCTAGCCCAGGCCGTTCTGAATCGGATACCCCCAAAAGGGCTTACACAGACACGCCGAAGTGCATCAACGATTCAGTGAGCCGCTGAGGATCACCCCACGACTGTAGACCGTTTGAAGCATGTAACCATCATGATATAAGGCAAGATCCGAAGATCTCATTAAGACTCTTACAGCTTGTGTCCTTTTTGGCGAACACAAGTGTATTATATTGGAAGTGTTCCTAAGAGATCTTTGATGAATCTCATGGCTCTAGACTCGATTATGTGCATTTTGGTTTTAGTAGTCGGAGTCATGGAGCAGAGTGCCACCTTTTCAATATCAGCACATCTCGGAATGAGAGGCCGATAGATTATGCAGTGTTCTCCGTGAGAAATGAAACAAATATCTTTTAAGAGATATCTGAGTGGCTAGGAGGGGTGGTGCAGCGCGTCACTAGGTCCATGACGTCTTGTCTTCAATATCAGTATCACCTTAATGAGTACCGATAGCAGATGTATTGACCCGGTTTTTGCCCTAAGTTTTCATGGAGGGCTATTTCTTTTCACCCTTTCATTCAACTTTTCTTTTTAATTCTTCAACCCCTTCTCTCCCTTTCTCATTTACTCCTTTTTTCAATCTTTCCTAAGGACTTCTAATTCTAATCTATTGGAATTCTCCTTGGGTAGATCCCTCCGGCTCTGGCGGATCGTTGGACATAAACCTAACCATAATCACCTTATTACTCCATGATTATCCTAGATTTATTGATCACATACCATAAAACCTTTTGAGAAAATCTCTCAAAGTGTTTATGAATAAAACACATTTTGGATAACACTTCGAGAGTTTTGCATTTTCTGAAATACTCCCCCCTTCACATGTGCTCTTGCATATTTTAAGATAAATTTGCACATGTTGGGTAGAGTTCGCACATTTTTGAATTGATTGATTTTCAATGAACAAGACCATTGCGAGACACGTTTACATCACTAGTTAGACTAGCTTGAAATTATTACCCATCCCGGTCATATTCAAAGATCATCTCTCGAATTGGTACATTCTACTCGGACAAGTCCTTTGCGAGACACGTTTACATCATTGGATGAACCAACTTGAAATTATTACCTGTCCCGAAAAAGTCTTTTCGATTACTGACATTTAGTTTTTCCGTCAATTCGAGGGTAAAATCTTTAGTCGAGCTCTTTTTGAGAATCAATCCACGATCTTTAAATCTTTTTGATCATATTTTAAACACGTCTTCTCCCCCTCAAAAATAGCATTTCGTGATATTTTTGATATCAACGGATTAAAATAAAGCTTTTTGGAGAGATAGACGGATCATTTTAGCATGATTTGGAACATTTTGTTTTTCATTTTATACTCCCCCTTAAATAAAGCATATTTTTGAACATTTGAGCTTAAGAGAGAGTTTTCTTGGCACAGAATTTTGAGAAAGATTTTGAAAAATCTTTTTTGAGAAATCTTGATCATGTGCTCAAGGGTTTTTGTTTTGCCATTAATATTACGAGTCCTGATCTGAAATATTCAGAAGTCATCAATGTAGCTCGGGTTTCGTACTGAAATATACGAAAGCCGTGGTGAATAAATTTTGAGAAACGACATGTTTTAGAAAACATTTAAAGGAACTCTCGCTCAAGCATATGTACATGTCCGTATCATTGTTGAATGACATTTCTAGATACGTACAGAATATCGATTATATGAGAGACATGTCGTGAGAAGAATATTTTTGGTTTTTATATTTTATGTTGTTTTTGTATTTTTGAAATTTTTCTATTTTTATTTTGTTTTTGTTGGTTTTTCAAATTTTGTATTTTGTTTTTCAAAAATATTTACATGCGAAGCTTTGTGAGATAATTCAAGAAGATTCGAGAAGACTTTCTAACTCTTCGGGAGTTAGGCTTCGCATTCCAATTCGTCGAACTAAGTTATCAAACCGCTCTTTTGGGAGGGCTTTAGTAAATAGATCGGCGAGTTGGTATTCAGTATTCATGAAAAATAATTCAACAGTACCATTTTCAATATATTCCTTTATGAAGTGATAGCGGACTCTAATATGCTTGATCTTGGAGTGTTGAATTGGATTGCACGAGATGGCTATGGCACTTTTTGAATCACAATACATAGGTATGCGGTTGAAAGTAAAACCATAATCTGTGAGCTGTGTCCTCATCCAAAGAACTTGGGCACAACACGCAGATAGAGACTCATACTTGGCTTCAGCGGTTGATAATGCCGTGCAGTCTTGTTTCCTTGATGACCAGCCTACTAGCTTTTCTCCCAAAAATTGTGCTCCACCGGATGTACTTTTTGCTGTAACTTGGCAACCGGCATGGTCCGCATCTGAAAAGGCTATTAGTTTAAACTCTGAATCCTTCGGATACCAAAGTCCCAAGTTAACGGTTCTTCGTAGGAACCGAAAGATACGTTTAACCTCTTGGAGGTGCAGTTCGGTAGGCCTTGCCTGAAACCGTGCTAATAAACAAACAGCAAAATGTATGTCGGGTCGACTAGCTGTTAGATACATGAGAGAACCAATCATGCTCCAATATTTCTTCGGATCCATGGGTTTCCCATATAAATCAGCGCCTATTTTAGGTGAAGTGACCATTGGAGTACCAATAGAGTCACAATTTTCCATTCCATGTTTTTTCAAAATCTCAATTGTATATTTAGCCTGATTAATAAAAATACCACGTGGGGATTGATGAATTTGTAATCCCAGAAAGAATTTTAGTTCCCCCATCATGGACATTTCAAATTTGCTTTTCATGAGATTTTCAAAATGTTTTGAATATTTCGGATTAGTGGACCCAAAGATTATGTCGTCCACATAAATCTGAACAATCAAAATGTCATCTTTGAATTTTTTAGTAAACAAGGTCGGGTCAATTGTTCATTTGGTGAAATTATTATGCAGCAAGAAAGATGATAATTCATCATACCACGCCCTTGGGGCTTGTTTCAGAACGTAAATGGCTTTCTTTAGCTTATAGACGTAGTCTGGATGATCTTTGTCAATGAATCCGTCTAGCTGACGCACGTACACCTCTTCTTTCAGAGTTCCATTCAAGAATGCTGTCTTGATATCCATCTGATAGACCGTGATGTTTTTATGAGCTGCATATGCTAAGAAAATCCTGACTGCCTCAAGTCTTGCTACTGGCGCAAATGAATTATCAAAATCTATCCCTTCTTCCTGTCTAAATCCCTTAGCCACTAGACAAGCTTTGCTGCGAATTATAGTCATCTCTTCATCCTTTTTGTTCTTCCATAACCACTTAAGATCAATGACAAGTTTGTCAATTGGTCTTGGAACTAAATCCCATGTGTCATGTAACTTGTATTGGAGAAGTTCTTCCTGCATTGCTTCAATCCATGCATTATCTGCCATCACTTCCCGAATGTTCTTTGGCTCTTTTAAGCTGACTGAGCAAACGTAGATGCACATATCGAAATCGGTGGCGAGTTGTTTTCTCGTCTGAACTGGCCGTGAAGGTTCACCAATTAGTTGTTCTATTGGATGGTCTTTAGTGCACTATAATGTCGAAGGATACCGTGGGTTTAACAAATGCATGTTAGATGGTTCATGTAACCATGAAGATGATTTACCAGAATTCGTTGCAAATGGGTTTTCGAACACTTCTTCTTCTAACACAGAATCATTTTGTTGTTGTTCTTTTTGAATTGGGGTATTGTGTTGTTGCTCATCAACTCTTGGTAAGACAATCTTTATTACTGGAGTTGGTGGAGTAGATGTTGATGACGTAGAAGGAGTTGGTGTGTCAGCTTCGATTGTTGTTGATGCATCTTGCGGTGGTGGTGGTGGTTGATGATTTAGAGCAGGTGCAGCGGAACGTTGTTGTGATGCATTTGTCGAAGCTCCACCATAGTACTCATCATACATAAACTCGAAGAAATTTTCCAGTTCTTGATTTGTTGGTTTTTTAGTGGTGGTTGACTGAGCTCCTTGGGGTATGAGTCCTGAACTGATATGTCCAGAAGTCTGAATGTTTGGTGCGGGTCCTAATCTGGTATGATTAGAAGCCATCGGGTTAAGCTCGGGTTCTAGAGCGAGTCTCTCAGAAGCCATTTGTGAAATCTCATCATACTTCACATTCATCGTCTGCATAATCCTTCTAGTCCTTCTATTATACACCCGGAATGCCCTCGAGTTTTCTGAATAACCAATGAAGATTCCAATATCACCCTTAGCTTTCAGCTTCCCCAGATCTTCTTTGTCGTTCGTTGGATAGCATAAAGCACCAAATACATGAAGGTAAGAGATGTCGGGTTTTCTGTTGTTCACTAGCTCATTTGGGGTTTTATTGAATCTTGGATGGATAAGGGAACGGTTCTGAGTGAAACAAGCAGTGGCAACAGCATCAGCCCATAAGAATAATGGTGCACTAGAATAAATTAGCATCGTGTGAGCAGCTTCCACAAGGGTTCGATTTCTTCTTTCAACTACCCCGTTCTGCTGTGGAGTTCTAGCAACTAATATCTGGTGAGTGATTCCAGTATCTTCAAAATATGTTCTTAACTCCTGGTTAGTAAATTCTGTGCCATTGTCTGTTCTTACGATCCTAACTGGAGCTTGAAGTAGGACTTGAATTCACTTCAGAAAGGTGATGATGATGCCTAGTGCTTCGTTTTTAGACATCAGAAACTTTACCCATGTATATCTTGAATAGTCATCGACAATAACAAGAATATACTTCTTCCCATTGATACTATCAACTCTCATTAGGCCACATAAGTCCATATGCAATAGATGTAACTTATCCACCGAACTAGGTATGGTTTTAGGTTTATATGTTTCCCTTTTGCTTTTTCCTTGCGCACAGGATGGACATAAGTAATCTTTGGTGTATTTGAACTTTGGGAGACCGGTGACGATGTTGTCTTTGGCAAGCTTGGTTAAGGTGTTGAAGTTGAGATGGGATAATCATCTGTGCCATAACCAGGACTTTGTTTCGCAAGCTCTTGTCATGAGACAAATTGGTGATGAAGAGGCCATTTGGTTTATATCGATAGCACAGAGATTGGTGCCATGATTTCCAGTTAAGAGATCATCTCCAATCAAATTCCTAACGAAGCAAGTATTTGTCCTAAATGCAACCTCTAAATCTGCATCGCAAAATTGCCCAACTGAAAACAGATTGTGTCCCAACCCTTCGACATAGTAAATCCGAGTGATTAAGTAATTCCCAAACTGAAGATCTCCATAACCCAGAATAGCTGCTACATGATCATTTCCAAACCGTACAGTTCCTATGAACTTTCATACAAAGTTGATCAGCAGCTTCAGATTCCTGGTCATGTGCTTGGAGCAACCCGAGTTGACGATCCAAAGACATATTTTGATAACCTGCCAATAACAGAAGATTGTGCATTTGGAAACCGTTTATCATTTGGTTCCATGGGGTTAGGGGTAACAGACGAATCACATTCATAGAAGGTTTTTCCTGGTTCTTTTGGAGCCTTTAATTTACCATTCTCTAGAATGAATTCTCTACCCGTTGGTATCCATACGCACAACTTAAGATAGTTCCTAGGTAATATGCTACTAGTGGTTAACTTAGCTGCTTTAATAAGTCTTTTAACATATCTAGACCTAGCGCTAGTTCCTGGAGGAACATCTTTCTGTTCAAGCATGGCGTTCACATTCACTTTCTTAGAAACAATATCATCACAAACATTTTCAGACAAAGATTTCTTGCACATTAAACAAACAGAGTCATTACATGCACTAGAATAAGTACTTTTAACATTACATCCAGATGACATATGTTTCTTATTCGAAAACGATAAATTCCTAGGGTGTTCTTCTACTTCTTCATTTTTATTCTTGCATTCACTCTCAGAGGCAGGCGAGACTCTATTGTTCTTTGTATTACTCCTAGGCTTTGGTCTGCTGCTCCTAGAGGTGCTTGCTACTCCTGTAGAAGGTAAGGCACACACATTAGGATTTATCTTGTTGTCCTTTGAGGTTGTTTTAGCAATCCTAGAATCTTTTGGATTATCTTTTACACTCTTGTCTATCGCCCTGTATGTTTTAGATGTAGAGGCAGACACAGTAGTGAGACTAATCCTATAAAGGCCAAGTGCTATCACATTCGATGTTTCGACAACAGCTTTCCCTTTATCAGCACATTTTACTATTTCACTTTCTTTTGGCAAGGGTGTTGGAGTGACTGGTTTTGTCAAATCAATTATCACATCAACTTTAGGAACACTTTGAGAAATTGACATTTTTGGTTTTGCAACCGGTTTGTCCGAAGTTGATGGTTTTGCAAACTTAGTATCCTCACCCTTCCTTTTTTGACTATCAAGCTGAGACTTCAAAAGATCATTTTGCGCTTTCATGTTATTGTAAGCACGCTCATACGACAATTTGTCATACTTGCATTCTTCCTTTTTTCGATCAAGTTGTTTAAAATATGTTACATTTTCCTTTTCAAGCTTAGCAAGCGCATTTTTGTATTTTAAAACAATTGTAGAAGTCTCAGCTCTAAGTCTTTCATCGTCTTCCACAGAATATGTTTGGTAAATAATGGACATAATATCAGTCGACAAAGCTACTTCGAAGAGAGTGTCATTATGTTTTTCCAAAACTTTGATGTATTCAATGTTTTCATTTGCTTCCTTTACCAGGGATTTGTGGTCCTTGGCAAAGTCGGCTGATTCTTTTAAAAGAGCATTTTCAACATTAAGAACTCTCGCACTAATGGCATTTAGTGGAGGAATAATTTCTGTGTCAAACATCTTTTTCTGTTCTGCATGAAAACTTGAATGCCAGTTGTTGATACTGATATTTGTTTTGGATGCAACAAGACTTTGAAAATTTTCCATCCTCTTTTTAAGATCATCCAAATATCGTCTAGCTTCACTTGTGTTAAAAGGGTTGCTAGAGGACATTTGTTCAATGTTAGAAAGATTTTTGGAAACAACTTTTTGTTTTGTTGAAACAACTGGTCTTTTGAAAACCTTTGGTATTTGTTGTTGTTTAACAAAATTTACTCCAGAAATTATATTAAGCTTATTATAATCAATTGGTTTAATTTTTGGGTTTATTTGTCTCATTTTAATTCTATTCTCTTCGGCAAGCTCAATCGTTTCATCAGAATCCCGAACCTCAGGAGGATCATGTTTATCAAATAGCACATTATCATTATACAACACATTCTGTTCTTTCTGAGCTTTCTTGAGTGTATAAGGGTTTTCACAACCGATAGCCATTTTCTTCATTGTGTGTAAAAGTGGGTTTGGATCTTTAATGAGCATATGAATTGTTTGTGCAGAATAACCCGTCTTTACAAGCAAATCTTCCAACTTTTTAACTTTTCTCTCAGTGATTTCATCAAGAAGATCGTTTTCGCGTTTTGAAAAATCTGCTTTCAACTGTTTCTTTTCTTTTTCAAGATCAGAACAAGTTGATTTTTGTTTAGAAAGTTGGTTTTTCAAATCTGAAACTTCCGTGTTCAAGGATTTGATTTTCATGTTTAAATTCACATCGAGTGTGTCAAACTTGATTTGCAATTGTTTTTCTCTTGAAACAGAATTTTGATAACCAGTTTCTAATTCTGACTGTCGTGTTTTATTAAATTCAAAAGCTTTTTCATTTTCCTTATGCCTCTCAAGCTCAGCGGTCAATTTCACATTCGTGGCCTTAACATCGCGATTGACCTTTTTGACATTTTCAATTTCAATACTACAATTTTGCAATAATGATTCAAATAACGCACGTGTTTCCTCATCATTCTCAGTATGCTGTGACTCGAGGCCTCCATTAGGATCCATATCTTGAGTTGCCAAATTAATATTGCTATAACTTGGCGTGTCCATATATGTATCATAAGTGGGTGCAGGAGTCGCAGGATGTTGTTCCTCATGAGGTGACATATCAAATATTTCATTATTGTGACATGTAGTGAATGGTGGTACCTCAGAGACTGAATTGACATCATACATAGGAGGTGCTTCAGAATCCGTGTCATACTTAGCCTCTTGAAGATTTGCCATGAAAATGCAGTTTGCGTCGATGTCCTCAAGGTCTTCCATATCATCCATAAGAGCCATAAAATCATTATCTTCTGCATTCAACTGAAACCCAGCCTTTTCCTTTTGTGCCAAAAGCATTGCTTTCTGTAGATACGCAAGATCTTTCTTTTTCGGCTTGGTGGGACAGTTCCTTGCCATGTACCAATACCCTGACAGTTGAAGTACTTTAACAAATTACCCTGATTCATATTCCCAGCAACTAGAGCAGCAACATTCCCAATCTGAGTACCCATATTCTGACCCCTCTGATTTCCAACAACTTGACCCATTTGATTCCCTGCATACTTACCCATCTGATTCCCTACATACTGCCCTGCATTCTGATTACCCATCTGATATCTAGGAGCATATCCCTGCTGATTCCCATAACCTCCAACCATTTGTCCTTGTTGACCCATATTGAAACTCGGCTGTGCAATCTGCCAGTTGCGAGTGTTCGATGAAATCCTTTGGTTGTTGTTGGTAGGTGTAGAGTAGCGTCCTTGGAATGCCTTGGTTAGGTAAGCAAATGCTTGAGTCAAAGCAGTAGTGGACTCATCATTGTCATTGAATTCTGGTTCTGGGTATTGTGGGTATTGTTGTTGTGGAATGACTTGTTGTTGTGGTGGGTAGAATGGTTGTTGTGGAACATATTGTTGTTGCATGAAGTTCTGAGTGGAAGATGATGATAATGGTTGTGTATTCACTATTGCAGGTGTTGGTGTTTGAGCAAGTAATGCAAGAGGATCATGTTGCTTTGCTAGTTTTTCTCTTCTGACTTCATTTGCCTCTGCCTGGCTTTGCTTTAGAAAATCATAGAGCTAATCATAGTTCACCTCGTGAAGGTTCTTTGTTTGGTTAACAATTGTGACAAATCGTCCCCATTCCTCTGGTAGATTTTTGATGAACTTGATGTTTTGTTTCTGATGAGCTCGTTCATTAATGTGCAAAATCTGGTGTAGTAAGATTCAATAGGTTCCGCTGGAGTGGATGTGAACTTTTCCCATTCTGTTAGAAGCTTGTTTTCAACATCTTGTTGCCCAATTTCTGTGCCATGACAAAGCCTTCTAACTCATTCTCACATATCATAATCAGTTTCACAACTGTCAACAGCAGCAAATATTTCTCGTGGTAAACCAAGTTGAATTAAGTGCATTGCTAAGTCATCAGCTACAATTTGCTTTCTATCCTCTTCTGTGTATTCATGCTCGAATTGATCACGATAGAATGGTGGTGTGGGAGGTGTTCCATTTGGATCCCCAGGGTCTAGAATTTGACGAGGCTTGAATGGTCCATTCTTGATGGAGTTTAGAAGGAGTTTACCTAGACCATCAGGTTTAGTTTTGATGTAGCGAAGCATTTGGCTCGTCCATGGAAGATATCCACCTTTTTCAAGCATCGGAGGACGGTTTTCTGCACCGGCTGCATGGATGTCTTGTTGAGTAGCCATTGATGAAGTTGCATGATAAAGATGATGTTGGATCAGTTCAAAGAAATAGGAGTTTTGATTGATGTTGGTTTACGGTTCAAGAGTTATGTTCGGTTGAAGTTTAGTCCTTTGTTGGTGTCCTTGAAGAGTCTTTAATAATCCTTGCTCGGTTCTCTGCCTAAGAAACTCGAAGACTTGGTTCTTAGAATCTCAGAGGATCTACACTTAGTAACTCGGGAACTACCAAATTTCCAAACTCGGAAACTGTTTGAGAAACTCGGGAACTACCAACATTCCAAACTCGGAATTTTTTTTGAGAAACTCGGGAACTACCAACTTACCAAACTCGGAAAACTGTTTGAGAAACTCGGGAACTACCAACTTTCCAAACTCGGAAATTTTTTGAGAAACATGGAAACTACCAACTTTCCAAACTCGGATTTTTTTTTGAGAAACTCAGAAGTTCAACAGAAACTAGAAAGTTTAACAGAAACTCGGAAGTTCAACAGAAACTCGGAAGTTCAACAGAAACTCGAAAGTTTAACCGAAACTCGAAAGTTCAATCGAAACTCGGAAGTTCAATAGAAACTCGAAAGTTCAACAGAAACTCGGCAGAATCAATAGAAACTCAGAAACTTCACCAATAACTCCAAACTCAGAGGATTGGACAGAAACTCGGAAAATTGTCTGATGAACAGTAAAGTAAACAGTAACAAGCCCTAGAAATCACTCCTAAATCTTTGTATGGCTCTTGATACCACTTGTTATCCCTAGAATCTATCCTATCATACTAACTTAGAATCAATAAAGATCAAAGAGAGAAGAGTGGAACTTGAAATCTAGTGAGAGAAACTAGAGAGAGAATATATTAATTACACACTAAACTCTTTGATACAACCCTAATAGCACACACACATCCACCCTTCCAAATGAAGGGAATGGTGCTATTTATAGTTTTCATGAGATGGATGGGCTTGGGCTTTCTTTAAACTAACAAATAACCTATTAGATTTAAACCAAGCCCATAGACTATTTTAACTTAATTATAAAACGGCACATTTACTTAAAATATTACAACGACAAATGACCATCACTTTTTATAAATGCGAACATTTGTGATTTTGTAAAGTTTTATAAGGATCATTACTGTTATTAGGTCAATAAATTGTTTCTGCTGCTAATTATACTTAGTGTTGCTAGTATACTTAAAACTGCTGTGTTAATGTTGCTTACTTAGTACTGCTAAGTATAATTGATGATGTGATTATTGTAAATTGTGTTATGTTTGTGGTTTTGTGTTTTTGGGACTAATCTTTTACAGGATAAGCTGAGAAAGGTGATGGAGTACTGAAAATTAAGCTGTTTGGAGTGGAAACTGACTTTGTGCTGCTAAGCATAAGTTAGTGCTGCTAGGTTTCTGCTGCTATGTTTGAGAGTACAGGGTACTGCTTTAGAAATATGAACGCTTAAGGGTTTATATCCTTCAATTATTCACACAAATGTTTTTGTTCGATCAAAACTCTCTCAAATGATCACAACTCTCTCAAACATAAACCCTAACTCGTTTTTATCAATTAATTGCAAAACCCAGCAAAACCCTACACAATTTTTCATATTTCACAATGTCGACTCTGTCTTTTGCAGACCAACATAACATGATCGCATTTTTGCAAAAACCTAGAGAAAGTGAAGGGTTTACTGAAATCATTGATTTTCTCAACGCTACTCATATTAAGTATGCAGTAACAGTAAATCCTACCATATATATTTCCAGCATCAAACAGTTTTAGGCTACTGCTAAGGTCAAAACTATTGACGAGGAAGTACAAATTCATGCCCTTGTGGATGGGCAGAAGATTCTTATTACTGAGGCATTTGTTAGAGAAGTTCTGCATCTAGCAGATGTTAATGGAATTGAGAATCTTACAAACTTTACAATTTTTGAAAACCTTGCACTAATGGGGTATGAAAGGCAAAGTAATTCTTTAAAATTTTCAAAAGGTGCCTTCTCTCCACAGTGGAAATTCTTAATACACACTATCTTACAGTGTCTTAGTCCAAAGCCTACTGGCTAGAATGACTTCAGTAGTAATATGGCTTCTGCCATTATCTGCTTGGCTAAAAATCAAAGATTCAATTTTTCAAAGTTAATTTTTGATAGTGTGGTTAAGGCCTTGGATAGCACTTCAAACAAATATTACTTTTATCCAAGATTTTTGCAACTTCTTATGGACAAACAATTTACAAATAAAAAGGTTCATAACAAGGTTTATCTTTCCCTCTCTCATACTAAAAAGATTTTTGCTAACATGAAGAGAGAGGGAAAGGACTTTTCAGGCATAGTTACACCATTGTTTCAAACAATGTTGGAACTAGGTCAAATTCAGGGTGAAGGTTCAGCAATCCCAGCTGTTACCCATCACACACCCACAATTTTACCATCCACATCAATAACTCAAAAGACCTATACCGGTTGGTTCACCAAAAATGGCACTCAGCTACCTTAGGCTATTGCTGGTATAGATGCAGATGAGGCTACCAATAAGGAGTGGGAAGGTAGTTTAGTAAGGGCTGCCACTACTGTGTCTAGCTTAGCAGCAGCACAGGACAGTGGTAACACCTATAAGACCCTAACCAAGACAACTTCTAATGATTCTAGTTCCCGTGGAACTGATTCAAGTGAAGGACCCAGTTAAATGGATATTATGGGGGCTCAGATGCTCAACCTAGGGTTAAGACTGAGCTTAACATGCCCAATGATTCACCACTCAGGAGAGGTAACACACTCCGAAGTGATGAGGGCAACATGGAACTTATAAAGGAATTGATGGCTAAATGTACCACATTGGCAAAAGATGTTCTTGACCTCCAACAACTTACAACTTCTCAAGGTGCTGTAATAAAGGGGTTGAAGACCAGGGTTAAATATTTGGAAGGGAGAAAGAGGTCAAGAGCACATATATTCAAAAGATTGCAAAGGGTGGGTACAGTTTAAAGGGTGAAATCCTCTAGTTCTGAAAATGTTCTCAAGGTGTTAAAAGAGGATGCTCCCAAACAGGAGGGGGGGGGGAATGAGAGCATGGTTGCAAGGGAGCATACTGAATTTGATGCTGCTATGGGTGATGGTGATGAAAATGAGGTAAATGATAGTGATGAGCAGAAAGATTTTGTTGTTGCTAATAAAGCAGGGAATGTGGTTGCTATTGATGCTGGATTAGGTGTTGGTGATGGTACAAATGTTGTTGAAAAGTTGTTGAATGAATCGGAAAAAGTTAATGTTGCTGAAGTAGTTTCTACTGCTAATGCAAAAAAAGTTAATGTTACTAAAGTAGTTTCTACTGCTAATGTTGAAGAAGTACCAGTTAGTGCTGCTAATGAAAATTCTAATGTTGCTAGTACAAAAACAGTTTCTGCTGCTAGTGTTGATTGGATGAATTATGAAACTGTTTTAGCACAAGCAATGATTGAGTTGAAGACATCAAAACCACCAGTAAAAGGAGTTGTCATTCAAGAACCCATAGCAACAAAAACCAAACAACCATAACCTACACAGTACACTGGAAAGGGAAAGAGTGTATTTATTGAAGAACCACCAGTTAAAAAAATGTCAAGAGCAGCACAACTAAAGCATGATATAGAGGGTGCAGAAGCTTTAGCTGCAGAATTTGAAGAAGAGAACATGATTATTGCTGAACAAAGAAGGGTTGCATCTTACAAAGAAGCTCAAAAACTAGCATTGATCAATGAATGGGATGATGAAAGAGCCCAATGTGATGCTGATTAGGAACTTGCTCAAAAACTTCAACATGAAGAGCAAGAACAATATACAATTGATGAAAGGGCTAGGTTGCTAAAAGTGTTCTTTGAACAAAAGAGAAAATTTTATGCTGCAGAAAGATTAAAGGCTAAGATGCTGAAACCACCCACCAAATCTCAAAGAAGAAAGTTTATGAGCAATTATCTCAAGAGCATGAAGGGCTGGAAACTAAATGTTCTAACTCACTTTGATGATGGCAAGATTCAAGAGATGTATGAAAATGCAACAAGGGAGATTAATGCATTTGAGCCTATGGAAAAAGAGATAATGGTGAAAGAGGTGCAAGGAAGCTCTAGTTCTAAAAGAGCAGGAGAAAAGTTGGTTAAGCAGAGTAGTAAGAAGCAGAAATCTGAACAAATTAAAGAGCAGGCAGAAACAGAGGAAAAGCAAGAGCAAGAGTCAAAGGAGCACGTTAATGAGCAGAAAGCTGATGATGAAGATGAAAATGATAAAATACAAATGCAAGCACTTACAAAACTTGCATTAGTCAATGAAGATAAAGTTATGAAGGATGTTCTTCTCAAGATCAAACTTCCCATAATTGCTTTTACTTCAGGAATACATGGTAAGACAGCGTATTGGGATATTAAAAGAGTTGGTGGAAACTCTGTGAGGTTTATTAGTTTTCTACAGATGGTACAACATTTTGATAGAGAGGATATGGAAACTCTATGGAAGCTGTATAAAGATAAATTTGGTCCTAACAGGCCAGAACAAATATATGATAGAGTCATATGGGGATATTTGAAGGTGATGTTTGAACCACATCATGAAGATGAAGATCGGAGAAGACTAAAACACAACACAGTTTTGTCTTGGAAGCTTTATCAGTCTTGTAGAGTTCATGTTTTAGATGTACATGGTCTGTCAATTTACATGCTTGTAGAGAAGGACTATCCTCTACAATATCAGAAGGACATTGTTCATCAAATGCTACAAGGAAATAGAAGACTCCAACTTCAGTATCTTTATGATGAAACAACATATCAGCTACTTAAAAAGATTGAAAGCATTGTCACACCCAAAGAAAAGAAACAGAATTAAGTGTTTGGAAGCATCCTCCTTGTGTTTGTTCAAGGTATGATTAAAAATTGATGATTTTAGGAGAAAATATCAAGTTTAGGGGAGGATTGTTGGGTTTTAGAGATAATGCTGCTCATATAATTACAACTGCTCAGGTATTAGAAGAAAAATAATGCAAGTCATTACTGTTGCTAGTTATAAAGGTTAAGGCTGCTTATGGAAGTTAAGACTGCTAGAGTACATTAAGACTGCTGACAGGCTTCAAGTAAAAATACTCTAAGTAGTTAATGCTGCCAGAAGGAAACTTAGTACTGTTAGTACTAAGTTAATGCTGCTAGAGATTTAATGTTGCCAGAACAAAGAGTTAATGCCGCCGATTCATTATTAGCGTTGCTGGAGTATTAGAGTCGGTTATTATGTATAGTATGTATTGATAAGTATAGAAAAGATTCTATATAGATTTTTCTTGTTTAGAAAATCATTGTAAGCCGACTAGGAATCCTTAGTCTATAAAAGGAGGTCCTAGGGCATAGAGATCAATACACGTTTTTCATAGAACTTCAAGGTTGTAAACCCTAATACTTTTGAGTATTCATATTATATCAATAATATTGAAGTGCTTAGCTTGATATGCTTGTGTTCTTGTTTATTGTATAGAAAGTTCTTCTTAAGATCAAATACAAGATTTCACATTGGGTTTGATAAACTTCAAGGCATTTTCTATAATTACTTGTTTTAGATTTATCTAAGATAACTAACCCTTACAAGCTAAGGAATTCGATCAAGTTTTAACTGGGATCAACAAGATGGGTTGATAGATTGCCAGCAGGAACTGTCAGCACATGGGATCTCTTGAAGAGATTTATCCAAAGATATTGCCCTCCTTCGAAGACAGCAAAACAACTTGAAGATATCCACAACTTCAAGCAAGATGGTGATGAGACGTTGTACCAAGCTTGGGATAGGTACAATGATCTCCTCTATAGATGCCCAACTCATGTGCTCAATAAACAACAAGTGGTGAACATCTTTTACAAGGGGATCAATATTTCCACGAGGCAAATGCTTGACTCTCAAGGGCCGATCCCTGGGATGACTCCTATTCAAGCTCTAAAGGCTATAGAAGACATGGCAGACCACTAGCAAAAATGGCATGATGGAGGTAGCAGTAGAAGCATGGGAGGAAGTTTGGACGGTATTGCGGTTATTACTAACAAACTTGAAAGTCTTGGCTGGGATATGAAGAAGCTGAAAGAAAACGTTCATGCTATTCAGGTAGATGCAAAATTTGTGAAGGAGCTCACCTAGTGGATCAAATACGGAAAAAGTAGACCTTTTCAAGAAAACAACAATAGTGGACTAAAATACCATGTAGGGCCGCAAGGGTACTACTCTAGGATGGACAACCGATCTTTTTACAAAGAAAAAAAATCTATCCTAGAAGAGTCAATTCAGAAGTACCTTGAGGATTCGGATAAAAACTAAACGGAGCGAGAGGAGTGGCTCAAGAATTTTCAGGAAGGAACAAATTTTAATCTCAAAACCCATGACGAGACACTTAGGAGTCTCGAAATGAAAATTGGGCTATTGACAAATGAAGTTCAAGGGCAAAACAAGAGAGACAAGGCTAGTTGTTCTAAGGACCTCGGAGCATGCAAAGCAATATTTACGAGCAGTGGAGGACCCCTTTACACTCCTTTTTGGTACTCGGACGAAGAACTTGATTACTTTTCTAAATTGTCTAAACAGGATGAACTCGAGTGCGAGGATGGAAATGAAGACTTCATAGATCCATCTTCGGAAAAAAGAAGGTGGTCTGTTGATGAACCAATAACGGAGGGAGAGGAAATCAAGTTGAATGAACGTTGTTCGGTTGTCATTCAAAAACCTCTTACCTTCGAAGGAAAAGACCCAGGAAGTTTTCTTCTTCCTTGATCCATTAATAATTTATGTGTCAATAATGCTCTAGCCGACCTTGGGGCTAGTATTAACATCATGTCATTCTCTATGTGCAAAAGACTTAACTTAGGTCCTATCAAACCTATTTGCATGACTATAGAGATAGCCGACAGAACTGTTAGCATACTTAAGGGAGTTTTAGAAAATGTCTTAGTTAAGATTGACAAGTTCATTTTTCTGGTGGATTTTGCCATTCTTGATATGGAAGAGGACCTAGAAATACCTTTAATTCTAGGAAGACCCCTCCTTACTACAGCACGGGCTGTAATCGATGTTTTCAATAAACGCATTTCTTTAGAAGTTGAGAATGATAAACTAGTTTTTAACATGGATGAACGGGGAAAATGTCATCCGATTGAGTCTGTGTGTGTCATTAACAAGGAAATAACAAGGAAGGGTAGGTCTAGTAATAATGGCATAACCCCTATCCATCAAACAACACACGAGCACCATGAAACTAATAATGTCAATTCTTCTAGTGCTGTTTTGCAGGAAATTAATGTTGGTTTGGAAGATAGAAGAAAGTTACGCCGTAACTTTGCCAGCTAGTTACAGCGTAACCAAGGTACTGACGTGATAGGAACTAGTTTACCACCAAATGCTAAATGCGTATTGATAGAAGGAAATCCTTAACTCAAAGTGATCGCTAGCCCATCCTTAACTAGCAAAGAAGCAGAGACCATCACAAGAGTCGCTACTCAGAATGAGAAGAAAATTAATAATGATCGAAGGAAGGTAGAGTTAAAATATCATTGGTGCGAAGCTATACCGGTGGACCATGTAAAAGCATAGGATTTATGGGCATCATGTGACCCAAATGTGGATCTGTGTGATGGTGGTGGTGACGAAGTCAGGTTACGAAATAACAAGCATCTATGGACTTCGACTAATGACAAAGAGAGAAGGAACCTCAAATGGCAAGGAACAATACCATTCGACGATTGGATTCATATCGTGTATGGTAAGATTGATAGAGAAGAGAAAGGTAACATTTGGGAGAACCCGAACCGTTCCCATAATGATGAAATACCCATCACCAAGGACGACCATGAAGCACACGAAATAAAGCTCACTGATAACAAGGTTGAGCCAAAGGATGATACAAGAAGTACAAAAGAAAGAAATCATTGGTGCGAGAAGATTAGGATTGTAAGCGCAAATGGGGAAGAATTTTGGGTTTCTTGTGACCCATATGACGAAGATTGTAATGGAGGAAGCAGCATGGTAAGGATTGGGGATGATGAGTATCTATGGGCCTCAACAAATGATGATGAAAGAAGTGAATTACCATGGCTTGACAGGTTAGGTTTTGATGACTGGATTAAAATCAAGTACAAAAAAGTGGATGCTTCAACCAAAGAAAAAATTTGGAAAGGATGTACGAGAGAAGAAGGATTAAGCAATAATGTGAATCTTAATGGAAAAAAGGATGAGGATGTAGATGAATACAAAACAAGGTGGGGAGAAGAGAAAGATCGTTGCAAACGTGAGCTTATCGAGGATAAACTTGATGATGAGTGGTTTAAATGCACGGATTCTGACGATGATGACATAGATGGAATTATGGATTACCTTGATTTGCAAGGGCATGATGGGTTCACAGATCCAGATGATGAAGCCTACGAACAACGGAGATGTAAGCTTTTAGGCATACCGTACAAGAGACCTCCTCCAATTGTTGCAGAAACTTTTGAAATTACTATGTCCCATTTAGAACCGGATGAAAAGTTTTCTAAGGTACGAAAAATTGAAAGGAAGGAATTTCTTCATACTACTACCAATGTTGCATGGGTAAACATAATTTGTTGAGGGAAATGGACGAAGGTGGACAAGTCCATCAAAAGGAACCTTGAAGTACCATGGCATTGAGTCTAACTTAAAGACTCACAAATAAACAAAAGTGCTTTTTTGGGAGACAACCGGAATTATCCTTTTCTTTTCCAATTTTTATTAGTGTAGATTGGTTTGGTTTGTTTTGTTATGAATTTTTGAAGGTACTAGAGAAAGTAGGATAGCTTGGAAACGCACCATGGAGTCTTTCGCTCCTGGAATTCGCCTCAGAGAGTTTTTACGGCGTAACTTGTTGCTTAGGTTACGACGTAACCATCGTCAGATATATGCACTATTGTCAAGTGTCATTACCTACAGCGTAACTGAATTCATGAGTTTACGCCGTAACTTTCTCCTGTACCAGAAAAATTTCAACTTTTTAAATAACATACATACCTTAACCTTGTATTAGTTTTTAAATGGACTTTGTGAGTGTGTTCCCTATAAACCCTCACGAGACTTCACTCGTCCACTCGGGACACCAAGTGGTTTAAAAGGCTTGTTGCATACGCTAAATGCGACCGTAATTCCTACGAAAGTTAGTTAGGTTTTTTGTTTTTATTTTCTTTTTATTTTTTAGATTTAGGCTTGTGGGTAGTGACGTGATTTCAGGGATTTGGAGTTTGCTCATTAGGCAAAGCGAAGGCACATTTTCTCAAACATGATCCTTCTATCATTTTCAAGAGCAAATTTCAGGGGAGTTCTCGTTCTAATTCTTCCCCTTCTCGTTTATTATGGCATGTTTACGTATAAAAGTGACTTTGTACATTTCAAGTGGAGGGATGGGAGTAGAATTATAACTTGAACTTTATTTTGCCCATTTTTCTAGTTTATTTTGAAAAATTATGCCATTTTTTAAAAAATTTACATGTTTTTCTTAACCTAACTAGAATAGACCTTAGCCAAGCACACTATAACTTTTGATTTCCTTGGTGAGATTTAGCCTTTCCGTTTCCCCATATTACTCAAATCCACCAAATATTAAGTGTGCCGGTAGTTTGTAAACTTTAGAACTTGGCTTTTACATCATTTCGAGACCATAGGCGAGTAGTGTGTCAAGTTAGCTTGATACATTTGGAAGGGACTTTTTGAGAAGGAAATGTTTAGGATTTACACTATATAGCCCATATGTGTTTAATTGTGTGTGTTTATCGATTAGTCATCTCGACTTCTCGACCCTCGTGTTAAACCCTTTTGTTGCACTCACCTTTAGTGCAAGATACCCCTAGCTACACCCTTTTGAGCCATTCTTTTAGTTTCTTCACCCATATAATGCATTGTTTCTGTTGGGTCAAAAAGATTTGAAGATACAAAACATGAAGAATGAAACATGAAGGACTTAAAGTGACAAGAAGGGAAACTACAAAAAGATGGAGCTTTTAGAAGATTCTTAGAAGATATGCTTAAAATAGTTTCCTTATTGTATGTGGAATGTTTTCTTTTGTAAACCCTAGATGTCTCTAATATTAGACCTAACAAGTCTAGATTCACAAACGGTCCAAGAAACTATCTTTACCACGTTCTTAGTTTCTACAGGTGGTATCAGAGAAAGGGGCTCGTGATATCTGGGATTTAAAAGGTTTATTGGTGCCGTGTTTATGATGAAAAGGATGTCGAGTTTCTGGTTTATAAAAAGTTGATATGTGCTTAGGGTTTAGAGGTCAACTGAATGTTTTGGTGATATATTCTTTTATAAAGTTCGACTAAGTCTTTATGTTTATCAACACATACTTTGTTCTTTATATTCATCAAAATCAGTCTACTGTTAGGTTTTGGAAATCGACTCTCTAACATTCATGTGTTCTAGTTTTATAAAAGTCGACATGGGTTTCAATGGTCTATTTTTGGTACTCATAAAAATCAATTATGATACTGTCAAATATTTAAATGTTGACAAAGATGTTTCAGTAAAGTTCAAGATTAAACTTCAAGGTTTGAAGTTGCTACTGATTCGACATCATAAGGGTTTCAACTAGGGTTCTTAATCTAAGTTGAAATCGGTGCTACAAGGGTATTGAATATCAGACGAACATGAAGGGTTTTGAATAAACCCTAACTCGACAAAAGCTGCTGGTGTTTAAGAAGCATGGATTGACAGCGACAACAAATAAAAGACATGTTTGTTATTCATTAAAGTTTATTGTTGGATCGTTATAGCTCTAGACTTGTTAGGTCTAATCTAGGACTAATAATAACAAAGGCGGAATATTCAATAAAGAATCAATTGTTATTATCAACAAGGTTTTACGATCTCCTACACACTCCAATTCTACTTGATCAAGGTAGAACGTGTTACACACCTTGTAAGAGGGATGTAGACTTGACGTTGAAGTGTAAAACAAACACTAAACCTAGGCGTTTTCACAAGAACATACGCCTAGACACACACAAACATCTTTAGCCGACTACATCTTTTCTAGACCTAATAAACTCAACGCCCCTATGTCTCTTTATATACTAGAGATATCTAGGGTTTACAAAGGAAAACATTCCTAATACAATAAGGAAACTATTTTAAGCATATCTTCTAAGAATCTTCTAAAAGGTCCATCTTTTTGTAGTTTCACTTCTTGTCACTTTAAGTCCTTTATGTTTCATTCTTCATGTTTTGTATCTTCAAATCTTTTTGACCCAACATTTATGGCGTAAGATTTAAAGACGATGCCAAAGAGAGGTTAGTAAGTTGAGTTCAAACAGTCCATGAAAGTTACTACTACTCAATTGAATAGAAGTTACTACTGCTCAATCGAATGGGAGAAAGGAGAATGTTAGTTAGTAGAAGATTAGTGACACTTAAAGAGTTGCTAAAAAGTATGGGAGGAAGGAGACTTGAATACTACTGCTGGTTAAGCGCAGTTCGTACTGCTGTGTTTTAATGCTGATAAAAGGAGGTTAGTACCGCCATATTACAAGGTATACATTTCTACTGCTGCACCTCCTTCTTACTACTGTCGATTGCTATTGCCGCTATCATATTATTGGTTAGAACTGCTCGTTGATCATAAGTGCTGCCACAAGAAAGTTTGAACTGCTCGTTGTGAGTTAATACTGCCAAGATATCCTTGAAAAGTTAATGCTGTTGGATGTGTTTGTATTACTTGGTATGATTTATGTTGCTAAAGTTAACATATGGAATATCACATCAATGGAAAGAGGTTGACAACAGATGAAAAGTTTATGCTCCTAGAGATGTCTGAGATATTTATTAGTGCTGCTAGTTTTATCAGATTTCGGACAGAACTTGGTTTGGTACTTTGCAAGTTATGGAAGATTTGGACAAATTATACACACAAAGGATCTCGATACACACACAGTGACCGGATCTAAACACACGGATTGTGTTAAAGATATTTTGAATATATAATTAGTAGCACTCGGAATTTACTACCAAGTACTTAGAAGATTTTGTGTTTGGTGATGTATGTGTTTATATGAATGTAATAGTAAAACAATAACACAATGTTTAACCAAACGATTAGCTTCAATATATTACGAGTGATCTTGGAATATCACACGAATTACAATATGACCTTGAAGCTCTAATAATAATGCATGTCAATAAAACTTAACATAGGATCTCCTTTTATAGGACAAGGAGTCCTTTACAAGTAAACCATCTACCGTATAAATCTATATTAATAAGATATACATTACATCTTTTCCATATATATCCTCATACGACTTTCATCTTTATCTTATAAATAGTACTAACTTCTTGTTCCAACAGTACTAACTAGCTTAGTACTGATAGTGTATTCTTTAACGATCTTCAGCAGTACTAATTTATGCATGAGCAGTACCAACTGTTGGTTTAATTCCCAACAATCCTCCCCTAAACTTATGATTTCTGTGAAAATCATTAAGTTTTTCGAATTAAACTCCAATTTTGATGATGGGGTGGATTCTTTCAAACACTTATATTCAATCTTGAATCACTTGAGAATTTTCTTCACATATAAGCTTTTGAAGAAACCATAACAGTAAGTACTCCAATATAAACTCCACACTCATCTGTAATTTTGAGTTGATATCCTCCCCTGAGATACATAATTATCTTTATCAGCAACTGAACAAACTTTAATTCCTCCCCTGTTTGGAAGAATCTTCACCATCAGATAGAACATATGACATTTAAGCTCAGCTTCCAATATGACAATATGTACAAGTTTCCATCAATTCAGTTGTGTAGTTTCAAACTGCTCTCAACACTTCCAGATGTGTAACCTTCTGAGAGAGGTGAATCATAGAGCATAAACTCAGTATGAAACCAAGTTTAAACCATCAGTACAAACTAGTTGAAACTAGCAGTACAAACTGTTTAGCAAAAATTTTCAGAGTTTAGGATAAACTCAATGTGGATATGAAAACATTTTTGTCCACTTATAGTTTTTAGCAAACTATCAGCTATCAACGGATTTGATATGTCTTTACCAATAGCCGTTTGCTTTGGACTAGTCAACTCTTCACTTTAAGATATGGTGAGTTGATTACCATACAATTTTTGGAAAATTGTCAACCATAAACGGATTTGAGTAGTCTTTACCAGAAACCGTTTGATCTGGACTAGTTGGTTCTTATGTGGATTAGACATGGTGAACCAATTACCATTTGTTGTGTGACAAGCTTTCACACCTGACATTTCAAACCACCATACTTTCCAAAGCACAATCCTGATTAAAATACTTTCTTAACCTGAAATGTTAGTCCAAAACCAAAGAAAACACAATACACAATATTTTCCTTTTAACAGTTATCGCAAATGACTAACAAATTCCATAATAATACCAACAATTATGCAAACAGTATAAACTATTACAACAAGCAGTGTTAACTAACACAACCAGCAGTATCAAATTCTTTTGAAAACTTGTAAGCCCAAGAAACACAGGTTTGGTCATTTTGAAAAATCTTATTTGGTAATCCTCTTACCAATCCATTTTTAGCAATTTTGTTAATGGTTTTAAAATTAACATGACCAAGCCTTCTATGCCGCAACATTGATTCCTCTAATGTGTCTTTTGCAACAAGGCAAGTAAGACCTTCTTTAGGAATAAGGTTGTTCATCTCAATACTGTATGTATTACCCTTTCTGGGGATTTTAAGCAAAACTTGATTTTCATCAGGCAGCTTGAAATCAGGAGAAAGAATAAGGTAGTCAGTATCAGTAAAAAGAACCTTTTTCTTTTTATCACATATCTGGTACAAAATACACATTCTCAAAATCAAGATTACCAGTTTTAATTACACCTTTACCAGTAATCCTTCCTCCAACACCACCTCCAAAGATAACAGGTCCTCCATCCAGAGCAATGAAGTCTGAAAGGTATGACATGTTACCAGTCATGTGCCTGGAACATCCACTATCTGAGTAGCCTCTGTCTTCTTCACCATTTGAAGGATGTTCCTGCACACAAAATAAAGGTTTTAGTGCCTTTTGGGGACCCAAACCATCACTGGCTTGGATCTGCCTTGTGCATCAATATGAGAAAATTTATTGAAAGTCATTGATGCACCATTGGGTTTGGTAGATTTTCTAACCCAATGTGCTGAGGCCTTGACATCATTGCCCCATTTACCCTTTACAGCATTAAAATTCCTAGCAGTAGGAACTGCTGACCTAGCAGTTGGAACTGCTGGTTTACCTTTAGGCACCCATTTTTGATTACTCAAAGATGTTTTCTGATAAAAGGGCCTTTTAACTGTTTGTGCATGATTTGAAAGTGGTTTTGCACTTGTAACAGTTTTTCTGTTATTGAACCATTTGTTTGGTCTAGCAGTTGAAACTGCTTTGATGTCAGACCTTAACATAACTGCTCTGGGTGACATTTTATGATTCACATTAGGGTCAGTCAACCTTGTTGGACTATTTTGAGTTACCCTAGCATTGTTATTCCTATTCACCCTTGAATTCCCAGAAACCCTCTTTTTCCATGTGTTTGAGTCACAATAAGCAGCCAAATGGTCAAAACTTCCACAAACAAAGCATACTTTTCTAATCATTACAAACTCATCATCCAATTGCTTGGATTTTGAGTGGTTCCAATTCCTCTGATTATCTTTAGAAACTGGTGATCTGTTCTTAGTTCTATACATCTCAGCATATTTGACATTTTTCTTAACTGGTTTTTACGTTTTCAGTTTTAACCACCTTAGGAGCATGTTTAACTTCTACCTTAACAACATCAGGTTTAACCTTAACCTGATCATCCTCATCATCAGATGTCCAATCTTCTATGGTTGGTGCATCTGAGTTCCTACCAGAAGACATCTTTTCCTCAAAGAGAGATTTATCACTTGCACTAACATAAGAATCCTCAGCCTTAACAAATTTAATAGGATTCTCACTAATTTTAGTACCATATCCAGGAAAATCCATATCCTTAAACTCTTTGAAACCTGTATGAGCCAAATCAATTCCTAGAGGGACAAACATTCCTCTATTTGTGGGTGCAACAGACTTGTAACCTAAACCAGATTTAGCTTTATTAAGTATTTGACTCTCTACTATTTTCTGTACCTTTTTTGATGTGTATTCTAGAGTGTCAACACTTAACTTTATATTTTCTTTTTCTTTCTTAAGTGTCTCTAGTTCATATACAAGTCCACTCATCTTGTCATCTTTCAGTTGCAAATCTCTCTTTAACACACCTATATCATCATTAAAGTTAGACTCATTCTTTCTATAAAAATCAAGTTGTTCTTCCAAAACAGCTAGTCCTCTTTTATGATTAGACAGACTAAAATTCACTTGATTAAATTCTACTCTAAGATCATCATACTGTTTCTTAAGAGTTTCATAATCTTTTAAAGCATGACAAGTGTTTGAGCATTTTTGAACTATATGTACCTCAGAGTCTGAAAAGGCCATCAATGCAATGTTGGCTGGTTCCACTTCCTCTTCCATAAAGCTCTAATCAAAACCAGCTCCATCCACAGCAACCATTGCATTTGAGGAAGAAGTTTCTTCCACATTCACTGTCCTCCTATTCTGACTCTTGTTTCCATTCCCATTGCTCTGTTGTCTGGGACTTCTACATTCCCGGGCAAAGTGCCCCATCTTATGACAATTATAGCACTCCACCTTGGACTTATCATACCCAGCTACATCTCTTCCATTGAAGGTAATCTTGTTCCCAGTTCTTTGATAATACTTCTTAGCCCTAATACTTATCAAGGCCAACTACCACTTTAAATCCATAGCTTCCAAATCATCTTCAGTAATCTGAAGAAGGTCTTCATTGAAGATTTGAGACCCACCAGATTGTTCTGACACAAATGCATATATGGTCTCCTCAGTCAAGCCAGCAGTACTAGTTTTTACACTAGCAGTGCTAACTTTAGGGCTAGCAGTACCAACTGCTTCAACATCATCAGAACTGTTATTGTTGGAAGATGATAAGAATGCTGTGTTTCCAGAACTAGAACTAGTGCTTCCTCCTTTCTTCACCTTTTGTTCAACAATCTTGAGATTGTTGTACAATTCATTCAGTGACATCTTTTCCAGTTCTGGCTTATTGCTCCAGACAACCACATAGGTGTTCCACTCAGCTGGTAGACTATTGAGAAACTTCATATTGAGATCTTCTTGTGGAATCACAATTTTTAGAACATTTAGCTAGCTGACAATCTTTTTAAGTCTATTAAAGATATGATCAAGTGATTCAGAGTTTGAGGCACTAAAGTTCTCATAACTCTACTTAAGTAGGGTTTTCTGTGCCTTTTTGGTGGCTTCATTGCCACCAAATCTCTCCACAACTGCTTCAAAAAGTGTCTTAGCAGTCTCATAGTGGCTAAAGTTTAACACTTGATCATTAGGAATTGCCATGAGCAACAAATTCCTAGCCTTCTGATCATTCTTCTTTTTGAATCTCTCATCGTTTGTGACTGGCTCAGTGTTGAGCTTTGTGGTCTTGGAACCGTCCGCACGTATTTCCTCAGAAGTAGTTGGTTTGAAGGAATCACCATTGATTATGATATCCCATAATGCATAGTCTTGCACCATGAAATATTGCTCTATTCTGTGCCGCCATAAATCGTATTCATTCTGTTTCAGCACGGGGAGTTTAGCAAGGATTGAGGTTTAAGGTGTCTCCATGTCCGTCTTCTTGGTTGGAAGAGAGTAAGTACTTCTGGATCTTCTAAATCAAAGTATCAGAAACCTGGCTCTGATACCACTTGACCGGATCTAAACACACGGATTGTGTTGAAGATACTTTGAGTATATACTTAGTAGCACGCAGAATTTACTACCAAGTACTTAGAAGATTTTGTGTTTGGTGATGTATGTGTTTATATGAATGTAACAGTAAAACAATGACACAATGTTTAACCAAACGATTAGCTTCAATATATTACGAGTGATCTTGGAATATCACACGAATTACAATAAGACCTTGAAGCTCTAATAATAATGCATGTCAATAAAACTTAACCTAGGATATCCTTTTATAGGACAAGGAGTCCTTTACAAGTAAACCATCTACCGTATAAATCTATATTAATAAGATATACATTACATCTTTTCCATATATATCTTCATAAGACTTTCATCTTTATCTTATAAACAGTACTAACTTCTTGTTCCAACAGTACTAACTGGCTTAGTACTGATAGTGTATTCTTGAACGATCTTCAGCAGTACTAATTTATGCATGAGCAGTACCAAATGTTGGTTTAATTCCCAACACACAGGAATTTGGATTTTGATTTGAATGTTTCTCAATGTATAAAAAGGCTCATTTTTGGATTTATTGGTTAACTGATTACGAAGAGAAATTGTATATCTCTTATTTGAGATTGAAGTGAGGTTCACGAAGGTGTTTACTTATTTCATCATCAATATTCCTAGCTATTGATTGGTGACTTGCTTGTTTATATATGGTTTATGATTGGGACTTGGTTTATCTAGTTTTCTTAGGTCAAGGGGTGGATGGACGAAGACTTAGTTAACTATCACTTAAAGGAGATACATTATAGTACTCAGTGTCACACGATGAAGTCGATGTGGATAAATTCAAGAGGTTTAGAGATTTGATACACCACAACTCTATATACCGTTTTCAATTAACAATAGTGCAAGATTAAGTAACGAGTTTGGGATATTTTACTTTGGTTTCAAGTTTTGTATATCAAGTTTTCTTCATTAGTGATCATTACAAGGAGCCTACTGATTAGAAGAATCATGAAGATGATTAACACATTGGTTTCAGGGGAAGCTTATTCTTATGATGTGTTTAATCATTTGATGTTCATGCACCACTCAAGGGGTAGTTTTTTATTCTTACTACTGTTGATCATTATTACTGCTGCTAGTTGGAGTTTCTACTATTTTGGATTCATTTTTCTTATATATGCGTCATGGAGGGCGATTTGAAACATTGGAAGGCTTGGATTAGGAGTGTGGTATTGGTTTGTAGTGGAAAAGATCATACTTGCATACGTTCTGATGTGCTCGTTTCGAGTGCAAGTTTTAAATTTATAACACGATCTACCAAGGATTCAAACGAAACACATACGAGCAAGTATACTCGTCTGTGTGTAGTAACAGATAATATGGTAAGTCGAGGTCGATCACTAGGATTTGTTTAGTTTTTGGGATGTGAATTTTTGAATATAATATCGAGCTTAATTAAGGATTCTAATAGCAAGCAAATAATGATGATGTAAATTCAATATATTAAAGATACACTTGCCTAGACTAGTTTTGCACAATTATCTTGATATGATTATGACAATGGTTCCATTTGATTATGATCAATGAATTAGGTGGTGTTCTAATTCGATTAGTGGGTATACTAATCCTATTGTTTCCAACACTTTCAATCCTCGTCAAGATTCTAAGATGACAAAAACAATATTTAAGATTTGATCAACCAAGACTAACACAACTCAATCACTTGATTCGCTTTCGTTTCACAAGCAATTGACAACCACACTATTTTAGTTTTCCAAGTTTAACCAAGTTACTCATGAAATGGTCAATACAAAAGGTAAAACCCTCATAGACAAAGGTTTACAACTAATTGACTAACAATGTCTTTTTCAACCCATTACACTATTAGCAATTAACCAAACTTGACAACTCTTTGGTGGAGAAAACTCTTAATAGCACAATTCGATCTTAGTATTAGCTTTTCGTTTAACTAGAACCAATGAGTCATAATCAATCAAAAATCATGTCACAAACATCATCTAGGCAAATGCTTAAGGCACTTAGCCACTCATGGCAAACAAAGAAATAACCATAAGAAATTTATTACTTGAAAACATAATTAAAAAGTCTTACAAAAGTTGTAATGATGATTACAAGAATTAGGCACACTTGTGAGATGATCAGCAAAGATTCCTTGAATGATTAAATTGATGATTGATGAATGTAAGCTTCTTCTTTTCCTGCGTTTTTCTTCCTTGTCGCCCCTTTGAGTATAAGATTAGTTGTAGTAGTTGTTGATGTGTAGATAATAGATTATAGATTGTATATGTAACACCCCAACCCGGCAAGGGTAGAAGTATCACATTATGGTGACAAATCAAAGCATACATACATAATACACAGCGGAAGTTTTAAACAAAATGCATTAAAGAAGTCAAGCCAACACGGCTTAAGCCAAATACATAAGTTCCAAATGATGATAAATAATCCAAAGGAAACAAATAATGGAACGAAACCAAGTCTAAACAAATGTCATGACAAAAGGGTGATAACTAAGGTAAAATCCATCTAAGCTCTACTCTCATCCCATAGCAAATCCCAGCTCCTAGCTTAGATACCTGCCGCAGGAAAAGGAAATGCGGCTGAGCTTAAAAAGCCCAGTGAACAGATATATAATAAACGGAAACGAAAGCAAATGAAATGAATACGAAATAATATGGTGCATTGGGGAAAACATAAGGTATAAGCAAAGGATACAAAGTAAGAAATGAAAGTGTAGGTCAGAAATCCACCACGAGCCCAAACAAATCAAATAGTAACCATAGAGGGGAGTCCTCTCAAATATATGTGAAGGACGTGTATTGCACACAGCATCAATCACCAAATCAAATCAAATAATAATCATGATATATCCCTCGAAACAAAACAAATCTAGGATGCATCCATACGCCCCCCAAACAAATAATCTTGGCCAATATAAATAATAAAGCGCGCATGTAGTAGCAAATGGGGACGGTGTGTAACATCACTCAAAACACACTAGAGTCATGCCATTGGTGCATCAATGACATGGCCATGTTACCTTCATGGCTAGGAAACAAATTTGGCTCGGGTATCAAACTGAAGGGTCAAAGGTCCAAATCATTACAAAGGTTCAAATAGTCTAAGTCATCAAATCAATATCAAAGTCCAAATATCAAAGGTTCAAATCAAAGGTTCAAGGTCAAAACGAATCAAATGAACAAATCAAAGTGTAGGGAGCATAGCAATGGCTTAGGAAACCCTAATACGAATCAAATCAAAAGTAAACGAAGGCACCTTTATTGAAAAGGGCAGAATATCTGTACCTTATTGCAAAGCAAACAAAGACAAAAGATAGCAAATACAGGAATGGATCAGGACCTCTCCTTCTTCACACCTAAAGGAGTAGAAGAGAATTACTTATTTTAGTTTACCTTTCCACTTTAAGTAACTTTCTAATTTAAGTAAGTTTCCAAATTTAGTAAGTTTCTATTTTTAGAAAGTTTCCTTATTTAGAAGGTTTCCATAATTAGAAAGATTAAAACATTATTACTTAGGTTAGGTCATCAAATAAGCATATTATGGACACAGGGTATATTTTACCAAGTTATGATAGGTTAGGGATAATTATAACAACTTTCTATATTTTAGGGTTTTAAATGTAATTATACCAAAGATGAAGGTTTAAAATGAAAATATAATAAGTAGCTCATTTTAATTCTTAAGTTATCCAGAATTACATAATTAGCCCTTTAGATTTCACAATTTACAATATATACCCCTTTAATTACATAAATTACACTTTAAGCCTTATGACATTTAAAATTACACATCAAACCCTTAGTTTTCCAATTTTACACCATATACCCTTCATTTAATAATTAGTACGAACACACCCTTAATTTTACATGAATTACACAACAAGTCCCTTAAGTTACTTAGTTTACAAATTAAACCCTTTAATTTACAATTTCAATCCTTAAATATTAATAATTACACATTAGGCCATTAAATCCCCAAAATTACACATTACACCCTTAATATAATTAATTATTCGAACCAACCCTAACTTTCCAGAATTTACATTTTAGTCCCCCTATTTTAATTAATTTCCATTCGAATACATAAATAAGAAATATACCATTTAACTCCTTTAATTCACAAAATTTACATAAGACACCTTCATCTTATATTTTATACGACTTGCCCCTTGTCCATATTATCTTACAAAAATGGCCCAAACGTTTTATTAATTACAAAACACCCCTTCTTCTTTTAAACTCCAATCGTATAACACAAATAAATAACAAAACTCTAACCCTAATTGAGTAATCATTACACCATCATTCATAAACCTTAAAGTGCATTAAATGATCAGGTCCCAACAATAAAACACAACCCTAGTCCATCGATTAGGGTTTATCTCATTTTAAACCCTTTTTCCTTAATTAGTCGATTCTAAAATAATTCACAAAGGTTGATTCAAGCTTCGATTAATCCAAAACTCATTTTTTTCCAGATCATATAGATTATGTAGAGTCCAAATAAAATATGTTTCATGTCCAGAAAATTTGTATTGCATATATTAGAATTTATGTATGTTTTAATCATTTAAATTCACAACGATCAACATAGACTTCTATAAATCGTACAAGCATTTTTCCCAGATCTTATGATTCATATAAGGTCCAAAATAATTGATTACAATACCTGGAAAAAATCGTATTGCATGTTTTAGGTTTTTAACTGTGTTATTCATTTATAATTCGAACGACCCCTTTAGTCTTGCATGAATCGACTTTATCATTTTATATGAGTTATAAGTGATATAAGGATCATAGGAAAAATACCAATTTGAAGAATGAACATGTGGATGTATCGAAAAGAAATTAACCCAACCGGATGGACTTATCGAACAAGAAAAACCCTATAGATCCAAACCAAGCTTCCACCACGCCAAGACCAATTTTCCTAGCCTCCTTGGATGTTGCACAACACCAGAAAAATACTCCACAAGCTCTAGAAATTCGGATGAAGACGCTATGAATTTTTGTGTGTGTTTTGTTTCTATCGGTATTGTTTTTGATTTAGGGTTTAATGAGTTTGTTATTATAAAAAGGATTGTACCGAGATAGGGGGGATGGGCTGGCAAAAATCACGGATTCAAGGAGACCAAATCAATTTGTTATGATTTCCATAATTTAATTTGCATTTAAATGGATTTGGATTAATTATAAAGTTTTAATAATATTATTAATATTCTAAGTTTATTTTCGGTACACCTTGTGTATAGAAATAATTTTGGTACTTCACAAAACATCAAATGTGGTAGTGGAAATAATTTTACTTCATATCTTAATCATCTCCCGAAGTTTGGAATTCATTTGGTACTTTATAAGCTTATTAATCAAAGTTTAAGATTGTAGGGGCATTTTGGTCTTTTAACATGTTTTAACATTTTTGGGTATTACAACTTCTTCCCCTCTAAAAGAAAATTTTCGTCCTCGAAATTTGCAAAGAAGTAGAAATGAAATGAAACGGAAAGCAAAACAAAGACATACCAGATCAGAATACAAAATGAGGATAACTAGCTCGTATCGATTCCTCAGTTTCCCAGGTAGCCTCGCGCTCTCAATTCTCATGACCCGCTCTTGCCGGTCCAAAATAGCCTCCGGCTCTTCGGACAAAGACATGTCCGGCTGAATCTGATCAAGTGGGTAAGATACCACATGCAAAGGATGATAATTGTATCCCCTCAGAAGAGATACATGGAAAACATTATGAACATGCGATAACTGAGGCGGAAGAGCCAAACGGTAGGAAACCTCTCCAATACGATCGAGAATCTCAAAAGGTCCGATGAATCGAGGACTAAGCTTGCCCTTGATCCCAAAACGTTTAACCCCACGAAACGGCGAAACTTTAAGGAACACACGATCACCAACACGAAACTCCAAGTCGCGACGATGCTTATCAGCATAACTCTTCTGAGGAGTACGAGCCTCCTTCAACTTTTCCCTAGCAACGTCCACCTTCTTGTTAGTGATCTGAACTAACTCAGGACCCTCAATGATGCGCTCACCTACCTCATTCTAAAAAACTGGAGCCCTGCACTTCCTACCATACAACATCTCAAAAGGAGCCATACGAATACTCGCGTGCCAACTGTTGTTATACGCAAACTCCACCAAGCACAAATACTCGTCCCAACTCCCAGTCCACTCTAAAGCACACGCCCTCAACATGTCCTCCAAAGTCTGGATGGTCCTCTCTGACTGACCATCTGTCTGGGGATGAAAAGCCGTGCTAAACTTACGACGTGCACCCCAAGCATTATGCAACCCTTTCCAAAAATGAGAAGTAAACCGTGGATCTCTATCTGAGACAATAGCTGACGGCATACCATGAAGTCTAACGATCTCCTGCTGAAAGATCTCCACCAATTTACTAATACCATAGGTCATACGGATCGGTAAGAAATGAGCAGATTTAGTTAGCCGATCAACGACTACCCAGATCGCATCATGTCTTCTATGAGTCAAAGGCAACCCCGATACGAAATCCATAGAAATCTCCTCCCACTTCCATGTCGAATCTCTAACGGCTGCAACAAACCACTAGCCCTCTGATGCTCGATCTTGACTTGCTGGCAAGTCATACACTTAGACACGAAAGAAGCCACATCATGCTTCATACCACTCCACCAGAAATGCTGCTTAAGGTCCCTGTACATCTTGGTGGAACCAGGATGAATAGTGAACGGGGAACTATGAGCCTCCGATAGAATAGCCTCGCGAAGCTCGGAATCATTAGGAACACAAAGCCGATCTTCAAACCATACCACACCAAAATCGTCCACAGCGAACTCTGTCTGCTTACCCTCCTCAACATTCTGAACCACATACCAAAGTTCACTATCCTCCTTCTGAGCTTCCTTGATCCGTAGGATGAGATTGGACTCAACCTTAAGGCTAGCCCAATATCTGTCACAACCCCGAATACAAAACTCAACATCAAGAATCTCCAAGTCATTAAGAATCTGAGGCTCAAAATTAAGACTCGCTATCATGCCGGACTTCCGACTAAGAGCATCAGCCACTACATTGGCTTTACCCGGATGATACTGAATATTAGCGTCGTAATCCTTCGGAAGTTCTAACCACCGTCTCTGCCTCATATTAAGTTCTTTCTGAGTGAAGATATACTTGAGGCTCTTGTGGTTAGTGAAGATATCACACGACTCACCATACAAATAATGCCGCCAGATTTTTAACGCGAAAACAACAGCCGCCAACTCTAAATCATGAGTCGGATAGTTCTCCTCATAAGGTTTCAATTGCCTCGAAGCATAGGCAATAACTTTTCCATGCTGCATCAGGACATAACCCAAACCCTTCTTTGACGCGTCGCTATAGATCTGATAACCACCCAAACCAGATGGAAGAGTCAAAATAGGCGCGGATACCAAACGCTTCTTCAGTTCCTCAAAACTATTCTCCCGTTCCTCAGTCCAAACAAACTTCTCCCCTTTCCTCATCAGTTGCATTAATGGCAAAGCCAAACGCGAGAATCCCTCAACAAACCGTCTATAATAGCCAGCAAGCCCTAGAAAACTCCTCACTTCGGTCACAGTGGTAGGTCTCGGCCACTTGGTGATAGCCTCAACCTTTGATGGATCCATGGTGATACCATCAGCAGATACAATGTGACCAAGGAAAGCAACTTGGCTCAACCAAAACTCGCACTTAGAAAATTTGGCATACAATTTCTGCTGCCTAAGAATCTCCAAAACAATCCAAAGATGCTGCTCATGCTCCTCTTCAGACTTCGAATACACAAGGATGTTGTCGATGAAAACAATAACGAACTTATCGAGATACTCGCGGAATACTCGGTTCATAAGATCCATAAAAACAGCAGGAGCGTTGGTCAAACCGAAAGGCATAACCAGAAATTCATAATGACCATAACGAGTGCGAAATGCAGTTTTGGGAACATCCTGCTCCCTCACTCGAAGCTGGTGATAACCTAACCTCAAATCAATTTTCGAAAAATGCTTCGCCCCTTGCAACTGGTCAAACAAATCGTCAATGCGCGGAAGGGGATAACGGTTACGGATCGTGATACGGTTAAGCTCACGATAATCAATACAGAGACGCATGCTTCCATCCTTCTTCTTTACGAACAAAACAGGCGCACCCTATGGAGAAACACTAGGTTCGAATAAAACCGTTCTCCAATAGTTCCTGTAACTGCTCTGTCAACTCTTTTAATTCAATGGGTGCCATACGATAAGGAGCTTTGGAGATAGGTTCGGCACCTGGAATAAGATCAATGCCAAACTCGACTTCCCTAGCAGGAGGAATGCCAGGAAGCTCATCGGGAAACACATCGGCAAAATTACGCACAATAGGGAGGCTATCAATGCTCGGAGTATCCAAAGAGGTATCTATAATGGATGCCAGAAAACAAAGGCAACCATGCGAAATCAAAGTTCTGGCTTTCATAGCCGAGATGATCTTAACTGACTTAAGAGGTTGCGAACCATGATAGACAAAGTCAGGATGATGAATATTGCCAAAGATCACATTCTTGGCATGACAGTCGATGGTAGCCTTATGAGTAGCCAACCAATCCATGCCCAAGATCACGTCAAAGTCAATCATATCAATGGGAAGCAAATTTTTGGGACGAACACAATCATCAAAACGTATGGGACAATTCAGAAATTCATGATCAATGATTACTTGGGTTTTCATGGGTGTAGAGATGGATATAAGGTTAATTAATGGTGTTGGGGTTACATTAAGTTTCTTTGCAAATGAAGTAGATATTATGGAATGTGTGGCACCGGTATCAAATAATACAAATACAGCATGATCACCAATGTAAAGAAAACTGGTAATGGTACCTGATGTGCTCGCCGCCTTATCACGAGTAGTAGTATAAACCCGACCCATAGTGGGAGCTGGCCTAGCCGGGTTTGCCGGTGTAATATGCCTCCCCTGAGGACAGTCCTTCACCTTATGAGAAAGAGACCCGCATGTGAAACAACCACCAGTGGCCTTGTGACAAACCCCCGGATGAGGCTTTCCACAAGTGGAACAAAGAGGAGGAGGAGGTAAAGCCTCAATAGGTCTCTTCTGCCCTGAAGAACCCGAATGATGACTCGGCTGAGAACCCTGAGTCTGCTGATCACGAAACTGACGTGGGTTGCTATTCCCACTCCTACCAGAACCCCGCTGATCATGGCTCCTGAAATCCTGACGCCTCTGATAAGAATCCCGATCCTGACGACCCCTCTGATCATATCCCTGGTCCTGACGACCCCTATAATCCTGACTCTGGCCCTGATGACCCTGCCCCCTGTAGTTCACCCGATTTCCATCCCTGTCTCTCTTATTCGAACCTCCATCAGCATGCAACATCTCAATGTTGCGGGCATCGTTCTCAACTGCAGCAACATCGGCATACTCGGTGTTCACAATACGATCCAACACCCACTTCTTCAATGCCCATTTAAAGTGTTTAGCCTGACGATAAGCATTACCCGTAACCTCTGGTCCAACAAAACTAGCCAGCCTCATGAACCTCTGCATGAATTCCCCAGACGACTCTCGATCCAACTGACGAATAGTCCCATACTCACGTTCGTACCTCTGCTGCTCAGCCACCGGAATATACTGCTTATAGAATATGCCACAAAAATCCTCCCAAGAACAAGTATCAGTGAAATCCCCTTCCTGTGACTGAACATACGTTGTCCACCAACTCAGTGCATCACCCTCCAGTTTAAACGTAGCCAAGCGCGTCTTGAATTCATCCGCGCAACCCAAGACCCTAAACAACTTCTCAACATGAGTGATCCAGTCCTCTGCCTCAGTGGGAGTGGCAGCAGACCTGAAAGATAGAGGCTTGAGCTTATTGAACCTTTCGATCCAAACATGAATACCAGCAGGTGGAGCACCGCCACCACCACCACCTGATGAACCCGCACCATTACCTCCTGATGAACCTGCACCATTTCTGATGTCATTGGTGATTTGGGTCACCACCTGAGGAAGAGCATTAGCCAAAGCAGCGGCTATCATGGCCTCGAAGTCAGGGCCATCCTCTCCATTTCGGTATTCGTTATTACGCGTATTCACCATCTGAACGATCATTAAAACGATTAGCAAAAATAGGGAAGAATAGGCACGAAAGGAAAGATGAAACAGAAACCTATGTCTACCCAAATCCTCACCAGTCAAAACTTAAGTCCTAAGGGTCAAATCCTAGGGTCCATATGATTCACAGGCCATGGCTTATGTACTACAGGTCGCAGCCTGGGCTCTGATACCATAATTATAACACCCCAACCCGGCAAGGGTAGAAGTATCACATTATGGTGACAAATCAAAGCATACATACATAATACACAGCGGAAGTTTTAAACAAAATGCATTAAAGAAGTCAAGCCAACACGGCTTAAGCCAAATACATAAGTTCCAAATGATGATAAATAATCCAAAGGAAACAAATAATGAAACGAAACCAAGTCTACACAAATGTCATGACAAAAGGGTGATAACTAAGGTAAACTCCATCTAAGCTCTACTCTCATCCCATAGCAAATCCCAGCTCCTAGCTTAGATACCTGCCGCAGGAAAAGGAAATGCGGCTGAGCATAAAAAGCCCAGTGAACAGATATATAATAAACGGAAACGAAAGCAAATGAAATGAATACGAAATAATATGGTGCATTAGGGAAAACATAAGGTATAAGCAAAGGATACAAAGTAAGAAATGAAAGTGTAGGTCAGAAATCCACCACGAGCCCAAACAAATCAAATAGTAACCATAGAGGGGAGTCCTCTCAAATATATGTGAAGGACGTGTATTGCACACAGCATCAATCACCAAATCAAATCAAATAATAATCATGATATATCCCTCGAAACAAAACAAATCTAGGATGCATCCATACGCCCCCCAAACAAATAATCCTGGCCAATATAAATAATAAAGCGCGCATGTAGTAGCAAATGGGGACGGTGTGTAACATCACTCAAAACACACTAGAGTCATGCCATTGGTGCATCAATGACATGGCCATGTTACCTTCATGGCTAGGAAACAAATTTGGCTCGGGTATCAAACTGAAGGGTCAAAGGTCCAAATCATTACAAAGGTTCAAATAGTCTAAGTCATCAAATCAATATCAAAGTCCAAATATCAAAGGTTCAAATCAAAGGTTCAAGGTCAAAACGAATCAAATGAACAAATCAAAGTGTAGGGAGCATAGCAATGGCTTAGGAAACCCTAATACGAATCAAATCAAAAGTAAACGAAGGCACCTTATCAAGAAGGGCAGAATATCTGTACCTTATTGCAAAGCAAACAAAGACAAAAGATAGCAAATACAGGAATGGATCAGGACCTCTCCTTCTTCACACCTAAAGGAGTAGAAGAGAATTACTTTTTTTAGTTTACCTTTCCACTTTAAGTAACTTTCTAATTTAAGCAGGTTTCCAAATTTAGTAAGTTTCCATTTTTAGAAAGTTTCCTTATTTAGAAGGTTTCCATAATTAGAAAGATTAAAACATTATTACTTAGGTTAGGTCATCAAATAAGCATATTATGGACACAGGGTATATTTTACCAAGTTATGATAGGTTAGGGTTAATTATAACAACTTTCCATATTCTAGGGTTTTAAATGTAATTATACCAAAGATGAAGGTTTAAAATGAAAATATCATAAGTAGCTCATTTTAATTCTTAAGTTATCCAGAATTACACAATTAGCCCTTTAGATTTCACAATTTACAATATATACCCCTTTAATTACATAAATTACACTTTAAGCCTTATGACATTTAAAATTACACATCAAACCCTTAGTTTTCCAATTTTACACCATATACCCTTCATTTAATAATTAGTACGAACACACCCTTAATTTTACATGAATTACACAACAAGTCCCTTAAGTTACTTAGTTTACAAATTAAACCCTTTAATTTACAATTTCAATCCTTAAATATTAATAATTACACATTAGGCCATTAAATCCCCAAAATTACACATTACACCCTTATTATAATTTATTATTCGACCCAACCCTAATTTTCCAGAATTTACATTTTAGTCCCCCTATTTTAATTAATTTTCATTCGAATACATAAATAAGAAATATACCATTTAACTCCTTTAATTCACAAAATTTACATAGGACACCTTCATCTTATATTTTATACGACTTGCCCCTTGACCATTTGTAACACCCCAACCCGACAAGGGTAGAAGTATCACGCAAATGGAGACATATCAAAGGCAAGCATAACATACGACTTAAATAATACAATAGAAATTCAAAGGTTACAAATGATATACTGAAGCTACAAGGTTACAAATAAGAAACAAAACTAAATACTATGTCTGTCAACGCAAATCCTTCTAAAAACTTCTACTTCCGAAAAACTATCAAAGTCTTCTAAGTCCAAAGGTCTCTTCACTCATTCCCAGCTTCCAACTAAAAACCTGCCGCACACGGAAAGAAACGTGCGGCTGAGCTTAAAAAGCCCAGTGAACAGATATATATAATAAACGGAAACCAAAATCAAAAGAAATGAACAGACATATCTTAATGAATGAGATATAGGAAAAGGAAATAAAGAGTAAGGTTTATGGACAGTCATCCACCACGAGCCCATATCATAACATACCACATATCATATCATATCATATCTTCATAATCATATAGAGGGGAGACCTCTCAGATAATCAGATAATATGAGGGGTGTCCTCATTCTTCAGGTGGAGTAGCTAGCTCCCATATTTTGTGAAAGGAGTGGATTGCACCCAGCCCCAGTCACCATATCATATCATATCAAAGCATATCATAACATATCTAGGATGCATCCATTCGCCCCCCAAACAAATCATATTGGCCATAACAAATCATAAAGCGCGCATATCATATCATAATGGGGACAGTGTAACCAAATCACTAGGGCTACACACTAGTCATGCCATTGGTGCATCAATGACACGGCCATGTTACCTTCATGGCTAGGAAACATATTTTGGCTCGTAGTATCAAACTGGGGTCAAGGTTAAAGGTTCATATCAAAGCAAAGGTTCATATGTCATAATCATAGTCCAAATCTCAAGGTCCAAATCACAGGGTTCATATCAAAAGGTTCATATGCCAAAGGTTCAAATGTCAAAGGTTCATAGCAAAGATCAGGGTCACATCAAATCAGAGTTCAAGAGACTGAAGGCACCTTATTAAAAAGGGCAGAATATTTGTACCTTATTCCAAAGCAAAGCACAACCCAAAAGAATAAGATGCAAAGGATCATGCCCTCTCCTTCTTCACACCTAGAGGGGTAGAAAAGAATTACAAACCTTTCCATTTTAAGTAACTTTCCATTTTTAACAGGTTTCCATGTTTAGTAAGTTTCCATAATTAGTAAGATTTCCATAATTAGTAAGACTTCCATATTCTCATTTAGTTTAAGTTATTATTGAATCATAATATGGCTTTAGGGTGTATTTAAACAAGTCACAAAAGTTTAGGGTTAAATATGACAAGTTTTCATAGTTCAGGGTTATAAACGTAACTTTACCAAGGTTCAAGGTTTTAAAATAGAAATCTCATAATTTACCATTCGAATACTTTCATTTCCAGAATTACACATTTAGTCTTCACGTTTCCAATATTTACGGATTACACCCCTTTACTTTATTAATTTACAAATTAATCTTATACTTACAAAATTTACAAATTTAACCTTTACAATATTCATATTACACACCAAGTCCTTTTTATTCTTCAAATTACAGAGATTAACCTTCAATTTAATTATGTTACAAACAGCCCTCAATGTTTCGGTAATTTACACATTTGGTCCTTATACTTTTTAAATTACAAATTCGAATTATATAATTTACTATAATTACATATTAAACCCTTAATTTCTCAATTTTACACAATGAACACTTATTTTAACATGTTATACGAACACACCCTTAAACATTCACAATTTTCACATCAAGTCCCTCTAGTTATCAAAGTTACATATTTAGTCCTTAAATTTACAATTTCAACCTTTAATTATTAACAATTACATATTAAGCCATTAAATTACCAAAATTACACATAACCCCCTGAATATAATTTATTACTCAAAACAGCACCAACTTTCCAGAAATTACATATTTAGTCCCTCATTTTAATTTATTTTTAATTCGACATTAAGATTACAAATTAAATCCTTTTCTTGCCTAATTTACATATAAGACCCTCATGTTATAATTTTTACACATTCTCCCAGGTCCATACAATATTACAAAAATATCCCACAAGTTTTAATAATTACAAAACAGCCCCTTAACATTTAATTATTCAATCGGTTTGCATAAAATCAAAACAAAATCAAACCCTAGCAACCCCAATTATTAAGCAATCATTGTATCATCATTTTATCACTTTTATTTCCATATTTCATCCATTATAAACCCTAGATCGATCGGTTCTATAATTTTTCCCTAATTTCCCCTTTTTTTTCTAAAAACCCGATATACAAATAAATTCCCAAAACCACAATTTCGACTCAAACAATTCAAATGGCTATTTTTCCCATGTTATAAGGAGCATAAAGAACCCACGAAAATTATATACAAGCTCAGGAAAAATCGTATGAATTAATAAGATCCGATTTCCAAAATTAGGGTTTTAAGCTCATAATTTTCTATTCGGCCAAAATACAAAGCATGGGTCGAATCCATTATTTTTACCATGTTATATATGATTAAGAGAGAGCTAGAAAAATACCAGAAAATTTATAGATCAAAGGATTCACACGCTTCGAATTATTGTTGCTCGGCTAGGGTTTTTCGAACCAATTAATTCACCATGAACACACGATCGACTCCAGGACTTTGTGGCTATTTTTCTCACCTTCCTTGCATCATGAAGAACTCCAGAAAAATAGGTTTTTGATTTCTAAAAATCGGAGGTAGTGTGTGGGAATTTTAAGAGTGGCGGCTCATTGTATTTTTAGGGTTTAGGGGAGAAAATAAATTTAGGGTTTGATATATCCTTGATAGGCCGACCTTGGGGAGGGCATGGGGCCAAATAACCGGCCTTCACAAGGCCCAAATTAATTTACCCTTTATTTTGTGTATTTTCCTAATTTAATTGTAATTTAAATGGTATTTAATTAATAATAATTATGCATTTAAATTTTTGGTACACACAAGGGTATTTTGGTCATTTCACAACTTGTATAAATATTAATCGAAGTCTTCAAAATTATTTTGTACCATATCTTGCTCGTTTCCAGAAGTTTGGGATCGATTCGGAACTTTAATTAAGCTTTAATTAAATTTTAAAGTTTCAGGGGCATTTTGGTAATTTTTGCATGTTTTAGATTTTCCGCTTTTATTTAGTTTTTAATATCATAGGGGTATTTTAGTCATTTACCATGCCTTCAGATTTTAGGGTTTTACACCATATTATCTTACAAAAATGGCCCAAACGTTTTATTAATTACAAAACACCCCTTCTTCTTTTAAACTCCAATCGTATAACACAAATAAATAACAAAACTCTAACCCTAATTGAGTAATCATTACACCATCATTCATAAACCTTAAAGTGCATTAAATGATCAGGTCCCAACAATAAAACACAACCCTAGTCCATCGATTAGGGTTTATCTCATTTTAAACCCTTTTTCCTTAATTAGTCGATTCTAAAATAATTCACAAAGGTTGATTCAAGCTTCGATTAATCCAAAACTCATTTTTCCAGATCATATAGATTATGTAGAGTCCAAATAAAATATGTTTCATGTCCAGAAAATTTGTATCGCATATATTAGAATTTACGTATGTTTTAATCATTTAAATTCACAATGATCAAAATAGACTTCTATAAATCGTACAAGCATTTTTCCCAGATCTTATGATTCATATAAGGTCCAAAATAATTGATTACAACACCTGGAAAAATCGTATTGCATGTTTTAGGTTTTTAACGTGTGTTATCCATTTATAATTCGAACGACCCATTTAGTTATAAGTGATATAAGGATCATAGGAAAAATACCAATTTGAAGAATGAACATGTGGATGAATCGAAAAGAATTTAACCCAACCGGATGAACTTATCGAACAAGAAAAACCCTAGCGATCCAAACCAAGCTTCCACCACGCCAATACCAATTTTCCCAGCCTCCTTGGATGTTGCACAACACCAGAAAAATACTCCACAAGCTCTAGAAATTCGGATGAAGACGCTATGAATTTTTGTGTGTGTTTTGTTTCTATCAGTATTGTTTTTGATTTAGGGTTTAATGAGTTTGTTATTATAAAAAGGATTGTACCGAGATAAGGGGGGGGGGGGAATGGGCTGGCAAAAATCACGGATTCAAGGAGATCAAATCAATTTGTTATGATTTCCATAATTTAATTTGCATTTAAATGGATTTGGATTAATTATAAAGTTTTAATAATATTATTAATATTCAAAGTATATTTTCGGTACACCTTGTGTATAGAAATAATTTTGGTACTTCACAAAACATCAAATGTGGTAGTGGAAATAATTTTACTTCATATCTTAATCATCTCCCAAAGTTTGGAATTCATTTGGTATTTTATAATCTTATTATTCAAAGTTTAAGATTGTAGGGGCATTTTGGTCTTTTAACATGTTTTAGAATTTTTGGGTATTACAGTATATAGATGTCTTCTCTCATGGCCAAGCATACATATATATAAGATGACTCCCCTTCGTCACCAAGCAAAATACTTGAGCCCAAAGTGTCATAAAAATTCTGCACTTGGAGTAAATGAAGTGTAATGACAACCTATATGAAGAGTTAGTTCATTAAAGATAGTCATTAAGTGTGCCAGCAATTGTATCAACCCCAGGTTGAAAGTCTCATCCTAAGGTTCAAATTCCAGCCCAAGTTTTGGAGTAAGGATGGCATGGCATTATTGAACCTTGGGTTGAACTTAAGCCTTAGATGTATTTCTTGAACCTTTGGTTGAAGAAGCAAGCCATAATTCTTTACATATAACTTTTCATTCATTTCATCAATTCTTGATCTTTTCTTGAACTTGGAAATCATTGTAATCTTGATTCTTTATCTTTAACGATCCTTCCAAAGCCTTTATTGTGAGAAGAATCTTACGTTTGTGCAAAAGCTCTTGATTTAACAACTTTTCTTCATCTTTTTAGCCATTTACTTGAACTTGATTGTACATGAACCTGAATACATCTTTTGTACCTTTTTAAGCATAATATGTTCATATATACAACCAAATACAATGCATAAACATAGAAATAACGCAACTAAAACATGTATAAAATGAGCGTTATTAAATCCCCCACACTTACACTTTGCTTGCCCCCAAGCAAATCTAGCTTTTAGAAGTAAATCCTCCTGATATAAATTATAATGATTCTTAAAATGGGATGCAAATCCATCAAGCACAAGTACAAGATAAGATCAATTTTTTTAAGTTTATAGGTGAAAAGTCGAGATGTTTGACAATACCTTAATGATTCTCTTGCTTGATAACATGTTAAAACACCTCACGAAAAAGAAATGAAGTATAATTCACTCAACACTCATTTGTTTAGTGGGTGAGTATATAAGAAAATAACACTCATTGCTCAGTCATGATCTAGATATTACCATAAGCTTGTACAAGAAATAGAACTCCACCGACGTGGCGTAAGCACCAAGTGTAAACATCTAAGAGGACTTTTATTCGGGTTTAAGGCTTCAAAGGTTATATAAGACTTATGTGCAACTATCTCATGCAAAACATAATAGCTCGCTAACAACGAATTCTTGCATCATCAAATAACGGATGGTCACTAGATCGTACCTTGGTTCGCTAACAACGTTACTTGCATAACGGATGGTCACCAAAACACGCTCTAGCTTGCTAGCAACGTTACCTAATTCCTCAAGAAATCGGATGGTCACCACATGTCAATACACTTGATAATTTCCACAAAATCAAATAGGTAGAGATAAGACATGGGATATATATATTTATGAAATTGGTTTAAAATAAAAACTTTACAAATAGTCAAAGTCTACAACCAATTGCTACTAGCTACATCAACCATTTTCCTTTGAACTCGAGAACTATCCTTGATCGATATCTGACTTTTATAGCTCATTGGCTATTCCTGTCACCAAACAATTGCGATTACTTATTTTATTTTATTTTTCTTTTTCCTTTTCTTCTTTTCTTTCATCATTTTTTTTTTACCATCGATCATAATACCAATAGATCTTCCATGAGATTATCATGGAGTTCGCAACTTTCTCATTTTCAAGGATTCCCACATAACAACCATCTTTCCTTGTAGCTAGTAACCAACCAAGACTTTTCTATGGGTAAGGTTAAGGCTAAAAGTGTAAAATATTTTTATATTTTTCTGGTGTAACAAAATAAAAAGGATGACTCAGAGGGTGTACTAATGGTATCTAGCACTAAAATTGAGTGCTAACAAATGGGTTCATATAAGTGGTTAACTAACCGATGAGGCTAGCTAATATATCATTAGATGTAAAATGGAAGGCCATATTGTTTAATTCCTAAGGTTGCGTCTTATCACACGAATACACTTATATCACACAAGGTAATCTCACTGCGGTCTTGTAATGATTTGCATGTACAAGTTCTAGAATAAATAAGATCACCGGCACACTCATAGCAAAAAGATCAAGCATAAAAGATGTATTCTATATGGAATAGGCTTAAATCCTCACAATTTAGTGGAATGGGCTATAATTGTGCTAGCAATGTTATCAATCCAAAAAATGGATCGCAATATCAATCAGGACACATCTCAAATTTTCAAAAATTACATGTTCTATTAGTGGATTAATCTAGTTATTCCTTGTTAGCATTTAAATTAAATTAAAGTGATGGTCATTTGTATTTTATAAACTTTGTGTGTCGAGTTCAATATAATAGAATAGTATGAAAAGGGCTTGTGTTGGACTAAGCTATTATGTATTAAGGAAAGTCATGTATTTGTCCAACCTAACACAAGCCCAACCAAGCCCATTGAAAGCCTACTAGGGCATCACTCTTGTACCTATAAATACTACACTCCCACCTCATAAGAAAGGTGTGCTTTAGAGAGGGTAAGGTGGGAGTGTGTATGTGTGCCTCTTTTATTTCTCTCTTTCTTCTTTCCAATCTAATATACACGTCCCATTGTTTCTCTACTGTGCCGCCATTCACTTCTCATTCTTTATTTCTTATTATTCTTTACTGTTCCATTGATTCCAATCTTATCTTTCTTTCTTTATTATTATTCTTCTTATAATATACGAAATATCTTGATATCATATTCTAGTCCTATATCTTTCTATTAAGCTTATTATATTAGATTTAGTTGTGTGATAAAGTAGTATATTTAGTGCTTTACAAGTTGTATCATATAGCCAAACAAGGAAATAGGTATTAGTTGTGTCTCGTTTAGATTAAATCTAAGTTTAAAAAGTTACGTTTTTTCACAAAGTCGTGTACTTTTTGTTCTTGTTTTTGGTTTGTACGTGAGTTTCATTGAAAAAGGTTATAGCTTTTTTATTATATCGTGTTATTTAGTGTGTTTTAAGTTTAAAGCTTGGAGCTTTTTGTGGTTAACGAGTGTTTTTGTGAAAAAGCTGTCACCTTATGTTCTAACGTGAGCTGTTTGAGAAAAAGGTTGAAGTTTTTGTCTTTTACGAGAGGTTCTAAGACAAAGTGGTAACTTTTTGTTGTGATGTGTGCTTTACGCAAGATATAGAAAAGCTGGTAGCAGTTTAGTTGTTTCGTGGGTTTTGAAAGCTTTGCTATTATAAAAGTTCTAACTTTTGTGTTGAAAAAAGCTGGTTCTATATCTTAAAGTCAACAAAAAGTTGTAGCTTTACTGGTCTGTACGTGTATTTGGTGTGGTTTGATCGAAAAAAAAAACAAGTGCTACAAAAAGTTGCGGTTCGAATCTTCATTGCGGTTTGGATTTTATCAATTTCTTGTATAAGAAATTTGATAAAAAGGCTCTTCATCGACATTGAAAAAATCTATTTTCTTGTATAAGAATTTAGATAAAAGAGGGTTTATAGGAATTGTTGGACTTGAAAATTTCTATAAAAGAGGGTATATAGAAATTGTAAGGCTTGACAATTTAGATAAAAAGGTGAATATTGAAATTGTGGAAAGCTGTCTCTATCACAAAAGTGGTCCCTTCTTTTCGCAATTGTCAGTCAAAATTTTATCGCAAACCTGAATTTGAAATACTTTTCGCAATTGACAAGATTCCTTTTCGCAATTAGTAAAGACTTTTCGCAATTGTCAACTCAAGTCCCTCTTAACGCAATTATCCAGACTTTCACAAATTGACAGAAATAGTCCTTCTTCGCAATTGTGGCAGTTTTGTTTGAACTTTAGAAATTGACAACTTTGGTCCTCACAATTCATTTAAACGATTTTCAACTTAAATAACTTTTATAAATTTGCTTCGAACATAATTTCTACAACAACAAAGGATCACGGACTCGGTATTTTCCCACTTGTATAAGTGTGTAAAATACTTCGACAATTGGATATCTACTAATTTGTATAAATTAGTTAGATTGTTTATATAAATTACAAATTTATATAAATTAGATAAAATCTATCTAAATTGAAATTTTTCCATAATTTGTATAAATTTTGGTCTAAATTGAAATTTTTATAGAAACTGTCATTTTATCTAAATTGTAATTTACATAACTTTGTTGAATTTGTGAACTTTTGATCTTGTCTAAATTATAGTCTAGTCAAATTTAGTAACTTTATTTAATTTGTTTCGTTTATCTAAATTGTAACTTCAACGATCTTCAACAACGAACCAAGACTTCATAACAACAACCAAGCTTAACCTCCATCAACCACAACACCTAATTCTTTGCAACGATCCTGAATCAACTGAATCAACTTTATCATACAACATCATCAATGGCAACTCAACAAGACAATTTCGCAACTGATATGGCACATGCTTTTGCATTATTCACCAAGGCATTAATAATAAAACAACATAACAACAACCAACGGAATTCACCGTACACTGACAACATGCAGTCATATATGGGACAAGAAGGTCAGATGGTTGAGGTTATTGAGAATAAAAAAGGTATACAGATGGGGAATCAAATGCAATATGCAGGGCAGTATACTGGAAACCAAATGGATCAGTTTGTGAATCAGAACGAGGTCTATCAAAATGAGGATTATTGTTTCATGACTTCATCTGCAATCCACAGGAGTGATATAGGTAGAGCTAGGAATGTCAATGCAATGACGAAGCTAGAAAAGCTCCAGTACATGTTGATGCAAGCCGAAAAGGAAGACTCGGGAATACCTTTGACTGATGAGGAATACAACTTCATGGTTACAACAAGAGTTAATGATAATTCTACAGAAGTCACTGGAATCTCCGACTCTATGGATAATCAGCAAGAAACAACAACAAGCAGCAATTTTGACATTCCTCCTACTTATGACAAAGAACCACTCCATGAGATACCAAATTCAAGTAATGAGGTTAATTCGTTTGCTCATGAAAAGCCACATTCTGTGCCTCTCGAACCTACTTATGATACATATATGGAAACGCCAAATTGTAGCAATATTAATCTGGCAACTCCATATATGAATCCTAATGAAGTTCAAGTTGCACAAAATGACGCTAATGATGAGGAAACCCGTGCTTTCTTTGAATCATTACTGAATAATTGTCGCATTGAAATTGAAAAGGTCAAACAGATCAATCGCGATGTTAACGCCGCGAATGTGAAATTGACCGCTGAGCTTGAGAGATATAAGGTGAATGAACAAGCTTTTGAATTTAATAACAAACGACAGTCAGAACTCGAAACTGGTTATAGAGATTCTATGTTAAGGGAGAAACATTTGCAAATCAAATACGACACTCTCGATGTTAACTTGAACATGCAAATAAAATCCCTAAACAAGTAAATTTCTGAATTAACAACCCAACTTTCTAAACAAAAATCAATTTGTTCTGATCTTGAAAAAGAGAAGAAAGAATTGAATGCTAAGTTTTCAAAACGAGAAAATGATCTTCTTGATGAAATCATTGACAAACAAGAAAGCATTAAAAAGTTGGAAGAATTGCTTGTAAAAACGGGTCATTCAACTCAAACAATCAATTTGTTAATTAAAAATCCAAACCCAATTTTATATACAATCAAGCAAATGGCTATCGGTTGTTAAAACCCTTATTATCTAAAGAAAGCTCAGCAACATCAGAATGTGTTATATAATGGTAGTGTGTTAAATGATAACCATGATCCTCCCAAGGTTCGTGATTCCTATGAAACGATTGAGCTTTCCGAAGAGAGTCGTGTTAAAATGAGACAAATGAACCCAGAAATTAAACCAATTGATTATAACAAGCTTAATACAGATTCTGGCGTTCATCTTGTGCAAAAAGAGTCAACAATGTTTTTCAAAAAACCAGTGGCTGTCGCAAAAAGAAAAGCTGTTTCAAAACATCTTTCTAACATCGAACAAATATTCTCTAAGAACACTTGTCACACAAGTGAAGCTAGACAATATTTGGATGATCTTAAAAGGAGAATTGAAATGCTTCAAACGATTGTGGCATCCAAAACAAACAGTAACCGCAATGACTGGTTTTCAAGTTTTCATTCAGAACAGACAAAGATGTTTGAAACAGAAATCAACCCTGTAATTTCTGCAGTTTATGCGATAACTCTTAATGTTGAAAGATGTTTTCTGAATGAAACAACCGACTTTGTCAAGGACCACAAATCCCTGGTGAAGGAAGCTAATGAAAACATTGAACACATCAAAGTTTTGGAAAGACACAATGACATACTCTCTGAAGTAGCTCTATCGACTGAAATTATGTCCATTATTTATCAAACATATTCTGTGGAAGACGATGAAAGACTTCGAGCTGAGACTTCCGAAATTGTTGAAAAATATGAAAATGCGCTTGCTAAAATTGAAAAACAAAATGTCACATATTTTAAACAACTTGATCGGAAAAAGGAAGAATGCAAGTATGACAAATTGTCGTATGAGCGTTCCTACAAAAACATGCAAGACCAAATTGATCTTTTGAAGTCTCAGCTTGAAAGTCAAAAAGGGAAGGGTGAGGAAACAAGGGTAGCAAAACCAAAAATGTCAATTTCTCAATGTGCTCTAACATCCTTACCTAAGCAAAGTGAAAAAGGAAAAGGAAAAGCTGTTGTCGAAACATTAAATGTGATAGCACCTGATCTTTCTAGGATTAGTCCCACTACTGTGTCTGCCTCTACATCTCAAACATATAGGGCGATAGAAAAATGTGCAAAAGATAATCCAAAAGAGTCTAGGGATGCTAGAACAAATTCAAAGGACAACAAGTTGAATCTTAATGTGTGTGCCCCTAGGAATAGCTCACTAACTATGACCATAAACACCGTTAAAGAATCTGTTGATTCAAACGACATGGTCCACAATCACTATCTAGAAAAAGCTAGGAAAAAGGCACAGATTCGAAAAGACAGAATTTTAGGTACAAAACCTATGGTGATGAATTCTACAACATTACAAGGCACTGCTAGTACTAGTAAACCATTACCTAGGAACTCTCAACAAAAGACTAGGGATTGGCTTATATCTAAGAGTAGCTGCGCAAAAGAAAATGTTATCCACATAGAATGCAACACTAATTCCTCTTCGAACAGGAAACAAACTTCAAATGACTGTAGTGACAAAGTTAAGGTTGCCATTTTGAACAAGAATGTTGAATTTGTCTGTCCTACATGTCAAAAATGTGTCTTTTCAGCTAATCATGATGCATGTGTTGCTCAGTATATCAAGAAAGCTAATTCACGTGCTAAGGCACAATCCACTAAGACACCAAATAGAAACAAACCCGTTGATAAGAAGCAAAAGGCTAAGAAACCTACTAGGTGGATCTCTATAGGACGTAGTTTTTCAAAAAATGAGACTTCCGCTGTATCTAATAAGAAAACAACTCCTAGATCTTGCCTTAGGTGGATTCCCAAGGGAAGAGTTTTTAAAACAGTTGGTCTTAGATGGATTCCCACAGGAAAGAATTTTGATACTTGCACCAAGACAAATAATAGTGACAATCACCATCAGGAAGTAGAAACCACTACAACAGTTGATAGTCAACACCCTCAGAGTGACAATTCATATACTTCTAACACTGTTATTTGTGAAACCTCTTCGCCTTTGGTTGCATATGATTCAACTATCTCAGAACCCAGTTCTTCAGAGGGTTCTAATTCTGTAAATTCTTCAAAATGATTATCTCTATCTTCTATTTTTGATTTTCCATTTCTTTTTTAAAAAAAAAAAAAAAATACAAAATTTGAAAAACCAACAAAAGCAAAATACAAAAATATAAAATTTTCAAAAAATTCAAAAACAATATAAAATGACAAAAATCAAAAATATTCTTCTCTCGACATGTCTCTTGTATAATCAATATTCTGTACGTACCTAGAAATGTCATTCAACAATGATACGGGCATGTACAGATGCTTGAGCGAGAGTTCATTTAAATGTTTTCAAAACATGTCGTTTCTCAAATTTTTCTTCATTATGGCTTCGGAACAACTCAGTTTCGGACCCGAGCTTAATTTTATGGCTTCTGGACACATCAGTTCAGAACCCGTGCTTTAAATAAAGGAAAGGGCTTGATGAAAACAAAGGTTTTAACTATTTTTTTCGAGCGCTTATCCTATAAAAATCTCGATGGCTTGTAAGTATTTCAGCTTACAACACGAACTTCAAATAAAGGAAAGTGTTGTACAAAACCAATATCTTTTTCAAACACTTATCCTAAAAACAAATGAAGATAATTCTCCTATCATATCTTCAAAGATTTTCAAAATCTTCTCTATCTTGAGCACATTTCCTTCAAGATTTTTCAATTAGATTTTTTCAAAATCTTTCATAAAGTGCTCAAGATAACTCCCTCCAAAACCCGATAAAACATGCTTTATTTAAAAGGGGGAGTATAAAATGAAAAAAAAAAGTTCTAATTTCATGCTAAAATCCGTCCTTCTCTCCAAAAAGTTTCATTTTAATCAGTTGATATCAAAAATATCACTACATGCTATTTTTGAGGGGGAGAGGACATGATTAAAATGTGATCAAAAGGTTTAAAGATCGTAACTGAATCTCAATAAGAGCTCGACTCAGTATTAACCCTCGAATTGACGAAAACTAAATGTCAGTAATCGAAAAGACTTGTCCGGGACGGGTAATAATTTCAAGCTGGTTATCCAGTGATGTAAACGTGTGACTTTGTAATTTTAACTCAAAGTCAAGACTCTGAGTCTGACACCATTTCAACTTTTGATTGAGTTGAAAATTTTCTTTTGAAAGTTTGTTTTGCACATCATCATTGACTTTGCTAATTCCCTCATTTTCTCTTTTCAAATTGTCAATTTCAAGTCTCAACATCTCAGTATCAGTAGAATGATCATCAACAAGCATTTTATTGCAAGACACATAAATGGAATTCATGAACATAGAACATTTTCTAAGAGTCGATCTGCTTCTTTTTGGAAAACTTTGTTTATACATTTTTGTTTTGAGATCGTTTTTTCAGTTGCGTCGAAAATGTTCATCATGGATGCTACCTCTGATTGAAGTTTCTGTTCCCAATGTGTAGCACAAAGACGCAGGTGTTGAACGTGTGGCAAAAATTGTTTTTGAAAAATTTATCTCTTTTCTTTTTCATAGGGAGAAAGAAAAGTAGAGACTTTTATCTCAGAATTACGTTCAATTGCTTGTTCCAAAAATTTTATGTCTTCCATAAATGTATTAAAATATCTAAGGACAAGACATTGTTTTGGCAATGGTGCAATTACACCCGAATTTGGTAAAGGACCATTGACTTGTGCTACTGTGTTCACAGGACCAACCTCAGAAGATTCATTCATTTGTATTAAAGACCATGACTGTTCTGTTTTATCTTGTTGAGGAACGAAGGTGTCGCTAATATGAGTTACTTTTGAGTAATCAAATGGTTTATTAAATTTGACATTGCTCATTTTAGATCGACTCTCTTCTTCTTGTTCCATTTCTTCCTCACAATTATGAACAACAACACGCATAATAGAGTCATCAAAAAGATGTTCTGCACTATATAACTTTGGATTTTCCTTGAGTGCTTTATGTAAAAAACGTGGTTTGTCATCCCCAATAGCAAAGCCATATCCTTGGGGATTTTGCTTTAGAGTAAATTTCTGAATTGTTGTTACTGACTCACCAGTTTTATACACAACTTTTTGAAACTCTTTTAGTTTACGTTCCAACTCTACTATTTCCTTGAGATAGGAATCAATCTATTTCCTTGATACTTGTTTGTGTTCAGAAAAATTATCTTGACAAGTTGACAACTCTGTTTTTGTTTTTGAAATTTCAGAGTGTAGGTAGTCAACTTGTTGTTTAAAATCTAATCTTTCTTTTTCCATTTGTGAAATCAAGTCATTTTTTGAAACAGTTAATTCTCGTATCTGATGTTCTAACTCTTGTTCTTTCACATAAGATTGTTGGAATGCAACTTTAAAACTTTTTTCCCGTTTTTCTTTTGTTTTATAGTTTGAAATTTGAATTTTATAGCACTCAAGATCCTTGGTCAATAATGCAACTTTTGCTTTTAAGTTTCAATTTATGTCATTGCATTTATCAATTTGGGATTTCTGTGAGTCCAACTGGGTTTGGGTGGTCAAGAGCAAGGTCATGAGTTCTGGATCTGGACCAAGCAAAAGATCATCTTGTTTAAGTTGATCATTATTATCATCATCAATAGGATCATCAAATGTAACAACCGGGTTAATTTGATCTTCATCAAATGTAACTATTGTGTTCATTTGTTCATCGACTTGAGGAGATAAGAATGAGTCATCTTGAACAACATGCTCTTCGGCTGATGCAGATGCAGATGGGGATACAATTTCATGAATGAGACATGTTGAATCAGGTACCTGAGACAAGCCATCAGTATCATATACTGGGCCTGTTTCACTCATGTGCATCTCTTGCATGTTGGCCATCAACATCACGGCTGCATTAGCTTCCAAGTCTTCCATATCATCATCAGAGTATGCATTAGCCATGAAGTTATGCTCCTTTTTAGTAAGAGTGCCCCCGAATTCATCCTTAAGAGCAAGAAGTAATGCTTCTTTGTGGTACGCACTGCCTCTTGTCCTCGGTTTGGGGCATGCACTAGCCAAATGACCTTTCCCTCCATAGTTGTAACATTTAACCATTGTGTTTGCAATCCCTTGATTCGCTGTTTCAACAATATCAGCCCTTCTCTATGGAGTACCAGCACTGTTTCTACTGCTTCTACTGAATTAAACCTCTGACAAGTTCCTGAGTTTCCCGTGTAGCCTCCCGATCCATTTCTTCCATAAGCTCTGTTATGAATCTCAACTCTTCCATTTTGGACAACAGCTTGATTACGAGTGTTGGTTGAAGTACGAAGACGGTTGTTGGATTTGTTGGAAAACTTGCTGAAAGCTCGAGCAATTAAAGCAAATCATTCATTCAATGAATTGAAAGCATCATCTTCATCACTATTGACAATGGAGTAAATCATGGTATCAGTGTTGTCATAAGGAACCAGTTGATTGTCAGAAGATTGCGGTGTAGATTCATATGGAATGATTTGATTCGATGAGGTTTGTTGGGGATAAGCAAAGGTTTGTTTTTGTTGACCAAAAGCCTGGTTTGATGGTGGAGCAAAATGAGATTGAGCTATTAATGCTAGTGAGTTTGGAGTTGTTGACGATGAATATCCTCCACGAGCAGCTCTATCTTTATCAACCTCTGACTGATGATGCTTCAAATAATCATACAACAACCCATAAGAGGCGTTGTGTAGATTCTTTGCTTGACGAAAAAAGGTAACATACTTCTGCCAGTCAGGACCAAGACAACTGAGGAACTTTGTGTTTACTGCAATCCTGGGTAGAATAATGTTGTGCCTGTCCAAGTCATTTATGATGTTGGTGAACCTATGGTAATAAGACTCTAATGATTCTCTAGCTCCAATCATGAACTTGGTGTATTCTAGATAGAGTTTTGATTCCATATCTTCTTGGTTCAATTCAGTGCCTTCCATGAGAAGATGAACGTGTTCCCACATGTCCTTAGCAGTCTTCTGTGCATCAATACTTCTGAGGATAGGATTAGGAATTCCTTGAAGGATGTAGGCCATTGCAAGTTCACTGGCTTCTTTATGAAGTACTTGTTCTGCTGTAAGCTAAGCATCAGGAATAGGGATCACAGTTGCTTCTCTTAGAGGAATGGCATTTGGATCTCCAAGAACCGTTGTGGTTGGCACTTGAAATGGTTCTTTCAATGATTGCCTTTTTCATGTATTTTCCATGCAGTTTCTTGAGTTCAATGAACCGTAAGAATCGACTTGCCCATTGCACGTAGTTACCCGGAGTGAGCATAGGAGGTGTGTTTAAGGATCCAGCCTCATGTCTTGATTGTTGACTACTTATTGCTTCACACATCTGATCAAACCAGTGAGGTTGTTTTGCTGGAAGTGGGTAGGACTGCATTGGTTGTTGTGGATATGGTTGTTGTTGAGGGAAAAATTGATGTTGTTGCATAAAGAGTTGTTGTTGAGGATATTGTAGTTGTTGAGGATATTGTTGTTGTTGATGATACTGCTGTTGTTGATTGTAGAAATAGTTGTAGTTCGGTGGTTGAGACATTCTTGTGTTCTTGTGGATCTTGTAGACAATTGAGAAGTGTGTTATGAGTTATAAATTTTGGTTTTGGTTAAGTGTGAATTAAGATGTTTTTCTTGTTCAATTCCGACAAAACACTGTTCACAATCAATTCCGACGAAACACTGTTCACAGTTGCCAATTGCGATGAGGTTACTGAATTGAGATGGTTTAACTGAATTCCGATGAAATTTTACAATTCCGATGGATTTATCCAATTCCGAAAAAAGTAGCTGAATTCTGATGGACTAGTCAATTTCGACAGAAATTTACAATTCTGATAACTTATCTGAATTGCGATAGAACTTGGCAATTTCGATAACGTATCTAAATTGCAATTCCGATAATTTTCTCACTACCTTATACAAGATAGGAGATTTGCCTCAAAGTCAAAGTTGTCACACCCCCAAAATCGGGTCCAGCGGAAGCTTACACATCGCTGGGGTGCAACTCAATTGGTATCATAACACATGTGCAAAGAACGGTTTTCACATCAATCATTTAGAATATATTTGATAAGTCAAAATTGTTAAATTTACATTATGAAAAGTGGTGCGGAAGTTGGCCCATAAAATAAGTTAAGCGGTCCCAAATGTTTTATCAGAGTCTCCTATGACCATGCCATGCCCTGCCAAAAGCCTCCAGTAGCGTGCTATAGCTTAGTTCCTGAAAATACATGCTAAAGTGTCAACACGAGGTTGGTGAGTTCATAGAGTTTGTTATAAATAAGTTGAAAAGCGTTTAGAGAAAGTTTCCACAGCATAGGCATTGTAAATCCACTCAGTTCCAAGCCCCGCCCATTCAAGACTTGCAACCTGTGTGTTTACAACCCAATGCTAACATAGTATGTCTAGAACAGATATATCAAAGCATATCATATCGTAAATGATCAGTGTACTTGCATACCAATGCAAAATGGGTTAGAGTACTTGCATACCAATGCAAAACGTGTCAGAGTACTTGCATACCAATGCAAAATGTATTAGCGTAATTGCATACCAATGCAAAATGTATTAGAGAACTTGCATACCAATGCAAAACGTGTCAGAGTACTTGCATACCAATGCAAAATATATTAGCGCAATTGCATACCAATGCAAAATAGAATTGATGACTTGCATACCAATGCAAAACGTATTTGATAAACGAGAAAAGTAATTTAAGCATGTATCTCCCCCAAAAGTTCAAAACGTATAAAAGTAGGGGCTATGAAACTCACCTGATGCGATAGCAACAATACTAGTAGTGAATATGCTGGAATGAGGCTCGGTCTCTAACTGCGACCTAATGTGAATGATATGATCTAAGGTAAGCAAATGAAATGATTCTACTAATGCAATTACGTATGTTAACGATACCACTCGTTAGTTTTGAAAATAACGTTTATCGTCGAAAACTACATTTTTGACGTCTCGGCAAGTTATGAACTACTTTTCGTGAAAATATGTTGAAACGGTACTCCACGATCCTTGTTTGATGTTTTATCGCCAAATAAAATAGTTTCGTCGCAAAATAACCCTTTTTACAACTTGTGAAAATATGACCAAACGGCCTCGCAAAACTAGTCGCAAAATATTGTACGTTAAGTGTTAGGAATAGAACTTGACGTTTTTGAAATCCTTGCAACAACATCTCAATGTCGTCTCTTTTGAGTTTTGATCATACACGTCTCGATCATGAAGAAAATCGGCTTTGAATATGGCGTCTTGCAAAACAATTTCCCATACTTAGAAACATTTTCTTGAAATAGTTGTTTTTGGCGATACTAGGAAATTCATAACTTACTCGTTATAAGTTCAATCAACAAGCGGTCGATTGATTTGGAAAATAGGCCGTGAATACTTCGTTTCACCTCAAGGAGTTTATGGCTCAAACCATCTCGCTCAACGGGAAAATAGCTCTAAAGATGGTGCCTCGCAAAACTGTTTACACTTAGAAAATATTGGAATTATAGTGAGGCTGTCAAAATAAGTGTTGTTAGTCGGTTTTTCAGAAATTCATATCTTGGTCGTTACAAGTCGGTTTTCAACGTTCTTTATATCCACGCGATCGTCATAACATGAACTAACATATTCTCAGTGGCTCGGCTGAGCTAGACTACGGCTAACGCCTCGTTCTGTCCCCTGAAGTTCGGCCAACAGCCCGCATTTTCTGAAAATAATAGTTTTGCATTGCTAACTTTAAAACATCGTATCTCCTTCGTTATAACTCGGTTTTTAGTGATTCAAGGACCACGTTTTCGTGTTTGAGAGTACTTTCTAAATATGAAAGCTAAAATAAAGCCATGGTTAATGATTTTTCCAAAGTTTACATTTCTGGACAGCGGGTATATATATATGTTAAAAACTCGTTTTCTTGGTTCGCGGCTTGATCAAACGACTACAACACAACTCCACAAGTACACACATCCTACCATACACCTTATTAGGGTGTCATGGGTCCTAAACATCACTAAAAATAGTGGGCTTCGCGGGGATGTTAATGAAAGTTACAGATCTAGAGTTTGCGATAGTTTTAATGAAAAATGAACCAAGTGGTATATATAACATAAGTTTTGCATGGATAGCTCTCAAAATAAATAGGAAATACATCAATATAAGATCAAAGGGAGTATGAAAAGATCAAAAATAGTGTTCTTAAGCTTACTTGATGATTGGTGAGCTAGGATGAAAATTAACCACAACCTTGGAGTTTTTATTGCAAAACTCTAACAAGGAAGGTATAAGGGACATGTATAACACTTGAGCTTGAAAAATTTACGGATCCTCTTGTGATCTTGGTTTTTGCCGTGAGATGGAGAGGGAAGGGAGAGAGTGTTGGTGTTCTTGGCTAGTTAAAATAAATGTGTTATGAAATGCTTAGGAAATAAACTAGGTTTTTATACTAAGGAAGTATTAATGGGATTTTAACTTATTAGGCCAAGTAGAAGGGAATAGGGGGCGGCACATTGTTTTCTAGGAGAGGTAATATGGTATTTTTGACTTGTTAGATATTTAAGAGTAGGATTTAGTTAGTTTAGTGCATAATTTCGGCGTTATCGGGTACCGGGTTAACTGAATATAAAACATGACGAATAAAAATAAAATTCGACAAAGTTGTAAAAACTCATAAAATCATGTTACTGATAAGAATCGGGTGTTAAAATAGTGTTCGTGATAAAATATCGCAAACCAATGGGGTTATAAGCCCTAACCGGGAAAATTTTGCAAAAAGGTTTCAAAATACCGGTAAATTAATAATATAAATTTTATATCATTAAAATTAGCATGAAAATATATTAGGATCATAATCGGGAGTATTGGAGTATAATATTAGTAGTAATTACTGAGTGGTAACGTTTAATGAACATACGTAAATTGAAATGATGCAATCCCGTGCATAGTAAATACTCGAAAATGCGAATTGTGACAAAAGTATTTTCACAAGCTTATACAAGCAAGGAATCTACTGAGTACCAATTCCGATAAACCCATAAGTCTGCAAATCCGATAAACCCTTACTGATCAATTCCGATAAACCCTAATGAGCAATTCTGATAAACCCTCAAAATGAATTCCGATAAACCCTTTTTCACCAAATCCGATAGAATGTCAAATCAAACAAATCACTTTTTACCACTCAAAACGATGTTTAAACTGAATTTCTTTGGTACAAAACATTTAAAAACAATTAAAGAATACGAAAGTTTCAAGCTTTAATGTTTTAAACGAAATTTGGTGAATTCCAATGAAATGCAACTAATGAATTCGAGTGTAAATCTAATGAAATTCAAACAAGATGTAAACTTTTGACTCTCAATCCAACTTCTAATCACTATAATGATCTTAACACTTTACAAGTGTGAAGAAAAAATGATAGAAATAAGATTATTGTCACGAATTAACCACAAAACCAAACATAAACTAATAATATACTACGATCTACTCAAAAACACACAAAACAATTATCTTCTAACGAATGATACCACTTGTTAGGTCCTCGATTTGATGTAACACAAGTAAATAACGCATGTATAACAATAAATTGATAAGAGAATGAGAGATTAAGATGAAGAGAAGGTCGATCTTATTCCATACGAAAGAGTAACAAAACTTCGGTACAAATGCGAATAAAACAAACCAAGAAATAAGAGTACATGTAGTGGTATTTATAGGCAAGTGTTTAGGGCAACACTTGCCTTGATCTTCTAGAAACTATAAGACTAAACTCATGGCCCGTGGGCTTCTAATGAAGCCGTGAGTTGTGATTACAAACCTAAAGCCCATAAACTAAGCTACCTTCTACATATTAATGACCAATACTTGATTACATATTAAACTGTGTTCCCAACAAGAAGTAGAAATCTGAACAAACTAAAGAGCAGGCAGAAATAGAGCAAGAGCAAGAGCCAAAGGAGCAAGTTAATGAGCAGAAAGCTGATGTTGAAGATGACTATGTTAAAGTAGAAATGCAAGAACTTATAGAACTTGCATTAGTAAACGAAGATGAAGTTATGGATGTTGTTCCTCTCAAGATCAAACTTCCCATAATTGATTTTACTTCAGGAATATATGGTAAGACATCATATTGGGATATTAAAAGAGTTGATGGAAACTCTGTGAGATTTATTAGTTTTCTACATATGGTACATCATTTTGATAGAGAGGATATGGAAACACTATGGAAGCTGTATAAAGATAAATTTGGTCCTATAAGGCCAGAACAAATATATGATATAGTCATACGGGGATATTTGAAGGTGATGTTTGAACCACATCATGAAGATGAAGAGTGCAGATGTGACATTTCATAATTTCATGTCATTAATTTTTCTATTTTGATTACCTAACTATTCTATTTTTTTTTAAATAATTAACTACGTCAGAAATTATCCGCGTACGGCATGACAAGTACAATTAATTCAACCGCGACTAGACTATATCCAGTCTACACTTTTTATGCACTTTTGGTTCCTTACAATCCTATTTTAAAAGTCACTTTTATTTTTTCTATTTTTACGTAAACCATGCAACTTTTAAGTTTTACGCGATTTAAATCTACGTTTTTAGGTATTAACTATATTTAAACCCTCCGATGAACTCACCACTCATCTAAATTACTAAAATATATTATGAAAACAAGTTTTAATATTTTTGGAAGTTTTTATATTTTTACACTACCCGGTACTACGTTACGCGTCATAAAAACCCTACGTTTAATTACCGGGATCAAAATGCAATACAAAATACACTCAATAACCTAAATAAAATAAAAAATCTGCACTAACTAACATTACTCTTCCTCCCCCTCTTGTTTGTATCGCCTACTCACACTCACACTTGTCCAAAGTGTGGACAAGTGTTTAGACAATCCTTCCAAGAGATACTTATCTTCCATATCTCACACCCACTATCATTTCTACATGCAAAAGTAACCAAAAATCTGCATACTACTCTTTTCCTCCTTATTCTTGTCGTGGCTTCTCAAGAACCAACACACCCTTGTTGGTTAATTTTTCTATTCCAAGATTGTCCAAGATGAAGGTCCTTTGGTGCTAGTTTGGTTCTTGATTCCTTTCCTCTTCAAAGACTTTGTTTTCAAGAGTTGTTTAGAAGTTTTTTCAAGATGTTTAAAGGCTGTGATTTTTAGGTATTATCAATGGTAAAACAAATTTGGGTAAAAGATTGAAAGAAAATCGTGCAAGTTTTGTTGGTAAATCTAGGTTTAAGTGTCCATTTGTTCTTGATCTTTCTTGTTCATCAACTCATGTAAGGAACCAAATACTCAAGCTTTTCAATTCATCTATGTAATTATATGTTTATTGATGTATTTTATATGATATATCAGTTTATTATGCTTGGTTATACTTGGTACATACTCTAAATCACTAAAAAATCCTAAAAGGACTTGTCATGCAAAATAGTTTTCTGTTCAGGGGAAAAAATGGAATTAACTGTACTGATCAGTAGACTTTAGACCTAAAATAAAGAAATTTAGTTGTATATCTATGTCTAGTGGTGATTTCCCAGGGTGGTGAATCCCGTGACGCCACCCGATGATTAAACTATGCATTTTATGGTAAAAAGGGTCAGATTTTATATGTTGTTGGCATTCGGGGCAAAAATCAAGTTTTATTCTATAACTTTTTGAAAACTAAATATGTAGCCTATACTAGACAAATAGAGCTATCACCTCCAATTGGCCTCACCTTCATAGGACCTGTAAATTTTAAATGACGGCCGATTTGGTAAGACGTAAAACTCAGTCACATTTGTCTTTAGGACATATTTGTAAAGATAATTTATAAAAAGTGGTTAAACCTGCAAATTTTTGAGTAAACTTATTTTTACAATAAACTAGGGCCTTAAAGGAAACTAGGGGTATAAAGAACATAATTTTTCGACTTACGGTTTGCGAGTAATGAATTTTTGAAAGTGAGCAAGTTTATAAAAATTCCATCAGATTTGTGATTAAAAAGTATAAAAAGATTAACAACTTATATAATTGGACCCTTAAGTTTTATTTTTGAACCACCTAATATATTTTGAACCTTTAGACTTAATCTGAACTTTTTGACTAAAAATTGAACCCTTTGACTAAAATTGAACCCTTAGACTTAAATTGAACCTTTATGACTTATTTTGGACTTAGGGACAAAAATAGACTTAAAACTTAAAATTTGGTAAGAAAATATATATTTCACATATGTAATCATTTTTAAAATGCCAAATTAAATCTTGATAATTATTTAGACATTATGTACCAAACATAATTGAGATTATAACTTATATAGCATATAGAAGTAATTGCATCATTATTTTTAGAAACTAAGACACGCGTATATATATCTAGGTTGCTCGTAGGATTCTTGCGGTTTATTCTTCGCTACTTCACTTTGATCATTCACTTTGCTTTCGGTGAGTTCATAACCCCTCTTTAACTCTTAAACTGTTTATAAATCCATTGGGGGAGATACATGCTAGTTTTACAAATTGAATACAAGTAGTTTTTGGCATGCTTGATCTGATTACATGATTATAATTATTGAATAACCTTTGCCATTCAAGTCCCTAATTTCATGAACTGTTAATTCCGTGGGAAACGCTAGTATTATGAATAAGCATATTTGGCTTGACAAGCCTGTCCAGATGAGTAGCGCTCATATTCAACGGGTAGCATAATATTGAGAAATTCTTGGTAAATTGGCAAATTTACCTTTGAGGGGCATTATTAAATTTAAGTCAAGGTTCGGTTTCATGAGCTCGATGCTATAATCTTATTTCCCGACTTGTATTCGTTACATGTCAATTTATGAATAATGATTGTATTCAACTTATTACTTATTAAACTCTATGAATTCACTCAACTTTATGTTGACTTTTTAGCATGTTTTATCTCAGGTCCGTACGTGTTTAAATGCTTGGATGGGCGGCGCTAGGATATGGATATCAACAAGAATGGACTATGTTTTAAAATTTACATTCGATAAAAATTTAAAAACTTATGTTATGATTAAACTTAGATTGTTTTTGAACACTTTTGTCGTGTAAAACTTTTGGAACCTTGTTTTGTTAGACTCTGATATTATCGAATGTGAAAATTTATTATAAATATTTCTATTTTGAGTTCGTTTACTATACTTGTACTATGTGACTAATAAATAGCACCCCATGTTGTATTCCGCTGCGTTCCGAAAATGGGGGTGTTAAAGGAGAAGACTAAAACGCAATGCAGTTTTGTCTTGGAAGCTTTATCAGTCTTGTAGAGTTCATGTTTTGGATGTACATGGTCTGTCAATTTACATGCTTGTAGAGAAGGATTATCCTCTACAATATCAGAAGGACATTGTTCATCAAATGCTACATGGAGATAGAAGATTCCAACTTCAGTATCCTTATGATGAAACAGCATATAAGCTACTCAAAAAGATGGAAAGTATTCTCATACCCAAAGAAAAGAAACATAATTAAGTGTTTGAAAGCATCCTCCTGGTGAAGGTTCAAGCTTGGAAGGAAACTTTATGATTTTAGAAGAAAATATCAAGTTTAGGGGAGGATTGTTGGGTTTTAGAGATACTTCTGCTCATGTAATTACAACTACTCAGGTATTACAAAGAAAAATAATGCAAGTCATTACTGCTGCTAGTTATAAAGGTTAATGCTGCTAATGAAGATTAAGACTGCTAGTGTAATGCAACTGCTGAGAACATCAAGGAAATATACACTAAGTAGTTAATGCTTCTAGAATAAAACTTAGTACTGCTAGTAATAAGTTAATGCTGCTAGAGATTTAATGCTGCCAAAACAAAGAGTTAATGCTGCTGATTCATTATTAGTGTTGCTGGAGTATTAGAGTCGGTTATTATGTATAGTATGTCTAGATAAGTATAGAAAAGATTCTATAAAGATTTATCTTGTATAGCAAGTCATTGTAAGCCGACTAGGACTCCTAAGTATATAAAAGGAGGTCCTAGGGCATAGAGATTAATATACGTTTTTCATAGAACTTCAAGGTTGTAAACCCTAATACTTTTGAGTATTCGTATTATATCAATATTATTGAAGTGTTTAGTTTGATATGCTTGTGTTCTTGTTTACGGTATACAAAGTTCTTCTTAAGATCAAATACAAGATTCCGCATTGTGTTTGATAAACTTCAAGGCAGTTTCTATACTTAGTTGTTTTAGATTTATCTAAGATTACTAACCCTTACAAGCTAAGGAATTCGATCAAGTTCATAACTGGGATCAACAAGTGTAGTCTTAGTTTCTACAGTTTTGTTTCACCTATTCGCCTTAGCCTACCGTGTAGTCTTAGTTTGTGATCAGGAAGTTTCCGTTTGCTTAAGTTTGAGGTTTGGGTAGAGAGACTCGGGAATTATGCCTACGTTGAAGACATAAATTTGAAGATCATTGAAGACCCCCATACTCCTCATATATGAAACATCTCAAGTGGGGGGATGATTTATTTGTATATATTAGTTGTAAAAAAAAATAGAGAAAAAGAAAAAAATAGTAGTTTTTTATTTGTTGTATAAAGGATAGTGCAAGTATCATTAGCACTATTCCTTATGTTTGAAGCTTAATGGACTAGAATCGAGGAACCTACCTTGATCACATTTGATTGATGATTGAATTTGGTGGCTTATCTACATCAACTATTTGTTGAAGACCAAGTTAGTGCGCACCTCGCCATATGACATCTACATTGGCACACTAACTTGTTACATCATGATCCGGTATTTGCATCTTGAAGCTTGGACCTTGGATGGACGGTGGGCGGTGACAACTCGGTTATAGGATAAGACTATTTGCTTGTTTATTTTTATTTTTCACCATTTATGTGCATTCCATGTCTTATCTTACCCTTTAGTCATGAACCGTACTTAGGTGAGGGAGTGAGCTGTCATTGGTGTCTTAGCCATGGATTTGGTCATGTATCGATGGTGTTTGTGTCCTTCGCCGTAGTATGTTAGTAATGACAAATCACCCCTAGCCTTATAAAATTGTTCACCCAACGTTGCTGTTGGGATTTATATTTGAGTTGATAAATACAAAACTACAAGTGAAGAATGAAGACAATGTAAAACATAAGGGACTTGCTTGATAAAGAAGATTTTACTTATTAGTCCTTTGTAAACCTAATTCTCTATTATATAAATAGAATACAGGTCTTATGTTTTAATGTGTGTTAAGATGTAACATCAGTAAAACGTGTGTGTGTGTCTAGGGCGTAGGTCTTGTAAAGGCCTAGACTAGGTTTGCGTTTTATTCAGCCTCAAGGATCATTGATCACTGTTATATTAGTAACCGTACTACACTTGATCACGTAGTATTGGGGTTGTTAGTTTGTAATTGTATTTGTTAGAGATGAAGGCGAAGAAACCTTATACAATAACATTGTTCTTACTTATTCCGTTGTGCATCTTATTGTCTTTGTTATTGTTATCCCTAGTACTCTAAACGATCCATGGAGTTATTATAAACTCCTCAATTGGTATCAGAGCTCGTGGAGCTCGTGATCTAGGGATTCACAAGGTTTTTAGTAGAAGAAAGATGAAGAAAATCGATTTTGGTTTCAATTTTCGCAACTTTCTACAGAGCTGTTTTTAAAAGGCAATAGCTCATTCGTTAACCGTTGGATCGGGCTAAAATTTTTACTGAAGGTTCTTTGCATATCAAGGTATGTTCTCACTGGAGGGATCTTCCATCTGAACTTTTAATTGTCAGGTATTAATTTTTGAAAACTGCTACAGAGAAGTTCATGTTTTTTTTATTTTTAGGGTTTTTGTGATACTCAACTTTCTGAATTCGTGTTTACTTGAATTAATTCATTATGGAAGTTGGATATATGTTGTTTGGTGTCTATGATTCATGGATGAAAGCAGCTTTGAAGTCGATTTGAATTTTGGGGTTTGTTAAATTCGTTTTCTCAAGAAACCCTAAACTGGATTTCTTTAAATCGTCTTGTTTTCTGGATTGGAGATTAGTGCTGATCAACTTACTTAATGATTTGGAGTTGTGTATAAGCCCTAACTGATTAGGGTTTGGAAAGTGTTAATGTGATTTGGCTAATCGACTCTAGGTTTTAAGTTAATTATTGTGATTTGAAGGACTAATGCGTTAATGATCAGTTATGATTTAAGGGTTTTCTGCTGCTATATGTCACTTGTTTGGATTCTTTGGTGATTGTGGATTCTGTGGCCAAGATTACTAGGATAAGAACTGCTGCACTTCACGTTCATACTGCCATGAAAGAAAGATGGATATTAGTTAGTACTGTTGCTTTTTCTTAGTATTGATCAGAAGGGAAATTACATGTTTTAGTACTGCTGCGTCACAACTTTGTACTGCTTGTTCTCCATATTAGTACTCCTCATTACTTAGTACTGCTCGATGTTCAACATAGTACTGCTTTCTATAGATCTTCATATTGCTGCGTTACTATTAATGATGCCAATAGATATTAGTACTGCTCGTTGGCTGTTTGTTCTGTTAATGGAAGTTAATACTGCTATGCTTCTCGTTAGTACAGCTGTGAGTTTGAGTTAATACTGCTCGAGAAGTGATTTATACTGCTTGTTCTTCATGAGTTTGTACTGCTGAGTAGTGCTCATTAGTCGCTAATACTACTCATTCTTGAATGTTTATACTACTAAGGGGCTGCATGGAGGCGAGACTTGTATTCCATGGTTTCAGTTTACGAAGATTATACAAGATCTGATTCTCGGATAAGTTTTTAATAATATCGGACAACACATACAAAAGATGTTTGGTTTTGAAGGTTGGTTATGACCTGGTGTAACGAATGGTTAGGTTATTATGGATGTTTATTTCAAGTAATTATCATGTCCCTGTTAAGGGGAAGCTTTCTACTTTCTACATAGTTTTTACTACTCGATCATAGAACTATTATTTATTGATTACTACTGCTTGGTCACAAATACTATTGTAGTCATTTTTAGTAAGCTATTTGGTGCTCATTCATGGATGGTACTACAAGGTATTTGTTGCTATAGTGGTTAGTTATTTGAAAAGTTCTTATGGTTACTACATGCATCATTCAAGGGGAAGGTTTTTACAACTGCTAGCTATTATTACTATTGCTGGTTTAGGATTCTTTTGTCTTGAGTTTATTTTTAGCAAGCATTTTGTTGTTCTTCATGGAGGTTAATTCGAGACATTGGAAGACTGGATTGGAAGTATGATAGTGGTTTGTGGTTGTCATGATCAAAGTTGCATCTACTTAGCGTCGCCTAGTGGATAATGAGAAAAAGGGGAAGAGGTATTTATATGTTTTGCAACTTGAAGATCCTTGGTGGTACATGTTATTTTAAGTTCACAAGGCGAGCTTGAGGGGAAGATTGTTTCATTCATGGAAGATCAAGACGAAGGTTTTATAATTATCAACTAGGGAAAGATTGTTGGGATTTATATTTGAGTTGATAAATACAAAACTACATGTGAAGAATGAATACAATGTAAAACACAAGGGACTTGCTTGATAAAGAAGATTTTATTTATTAGTCCTTTGTAAACCTAATTCTCTATTATATAAAGAGAATACAGGTCTTATGATTTAATGTGTGTTAAGATGTAACGTCAGTAAAATGTTTGTGTGTGTGTGTCTAGGGTGTAGGTCTTGTAAACCCCTAGACTAGGTTTTTGTTTTAATGTGTGTTAAGATATAACATCAGCAAAATGTGTGTGTGTGTGTGTCTAGGGCGTAGGTCTTGCAAACGCCTAAACTAGGTTTGTGTTTTGTTCAGCCTCAAGGATCATCGATCCCTATTAGATTAGTAACCGTACTACAATTGATCACGTAGTATTGGGGCTGTTAGTTTATAATTGTAGTTGTTAGAGATGATGACGAAAAAACCTTATACAATAACATTGTTCTTACTTATTCCGCTATGCATCTTATTGTCTTTGTTATTGTTTTCCCTAGTGCTCTAAACGATCCATGGAGTTATTCTAAACTCCACAGTTGCCTTTAAAGATTTTCTTGACCTTAGCTCCAGTGATGGATATTTGTGTAACTGCCAAGCCTATGATAGAATACATGCTACGACCGTGCAATGAGTGACCACCCCGAAATTGACACTTAGAATAGAGAGAGTATGAGTGTTTTGTTCCCATTTCGTGAGGTGTTCGGCTTTGATAAATTCTAGCATAGGAAGTTTTTAAACTCATATTTTCCAAGTATTTTAGGAGATATCTTTTTAAGAATGATTCTAATAAGGTCTACTTGAGGGCAAGTAGAGTTCAAGTGGGGGGATATTTGATAACTTCAAATAGTCCTGATATTTTAGTGTCAATTTCCCCCTAATATGCTCATCATTTGTGTCATTTTATTGGAGTATATACTCTTATTCATTTATATTTCATTTTCAGGTTAATAATGAGCATTGGAACGAAGAGATGCGGATTTGGAAGGTTATTAATGAAAATACACAAGAGTATGCTGACAGGACAAGAGTTACGGCGTAAGTCCATTCTCTACTTACGCCGTAACAAGGATTTATACTAGAAGACCAAAGTCAACGCAAACCAAGGCTACGACGTAACTTCTACATAAGTTACGCCGTATTTATATCTCCATGACTTAGGAGATTTTTGTTGTCCAAGAAGTTACGACGTAACCACATCTAAGGTTACGGCGTAAACCCGTGTATGAAGGTTTTACGTTCGTAACCTACTTAGAAGTTATGCCGTATATATGTCTCCAAGAGTTAGAAGAATTTCGTGATCCAAGAATTTACGACGTAACCATTTGAAAGGTTACGGCTTAAAGTGGTGTACGAAGGTTCTACGATCGTAACCCATCTTTAGGTGACGCCGTAGTTTCATCACTGAGGATAAGATCGCCCAAGATTTAAAGGTTACGGCGTAACTAACCCTAGAGGTTACGCCGTAACTAAGTCAAGGCTATAAATACAAGCCCTAATTCTGCATTTTTACATATCTTTTCACCACCCAAAAACCAGAGGGTGATTTAGGGCTTCAAGGAGGACGTTATTCAGCAGCCTACAATCTATTTCCAAGGGAGAATTCACGCTTACAAATCATAAGTTTTAGTATTTCATATTACATTTGTTTATTTAATTCCATGTCTTCCATTATAATGTTAAACATTGAATTTGCTGCATGTTTTAATATGATCGGCTAAATACCTTTTTTGTTAGCCTAATTATGAAATTGTTATTGCTATGAGTTAGTTTTCTCATTGTCGTTTCACTTTATATGTATGCTTTCTTTTTTTATTCGCGACACCCTTGTTTCGGTAGTATAGATGCTTGGTAATATCTAGGACACGAGAGAATTGACCATAGGACCCTAGTGAAGTAGATTGCGAATAGTGGTAAGAATTGACCATAGGACGCCCACTATCTCGTGTGAGACTGGACCAAAGAATCACTTATCAAGCGGAAGTACTTAAGAAGTTAGGGGGAAGTCTAAGTTCCAAAAGGCCGGGCTCCGTAGAATAAGTCTTAGATTGTAGAGGTACGTAATGAATTTTCCGTACACGAACTCTCGTAATCATTAGGTTACGGAATAGGACGCTATGGAAAATAGGCTAGATGAATTTAATCGAGGAGTCTAGTGACTTCAACCCCCATACGGAGCGATAGAAAACACTAATTAGAAAACATATTCATGACATAAGAAGATTAGTAATTAGGCTAGCACATTTCTCTCTATTGATATCTCTTCCACGTTTACTTGCTTTTATTTTATTTCATTTCGTTAGTTTAATTAATCAACATATAAAACCCCCTTTAAAACCAGTGACAATTAGAACTTAGATTAAATCCGCACGCATAGCTCTTGGGACGACCTCGGCTTTACCAACAACTACACTATACATGACCGGGTACACTGCCCGTTAGTACATTAGGTAGACCATAGGTAGACGAGAACTTTATAAATATAAAACCTGGTCAGAAATCCTGCATCAATATTCAGCTTCTGCTGATGACATGGCGACGGACTGCTGTTTCTTGGCACTCCAACAAACCAATTTGCTACCAAGCATTTGACAGATACCTGAGGTACCTTTTCTATCCATATTGCAACCAATATGGTGAGATTTTGAATATCCTTTTAGATCAAACCCTGAGCAGATAGGATAGTACAACCCAAGACATGGAGTTCCTTTCAGATATCTGACACTTCTTTTAGTGGCAGTGAGATGTGATTCACGTGGATCTGATTGGTATCTAGCACACAAGCATACAACAAATTGTATGTCAAGCCTCGTGGCAGTTAGATACATTAGAGAGCCAATGATTCCTATGTACAGAGTTTGATTCATAGGCTTCCCTAGAAGATCAGGACCCAAATTGTTTGGTGGTACCATAGGAGTTTTAACATAAGAACACTCAGAGATCTCATACTTTTTGTGTATATTCCTTATGTATTTCTCTTGACCTATGGTGATTCCATCTTTTGACTCTTTGATTTGATGTCCCAGAAAGTATGTGAGTTCTCCCATCATGCTCATTTAAAACTTCTGTGTCATCAGTTTTTCAAACTGTTTGCAAAGTATAAAATTGGTGGAGCCAAAAATGATGTCATCCACATAGAATTGGACAAGAATGATGTCTCCTTTGGTTTTGTAGATAAACAGTGTGTTATCTATTTTGCCTCTAAGAAACTTGTTTCGATGAGAAAGTGTCACACCCCCAAAATCGGGTCCAGCGGAAGCTTACACATCGCTGGGGTGCAACTCAATTGGTATCATAACACAAGTGTAAAGAACGGTTTTCACATCAATCATTTAGAATATATTTGAGAAGTCAAAAGTGTTAAATTTACATTATGAAAAGTGGTGCGGAAGTTGGCCCATAAAATAAGCTAAGCGGTCCCAAATGTTTTGTCAGAGTCTCTATGACCATGCCATGCCCTGCCAAAAGCCTCTAGTAGCGTGCTATTGCTTAGTTCCTGAAAATACATGCTAGAGTGTCAACACGAGGTTGGTGAGTTCATAGAGTTTGTTTAACAAGTAAAGTATTTGAAATAAGATTTTCCCAGCAAAGTCATTGTAAATCCACTCAGTTGCAAATCCCGCCCATAACAACACTTGCAACCTGTGTGTTTACAACCCACTGCTAAAATATAGCTTGAGTAAGACATGTAAGTATACGATATGTGTTCTATATCACTAATAGACCTTATGCTGCTCACTAGGAGACTTATCAATGCTGCTCACGAGGAGACTTATCAATGCTGCTCACATGGAGACTTATCAATGCTGCTCACGAGGAGACTTATCAATGCTGCTCACGAGGAGACTTATCAATGCTGCTCACAAGGAGACTTATCAATGCTGCTCACGAGGAGACTTATCAATGCTGCTCACAAGGAGACTTATCAATGCTGCTCACGAGGAGACTTATGTACGGCTACCCCAAGTGTTTGATACTTAGGTCCGCGAAATGCTTTCAAGAATAATGCAAGTAAGTTTAACACAATCATGTACGTACGCAAATAGTTTAAGCATGTATCCCCCAAAGAGTTTAAAACAATTATTAAAGAATAAGAGTGGGGCTATGAAACTCACCTGATGCGATAGCAACAATGATAATAATGGATAAGATGAAATGAGGCTCGATCTCTAACCGCGACCTATTATGAATGATATGATCTAGCGTAAGCAATGATACAATGCTACACATGCAAATACGTATGTTAACGATACCACTCGTTAGTTTTGAAAATAACGTTTATTGTCGAGAAATACATTTTTGACGTCTCGCTAAGTCATAAACTACATTTCGTGTAAAAATGTTGAAACGGTACTCCATGATCCTTGTTTGATGTTTTATCGCCAAATAAAATAGTTTCGTCGCAAAATAACCCTTTTTACAACTTGTGAAAATATGACCAAACGGCCTCGTAAAACCAGTCGCAAAATATTGTACGTTAAGAGTTAAGAATAGAACTTGACGTTTTTGAAATCCTTGTAACATAATCTCTCAGCCGTCTCCTTTGACTTTTGATCATACGCGTCTCGATCATATAGATAATCGGTCATCAGCTTGGCGACTTGCAAATTTCTAGTATTTACAGTTAGACTTTAATTTCACAAAATGGCTGTTTTTCTGGGAAACTAGGAAAATCATATCTTTCTCGTTATAAGTCCGATCAACTAACGGTTGATTGATTTGGAAACTAGGCCGGGTATACTTCCTTTCTCCCAAAGGGGTTTACGGCTCAAAACTGCCTCGTTTAGCGGGAAAATGGCTCGCAATATGGTGACTTGTAAAAACTGTTTTATACTTGGAATATATATTTGCTATAAGAAGCTGTCAACAAATATGTTAATCGTCGGCTTTTCAAAAATTTATATCTCGGTCGTTTCAAGTCGGTTTTCAACGTTCTTTATATCCACGCGTTCGTTACAACATGAACTAACATGTTTTCAGTGGCTCGGCTCAGCTAGACTATGGCTAACACTTCGATCTATCCCCTGGAGTTCGGCCAAACAGCACGCTATTTTTCTGTAAAATAGTTTTCGTCGCGTAACTTTAATAATTCATAACTTCTTTGTTATAAGTCGGTTTTTAGTGATTCAAGCGACCACGGTTTCGTTTTTGAGTGTATTTTCTAAATATTTGGTCCAAAGTTACACCCTAGCCCCTGAGTTTCCCACGTTTTGCAAATAGGGACAGTAGCTTTTATATTATGTCAAAACTTGATTTTCCTAGTTAACAACTCGTACAAATCCATTCCAACCAACATCAAAACAACCCTTAATCTACCATACACCTTCTCAAAGGGTCATGGGGTCCTAAACATCACTAAATATAGTGGGGTTCATGGAGATGTTAGTGAAAATTATAGATCTAGTGATTAGAGATAGTTTGAAAGAAAAATGGTACCATTAACATAAGTATTTCACATTTTTAACTAAAATCACATGATAATACATAAACATAAGGATCATGTGGAAGGAAAATATGAAAAATAATCGTTCTTAAAGTTACTTACAAGGTGGGTTAAGATTGAAGAGAAATAAGAGTGGATCTTGAGGTTTTTATTGCAAAACCTAAACAAGAACACTAAATGAGACTTGTAGATCACTAAAGCTTGCAAAAATCTTGAGATTGCTTGTGTTCTTTGTGGTTTGCCGTGGGTATAGAGGAGAGGAAAAGAGATGAGTTTGATCTTTGTGTTACAAATGAACTAGTTACTTGTATATATAGTCCAAGGGTAGTTTGGTAATTTCAATGAAAGGGTATAATGGTAATTTCAATAGGTTTTTGAAATATCTAGATATTTTTGAGAAAATATCTAGATATTTTAGGTTGGATATTTATCTTGACTTATGGAGTGAGTTTTGGTCCCGTTAATTGCTAACTGTAAGTCGTAAAGTCACGAAACTTAAAACCGGGTATCCTAAAATCTCAAAATTCATGAAAATGTCACGGAAGGTGGAAAACATATAATTCTCTTGTTGGTAATGTTGTTTGGACATATCGGGATGCCTAAATGATGTTTAAACCTTAAAGTAAATCTCGGACACGGTTTCGTGATTCTTGCAGAAATTATCCGACGAGTGCCAAAATCTCGGGTTATCATTAAAATAGTTTAACTTACGAGAATATGAAATAAAAATTTTGGAATGAATAGTGCCAGTGAATAGTAAAAATGAATAGTAACTCATGAATAGTAAATTGTCGAGGTTCGGAAAAATGGCCTGGAATTACGAGTTGTGACAGTCTCCACCCGTTAGAGGAATTCAGTCCCTGAATTCAGCTCACTCGTTCTACGTACGTACGTTCTCATGGTCGGGTTTGATGGGGGTAAACTTTCCCATGATCGAGCATAGCCTTCAAAAGACCTCTAGGTAACCGATTTTTACTTAATCCCACAACTCATCAAACAAGAACTGTCATGGGATTAGGCTAAATCGGTTTGAGGTTGTCAATTCAAATTTAATCTCACCACTCATCAAACAAGAACTGTCATGAGATTAAACTGAATCGGCTCGGGTAACAACTTGACTCTTAGCTTGATTTTCGCAACTCATCAAACAAGAACTGTCACTAAATCAAGCTAGGAAACAAGTTGTCAGAAAGAATGGATTCAACATCCTGAAATGAGGTCTTTTGAAAGATTGGCTCGACTATGGAATTGCTTGCACCGATCAAATCAATCCGGACATAATTCCATTATAACTACTCTCAGTATTGCAAAATTCATCTCTGAGTCGAACATAGGTGGTCAGGCTATGTCCCACTGTCCCGGGTCGAATATAGATGACCAGTCTATATTCCACCGAGGTTCAATGAATTTTGGAATACTCAGATTAGTTATAATAATACTATGTCCTTCACATGTAAAGGGTGGTTCGAAAGACTAAGGCAGGTGATCAGGCTTGAGGTCGAATGATGAAACTACGTAAGGAAAAGGTGTAACGCTCCGACCTGCATGATATGTAAGCATACTTATATGGAATACAATTATAGTAATCAACGAGAGTAAGTAAGTATAATCTATCTGGCAATAAGATATAAATCTCATTAAATATGTCAGTAACAAACCACAAATGAGGCATCAGCTTGGCAGGCAGGCACGTGGCGGTCATAGGGTTAAGTTTTCGTAAAAGTAGCTATAGTTTAGGTTTTAAAATTACCCAATTCTCTATAACCTGGCTCTGATACCAATCTGTCACACCCCCAAAATCGGGTCCAGCGGAAGCTTACACATCGCTGGGGTGCAACTCAATTGGTATCATAACACAAGTGTAAAGAACGGTTTTCACATCAATCATTTAGAATATATTTGAGAAGTCAAAAGTGTTAAATTTACATTATGAAAAGTGGTGCGGAAGTTGGCCCATAAAATAAGCTAAGCGGTCCCAAATGTTTTATCAGAGTCTTCTATGACCATGCCATGCCCTGCCAAAAGCCTCCAGTAGCGTGCTATTGCTTAGTTCCTGAAAATACATGCTAAAGTGTCAACACGAGGTTGGTGAGTTCATAGAGTTTGTTTAACAAGTAAAGTATTCGAATAAAGATTTTCCCAGCAAAGGCATTATAAATCCACTCAGTTGCAAATCCCGCCCATAACAACACTTGCAACCTGTGTGTTTACAACCCACTGCTAAAATATAGCTTGAGTAAGACATGTAAGTATACGATATGCGTTCTATATCACTAATAGACCTTATGCTGCTCACTAGGAGACTTATCAATGCTGCTCACGAGGAGACTTATCAATGCTGCTCACGAGGAGACTTATCAATGCTGCTCACTAGGAGACTTATCAATGCTGCTCACGAGGAGACTTATGTACGGCTACCCCAAGTGTTTGATACTTAGGTCCGCGAAATGCTTTCAAGAGTAACGCAAGTAAGTTTAACACAATCATGTACGTACGCAAATAGTTTAAGCATGTATCCCCCAAAGAGTTTAAAACAATTATTAAAGAATAAGAGTGGGGCTATGAAACTCACCTGATGCGATAGCAACAATGATAATAATGGATAAGATGAAATGAGGCTCGATCTCTAACCGCGACCTATTATGAATGATATGATCTAGCGTAAGCAATGATACAATGCTACACATGCAAATACGTATGTTAACGATACCACTCGTTAGTTTTGAAAATAACGTTTATTGTCGAGAAATACATTTTTGACGTCTCGCTAAGTCATAAACTACATTTCGTGTAAAAATGTTGAAACGGTACTCCATGATCCTTGTTTGATGTTTTATCGCCAAATAAAATAGTTTCGTCGCAAAATAACCCTTTTTACAACTTGTGAAAATATGACCAAACGGCCTCGCAAAACCAGTCGCAAAATATTGTACGTTAAGAGTTAAGAATAGAACTTGACGTTTTTGAAATCCTTGTAACATAATCTCTCAGCCGTCTCCTTTGACTTTTGATCATACGCGTCTCGATCATATAGATAATCGGTCATCAGCTTGGCGACTTGCAAATTTCTAGTATTTACAGTTAGACTTTAATTTCACAAAATGGCTGTTTTTCTGGGAAACTAGGAAAATCATATCTTTCTCGTTATAAGTCGATCAACTAACGGTTGATTGATTTGGAAACTAGGCCGGGTATACTTCCTTTCTCCCAAAGGGGTTTACGGCTCAAAACTGCCTCGTTTAGCGGGAAAATGGCTCGCAATATGGTGACTTGTAAAAACTGTTTTATACTTGGAATATATATTTGCTATAAGAAGCTGTCAACAAATATGTTAATCGTCGGCTTTTCAAAAATTTATATCTCGGTCGTTTCAAGTCGGTTTTCAACGTTCTTTATATCCACGCGTTCGTCACAACATGAACTAACATGTTTTCAGTGGCTCGGCTCAGCTAGACTACGGCTAACACTTCGTTCGTCCCCTGGAGTTCGGCCAAACAGCACGCTATTTTTCTGTAAAATAGTTTTCGTCACGTAACTTTAATAATTCATAACTTCTTCGTTATAAGTCGGTTTTTAGTGATTCAAGCGACCACGGTTTCGTTTTTGAGTGTATTTTCTAAATATTTGGTCCAAAGTTACACCCTAGCCCCTGAGTTTCCCACGTTTTGCAAATAGGGACAGTAGCTTTTATATTATGTCAAAACTTGATTTTCCTAGTTAACAACTCGTACAAATCCATTCCAACCAACATCAAAACAACCCTTAATCTACCATACACCTTCTCAAAGGGTCATGGGGTCCTAAACATCACTAAATATAGTGGGGTTCATGAAGATGTTAGTGAAAATTATAGATCTAGTGATTAGAGATAGTTTGAAAGAAAAATGGTACCATTAACATAAGTATTTCACATTTTTAACTAAAATCACATGATAATACATAAACATAAGGATCATGTGGAAGGAAAATATGAAAAATAATCGTTCTTAAAGTTACTTACAAGGTGGGTTAAGATTGAAGAGAAATAAGAGTGGATCTTGAGGTTTTTATTGCAAAACCTAAACAAGAACACTAAATGAGACTTGTAGATCACTAAAGCTTGCAAAAATCTTGAGATTGCTTGTGTTCTTTGTGGTTTGCCGTGGGTATAGAGGAGAGGAAAAGAGATGAGTTTTGATCTTTGTGTTACAAATGAACTAGTTACTTGTATATATAGTCCAAGGGTAGTTTGGTAATTTCAATGAAAGGGTATAATGGTAATTTCAATAGGTTTTTGAAATATCTAGATATTTTTGAGGAAATATCTAGATATTTTAGGTTGGATATTTATCTTGACTTATGGAGTGAGTTTTGGTCCCGTTAATTGCTAACTGTAAGTCGTAAAGTCACGAAACTTAAAACCGGGTACCCTAAAATCTCAAAATTCATGAAAATGTCAAGGAAGGTGGAAAACATATAATTCTCTTGTTGGTAATGTTGTTTGGACATATCGGGATGCCTAAATGATGTTTAAACCTTAAAGTAAATCTCGGACACGGTTTCGTGATTCTTGCAGAAATTATCCGACGAGTGCCAAAATCTCGGGTTATCATTAAAATAGTTTAACTTACGAGAATATGAAATAAAAATTTTGGAATGAATAGTGCCAGTGAATAGTAAAAATGAATAGTAACTTGTGAATAGTAAATTGTCGAGGTTCGGAAAAATGGCCTGGAATTACGAGTTGTGACAGTCTCCACCCGTTAGAGGAATTCAGTCTCTGAATTCAGCTCACTCGTTCTACGTACGTACGTTCTCATGGTCGGGTTTGATGGGGGTAAACTTTCCCATGATCGAGCATAGCCTTCAAAAGACCTCTAGGTAACCGATTTTTACTTAATCCCACAACTCATGAAACAAGAACTGTCATGGGATTAGGCTAAATCGGTTTGAGGTTGTCAATTCAAATTTAATCTCACCACTCTTCAAACAAGAACTGTCATGAGATTAAACTGAATCGGCTCGGGTAACAACTTGACTCTTAGCTTGATTTTCGCAACTCATCAAACAAGAACTGTCACTAAATCAAGCTAGGAAACAAGTTGTCAGAAAGAATGGATTCAACATCCTGAAATGAGGTCTTTTGAAAGATTGGCTCGACTATGGAATTGCTTACACCGATCAAATCAATCCGGACATAATTCCATTATAACTACTCTCAGTATTGCAAAATTCATCTCTGAGTCGAACATAGGTGGTCAGGCTATGTCCCACTGTCCCGGGTCGAATATAGATGACCAGTCTATATTCCACCGAGGTTCAATGAATTTTGGAATACTCAGATTAGTTATAATAATACTATGTCCTTCACATGTAAAGGGTGGTTCGAAAGACTAAGGCAGGTGATCAGGCTTGAGGTCGAATGATGAAACTACGTAAGGAAAAGGTGTAACGCTGCGACCTGCATGATATGTAAGCATACTTATATGGAATACAATTATAGTAATCAACGAGAGTAAGTGAGTATAATCTATCTGGCAATAAGATATAAATCTCATTAAATATGTCAGCAACAAACCACAAATGAGGCATCAGCTTGGCAGGCAGGCACGTGGCGGTCATAGGGTTAAGTTTTCGTAAAAGTAGCTATAGTTTAGGTTTTAAAATTACCCAATTCTCTATAGCCTAGGCTCTGATACCAATCTGTCACACCCCCAAAATCGGGTCCAGCGGAAGCTTACACATCGCTGGGGTGCAACTCAATTGGTATCATAACACAAGTGTAAAGAACGGTTTTCACATCAATCATTTAGAATATATTTGAGAAGTCAAAAGTGTTAAATTTACATTATGAAAAGTGGTGCGGAAGTTGGCCCATAAAATAAGCTAAGCGGTCCCAAATGTTTTATCAGAGTCTTCTATGACCATGCCATGCCCTGCCAAAAGCCTCCAGTAGCGTGCTATTGCTTAGTTCCTGAAAATACATGCTAAAGTGTCAACACGAGGTTGGTGAGTTCATAGAGTTTGTTTAACAAGTAAAGTATTTGAAATAAGATTTTCCTAGCAAAGGCATTGTAAATCCACTCAGTTGCAAATCCCGCCCATAACAACACTTGCAACCTGTGTGTTTACAACCCACTGCTAAAATATAGCTTGAGTAAGACATGTAAGTATACGATATGCGTTCTATATCACTAATAGACCTTATGCTGCTCACTAGGAGACTTATCAATGCTGCTCACGAGGAGACTTATCAATGCTGCTCATGAGGAGACTTATCAATGCTGCTCACAAGGAGACTTATCAATGCTGCTCACGAGGAGACTTATCAATGCTGCTCACTAGGAGACTTATCAATGCTGCTCACGAGGAGACTTATGTACGGCTACCCCAAGTGTTTGATACTTAGGTCCGCGAAATGCTTTCAAGAGTAACGCAAGTAAGTTTAACACAATCATGTACGTACGCAAATAGTTTAAGCATGTATCTCCCCCAAAGAGTTTAAAACAATTATTAAAGAATAAGAGTGGGGCTATGAAACTCACCTGATGCGATAGCAACAATGATAATAATGGATAAGATGAAATGAGGCTCGATCTCTAACCGCGACCTATTATGAATGATATGATCTAGCGTAAGCAATGATACAATGCTACACATGCAAATACGTATGTTAACGATACCACTCGTTAGTTTTGAAAATAACGTTTATTGTCGAGAAATACATTTTTGACGTCTCGCTAAGTCATAAACTACATTTCGTGTAAAAATGTTGAAACGGTACTCCATATCCTTGTTTGATGTTTTATCGCCAAATAAAATAGTTTCGTCGCAAAATAACCCTTTTTACAACTTGTGAAAATATGACCAAACGGCCTCGCAAAACCAGTCGCAAAATATTGTACGTTAAGAGTTAAGAATAGAACTTGACGTTTTTGAAATCCTTGTAACATAATCTCTCAGCCGTCTCCTTTGACTTTTGATCATACGCGTCTCGATCATATAGATAATCGGTCATCAGCTTGGCGACTTGCAAATTTCTAGTATTTACAGTTAGACTTTAATTTCACAAAATGGCTGTTTTTCTGGGAAACTAGGAAAATCATATCTTTCTCGTTATAAGTCCGATCAACTAACGGTTGATTGATTTGGAAACTAGGCCGGGTATACTTCCTTTCTCCCAAAGGGGTTTATGGCTCAAAACTGCCTCGTTTAGCGGGAAAATGGCTCGCAATATGGTGACTTGTAAAAACTGTTTTATACTTGGAATATATATTTGCTATAAGAAGCTGTCAACAAATATGTTAATCGTCGGCTTTTCAAAAATTTATATCTCGGTCGTTTCAAGTCGGTTTTCAACGTTCTTTATATCCACGCGTTCGTCACAACATGAACTAACATGTTTTCAGTGGCTCGGCTCAGCTAGACTACGGCTAACACTTCGTTCTGTCCCCTGGAGTTCGGCCAAACAGCACGCTATTTTTCTGTAAAATAGTTTTCGTCGCGTAACTTTAATAATTCATAACTTCTTCGTTATAAGTCGGTTTTTAGTGATTCAAGCGACCACGGTTTCGTTTTTGAGTGTATTTTCTAAATATTTGGTCCAAAGTTACACCCTAGCCCCTGAGTTTCCCACGTTTTGCAAATAGGGACAGTAGCTTTTATATTATGTCAAAACTTGATTTTCCTAGTTAACAACTCGTACAAATCCATTCCAACCAACATCAAAACAACCCTTAATCTACCATACACCTTCTCAAAGGGTCATGGGGTCCTAAACATCACTAAATATAGTGGGGTTCATGAAGATGTTAGTGAAAATTATAGATCTAGTGATTAGAGATAGTTTGAAAGAAAAATGGTACCATTAACATAAGTATTTCACATTTTTAACTAAAATCACATGATAATACATAAACATAAGGATCATGTGGAAGGAAAATATGAAAAATAATTGTTCTTAAAGTTACTTACAAGGTGGGTTAAGATTGAAGAGAAATAAGAGTGGATCTTGAGGTTTTTATTGCAAAACCTAAACAAGAACACTAAATGAGACTTGTAGATCACTAAAGCTTGCAAAAATCTTGAGATTGCTTGTGTTCTTTGTGGTTTGCCGTGGGTATAGAGGAGAGGAAAAGAGATGAGTTTGATCTTTGTGTTACAAATGAACTAGTTACTTGTATATATAGTCCAAGGGTAGTTTGGTAATTTCAATGAAAGGGTATAATGGTAATTTCAATAGGTTTTTGAAATATCTAGATATTTTTGAGAAAATCTCTAGATATTTTAGGTTGGATATTTATCTTGACTTACGGAGTGAGTTTTGGTCCCGTTAATTGCTAACTGTAAGTCGTAAAGTCACGAAACTTAAAACCGGGTATCCTAAAATCTCAAAATTCATGAAAATGTCACGGAAGGTGGAAAACATATAATTCTCTTGTTGGTAATGTTGTTTGGACATATCGGGATGCCTAAATGATGTTTAAACCTTAAAGTAAATCTCGGACACGGTTTCGTGATTCTTGCAGAAATTATCCAACGAGTGCCAAAATCTCGGGTTATCATTAAAATAGTTTAACTTACGAGAATATGAAATAAAAATTTTGGAATGAATAGTGCCAGTGAATAGTAAAAATGAATAGTAACTCATGAATAGTAAATTATCGAGGTTCGGAAAAATGGCCTGGAATTACGAGTTGTGATCAGAAAGGCTGATAGTGTGTCATACCATGCCCTTGGGGCTTGCTTTAGTCCATAGAGGGCTTTGTCTAATTTGAATACATGGTCAGGGAACTCACTACTTTCAAATCCAGGAGGTTGTTTGACAAAAACTTCTTCTTTGAGGAAGGCACTTTTGACATCCATTTGGTAAACTTTGAAGTTTTTGTATGTGGCATAGGCAAGGAATATTCTAATGGCTTCCATTCTTGCTACTGGAGCAAAGGTTTCATCACAATCAATTCCTTCTTATTGATTATCGCCTTGGGCTACAAGCCTTTCCTTGTTTTTAATGACAGTACCATTTTCATCAGTTTTATTTTTGAAAATCCATTTTAAACAAATGGCACTAACATTGTGAGGATGTTTAACAAGAGTTTTGACTCTGTTTCTTTCAAATTGTTCCAGTTCATCAACCATCGCTTGAACCCAACTAAGATGCTTCTTTTACATTTTTAGGTTCAGTATCAGAAAGGAATTCAGCAAATAGATATACATTGGCAAAAGCTATAGTTAGTTTTGCAGCCATACTCCTAGTAAGCATACCCTCTGAGGGTTCACCAATGATGTTTACATGTTCAATATCCTGGCTCCTTGTCCATCTCTTTTGAGAGGTAGGATATGAAGTAGAACTTGTAGATGCCTGATGTGTGAATGAAGGTTGAGTGTTTTCAGGAACTGGAATGTTTACTGTGTGATATGTTGGTTCAGATGGTTCTCCCAGAGACATATCAGAGGCTTGTACTTTTGTGTTCTCCATATCATTGTTATGAGTAATGGGATTTTCATCATTTTGTTCTGATGGAACAGTGGTATTGGGAGTAGTGAGTGATTCAACATCACTGATGGTTGGTTTTGAAAGGTTGTGAGGAATGATGTAGTAAGAGATATCAACATCAGCTTTGGTATTCCCTAGATGAGTCATCTTCCCAATGAAATTCGTTATACCAATCTCTTCGACAGAGGTGTTAGGGAATTTTTTAGTATCAACACTTTCATCAAAGGTAACATGAAATGTTTCCTCAGATTGTTGTCTTCGAGTGTTGAATACTCTGAATGCTTTAGAGACAAGAGAATATCCAATAAAGTATCCATCATCTGATTTTGCATCAAATTTCCCTAGATGGTCCCTATGATTATGAATGAACACTGGACATCCAAATACATGAAAGTAGCTGATGCAGGGATTCTTCCTCTAAAGATTTCATAGGGAGTTTTTTTATGTCTATTTACAATGATGGATCTGTTTTGAGTGTAATATGTTGTTCTAATTGCTTCAGTCCATAAGTGTTTGGACAAGACTGAGCCATTTAGCATTGTTATGGCAGCTTCTATGAGAGTTCTATTTTTCCTTTCTGCAACACCATTTTGTTAAGGTGTGTAAGGTGAAGAAAAATTCTGAGAAATTCACTTCTCTTCACCAAAGTTTTCAAGTTTCCCATTTTTGAATTCAGTCCCATTGTCAGTCCTGATTTGTTTTACTCTGATGTCATTTTGATTTTCTATGTTTCTGACAAAGGAAATGATGTGTTTAGCAGCAAGACTTTTGTTTGTCAGAAAGTATATGATGTTTCTCGAAAGCTTTAAATTTATATAACTAGTTCTACCGATTTCTCTTGATTCAAAACACATGGCTAAAAGAATAACCCTTGTTTATAGTAAAAAGTTTTGGTAAGACTAGGTCGTTCCATAGGGACTGAGATTATTCTATGTATCGATTAACTACTTAAGATGATTTAGAAAGCGTTTAGATAATTATGCAAGAACTAAATGAGATTCAAATATGAGACAAATATGATTACTTAGATAGTTACTATAACTCAGTGAATGACTAATGATAATGATCTCGATGATGAAGCAGGTTCAACCAACGATTAGTTATTCTCGTCAAAATAACGTTTTCACGGATTAACAATTATGATTCAAGATTTATGCCTGCTAGTACTTGAACGTATGGATAACAAGCTCAAGAACTAATTTCAATACAGAAAACTCTATTTTTTATAACTTAACAAGAGCGGATTTCTCCAACTAATTGATCAAGATACATAGACATATTTAGAAAATTATATAATACCAATTGGTTCTTTCGACCTATTCCAATTGACAAGTATAATCAAAAGTGATAAACAATGGATAAAGAGTTTCAACCACAACAAGGTCACAACATAAATAAGAAATCATATGAGATCATATCACCACCAATTCACTTTATTATATTAACATTTCCAAGCAACCATAAGGAATTTAGCCTAACATGGCTTTAGTAATCATGCTTACAGTGATTGATTCATTCGTAAAGTGAGACATACTTCCTGAATTGACTACAATGATTGAGCTACCGTCACTAGCAATCACTATGACAATATCAAGGTAGTACTTCAATATAACTAAAACTTGCTTCATTTTCCCACTCCAAATGGTGTAATTCGAATGAGAAGAGGTTAGCAGAGCTTTGGTAATACTTGGAATGAGAGGTGTGTGTAATGAGACGGATTGAGGCTCTATTTATAGGCTAACTGTGACTGGTCATCTTCTGAAGTACGCCGTACTTGCAAGAAGATTGGCGGGCTTCACTTGCGATACCGACGGACATGGCTGCTAACACCGGCGGGTTTCAATACTTTTCTTGGCGCCAAAGGGTCGTTAATTGAACTGAAGACTAGCGCACTTTATTCTCGAGATCACCGCACTTATTGATGCTGACTCAGATTTATAGGACTGATTACGCCTCCCATAACCGGCGTACTTGGGAGGAAAGGTCAGCGTACATTAGCTCTATTTTAGGCATTTCTTTGCTCTAGCATAGACTTGACTTAGATGCTTACAATTTATATTTCTTCTGAAGGTTCTTTGTCGATTGGTCCTGAAATGTATTTTCATGCAATTAAGTTTCGAAAGTCCATAGAATTCATTAAGAAACTAACAAATAACGCTATATAAAATATGTATAATTCGAGCGTCATCAAATCCCTCCATACTTAGCTATTGCTTGCCCCCAAGCAATGTAAGCGAACAAAATAGATTTAAGATTTGAGAGATTAAACTTGGAACAGATTTATTTTTTTAGTGACAAATACATATATATCAGGCATCAAAACATAACTAGATCATCTTACATAGGAATTATTTAGATTCATACAATTTCGCTCATAAGGGGTGATTATGTGGGAACACTCTATTTACACAGACATAATTCATAAAGCTACCATATGCTTGTACAAGATACGTAAACATAACCGTTGCAGCGTGAGCACCAGACAAATACATCAAAAGAGGGCAAAATATGGGTTTATTTGGTTTGGGAAATGGAGATAATTTTAAGAGGTTTAAGTAGCAAAATTTTTCCTGAGATTCATAGAACTGCTAGCAACTATAATAACTTTTTTCTTCACTTAACCAGGCGTATACTTTTTTTTTACCTTTATTTATCACTTTCTTGATATTGACTTTTCTTTACACTTTTCTGAACTTTTTTCTTTAATATCTCAGTGACTAGGAAGTAGTAAGGAATTTGCCTTGCAATTCATTGTTTTCTCTCAATATAGTGGATTGATAGGGGTGATTTGGAATTTTTAATGGTGATTTTAGCAACCAGGATAATTGGCTAAAATGATAGGAGATAGGCTTAAGGTTTTGGTTTGTATATCTTGCCTCTAAATCACTTGTATTCGACTATACATTAACCTCACTACAGTTTAGCAAACAATATATATGCACAAGTTATAGAGCTAAAATAAATTACCAGTAGACTCACATAAATGAAGCAGGAAGTGTAAAATTTGTACACTTCAATGAATTCTAAGAATATTCACACAATTTAGTGGGTTTAAATGTGTTAGCTATGTATTGACTTGCCTTTGCTAGAGCATATTTTTAGATCTTATTTTACTGAAAATTTCTAATATTAATACCAAAAATTTTGAAAAATTTATGAAACAAGCAATAGTGTAGAGTTACGCTCGATTTGACCTATTTATCCCCCCTCCACACTTAAGCTGAACATTTTCCCCAATATGAAAGACTGATAAAATTAGAAATAGGAAAAATCGAGATAAGAGGAACGAAACTTCCCGGGGTTATATATGGAAGTTGACGTTTGAAGTTCCTTCTACTAGCATCCATAACTTATAAAAACCTGCAAAAAGAAAACACAAAAATACAAGGAAATATTTTTGTACTATATATATATATATATATATATATATATATATATATATATATATATATATATATATATATATATATATATACTAGTTTCATGGCCCGCCCAATGGGCGGGCATGACTTATAAGCCCTACCGGGCATATAAGCCCACCCACTGGGCGGGCATGACTTGTGATTATCGTTGAAAAAAGTAAGTTGACAAAAAAAAAGATATAAACATACTAAATTAATTTCGAATAATGTGACATATGTATATGAAGGTTGTATTTGTGTATAAATAATGTGTTAGGAAGTTACCATTAATCGTTAATTATATTTTTCTATAGCGAAAGAAGGGTGGTAAAAAAATGGTTGAAAAGTGTACATGTTGAAAGAAAGGGATTTCATTGAAATACATGATGAGCATCGTTGTGTTAATAGGTTTAGCCATTTATGGTCTTTATTGGTGGGTCAATACCTATTCCTTTTGCTCAAGTGCAATGTTAAAAGTAAATGTTGGATGTTTGTATTGCAGGGGAAGCCTAACATGACCACGAACCGATTCCCGATGATGTTCTTGTTATGAAATATCTAGCCTCTGAAACAACCCAACTTGCGTTAATGTTTGGCCTTGACTAATATTAATTTTCATATCGAAACAATTAAGAGAATGTAAATCTTTAAACTTTAAATTTGTATTTGTATATCTTACGTAAATGTGAAAAACAAATTCTGAAATAATTTATGTAAGATAGATAATCAGTATATGAACCGATTCCCGATGATGTTCTTGTTATGAAATATCTAGCCTCTGAAACAACCCAACTTGCGTTAATGTTTGGCCTTGACTAATATTAATTGTCATATCGAAACAATTAAGAGAAGCTAAATCTTTAAACTTTAAATTTGTATTTGTATATCTTACGTAAATGTGAAAAACAAATTCTGAAATAATTTATGTAAGATAGATAATCAGTACATGAATTGGTTTAAAAATACCAAACTAAGACAAGGCGCAAAATTATACGAGAATAAGTTTCGTTTGACGTGAGTTTGTTTCTTGCAAGCATTGGTAAACGCCATATATCATCCCTGTCGAACATAATGACGGCCAAAATGCAAAGTGTCTCCCCAATTGAAAAACACTTGCAATAAGAATGTGCTTAGATGATGTTTCTTGTTAAGTGAATTCCTTTTTCAGCAAGATATTTGAGGCTTGTGACCCACTTCACCTACATATAAAGTACTTCCATTATAAAAAGTTATAAAACTATAAAACACATGTTAATGAGTAGATATACAATGCCTATGTTTCTTTTATCCCATTCTATGTACCCTTGTTATCATCGTGATTACTTATTTAAGTGCTCATTTGCTTATTTTAAGAATTAAGTATCTTTAAGTGTTTGGTATCTGCTTATTTTTAAGCAAACTCACACTTTAGATAAAAAAAATCCCTTGGAAAACCGGAAATAGTTAGGAGCTATTGGATAAGCTTAACTTGTGGCTCACACGGTTGACCCTGATAATACTTCCAAAGGGTTTATTAAGTTAACTTAATGTTGATTTTAAGCAAATAAAAAATAACTTCTAACTTCGAGCCAAACTATAAGGTAGAAATTTGACCGCCCACTGGGCGGGCATGACTTGTGATTATTCTTTGAGTATATTAGTTTTCGAATAGTAAGATATATGTATACGAAGGTATTAGTTATTGGTAAATAATATATAAGGAAATTATTATGCACCATTAATTATTGAATTGTTTATATGAAATAAAATTTATTTTTAAGGGATGTGTATAGGTCGGATGCAAATACATTATAGTATATATGGTTTCAGACAATCAGAATGCATTTTTCTTTGCATATATACCAGTTTCAAATTCATGAGTTGCATGCAAATTCGAAATCGTAAATTTAGATGCCGCATAACCTTGGTTGGGCAGCATAATGGAGACCTTCAAGATCTCAATTAACAACATTTCGATTCTTTGAAGCACAAAATAAAAATAACATTTGGAAGTGCTTTTGTAAAAGAAATTACTACTAATCGTGATTTTATAACCATAATTATTGAATTAAAAGTTTTGCTTTCAAACTTTCCTCCTATAAACTCAATTGTGAAATAAAGCTTATTTGTATACAATGTACGGTGTTTCTTATGTTTCGTTTTTGCTCATAACTGTGTTACATGTCACTTGTATATACACAATTATTTATACGTGTAGAAAATGCAGTTGGCTTCAGCCTTGCTTCTGTTTTGCCCACACATGGCCGCAATAGCTGCTACCTGCATAAGCAAGACATGGATTTGATTATTCTTATTAATTTTTGAGATCATTAGAGATGGTAATGTTAACCAAGTTACCATATATAGTGGCCATTATTGAGAAGGAGCTAAGCCGGACTAACCTGAATTAGATCCTTCCTTAAAAATTGGCCATGTAGATTTTGATCGACCATCTCAGCAACTGCAACTCTGTTTGTTAATATTAGAAGAGCCTATGGAGGTAAAAGCAACCAATATAAGCCAAACAAATGCAATGGAAAAAAATCCAATGTGCAAAAACTATCTATCGTTATATTTGATAGGCTTGCACATGAAATACACATAAAAACATATAAATGTACTTACCCAAGAGACAAGGACATGTTCTCCGGGTGGGCGTTTACTGTCAATAGGTACACGGCCCGTTAAGAGATCTAGCAAAACGACACCATAGTTATAGACATCTAATTTGGTGGTAAGTTTGCCGGTTGTAGCATACCTAAAGATAAAATATATACACTGGTACAAATATTGGTATTGGTCACTCCAAAAATGTGTGACGATATGCATATAGTCACACACTTTTTTTTTGTGTGTGTCACCAAAGGTCGCGCCACCGTAGGTGGCATATGGTGACATTGTTTAGTTTGTGGCCGTTTTCATTAAAAAAGAGTGACCAAAACCCGAATATGTGTGACAAATTAGACACAAGTTTAGTTGGATTAATCAGTACCAGTGACCGTAGACACTTTATAGTCACACAAATGTTTTTTAAGAGTAACTATTGTTCGTTCTTTGGCCACATAAATATATAATATATGTGACATTTGAGATGATTTATTCAAGTAAATGTGTATTTTGTGTGACTATTTCCCGTCCTGTGGCCATATGAATAAATAATAAACGTGATGTTTGTCATGATTTAGTCACACAACGTATGTTTTTTTTTTGGAGTTAGTCACATACAATTTAAAAAACAGTGGCCAAAAGTGTTAATAAGTGTGACCATATACTGTTTAAAGTGAAGAAATGTGTATTATGTGTGACTATTGTTCATCCAATGGCCACTATAATTTTATGTTTGTGTGGCCTTTTGTAATATTTAGTCACACAAAGCATGTTTGTTTTGGGTATTTAGTCACATACAATTAAGCAGAAAGTGGCTAACAGTGTTAATAAGTGTGACCATATGCTGTTTAAAGTGAAGAAATGTGTATTTTGTGTGACTATTTTTCATCTAATTGCCACTTGAATTTTAGGTTTGTGTGGCCTTTCGTAATATTTAGTCACACAAAGCATGTTTGTTTTGGGTATTTAGTCACATACCAAAAAGCAGAAAGTGGCCAAAAGTGTTAATAAGTGTGACCATATGCTGTTTAAAGTGAAGAAATGTGTATTTTGCGTGACTATTGTTCATCCAATGGTCACATGAATTTTTAGTTTTTGTGGCATTTTGTAATATTTAGTCACACATCGAATTAAACAAAGAGTGACCAATAATGTTGATAAGCGTGACCATATTATGTGAGTGCATCTTTTAGTCACAGGGTTACTACTGCTAGTGCTAAGTTAGTACTGCTGGAGCAGAGTTACTACTGCGAGTACTAAGTTAGTCCTGCTGAAGCAGAGTTACTACTGCTAGTACTATGTTAGTGCTGCTGGAATGAGTATATATATATAAAACAGAATTAAAAACAAAAAGAAATTTCAAATTGAATAAAACTCGAATGTATATAACTGAACAGAATATACAATTGTAATGTCGTAAGTAATCAAATTCTCAAGTACCATAATTTAATACCGTTTGACTCTTCAATTGCCTTTGTATGGCTTCAATAGAGACATAATTTTTGCACTTCGATGGTACTTTTGGTCCACATTTGTTGTCACTAATATTTTGCATCGTAGTTTGGTGGTGTAACCTGTAGTAACAAAAGATGCTTGTATCAAACATTGAATTCAATATGAAGAATTATATATATGTAGGTTGAAAAAACACATGTATGTACCTCCTCTTCAAGAATAACTTGATCCTTTGGCCATGCAACGAAACCACCTACGCCTTCCTTAACTGTTTTTAACCCATTATTTGCTACGTCCGGTATGCATGCTGCATCCACTAACGATGAATCAATTGACACTCTCTAGCAATCATTTGGGAGTGCTTGGTTATGCAGCATTTGTTTTCCAAGAGACTTGTATACGGTACCCAAAGCAATAATATTTGATTTCTTTAAGTGCCACAGTTTGCACTTAAATGTCTAAAAAAATAATTTTTGCATGTATATATAAGAAATTATTTAAACAAAAGAATAACAAGAAACATGTTGAAATACATACTATTGGCAGTGCTTGTGTTGGTGACACATTTTGTTGCGATTGGGAATCTGGAGACCCATTTTGTCGTGACTTAGGCGTTTTCTTAGGTCCGACAGTTTTAACAGGTTCCTATATGTATATATAAAACACGTTACATTATTTAAACAAAAGAATAACAAGAAACATGTTGAAATACATACTGTTGGTAGTCCTTGTCTTGGAGACACATTTCCTTGCGATTGGGAATCTGTAGACCCGTTTCGTCGTGACTTAAGCGTTTTCTTAGGTCCGACAGTTTTAGCAGGTTCCTATACGTATATATAAAACACGGTACATTAGTCATGTATGTAAAATTCAAAACTCAAAGGGGGATGTTTTATTACTTACCATTGTTTCCATTACCTTTTCCAAAGTTACAAGGCCATTAGACTTCTCCTGAATTCTCGCATCTTCAGCACGTACAACATCACTTGACTGAGTTCCGTCCACCTCATAAGCGCTGCTATCTATATTATCAATGGCCATTGGAATCACATGCAGCATAAATTAAGAAATACATTGACTCATCAGTTTATATTCAATGCCTGCTATCATTAGCATCAGTGGTGTTAGCATTAGATAATGAAATTGTTAACAACATAAAAAATGGCTTATATATGAGGCTACTGGCAATTGAGATGACAAATTTAACTGCACCCCTTGTTTACTCAACTGTGCCATAAGTTCAGTAAGTATTCCCTTTGTTTCTGTCATCTCATTGGACAATTTCTTGACCAATACATCTATTTTGGTCATCTAGGTGGACAATTTCTTGACCAATAAATCTTTTTGTTGACTCTCGCGTCTCTCGTTATCAAGTTGAGTTTGAAGTAACTCAATTCGTTCATCAGTTTCTTGTCTGCTTCGAGGAAGACCAAAATACCTCTTGTATGTAACTCCACTTCCCACTCCTCTTGCATAGCCTCCCTTTTCCTTAGCAAACACAACTGTCATGGCATCAGTGCCATTATCAAGACTCAAGGTTCCTTCCTTGATCTGGTCATCAACTTCTTTCTGCACAAAAAATATGGGAAATGTTGAGATTAAAAGTCTTCTTGATGCTGTTAGAGTAACTGCTGCTCATATTTGTGTCAATGCTGCTCAGCTGGAGTTAGTGCTGCTCATGAACTTCAATAAAAAATATGCCAAGTGTTTACTACTGCTAGTACACAGTTACTGTTGTTAGTACGCAGTTAATACTGCTGGTATACAAGTTAATACTGCTAGTACATAGTTAATGTTGCTGGTATATAAGCATAATAATAGAATTTGCAGTCAAACTTACAAGTTTGTCTCCAACTGATCTAATCTCATCATCTGGATATTCCCCGTCTTTGTTTACACTTCCTTTCAACCAAATTATACCACGCTGGGGTTCTTCATCTGCTTTAATTTCTTTATTTTCGATCTACTAAACATCAAATGCATACACATGTAAAGTTAAACCAAGATAAACGAAAATATGAGGATGCATACACATGCAAAGTTAAACCAAGATAATCAAAAATATGATGGTATTAAATGCAAATATGCAAATTGTGCAATGTAAACAGATTCATTTCTCAAACTGATCGTCTCTCAATTTGTAAAACAAATATTATGTAATCTTACCATTTTCTCTTTGACATAAACATACCCACCTCGTCCCATTCTATACTGATAAATATTTTTGGAACGCGCCATTTTAGCTTTATCTAATTTCTCCTAAAAACACAAAATCATAAGGCGTTTAGATGCGGTAATGCTGCAAACTGAAAATTATGAAATGACATATAGACTTAAATAAAGATGACTAATTAAAACCTTGTATGCATCGGTGGTCGTGTAGTTTACAAACTCGACCAAGTCTTCTGATTTCACAAATGCACTATACTTGGCCGGGACTTCATTTAGTTTCGAAGGTGTATTTAGGTTAGGCAAAATGTATTTTTCTCTGAGCTTCATTCTGAAATTCCTTAGCAGTTGACCAAGACGAGTCATTACAAATTTTCTGAATGTCACGTCAACATCAAAATATCGCTGTAAAGATTAACACAATGTTGTTAATTAGTTGCACATAATGTAACTGCATAGATAAACTTATGTAGTACTGGGTTAAAAAATAGTATATATGTACCGTGATTTTAGCCCATAGTTTATCTCTTGATTCTTTATTCACCTTCTTCCAGGAAAGAATCTTCAAACCTATGTGCTCACGAACCAAATCTCCTAAAAACTCGAAAACAGTGCTCTGTGTAACCCTGATACCCTATTCAATGCATCAAAGGTTACCTTGAGCTTTATTCCACCAAGGTTGCCATATTTCATGCGAAACTTAAATAGCCTGGTTATGCCCCTCTAAGCTAGTATCCGATCTGATTGGTTGGTTCCAGGCGCATCTAGATCTTCATCATCAGAATACTTTTCAGATTCATATTCTAAGTTGTTATCATCATGTTCATTATCAACAGGAAGCAAAAGATGATTATCAACAATGGGTTGAATTTCCATGACTCTTGAGCAACAATGGGTAAAAGAAAATGATTCTGGCTTGGAGAGTAATGGTGATAGAAGATTTGATTTTTATTTTTTCTTTGCAGTCTTTTTTTTAGGAGAGAAAGAGGGTATATGAAGAATATGAATCGTAAGTTATTCTTGGTAACTACTTGTAATTATATGATTTAAAAATTTTGGATCAAAATTTTGGCTCCAAATTCTAATTTGAAATTAACAATTGAATTATTTAAATTTTTTGCCTTTGAACCTGTTAATTAAAGGATAAACTTGAATAAATCAAAATTTTGGCTCCAAATGTTATATATCATTATCTTAATCGCAACTCATGAACCAAGATCATGAACACAAACTGCATATCAAATCAAGAACTCAAATTTACACAATTACACCAAGATCATGAACACAAATTGATACCATTTAACACAAACTGCTACCATTAAATCATAAACCAACATGAAATCAAGAACACAAATTGCTACCAATAAATAAATATGTGCAATCATCGAATCAACAACAGAAACTGTTACCATTAAATCTAACTGTGCAATCATCACATCAAGAACATAAATTGCTACCATTTAACAAACCAAAATACTTTGATTACAGTTATAAAATAGATACAGTTAAACTACTAATTACCAGTTATTGTACCATTAATAATTCCATTTATCCAAATTAAATGTCAGAACTACTACTACCATATTAAAGTACCAAATACCATTTACAAAACACAAAAGCTGTTAATGGATATCCTAAACCCCTAAACCATCTTCCTCTTACCTTTCCCATGGCGGCTAGAAGGTGCTCCAAAACCTATAGGATTCTTCTTACACGGCAGTACCAAGACAATATCCTGAGTAAATTTCTTTTTGTGTGCCTTTTCAACTGGTATTTGAGAGGATTGAGTTTTGGGAGTAGCTTGAGAGGATTCAACTTTGTCATTTACCTACAAGTTGAACGAGTATAATGGATTAAGTCTGGAGAATGTCATAAAAGTAGCAAAACAACACTTATTAAATGGACCATGATTACCCCTTTTGTGTCAGCATCACCAGATTCTTCATCGCTAGAGAAATAGAAAGGGCTCTTTCTCTTCCAATCTGCGTTTTCCCATACCTCCTAATAGTTCAGCATACCATGTGTTTCAAAAAATTTAATGGTATAAAGGTATACAACTTTAGCCACAAACACATAACAACTTTAGTATACCTTGTTTGAAATTATTTTGAATTTGGACCTAGGGATTTTTGCCTTTGAACCTGTTAAAGCATAAATTTGAATAAATTAAAAATTCACACTGCTTTACATTCAACAGTAAATTCAAGTTTACTCTAATTATGTATACGAAAATCAGAGTATGGAAAACAAAAAAAACAGAGCATACATTAGACTTAGCATAACAACCATTATAAGATACAAAACAACCCCATTTTACATTAGAATCGGTAACTACCCCAAACATCACCATTTATAGATCAAAATCCTGTTACTAATTATTGTACAATGAATCATCAACTGATATGTGAAAACATTAAAAAACATACCTTTGTTGTTATTTGGATTCATTGTTTGCGTGTTTTTGTTTGCCAGAAGAATGTGTGTTTTGATTAGGGTTTATTGATTATTGTGTGTGTTTACAAATGATCGGGTAAAGGGATTAATTGCCGGTTGACTATTGAAGTTGTGGTTTGGTTTAACTATAACTGACGTGGCAAGAGTTGTAAAAAAACAGAAAAAAAAAAAAAAAAAAAAATAGAGCTAATGGTGCTGACGTGGCGGTGAAAATCGGCTATAGCCGGTAACTAGGGATGGCAACGGTTCGGGTTCGGGGCGGGTTTTAGTGTACCCATACTCGAACCCGTTTATAATATACCCGTACCCGCCCCATATCCCACCAGATACCCGATTCATATTATCCATCGGTTTTTCGGGTTTCCCCGCGGGTATCGGTTATCCATAATTGAATATTATATGGACAAAACTGGTGGTATTAAGATTAAGTCACTAAAATCCACCGACAAAACAAAAGAAAATACTCTAATATATTCAAATTTTTTAAAAGTTAAAGAAAATGAATATCGTGTCAAACGATTTAACGCAACGTATTGCAACGCAACGTACTCGGCACAATATTCACCAAAAAAATCAAATGCGCAAGAGTTTTCAAAAGTTAATCATTCTCATTTCCAAAAATAATCTCGTTTTAGCCTTTTAAAAGGGTTTGGTATCATAATTCGTGTAACGGTAGAGAACACGGACTCACGAGTACTCACTCCAAAAAAATGAATAACCGAATAGTCAAGAAGAGTATTGACGATAACTCGAGTCGAGACGAGATGACGAAAACAAGTCAAGGAGATAACTAACAACAAACATATCAAATAAGATGAGTCGATTGGTAATCGTCGGTATTTTCCCATAATCCCATTTATTAGTACAAGGTATACTCGTTTTATGATTTAAAACAAATTTGGACTTACGAAAAAATTAATCTTTGGAAATAACAAAATTTTGCCATGACTGTTTCATTTATCGAACGTTTCCAAGTCAAAAGACTTTATTGAAAATCAATTTCCCGAGTAATTTATAATATAACGAGTATTTATATAAACCCTGTGGAAAACTAGAAGGGGGGTTGAATAGTTTTACCGGTTTTTAAGTTCCTTTAGATCCTTTTAGGACTTCTTAAAAACTTTGCTATTGGAAACCTTTGATTCGATTCTTATGTGCAATCAAACAACACCAATATGAACTACACTCTAAACTAACTAATAATAATTAATGAAAGTAAAGAGTAGAAATGGAAAGATCTAACTGGTACAAAAGGATTTATAGTTGTTCGGCTACGAAGCTCTTCTTCTCCCTACTCCACTCCCCGAGTACCACACTCGAGAGTTTCAAGCACTATGTCAAACCCTCCCTTAAGGCGGAGAAAACCATACACGTCGCTTAACTTGTATTCCGACACTAAGCTATATGTCGAGTGCTAATCTTAGCTAGCACCAATCTACCATGATCTACACGATCAATCACTCAAGCCCAATGGCTTCAAGAGATCTCCAAGATCTCGACATGATCACAATGATCAACACTAACTTGACTAACACTATCCTATTGACCCTTGATCTTCTTGATCAATCACACAAGCCCAATGGCTTCAAGAGTGATGCGGTGCGTTGTGTCGTTGCGGTTTAGCAGTATTAATGCCTACTCAAGTTTTAAATTTATATTTAGCCGACTTATCAATAACACACACACTTAACGAGCAGTGTACCCGGTCAGTATGAATATAATGGTAAGTAGAGTGTCGATCACTAAGAGTGGAACGTATTATCTAGTTATTCTAATCAGTATTTTAATATTTAAGTTAACTATACAACCTAATCTAACGCAAGGGGGTTCAGCCTGAGAGACTGGCACGTTTTGGTTGCAATTAAATAATAAACTAAACTAATGAGCACGAATCAGCGATAGACATGCACGTACACAGATAAATACTCGAGACTATAAGAAGACCTGTCCTGATGATTAAGTAGATTGTCACTTGTTTTATTGATAGTTTTATATGAAGTGTATGTAGTTAACCCTTTCTCGTTGGTCCTAATCTTATCGGCGAGAAATCCCTTAATGATTACTTATGTCTAAAAGTCATTCCTAAGTGATCAATTTAGTAACAACCGTGGGAGCCACATTCTCTTCCGTAGTCAAATGCGCAGGCCACTAATAAACACAGAGGTTATCAATGCACTAATAAGTAGTAACCAAAGACATCAACATATAAACTTTAATTGATGGGAAAGCAGTTTTAAGGGAGTGCAATCTTTCTCCTCACATTACACAAGCCACCAATCCTGATGAATTAAAGTTTACTAACACAATAAAACAAAACTACTTAATGAATTAAATGCATGCAGGACCTTCTTACAGCTCTTGTATCTTCGTTCGGGTGTGTCTTGTGCTGCCTAATCGTCTGAATTCGGCCTTAGGTTTCTGTGGTCTTCGTACCTCGTATATATTATGTCCTCCGAAATTCGTCTGGTCTTGGGGTATTTATAGTTTCTGTCTGAGGGTAAGATGCGGCGCATCTAGTAAGTAGATGCGGCGCATTGACTTAACTTCGCGTGGGGTCCAAGATTAATATATTCAGGAATATTCGTACACCGCCAGAAGATGCGGCGTATCTTCATTCTTGGATGCGGCGCATGTCCTTTGCCGTCTTGGATAATATCTTGTGAAATCTGGATAGTGATGCGCCGTATGTAATAAGAAAGATGCGGCGCATCTGGAGCAGAATAGTCTTGATCTTGTACATTTCGGTAGACTCTTAACTTCTTGCTTGTTTTGCTCCATAATTAGTCCAAAATCGCCAAGTTTCACCAAATGCTTGTTTTTAACTGAGAATTACAAAAGTAAACGATTAAGTATCAATTCTCACAGATAATATAATAAAACAAGTCAAATAAATAGGATAAATGATGGTAATAAAATGTACTTATTTGAGTTCATCAAATATCCCCCCACTTGAACTTTACTTGTCGCCAAGTAAACCTTAGAATTAATCTTATGAAAATGTATCCTAAAAGATATTAGGATTTATTTTTATATTTAAGCATGTATTCATTTTTGTCATAATCACACAACCAAACACTTAACGAATTAGAAGTAAAATAAAATAATTTGATAAAAGCAAATCTAATCGTTTAATTGTCCAGTCGTGACGAATATCCTATCATAAGCTTGGCAAGTATACACATCTCCCCCACTAAAGCCAAGGAATAACACGTCTAAAGCGGTAAAAAGGGTTTTGAGGTTTAAGGGTTAATCATTCTCCTTAATCTCTATCGATCTCAAATTCCAGAAAAGGCGACAAAATCACAAATACATGATCGAATCCATGAACACGATACTTGCAATTGCTCAAATCCTTAACTCGAATAGGCTAAAGATAGGACCGAGTAATCTTCACCAATAATATTATATCAAAAAGGGCGACAAAATCATAAATACATAGCCGAATCCACGACTACGATACTTAAGATTGCTCAAATCCCTAATCTCAATAAATCAAAGGTTTGGATAAAGAATAATATAGGGTATGGATAATATTTGGGATATAAATTGGTGTAAAAAATGAAAAATAAACGAAACAAATAAATTAAAATCCTAAGTGTGGTTAATCATTATCCCAACCATCCCATGAATAAGACTCATATCATAGAATAACTCACGCTTTAACACTTGAAACACACGCTTTAGGTAGACACGAATTATACTCAACAAGATCTTAATCAAAGAATAAACCTTAGTTGGTGTTCCCATAACTGCCAACTCCCATTCAATCCATAGATATAATATACAACAATTAGTGGTGATATCGACCACTTAATACAAAACTTTACATAAGTTGGTTAAAACAAACATCCAACTCTTCCTTTTTCTTTTTCTTTTCTTATTTTTTCGATTTTTTTTTTTTTTTTTTTTTAGACATATAAACAAAGATGTGTAAAATTTCACCACATCACTATAATGATAATTCTGGATAATTTTTCCATACTTTTCATGATTTCAGAAATAATGGTAATAGTGAAAGTAGTAAACACACGAAAAAATAAACTCAAAGATATACAATATTTACTTTCACTCCAATTGCATTGTGCAATTTCCCGACCTAACCAAAGATAATGAATTACGCACGCGAACACAGGTAATGTAAGGAAACACACTCTGCCTAAAGCAATTAACCAACCACGGATTTTAATCTACAGGGTAGGCTAAGGTGTAAGGGTGTAACGAAACATTTTAACAAAGGTGTAAGAAACGAAAGGAATGGCTCTGAATGTCTTTCTAGGGGTATCTTACTCTAAGAGTGAGAGTAACAAAGGGTTTATACGGGGGTTAACTAACGAGTGTAGTTAGCTAATAACACAAAACATATAATAGGCTTTTTGGGTGTAATCCTAGAAATTTACCAATTTAGACAAGTCATTCCAATTATATAAAATAATACTTATTATGGTGGTCTCGAATAGTATACAAGCCAAGTTCTAAAGTTTACAAGTCACCGGACACTCATAGATTTGTGAATTTTGAAAAATCACAAATTTTGAAAATAACGTCATGTGTGCAGCTATGTAACTTAGATCTTAAACAAAAACATGCTAAAAATTTTTAATTTTGATATATTAAGCACATTTTAAGTATAATTTTTGAAAAGTTTAGGACAAGTAAGTAGTTAAGTGTTCTAATTCTCCAATCCCCCCACTTAAGTTAAACAACGTCCTCGTTGTTTGTATAAAAGGTTAAAAACTGGAAAATAAAATAATTAGAACAGAAAAACTCCCCTGAGATTTGCTCGGTATGATCCTCCATTTGTATAAGAGCAAAAATCATCTTTCTTGTGGATTAGAACGTTTAAGCTTCATATTTGATGTATCCACAGGAAATGCAGGAATCTATAGTACCACCAAGACTTTAAACACACCGAAGTTAATAAAGGTTCAAACTTGCATAGTACATTAGTAGTTAGTTAAAAATAAAACATAAAAATTAAAAATGAAAATCATCAGGTCAGTCGATGCGCCGTATCTTATGGAAGAAGATACGCCGTATCGAGCCTGGAATAATTACGAATCAGAATAGAAGATGCGCCGCATCCTTAACCAGGGATGCGCCGCATTAAAATAAACTGATAAATAGTTTTAAAGTCGAAAGTAAAAATGCAGAAAAATAAAGTAAGATATGACCAGCGCAGGAGATACGTCGCATCTCGGAATTGAGATGCGCCGTATCTGCTGCGGCCTGACTGACTCGACTCAGAACAGAATAATAAAAATTTCCGGGTTGTCTCCCGGTCACACTTGTCTTTATTCCAGAGTCTTCAAGTTAGACTCACGTTCAGCTCTTCATTCTGTTCTATTGATTCCCACATTGCCACGTAGGATCCATTTAGCAACTAATTCGTCACGTATATATTCAGGTCCCAACTTCAACACTCCTTTGTAGAATCCTTCCATCATTTGATATGGGTACTCTATCCCTCTCTTCATGTCATCATCACCAACAAAAAGGAATGTAGAAAATTTGTAACAGAACTTATTAGTAGCATGTTTAAACCCAGGGTGAGTTCGGGGCATCATATAATTGATAACTTCGCTTCCAAATTGAAAGGTGATCTTTCCTTCAAATCGTTTTGCATTAATAGTGATCTCCCTACAAAATGGTTTTCCAACAATCACGTCACCCATATCACTGTCACAATAGGCATTCATATCTTCAACAACGGCGAACTCAGTAACAATAGTAAAACATCCAACGAAGACTGGGACATTAATGAAGGCTCCAACTACATTCTTTCCCTTATACTCCACTTTCTTTCTCATAATAGAATTGTAAAAGCTTCTTGACATGACATTGATCGGAAAAATAGGAAAGAAATTGGCGTCAATACACTTGTACCCAATCATGCATGGGAATTGCAAATTGTAAGCACAATTGGCGTGGATCCTTCTACCGTAATCCCAAGAACCATCATATCCCTCAAATTCATCGTAATTCCTAGTAATAATAACGTTGACTTTTGGACTATCCAGAATTTCTCCTTCTTCTAACTCAGATTCCGCATCATCCATGAACAGGTCATTGGATTCTAATGGTCCATCAAGGTCATTAAGTTCAATGTAGTCCCCATCGTAACGTTCGAGTGATTTATCTTGCACTAATATTTCATTCATAAAATTGGCTTCGAAGTCGAAGTCAATCAGTTCTCCGAATCCGACCATTTTCCTTCTGAGATAATCACGAAAGCATCAGTAGGATTTGTTCGCTAGAAGAGAAATTAATGAATATAGAAACGGATATAAGAATAAAAATAACTGATATCTGCAGACGATGCGCCGTATCCAAAAAGTTGGATACGCCGTATCTTATAACCGTTAAAATTTAATCAGACTTTTATTCATAAAATAGATACGTCGCTTAGAAATTAGAATGCGCCGTATCAGTTTTAATTATGAAAAATCGATATTTATTTAAAATTAAATGCGTCGTATTAACAAAAGTTAATGCGCCGTATTTTCGTTACGTTTCAAAATACAAGATTTTTTATTCAGAAGATACGCCGTATCGACAAAGATCGATGCGTCGTATCTGTTTAATAATTCGAAAACTGTTTTTAATTAAAATAATAGATATGCCGTATCTGCTAAAGCAAATGCGTCGTATAGCGTTAACGTTTAGAAAATTTTTTTTTATCAAAAACAGATACGCCGTATCTTGGGGAAAGATGCGTAGTATCGAATTAATTAAACGCGTTGTATTTTATAAAATTAAACGCAATACGCCGTATCTATGAAAATAGATGCGCCGTATCGTTTTAATAAGCTCAGTACAACGATAGCAGAACACAGAAAATACGAAAAATAAAAACAAATAAAAATACAAACGAAAACAAACAAAAATAAAAGAAAACAAATAACACACAAAACAGAAAATATGCAAAATAATACAATGAATGCAAATTAACCTAATAAACAACACAGTTAGCAGTTAGATTAAAAATTAAAAACCTAATTAAAATACTAATCAAATTAACAGATAATAACAATTCACTCCCCGGCAACGGCGCCAAAAACTTGATGCGGTGCGTTGTGTCGTTGCGGTTTAGCAGTATTAATGCCTACTCAAGTTTTAAATTTATATTTAGCCGACTTATCAATAACACACACACTTAACGAGCAGTGTACCCGGTCAGTATGAATATAATGGTAAGTAGAGTGTCGATCACTAAGAGTGGAACGTATTATCTAGTTATTCTAATCAGTATTTTAATATTTAAGTTAACTATACAACCTAATCTAACGCAAGGGGGTTCAGCCTGAGAGACTGGCACGTTTTGGTTGCAATTAAATAATAAACTAAACTAATGAGCACGAATCAGCGATAGACATGCACGTACACAGATAAATACTCGAGACTATAAGAAGACCTGTCCTGATGATTAAGTAGATTGTCACTTGTTTTATTGATAGTTTTATATGAAGTGTATGTAGTTAACCCTTTCTCGTTGGTCCTAATCTTATCGGCGAGAAATCCCTTAATGATTACTTATGTCTAAAAGTCATTCCTAAGTGATCAATTTAGTAACAACCGTGGGAGCCACATTCTCTTCCGTAGTCAAATGCGCAGGCCACTAATAAACACAGAGGTTATCAATGCACTAATAAGTAGTAACCAAAGACATCAACATATAAACTTTAATTGATGGGAAAGCAGTTTTAAGGGAGTGCAATCTTTCTCCTCACATTACACAAGCCACCAATCCTGATGAATTAAAGTTTACTAACACAATAAAACAAAACTACTTAATGAATTAAATGCATGCAGGACCTTCTTACAGCTCTTGTATCTTCGTTCGGGTGTGTCTTGTGCTGCCTAATCGTCTGAATTTGGCCTTAGGTTTCTGTGGTCTTCGTACCTCGTATATATTATGTCCTCCGAAATTCGTCTGGTCTTGGGGTATTTATAGTTTCTGTCTGAGGGTAAGATGCGGCGCATCTAGTAAGTAGATGCGGCGCATTGACTTAACTTCGCGTGGGGTCCAAGATTAATATATTCAGGAATATTCGTACACCGCCAGAAGATGCGGCGTATCTTCATTCTTGGATGCGGCGCATGTCCTTTGCCGTCTTGGATAATATCTTGTGAAATCTGGATAGTGATGCGCCGTATGTAATAAGAAAGATGCGGCGCATCTGGAGCAGAATAGTCTTGATCATGTACATTTCGGTAGACTCTTAACTTCTTGCTTGTTTTGCTCCATAATTAGTCCAAAATCGCCAAGTTTCACCAAATGCTTGTTTTTAACGGAGAATTACAAAAGTAAACGATTAAGTATCAATTCTCACAGATAATATAATAAAACAAGTCAAATAAATAGGATAAATGATGGTAATAAAATGTACTTATTTGAGTTCATCAATGGCTTCAAGAGATATTCACTATCTCTATAAGATCACAATGATCTTCACTCACACTCTCACAAAAGAAAAATGATCTTGATGTATGCTATGATACAACAAGGATGTAACAAATGTTACAAGAAACCTAACAACTACTACAACTCTTGTATCTTCTTGGATACCTTGAGTTCTTCTCTTGCTATTGAAGAGGAATGAAGAGGATCTCTAAGTTGGATGATTGGATCACTCTTGAACAAAAGAAAAACTAAACTAAATGATCATGAAAAGAAAATGGTGTGAGGGATTTAAACTCAGAAGTTTCTGTGTGAAAAAGGGTGAAGAAAATATGTGAAGTGGGCTGGTATTTATAGGCAGAAAAAATCTGGCCGTTACAGAGGGACGGCTCCACTAAATCACCGACGGCTCCACTAAATTTAGTGGAACCGTGGAGCCGTGTCAGACAAAGACGCTCCATTTTTTGTCTTTTCTGGTGAAAACTTATTTGGGGAAGTTTGGAGCTGATTTTGGGGGGAAAAATAGCTGTTGAGTATTTTAAACTTATTTTTCCATTAAAACATTTCTTAATTATTCAAAAATAATTTGTAAAGTATATTTTTGAAGAAAATGTTTTGTCACATAAAAATGTGAAGTCTTAAATCCAAATTTACTTCTTTGATCATTAGTGAAGTTGTAAATTTGTTCTAGAGTGATTTGTGTAGAAACGGGATCTTCCGATTAAAAACTTGTTTACGTTAATTTTAACGTAACGTGATTTCACATTTTGTCATCCTCAAAACGTGAAGTTATCGAAAGATAGAAATAACGTTTTTAGAACATTATTTGCATCAACAAGCTTCCCCTTTTTGATGATGACAAAACATAAACTCATTTTATGTTAAAATTAGTTTTAACAAGTTTTTAATTAGTTTACTCCCATTTCTCCCCCTTTTTGTCGAAGCAAAAAGGTTGCTAAGGCTCCCCCTTGATGTATACTCCCCCTCGTTTGGAGGACACCAAGGAATCGAGCAATGGTTCGTGCTACAAAACAAGGTTAGATAACAAGTATACAAAATCTAACATGTAGCACACATGACAAATATCCAACCACAAAAATGACTAAAGAGCCAAGCCCCAAATAAAATAACCACATAAAAGAAAACATTCATTCATAAAATAAATGTCATGCATAAGTATGACTACATAATAAGCATAAAGAAAATGGACAACAAGAAGCATAAATCCCTAATGACTAGAGGCAAGCTTCATTTCCAAGAAGTGTCCTAAAGGTTTATTGGTGAAAAGCTAAACAAGATCATGTTTAGTTTTGTGGGCTATGAGGTGGTGGAGATGGTGACATCATGGGGGGTTGTGGTGGTGTTAAAAGATGTTCCACATAGGAGAACATGAAGTGGATTTCATCTCTCAAAAAGAAGATGAGGTTACGATTGTGGAGGCAACATAGGCAATTAGCACTATGTATATCAAAGGGATGAGGTTGGATGGGTTGAGCCATGATAGGAGTGGGTGGTGGTGGTGAGTTTGTTGGTGATGGAGTTGGCATGACATAGTCTAATGGAGTTATGGGTGAGAGTGTGTAATCCATTGAGGATGGTATGGTGTTGAGGGAAGGAGATGATGAAGATGTTGTGTAGGTAGAGGATGTTTTGGAAGGTGCATTAGGTGGTGATGGTGAGTTGGGAGTAGCTTGGGAAGGTGGTGTCATTGCTTCATCATCTTTTGTAAGATCCACAAAGAGAGGTGTTGTTGGTGGTCTTCTGGTTATTCTGGGTTTCTTTGAGATGTGAGAAGTGGATCCTTGTGTGGAGGACATGATGTGTGTGTGTGATGTGGGGTTGAAGATGATGTGCAAGATAATCTTGCAAGGATGAGGCCTTATATAGGCAAGATGGGTGAAATTTGAATTAAAGTAGATGGGAATGTCCTATGGTGTAGCAAGGGAATCTTAGGGTGTATGTGAGGTTGGAAAATTTGCAAGTTTGAGGTTAGGGTTGCAGGGATTTAAGAGGAACAGTGAAAATTCGTCAAATAGGTACACGGTTCCTTTAAACATCACACGGTACCGTTAAATTTAAAGGTATCGTGGCCTATTTAATGGTACTGTGACACTGTTTTCACGGATTTTCATGTGTAGGCTAGTTTTGGGCAGCTAGAGGGATGTTTTCTAGGGGAACTAGTTCCTGGAAATGATAGTGCCTCAAATCACTAGAGATTTATTTTCCTAATATGTCCCATATTAAGCTACTTTTAGCATATAAAGATCATCATGTGATTTGCCAAGATAATCATAAGCATGCAAACAAAATGGACAAAATAAGCTATCATCCAAATATCACATAAGATATCCATGCAAGGTGATGGATTAAGCTTTAAGCATGCAATCTATTATAGATAAATCCTAATAGTAATACTCATCTCTTCCTAACTACTTATGACTTGAGCTTTCTCCGGTTTTCATCACACTCTCATCTTGAGCATGCATCTCATTCTCATGATTTGGATCATCAAAGGGTGCATAGTGGGTGGAGGATTCGGAAATGAGAATGGATGAGACATATGACTCGTTTAGGGGTTTCATGACGGGTTTGAAGAGTGAATATTGAGGATTACGAAGGTAAGCGTGAGAGTTCATGAAGTGGTGATAGAGACGGGTTAGGAACATCCCATAGGGTATCAATTTATTTTTGTTACCCTTGAGATGTACAATTCGCTTAGCGAAAAAGTAGGCGAGATTGTAAGGTTGTTGGGTGAGGAGACAGTAAATCATATGAGCACAACACGCCGGAAGTTGCTCACGATTTCCTGTTAGACTTAGAACATTTTATCGCAGGATGACTGCCCAAGAAAGTAGTTCATGATGAACCTCATCCAGACGAATGAGTTTGGTAAGTTCGGTTGGAGAGGGTATGTAGGAACAATATGGTCTATCCTCTTCACGAAAGTTGAAGAGGGACTCAAGACACCAATCTTCAGTATAGGCACATTGCCCATGATTGGGAATTCGGAGAATTTGAGCAAATTGCTCAAGGGTTAGGACAAATTTGAAATTTCGGACCCAAAACCAAAGTGACAAAGAGTGATCCTCGTTACGTACGAGTTCAACTTGTCGAAAGAATTCCAACACAAAACGAGGACAAATGTGCTCGTTAATGTGGAGTAAGCAATCGAATCCTATAGCTCTAAAGGAAGTGTTGATATCCCGATGATAAATTAGGGATGGATCAATGACTCTGCCTTAATGAAACCGACGGGTTTCAAGGTTGACATAGGCATGAATGTGGTTTTCGGGTGTTGTGGGTTCACAAGAGATTTGGGGTGTATAGGTATCGGTTAGAAGATGATCAAGATCATACTCTTGAGACATTTTTGTTTCCTATAAAGAAATTTTAGGAAAAATTAGAATAGTGAGTGGTTGCATTAATGACACGAGCCTAGTGTGTGCCTATATGCAAACTATGTGGAGGTGTGGTAATCTCGACTCTAGAATTAAACTTAATGAGATTACCCAAACACTCCTAATTTACTTTTGTTCAAGCAAATATTTCGAAAAGTACATATTGATTATGTAATTCGATCCATATTCGCGAGATCATGTATGCATGAGAAAAACATTTTTAGTTTGCATCAACAATGCACGAAATTTTTTTCATGAACCTAATTTCGTGAAATTTTTCAAAAACAATGGAATTGGGGTGTTTGGCAACTTTAATGTTTTAGTGCTAAGGGTTTTGAAAAATTTGAGTGTTGATGACTTCTAATTGCAAGTGTCCTAGACATGAATATATGATTCAATTTTGTTTATGAAAATCCTATGTAAAGGGAATCACATGTTGTCTAATCTTAGTATAAAGACTTAAAACTTAAAAAGCCCCAATTCAATTTTCATGTATGAACAAACCCTAGACTCAAAATTGAAGAAAATTAAAGAAAGATAACTTATAATTCTAGTTGAAAGAGTGGAAGTGATTGATAATTTTGAAAATCAATGTCTTGAATATGATCTTGAAGGGGTGTAATTGAATTTTGGAGTGTGAGGTTTGGTTTTAACAGTAGTTGCAGAAGTTGGGAAGGTTTGAATTTGGTGATGTGGGAAAAAGGAGACTAAAATACGGGATGTATCAGATACACGGTTCCACGGTACCGTTAAATTTAACGGTGTCGTGCCACTTTTAGTGGAGCCGTGATCTGATGGGATGAAATTTCGTCCCATTTTGATTTTTGACAAATAAGTCTCGCTGATTTAGTGAGACTTTTTGACACGAGAAAAGAATTTATACCTAATAAATTCTTTTGACGTGGGGAACCTAGTCTAGACGAGATGACTTCAAAGAGTCATGAGATTTATGGAATATGTTCCATCATTCCTAGACCTAGACGAAGGTAATTGAATGATTCTCGTTTGAGAGGTTTGGTTAAGATGTCGGCGATATTGTCTTGAGAAGGAAGTTTCTCAATAGAAATATTTCCTTTCTGAACATTATCGCAAAGGAAGTGGTGACGAATTTCAATGTGTTTAGTACAGGAGTGTTGAACGGGATTTTTGCTCAAGTCAATAGCACCTTTATTATCACACATAATGGGGACGTCATTTAAATGGATGTCATAGTCATTAAGGGCTTGTTTCATCCATAGTGCTTGTTGACATGCCTTTCCGGCGCTTATGTACTCGGCTTCGGTCTTGGAGATAGCAAGAGCCGTTTGTTTCTTTGAGAACCAAGAAGTTAAGCAACAACCCATGAAGGTACAAATGCCATTCGTACTTTTTCGATCCACATAATCTCCCACATGATCAGAGTTGGCATAGACAACAGTTTCTACACCGGTCCCCTTGGGATAGAATAATCCCAAGTGTATAGTGCCTTTAATGTGTCGGAAGATACGCTTAACTGCTTCAAGGTGAGAGGTTTTGGGATCCTCTTGGAAGCGAGCACAAAGGCAGACACTAAACATGATGTCGGGTCTACTTGGCTTGAGGTATAGAAAACTTTCTATCATACCTCTATACTTAGTGCTATCCACGGACTCACCTTCTTCATCTTTCGTGAGTTTTATTTCCGTGGACATGGGAGTTTTCATGGGCTTAGACTCTTCTGAACTAAACTTCTTAAGCATCTCCTTACTATATTTAGATTGGTTAAAGAAGATACCATCTTTTATTTGACTAATGTTAAGCAAGTTAAATCCTAAGTTATCTACATGCTCAACATTTCTAATAGTGAGGGAGTTTTGAGTGATCGTACCTTTGCCTATAATGTTGCCCTTAAGTTTGCTACCAAAAGTGACATTACCTCCGTTGTATGCTTTGTATGATGAGAAAAGACTTCGGTTACCCGTCATATGATTAGTACATCCACTATCCTTGACCTATTCGTCAAGCTCCAAGTCGATTCCCAAGCATATCTCATGAGAGGCTTGAGCCATTAGGCATGTTTTGTCCTTGGGCTTCTTCTATTCATCTTCACCGCTATCACTCCACGAGCCGCCTATGAAAGCTCGTTGGTTGTTGAATTTCGGTGGTTTGGGACACTCTCCTATGAAGTGATTAGGATCTCCACATCTAAAGCATTTCCTATCACTTGTCCCTTTCTTTTCAACACGGTTCTTTTGTGATGTATTCTTTTCATCACGAGGTTGTCTAACGAACCTACCTCTTCTCCTAAAGAACTTTTTAAAGTCACTAACCGCTAACGCATATTCTTCATCTTCACTATCGGAACTCGAACATTCCTCATCACTAGACTCCTTCTTGGCTCTCAATGCTAGAGATCTAACTCTCTCGCTTTTGCCTTTGACTATATCGGAGTCCTTCTTGATTATCATATCATGAACTTTCAAGTTTCCTATTAGTTCATCGAGTGATAATGTCGCCAAGTCCTTTGACTCTTCAATGGCGGTGACTGTTGGGAATTCTGGAAGTAAGATATTTCTTGTTGCTGCCGATAGTGAAAGTTGGTTCCTGCCGATAGTGTTGGTTCCTGCCGAAGCTCATTGCTGCTGATAGTTATATTTTGTTTCTGCTGATAGTGTTTGTTGCTGTGGATATTATTGTTAGTTATCCGTATGTTTAGTATGTTTATTTTTAGAAGAGATCATGTTTATCTCTTTACACGTTTTCTTGTAGGACGGGTTAGGGTTAGGGTTTCTTATCATTATAAAAGAAACACCCTGTCTATGAGTTTGAGAGATATCTTTGTAAGTTAACAATCTTCAATAAAATCATCTTTTAGTTCATTACACGATCCATAGAGGATCATTGTCTTAGTTCTTTTCTTTTCTCATTCAATTCTCTTCTTGCTATTCCCTTTGAGGATAACATTCCAAAGATGGTGATAACTGTTGGAGATCCAGTACTCCATCTTCATAGCCCAGACTTCATACTCTTCCTTCTTAAGATATGGGAACTTTGCATTACTGTTGGACACAGTGGTTGTAACAATTTGTTGTTGAACTTTTGTGGGTTCAGGTTCTTCATTGTTAATGGCAGCGAAATCAGGGTTTTCAAATCCAGGGTTTTCATCTTCCATTGTGAAGGGTTTAGAGAGATTGTTTTGAGAACTTTTGCTTCTTGATCAGAGATCCTAACCTGGCTCTGATACCACTTGTTGAATCTAACACACCTGCTAGATCTTTGAGCCTATATGGATCGGTAGGATGCCTATGTAATCACAAGCACACTACAAGAGAATCTCTGAATACGAATGAGAAAAGAAAAGAACTAAGACAATGATCCTCTATGGATCGTATAATGAACTAAAAGATGATTTTATTGAAGATTGTTAACTTACAAAGATATCTCTCAAACTCATAGACGGGGTGTTTCTTTTATAATGATAAGAAACCCTAACCCTAACACGTCCTACAAGAAAACGTGTAAAGAGATAAACATGATCTCTTCTAAAAATAAACATACTAAACATACGGATAACTAACAATAATATCCGCAGCAACAAACACTATTAGCAGAAACAAAATATAACTATCAGCAGCAATGAGCTTCGGCAGGAACCAACACTATCGGCAGGAACCAACTTTCACTATCAGAAGCAACAAGAAATATCTTATTTCCAGAATTCCCAACAGTGACCTTTGCTCTCCATTTAGGATGTAGAGCCCTAAGAAACTTCCTAACATAATTCTTGCTAGAATAACCTTCATCAAGAGCTTTAAGACTAGTAATAATGGTATTAAATCTACCAAAAGCATTATCTATTGACTCATCTTCCGAAATGGAAAATTGTTCATATTGTTGAACAAGAAGATCTATCTTGTTCTCTTTGACTTGGTTATTACCTTGGTGAGTGACTAACAAAGTTTTCCAAATGTCTTTTGTCGTATTACACATGAAAATTCTTTCAAATTCCTTTTTAGGCAAAGCATTGTAAATCATCATTTTAGCCTCATTATTTTTGGCTAGTTTTCTTTTAAGTTCATCACTTTGTTTATCATAAGAAACTATTTCATCCTTTTTAGTTTCCGGATTCATTTGAATCGGTTGAAAGTCACCCTCGGTAATAACATGCCAAAGATCAATGTCTTTTGATTTCACATACATTTCGAATCTTGTTTTCCAATAGATAAAGCAATCAGTTTCAAAAATTGGGGGTCTTCGCATAGATTGCCCTTCTAGATATTTGTCGGAATCCATTGATCGATTCAAGTTTTAAAATACAATATACTTTAAAAGCTTGACTGACGTGGCTTCTGATACCAATTGTGGAAAACTAGAAGGGGGGTTGAATAGTTTTACCGGTTTTTAAGTTCTTTTAGATCTTTTTAGGACTTCTTAAAAACTTTGCTATTGGAAACCTTTGATTCGATTCTTATGTGCAATCAAACAACACCAATATGAAGTACACTCTAAACTAACTAATAATAATTAATGAAAGTAAAGAGTAGAGATGGAAAGATCAAACCGGGACAAAAGGATTTATAGTGGTTCGGCTACGAAGCTCTTTTTCGCCCTACTCCACTCCCCGAGTACCACACTTGAGAGTTTCAAGCACTATGTCAACAACCTCCCTTAAGGCGGAGAAAACCGTACACATCGCTTAACTTGTTTTCTGACACTAAGCTATATGTCGAGTGCTAATCTTAGCTAGCACCAATCTACCACGATCCACACGATCAATCACTCAAGCCCAATGGCTTCAAGAGATCTCCAAGATCTCGACACGATCACAATGATCAACACTAACTTGACTAACACTATCCTATTGACCCTTGATCTTCTTGATCAATCACACAAGCCCAATGGCTTCAAGAGATATTCACTATCTCTATAAGATCACAATGATCTTCACTCACACTCTCACAAAAGAAAAATGATCTTGATGTATGCTATGATACAACAAGGATGTAACAAATGTTACAAGAAACCTAACAACTACTACAACTCTTGTATCTTCTTGGATACCTTGAGTTCTTCTCTTGCACTTGAAGAGGAATGACATCACCTTGTATCAACTTGGATACTTTGTGTTCTTCTCTTGCTATTGAAGAGGAATGAAGAGGATCTCTAAGTTGGATGATTGGATCACTCTTGAACAAAAGAAAAACTAAACTAAATGATCAAGAAAAGAAAATGGTGTGAGAGATTTAAACTCAGAAGTTTTTATGTGAAAAAGGGTGAAGAAAATCTGTGAAGTGGGCTGGTATTTATAGGCAGAAAAAATCTGGCCGTTACAGAGGGACGGCTCCACTAAAATTTAGTGGAACCGTGGAGCCGTGTCAGACAAAGATGCTCCAGTTTTTGTCTTTTCTGGTGAAAACTTATTTGGGGAAGTTTGGAGAATTGGAGCTGATTTTGGGGGGGGGAATAGCTGTTGTGTATTTTAAACATATTTTTCCATTAAAACATTTCTTAATTATTCAAAAATAATTTGTAAAGTATATTTTTGAAGAAAATGTTTTGTCACATAAAAATGTGAAGTCTTAAATCCAAATTTACTTCTTTGATCATTAGTGAAGTTGTAAATTTGTTCTAGAGTGATTTGTGTAGAAACGGGATCTTCCGATTAAAAACTTGCTTACGTTAATTTTAACATAACGTGATTTCACATTTTGTTATCCTCAAAACGTGAAGTTATCGAAAGATAGAAATAACGTTTTTAGAACATTATTTGCATCAACAAACCCTAAACCCTAAACACTAAACCAATCCGTAACTCAAACAATAACCAAATGAATAGTCCAATAAATCCAAATATGTTAGCGTACGGGTAGCATGTCTCGAATAGTCCAATAGCCCTCGCGTGTTCCATTTTTATCCCAAATGTCACACGCAAGGTTTTCAAAATCGGTGTTGATGCAAATAATGTTCTAAAAACGTTATTTATATCTTTCGATTACTTCACGTTTTGAGGATGACAAAATGTGAACTCACGTTACGTTAAAATTAACGCTAACAAGTTTTTAATCGGAAGATCCCGTTTCTACGCAAATCACTCTTGAACAAAGTTACAACTTGGACTAGTGATCAAAGAAGTGAATTCATGTTTTGAAAATTCACATTTTAAATGGGACAAAACATTTTTTCAAAAATACACATGACAAATTATTTTTGAAATATTAAGAAATGTTTTAATGGAAAAATAAGTTTGAAAATCACAACAGCTATTTTTCCCGCAAAATCAGCTCCAACCTTCCCCAAATAAGTTTTTACCAGAAAAGACAAAATTTGGAGCGTCCTAGTCTACCACGGCTCCACGGTACCGTTAAATTTAATGGAGCCGTGGGTCATTTAGTGGAGCCGTCCGTACCATTTTGAATTGTAACGTTCAGATTTTCTTTGCCTATAAATACCCACCTCTTTCACAGTTTTAGGCACCCTTCACACACAGAAAAATCCCTTAGTTAAACCCTCGCACACCTTTCACTTCTAAGGGTCATTTAGATTAGTTTTTCTTTGTTTCAAGAGTGATCCAATCATCCTTCAAGTGATCCTCTTCATACCTCTTCACTAGCAAGAGAAGAACACAAGTATCCAAGTTGATACAAGGTGTTGTCATCCCTCTTCATTGGCAAGAGAAGAACTCAAGTAATCAAGAAGATACTAGAGTTATAGTTGATAGGTTTTTGTAACACTTGTTACAACCTTGTTGTGTCTTAGCATACATCAAGTTTATTTTCTTTTTGTGAGTGAGAGTGAAGATCAAGTGTGATCTATAGAGATAGTGAACATCTCTTGAAGCCATTGGGCTTGTGTGATTGATCAAGAAGATCAAGGGTCATTAGGTTAGTGTTAGTCAAGTAGAGTGAAGTGAGTGTTGATCATTGTGATCGTGTTGAGATCTTGGTGATCTCTTGAAGCCATTGGGCTTGAGTGTTCGGTCACGTGGACCTTGGTAGATTGGTGCTAGCTAAGATTAGCACTCGACATCTAGCTTAGTGTCGAAAATAGGATAAGCGACGTGTACGGTTTTCTCCGCCTAAAGGGAGGTTGTTGATATAGTGTTTAAAACTCTCGAGTGTGGTACTCGGGGAGTGGAGTAGGGCGAAGAAGAGCTTCGTAGCCGAACCACTATAAATCCTCTGTCTCGGTTTGATCTTTTAAACTCTACTCTTTACTTTTATTTGTTATTTTTACGTAGCTTAGTTGGTAGTTCATATTGTTGTTGTTTGATTACACATAGAGTTCGAATCCAAGTTTCTAATAGCATACTTTCAAAAAAAGATTTTTAAAAGAAGTTTTTAAACCGGTAAACTATTCAACCCCCCTTCTAGTTTCTCAAAATCGGGATCCTACTTAAGATCCTATGGTAAAGATCGGGATCCTATAACATCTTAAGCTTTTAAAGATCCTTTGTAAGATCCGGATCATTTTTGCTTTGCAGTATCGTAAAATCGTAAGATCTTAAGATCAGGATCGGGATCCTGACAACCATGGTCTTACGTGCAACTTTTAATTTAACAATTGTTTTTATTTCTTTCTTTTATTTTGTCCAAGTCGAGTCAATATCAAGTCGCAACAAATGAGTTACTATTTCCTTTCGAGTCACGGTCAAACATTTATCCCCTCGGGTCAATAATAATGAACCCGATCCCAAATCATCCCAAACATCACAAACAACTAGTTGGAAATATTGAGTTTGGAAGTTTATTATTCACAAAGCATGAGATACAACTAGTTGTTGCATCAACTCATTGTACATGGAAAGTCAATACTTGGTAAAAGGAAATTGGAGACTTTTTCGTACAACTTCAATTCACAGTTTACTTTTGGCGCGCGCCTTTGGTCCCTTTTCCCGCCTAAAGTCTTGGGAACCATTCATCTACCTTTCCAGCCTGTATACCAAAGAACACACACAAACACATATATCCCTTTCAATTCAAAGAAAACTTCAACAATAACAGCAAATAATGGTAACTTTCAAAATGATGCAGAAGAGTACGACTTCGTGTTAAACAACTATTTGCTGTTTGACGCAGTGTTTGATGCTTTCAGGGATGCATACAAAGGACTGGATGCATACAAAGGACTTTTACTGGGATGAGGTTTTGGGAGTGAATGAGGTGGAGGAGGAGGAACAAGATGAAGAGGAGGAGGAGGATCAACAGGATGCGGAGGTGGCTCAAAGTGAGGTGGTGCAGCAAAATGAAGAGGATCAGCAGAAAAATGTGGTGGAGCAGCAAAATGTGGTGGTGCATCAAAACCAGGGGGAGCAGCAAGATGGGTTTGAAGACCCTTTTGATCTTGAAAAGAGGATTCGCGATCTTGAAATTATGTTTAAACGACTCGAGGAAAGGAAGAAATGGATGGAAAGCAGGGAAGAGAGCTCTGGTTCTAACAAGTTGGTGTGAAATGGAGTGAAGCAGTTTATGATGATGGTGTTTTTATGTTTTTAGTATGTTTAGTGTTTAGGTTGGATAATTAGATGTATGGTTGTAGCTTTTACAAAATATCAATGAATTATTTGATGTTTAATTAATTGTTTATGGTTGCTTGTGAATGTTTGATTTAAGGAAGTCAACAAACCAAAATTTGCTTAAAGGGTAAGTGGTGAAAAGAATGCTAAGGGTTTATGGGCAAAAGAGGAATTGTTATCTGTGTTTCCCCTGATGTTAAAGGGGTGTTTGGTTTCTTGGATAATAGCAGTCTTTTTAAAAAATCTACTCTTTAATACTTAGAAGACTATTAACACTCAAACAGTAAATTGTGTTGTAATGCACAGTGTTGCAAAAATCGGCCGAATCGGCCGATTAATCGGCGATTCCAAGGTAATCGGCCCTGGAACTTGGAGAGAATTCCAAGGTAATCGGCCGAGTCAAGAAAATCGGCCGATTAATCGGTAAAAAATCGCTAATCGGCCCCGGACCGCCTCAGTACCGATTCACGATTTTTGCAACATTGGTAATGCAAGAACAACAATATCACTAAAACTGATTAAGTGTCTTCCTTTACGCTTAATCCCTTCCAAATGTATGAGTGTAGTATGGTTTTAAAATAAAAGTGAGTTCATACTGGTGAGAAAAAGTTTTTGCACAAAGTTTGTACTGCTAGGCAAACGTTTGTACTGCTAGCGTAAAACTTTGTACTGCTGGGTAGCCGTTAGTACTGTTTGGGTATTAACCGTGGTTTATTTATAGCCGTTGGGGTAATTTTTGTCAATTACTTCGCTTAAGGGTTTCATAAATTGGATAATTCTCTTTCTTTATATAATTTATACGATTTCTTCAAACTAAAGAAACAATTTATTGAAGTCGGTCCAATCATAACCCAGCACTCTAATCAAGCATTTAATCAATTTTCATGGCAAATTTAGAGTTTTGTGATACATATAACCAGGTTGCATTCTTGGAGAAACCAAAAGGGAGTCAAGACTTCCACCAGATAGTAGATTTTCTAAACACTACCCACATCAGGTATGCTCTTACCGTCAATCCTACTATCTATGTCTCTCAAATCAAACAGTTTTAGCAGATTGTTACTACCAATACATTTGAGAATGGAGACAAAGAGTTAATTGCAACAGTTGATGGCAAAACAATAACTATTACTGAGTCATCTGTTAGGAGGCATCTCCATTTAGCAGATGAAAATGGTATTCGCTCTTTGCCTAATATTGAAAATTTTCATCACATTTCCAGAATGGGGTATGACACATCTTCTCAAATTCTGACTTTTCAAAAAGGATGTTTTGCCCCACAATGGAGATTCTTCATACATACCATACTTCATTTTTAAGTCCAATGAAAACCTCATGGGAGCAATTCAGTAGCAATATTGCAACTGCTCTCATTTGTTTAGCAACAAACAGGACTTTTAACTTTTCAAAATTAATTTTTGATGGTATGGTGAAAAATGTGGATAACAAATACAAGTTTTTAATGTATCCAAGGTTTATACAAACGGTTTTGAATATAAGGAAAAGTTTGCTTCTATCTCATAAAAATGTTTATCCAACTCCTTGCCTTACTCAAAAACTTTTCAATAACATGAGCATGGCTTCTAAGGGGTTTAATGGGATAGTAGTTCCAGTTTTTGAAACAATGTTGGTTCAAAACCAAAAAATTAAGGGTGAAGGATCAACAAGCCCAGTTGTGTCCCATTATACACTCACAGGTTCATCTGGTTCTCAATCAGCCTCACAACCAACTTCATCACCATATAGGAGTTCATCCATAGAGGAATCTGTTGTTCCTCAGCCAAATATGGGGGAAATGCCCTATGATTCACCTCTCCCAGGAGGTAACACACCTGGAAGTGATGAGGGCAGAGTGTCACTAAATGAATTGATGGATATTTGTACCAAATTGACTCAAAGGGTGACTGGCTTATAGAAAGAACTCAAGGAGACAAAGCAGTTGTATGGTACTGCTTACAAGAAGCTCATTGAAAAAGTGAAGAAATTGCAGTCTAAAGTCAAGTCGCTTAAAGAAAAAAGAAAGGCAAATATTGTGGAGTACTCTACAAGCTCAGATGATGATGATTCAGATGATAACATGGATGATGATGATTCAGATGATAACATGGATGATTCTTCCAAACAGGGGAGGAAGATAGCTGATATTGATCAACAAGTTAGGACTGCTGGTATTGCTGGTGTAGGGGTTAGTACTGGTAGGGCTGTGTATGATAGAAGGCAAAGGGAAGATAAAGGAAAGGACATTATGATTGAAGAAGAGCCACCAAAGAAGGTCAAGAAGAGTGTTCTTGCTCAGATTAGTTTTGATGAAGAGGTAGCTAGTAAACACTGGAAGATGAAAGAGCACAATTTGAGATTGCAAAATTCCTTGAAGAAAAAAGACTTGCAAATGAAACAGCTGAAGCACAAAGGTTAGCACAAGAACAATCTGATGCACTTCTGGCTAAGAAGTTACATGATGATGAACAAGCAAGGTTTAATGACGCTGCACAAGTTCAGTCGATGATTGATGCTGATGATGTTTTAAAGGGGGTGAACTCAGAGCAGATGAAGTGTTGTCCATTGAAGAGAAGTCAAGACAACTTGCTGAACTAATAAATTCAAGAAGAAAGTCTACTACAGAACAAAAAGCCAAAGAAAAGAGGAGTAAACCACCTAGTCAAGCTGAGCAAAGAACCACCATGTGTCTTTACATGAGGAACATGGCTGGATACAAAAGGAAGGATTTCCAAGGTAAAAGTTTTGAGGAGATCAAGAGTGAGTTTGAAAGGGTTTACAGAAGAGTGAACACATTTATTCCTATGGGAACAGAAGAAGCAAGTAGAACTACAAAAAGAGCAGGTATATTATTGGAGTCTGAATCTTCAAAGAAACATAAGATTGGTGAAGAAGAAGTACCTACAGCAGAGGATTCAAAGAAGCAAAAGACTGAAGAAGATAAAGAAGATCAAGCAGTTGAGGAAGAAGAAACAACAGAGGAATTAACTGATGAAAGGCTTCATCAGCATATGTTGGTTATAATCCCAGATGCATTGAATGTTGATGATCCTATTCAACCTAAACATCTAATTATTGATTTGGAGATACACACAGATACATTTGGGAAAGCTTGGAAGATAATCATGGTAGGAGGACACTCAGAAATTTATAAGTATTTTGAAGATATGCTGAATATTTTTTATAGAGAAGACTTAGACAAGCTATGGAGCCTGGTTCAAGAAAGGTTCAGATCTACAGATCCTATAGAAGACAAAGAAAAGGAGCTATGGGTGGAATTGAAGAGGTTGTATGAACCTGATTCAGAAGATATCTTATGGCAGTTTCGAGCTCATGAGTTGAGTACAACATGGAGACTGTATGATACATGTGGTATTCACCATGTATCTACAAAGAATGGAGTGGATGTCTACATGCTGATAGAAAAAGATTATCCATTAAGGGCAGCTACCTTATTTGTTATGTTAGATGCTAAGCTCATAGTTGATGAAGACTCAGAAATGGCAAGAGAGTTACTGAGAAAGATCTTCACACAAGCAAAAAAGAAATAATGTTAGTACTGCTAGTGTAAATATTAGTACTGCCAGGTTTAAATTTGTACTAACAGGTTTAACTTTGTATAGAAGATATTTGGATTTTGTAACAATTTTCTTTAATAAAACAGATAGTCTATAAGACGAATACAAAAGAAGGTATAATCGAAAAAGAATCGAAACCACCACATACAATGCAGCGTAAGAATGAAACATAGAAACAATCTACAGATAAGCTGCTAAAAAAAAATAAGAAAATAAGCTCAAAACAGATAGTCTATAAGACGAATACAAAAGAAGGTATAATCGAAAAAGACCCAAGGGCGGAGATGGTTGAGTTGTTGGTGTTGTGAAGGGGAGGTCACAGGTTCGATACCTGTGGCTTCCTTTTTGGTATTTCCCTCCCCAAATTTTTTGAAAAGCCCCCCATTTTTTTCAGCAAATTTCAAAATTAAAGCCCCCCATATTTTTTTAGCAAATTTCAAAATTAAAGCCCCCCATATTTTTTTTAGCAAATTTCAAATTTCTCATATTTCTCACCAATCACAGCCACCAATCACCATTCACCAGTCACGTCACAGCCACCAGTCACCATCTACCATTCACCAGTAACCAATCACAGCCACCACTCACCATCCACCACTCGCCGGTCCGGCCATCAACAACGGAGGGAGGTTCATTTAGATCTAAATTAGGTACTTTTTTTTAATTAAGAAATCATTTTTTTTATGCAATGGTGAAATTATATTATTCTCGAAATTGTTTTTACAATTATAAAGATAGCAAATTCTGCCCAGACAGATTCCAGTTAGTATGTGCTTGATTTTTGTGATCAAATGGAATTTTGAGTACCACTACACTACCCACTGTCCATTGTAATTATACACAAATGATTTGATGCTTATATTGGTTTAATTTGTGACTTGTAGGATATATACGTTACCATTTGACCTCAACAATAGCATGGACAAGTCTTGGATGAGAACTAGTAGGACCAAGAAACAATGTTTTGATGGAGTAGAAGCGTTTATTAAGTATGCAGTACACAACTTGCAGAAGATGAGGAACATCGACCCACGAGGTAATAAACAACAGCTTAAGATGCCATGTCCGTGTACCTCATGTTTAAACCACATAGAGCAGAAAGTGGAGGATGTGCAGTTCCATTTATTCTACCACAAGATTGATCAAAGCTACACAAAATGGGATAAACATGGAGAAAAGGATGAGCAAGCAACAACTGCCCAAATACCTGTTAATGCTACAACAGAGTTTGTTGATGACATGGATTTTGGTTCAGAAATTCCAACAGATGGCCCAACAACTGTAGAAATGGTTAATGCTACAAAAGAAAGTTTAGATGAGGCTGACCTTGCCAAGTTTCAAGAACTATTATTAGACGCAGAGAAGCCACTTTACGAAGGATGTCCTGACTTCACAAAGTTGTCCGCAATAGTTTAACTACTCAACTTGAAGGGTAAGTATAGAGCTTCTGATAAGTTCTTTACTGAATTACTAGGATTGTTAAAAAAGATGCTACCTGCTGGTAACGAAATGGTTGAAAAAACTTATCAGGCCAAAAAAACTAGTGAGAATGATGGGATCAGGATACAAAAAGATACACGGATGTAGCAACAACTGCATTCTTTACTGGAAGGATAACAAGGAGTTGACTGTTTGTCCAACTTGTGGGATATCATGATGGAAGGTGGACAATAAGACACATAAAGTGTACGAAAACATTCCGGCAAAGGTAATGTGGTACTTTCCAATTATACCAAGACTGCAACGAGTATTTAAGTTAGAAAGTATTTCAGAAGATCTAACATGGCACTCAACAAGGAGGATAACAGATGGTGTTTTACGTCACCCCGCAGATTGTTGAAGAATCTTTAACCCCATCTAGGATGTGTTTTAAAAACACCATTGATATAAACAGCGAAATTAACAAACGATCAATGATATTCAACAAGGTTGTAATTTATTTAATCAAGGCGCCTCTTTATTGAATAAAATAATAAACTAACAACTACTACAAAACGTGTACAATCACACGTTACTGCTAGACTCTCATTGAGAGATCTACATTCTTCTATGATATGACTGCCGCCCTAAAGCCCTTTATAAATAGGGTTTACACAAGAAAACCTAGCTTACAAAGAAAGCTAATTAATTTAACATTAGGTCCTTATAGTTTTGTAATCATCAAATTATATTTCCCAACAATCTTCCCCTATTTGATATTACAAAACTATCTCTTCAAAGCTTCCTTAAGGTCTTCTTGAACATGTCACCACATATAATAAGCTGAAATCAATCTTCTTCCCATTTTTGTAATCATCGAATAGGGGTCTTCAATGCAACTTGAATCAAAACGCTTCCCCTTAAGTGGTGCATGTAGATGGATAAACAATTAATCAATAAGCTTCCCCTGAAACTAAACATGTTAACCATCTCTTGAATCACGAACTCCATAGGCTCTATGAAATAATCACTGATGAAGAAAACCGAGTATAACGAACTTGATGAAGAAGTTGAATTTCCCAAACTTGCGTCTTATATCTTACACTATCTACGTGACTCCAAACTCATACCTAGAAGTAGGCTACCATGACCTCTTGATAAATCCTCAACTATATGAGACACTGAGCACTACAATGTAACTCTTTAAAGTGATAGCAAATGTGAGCATTAAGCACCCTATTTTGTAGATCACACATCCTTGCTAGATTCATCAAGTCTTCGTCACTGCAATAACACACAAACATAAGAACGCGCACCTGTGGAACTCAACTACAACATCAAATAAACCATATTCACTTTTCTTCTTCAAATAATCACCAAAACAAGCCATAAAAATAAAGTATTCTGTCCGCGATCAAAAACTTGAGCGAGCAGACGATAGCAGTATTAACTGAAGGAGACTAGGATTAATTAAGTATGTATCTCAATAGCAAAATAAATAACCAAGGCAACCAGAACTAATGAGATACCCACCAGAATTAACTTATTGGTCAACCAGCATTAATTCACCACAGTACGCAGTTTTGTCATATGAGAACAGCATAAACCTCTTAATTAATAATTCACATCAGATCAACCAAATGCCTAATGTTGAATCGTTGACCACTGACACAACACTTGCGACACATAAATCAGCCCCACCATTCGATTTTTAGAACCACCAATCAATTCATTTAGCCCCACAATCGAATATAAAAACTGAATTAAATCTTAAACATTCAACAGTTGCGGCTGAGACAAATTAAATCCTCAACTTCACCGACTGACACACTCAAAGACGGACCAATCAGATGTAGTACGAGGTATAATTTTTTGAATACACAATCAAATCTGCTCTAATTGATACCAAAAAAAATAAAATTTACCTCACGTTGACCAAACAAACCGATCAATTTTATCACCAATATTCGTGGCTGCTCCAATCTGCTACTGACTTCTTCAGATCTGCTCCTTCTGTCAAACATTAACAACCTTGTAGATCCTAGATATCGAGAGCAACCCGCTCTGAAACCACATGTTGAAGAATCTTTAACCCCATCTAGGATGTGTTTTACAAACACCATTGATATAAACAGCGGAATTAACAAACGATCAATGATGTTCAACAAGGTTGTAATTTATTTAATCAAGGCTCCTCTTTATTGAATAAAATAATAAACTAACAACTACTACAAAACGTGTACAATCACACGTTACTGCTAGACTCTCATTGAGAGATCTACATTCTTCTGTGATATGACTGCCGCCCTAACACCCTTTATAAATAGGGTTTACACAAGAAAACCTAGCTTACAAAGAAAGCTAATTAATTTAACATTAGGTCCCTATAGTTTTGTAATCATCAAATTATATTTCCCAACACAGATTCACAAGCATGGCGTACCATAGATGAAAAATTGCCCAAAATTGCTGTTGATGCAAATAATGTTCTAAAAATGTTATTTCAATCTTTCAATAACTTCATGTTTTGAGGATGACAAAATGTGAAATCACGTTACGTTAAAATTTACGTAAACAAGTTCTTAATCGGAAGATCCAATTTCTACACAAATCACTCTATAACAAAGTTACAACTTAACTAATGATCAAAGAAGTGAATTTGAGTTTTAGACATCACATTTTTATGTGACAAAACATTTCTTTCAAAAATAAACTTTATAAATTATTTTTGAATAATTAAGAAATATTTTAATGGAAAAATAAGTTTAAAATACATAACAGCTATTTTCCCACCAAAATCAGCTCCAAACTTCCCCAAATAAGTTTTCACCAGAAAAGACAAAAAATGGAGCGTCTTTGTCTGACACGGCTATACGGTTCCACTAAATTTAGTGGAGCTGTCCCTCTATAACGGTCAGATTTTTTCTTCCTATAAATACCAGCCCTGTTTACAGTTCTTGGGCATCCTTTTTCACACAAAACTTTCTGAGTTTGATACTCTCTTCACATCTTTTCTTTTAGATCATTTAGTTAGGTTTTCTTTTGTTCAAGAGTGATCCAATCATCCATTCAAGTGATCCTCTTCATTCCTCTTCAATAGCAAGAGAAGAACACAAAGTATCCAAGTAGATACAAAGTGTTGTCATCCCTCTTCAATAGCAAGAGAAGAACTCAAGGTATCCAAGAAGATACAAGAGTTGTAGTCTTAGTTAGGGGTCTTGTAACATTTGTTACACACTTGTTGTATCATAGCATACATCAAGATCATTTTTCTTTTGTGAGAGAGTGAGTGAAGATCAATGTGATCTTAGAAGAGATATTGATTATCTCTTGAAGCCATTGGGCTAGTGTGATTGATCAAGTTGATCAAAGGTAGATAGCAAAGGTTGAGTGAAGTGAGAGTTGATCATTGTGATCGTGTCGAGATCTTGGAGATCTCTTGAAGCCATTGGGCTTGTGTGATTGATCAAGTGGATCATAGGTAGATCGGGTAGATCGAGTCTTGTGTGAAGTAGTAAAGGATCAAGTGGATCGTGGTAGATTGGTGCTAGCTAAGATTAGCACTCGACATCTAGCTTAGTGATGGAAATAGGATAAGCGACGTGTACTGTTTTCTCCGCCTAAAGGGAGGTTGTTGACATAGTGCTTGAAACTCTCGAGTGTGGTACTCGGGGAGTGGTGTAAGGCGAAGAAGAGCTTCGTAGCTGAACCACTATAAATCCTTTGTCCCGGTTTGATCTTTCCATCTCTATTATTTACTTTCATTACTTATTATTAGTTAGTTTAGTGTGTAGTTCATATTGGTGTTGATTGATTGCACATAAGAATCGAATCAAAGGTTTCCAATAGTAAAGTTTTTAAGAAAGTTTTAAAAGAATTAAAAGAACTTAAAAACCGGTAAAACTATTCAACCCCCCCCCCTTGTAGTTTTCCACAATTGGTATCAGAAGCCACGTCAGTCAAGATTTTAAAGTAAATTATATTTTAAAACTTGAATCGATCAATGGATTCCGAAAAATATCTTGAAGGGCAATCTATGCAAAGGCCACCACTTTTTGAAACCGATTGTTTTATCTATTGGAAAACAAGATTCGAAACGTATGTGAAATCAAAAGACATTGATCTTTGGCATATTATTACCGAGGGTGACTTTCAACCGATTCAAATGAATCCGGAAACTAAAAAGGATGAAATAGTTTCTTATGATAAACAAAGTGATGAACTTGAAAGAAAACTAGCCAAAAATAATGAGGCTAAAATGATGATTTACAATGCTTTGCCTAAAAAGGAATTTGAGAGAATTTTCATGTGTAATACCGCAAAAGATATTTGGAAAACTTTGTTAGTCACTCACCAAGGTAATAACCAAGTCAAAGAGAACAAGATAGATCTTCTTGTTCAACAATATGAACAATTTTCCATTTCGGAAGATGAGTCAATAGATAATGCTTTTGCTAGATTTAATACTATTATCACTAGTCTTAAAGCTCTTGATGAAGGTTACTCTAGCAAGAATTATGGTAGGAAGTTTCTTAGGGCTCTACATCCTAAATGGAGAGCAAAGGTCACCGCCATTGAAGAGTCAAAGGACTTGGCGACATTATCACTCGATGAACTAATAGGAAACTTGAAAGTTCACGAGATGATAATCAAGAAGGACTCCGATATAGTCAAAGGCAAAAGCGAAAGAGTTAGATCTCTAGCATTGAAAGCCAAGAAGGACTCTAGTGATGAGGAGTATTCAAGTTCCCATAGTGAAGATGAAGAGTATGCACTAGCTGTTAGAAACTTTGGAAAGTTCTTTAGGAGGAAAGGTAGATTTCCTAGACAACCTCGCGATGAAAAGAGGTCATTCCAAAAGAACCAAGATGATAGAAAAGGGACAAGTGATAGGAAATGCTTTAGATGCGGAGATCCTAATCACCTCATAGGAGAATGTCCCAAACCACCGAAAACCAACAACCAACGAGCCTTCATAGGAGGCTCTTGGAGTGATAGCGGTGAAGAAGAAGAGAAGAAGCCCAACGATGAAACATGCCTAATGGCTCAAGCTTCTAATGAGGTACATTCCGACTCTTCTTATTATAGTGATGATAATTCATCAATAGATGACAATAGATTGCATGACGAATATAATAAACTATGCGAGTGTATTTCTAAAATTTTAGGTAGAAATAGAAAACTAAAATTAAAATTGCAAGAACTTGAAGTGCTAATTCTAGAACTAAAGGATCAAGTCAAAAGACTTGAGAAAAATAAAGAAGTGGACTTAGGATGTGGGTCATGCATAAGTTTTCAAGTAGAAAATGAGAAACTCAAAGAAAATGCTTTGAGAATCATTAAGTTCGAAGAAGGAACAAAAGTACTTAATTATATGCTTGAAAACATTAAGTATAATGAACATGACCGTGCGGGTTTAGGATTTGACCCAAATCAGGCTTCAACAAGTAGTACTAAACAAGTAAAATTTGTAAAGCCTGAAGTGTCTGAGTCTGAAGGAGACGGCACCACTAAAGGTACGGACGGTACCATTAAATCTAATGGTACCGTGGTACCATCTCGTGCTGAAAACAGATCAGGGTCAATTTTGAAAAATAACTTAAGTCCTTAACCAAGTCACACAGTTGTAAATTGTAAAACCCCACAATTTATATAATCTGAAAGGACAAATATGCCCTCAAATTTAAATTTTGAGAACTTATGAAAATTTGTATAAGTAACATCATTTGACATTTAACCTAAGATAATTATGTCCTAAATCATCTAATGACTTAAGCTACTAAATATTCCATACATTATGAATTTGAAAATCACAAAATAAAAATCCTACACTATAAGCCCTATGCTAGTCGATCCATAATATGTGTCCAACACAATATTTTTGGCCCATATCTAAATAAATGGAAGAGATAATTATGCATTCATTTGGCCCATTATGATAGTTAATCTTTTCCTTTAATTACCTAAAACCATTATACGATTTCCACAAAACCATATACACCAAAAATTCATTAAACCCTAATCCCTCTCTCACAAAATTTGGCTCCCTCTTGTTCTCTCCTATTCGATCCATTTGCTGCAGCCAAAGAAGTTTTTGGTGTGTTCTTGTTCTAGTTGTATCCAAGGTAATCTTATTCTCAATACATTTAATCCATTCGAATTGTTACAAGCCCTAATCGACCTTGTGTTCTTGTCCTTTTTGTTTTCTGCCGTGCGAACCAAAGAAGAAGGAAAGGAGATATTGGTGATTCGTGTGGTGTTTTTGTGTTTTGATCACGCTACGAGGGTATTGTATCATCCTCCTTTGTTTAATCCTTGTCATATTCTTATGTTCTTGTCGAGTTTTGATATCACATAAAATAATGGATACAAGTCACATAAAATTATAAGTTATCTACATAAAATAATGAAACCCTAATATGTATGAATCGAATTGTGCTTATGAATCTGAATTTAATTGTTATGAACATGTGGAGACCATGTATGAATCAATCATAATTGCTTGTTATCATGAAAGAATCATTTGATTAAAGAAAACCTAAAAGATGACATGAATTAATGAAACAGTTTGCTGATCTGAGAATTTTTCCAACATTAATCGACTGTATAAAAATAATGGTAATGTGTTTTTAGTTGGTTTTTGAGTCTAGAAATAATTTTAGGAAAATAGCTTTCTGGGAAAATTAATCTTATAATTTTTAGAGGTGGAAAGGCACATTTTGCGAATTTATGAGATCGGGTGTCAAAACTGTATTTCGGGTTACGAAAATTCACCTGTAGTTTATGATTTTTAATTTGAAATCTATAACAAGTTAAGACCTAAAATCATTTCAGGATAATATTTGGGATATAATTTCATTTCTGTAATTTTTTAGATTTTTATAAATTAATTTGATGGGGCTTTGAACTGCATACTTTTCGTATATTAAAACTGATCAGTAATCTGGATGACTTGATTAAAAGGATTTTTAGACTATAGTTATACTTAATAATAAATTCTGGAAAAATTAGGGTAAGTTCTTAAGACATATAGGTGCGTGTGTAAAATTTTTGGAATTTTATCTCTGAGTTATTATATGGTTAAAAATTCGACAAAACAGTACTAATTCAGGTGTAAAATCTGTTAGAAGTTTAAAAGATATTAAAAAGGGTATTATGTGTTGATTTCTCAAACTAAAGGGTTTAAATGGTCATTTTCCTGAAACTTAAGGACTTAACTTGTAAAAACATGTAACTTGGTGATATTTACATTTTATACCCTACTCTTACCATAATGACACTTTAGTCCCTAAAATTATTATATTTGCGTAATAAACCCTAAAACTTATGAAAACTACATTATGAACCCTAAACTTATGTAAAAGACGTTATGAACCTTAAGCTACTAATATAGCCATCTTTAATACCTTAAGTTGATAAAAGGGAATGTTAATAATGAAAATTACTAAATACGGAAACTTACTATTTTTGGAAAGTTACTAAATATGGAAACTTGCTATTTTTGGAAAGTTACCTAAAATGGAAAGACAACTAAAATGAAACCTATATGACTATGAGACTATGAACTTATAAGAAAACTTATGATTATGTAGATCGGGTGAAGAAGAAGTGATCTCCGCTTCCTTTCATTTGATTGCTTTGCTTTTGGTTATGTGCTTTGTTAAGGTACATATATTCTTTCCCTTCTCAGTAGGGATATTTTCTATTGATCCGATGCCTGATATGTTTTCCTTATTTGACTCATGACTTTCATTGTATGATAGTCATTCTATGTGATCTCTTCTGACATTTATTTTAAATGTCTCTGCCATGCTATGCTTATTTGTTTGCTATGTTTTCTTGAGTTACTTCTCGTTTCTCTTGCTATGCTAGTTTTGATTTTGTATGATATGATATTCCGTGCCTGAGCTAACTAGTTCTAGAGGTACTAGGACCATGTCTTTGATGGCACCTTAGGCATGACACCCCCGTAGAGGTGTGATAGATCTACGGCGTTCCCCCTTTTGATATGATTTGTATGCGCATTATTGGCCAACCCCATATGTGTGATCAGTCTAGTACTGACATACATACTTTTGTTAGGGAGCGTATGGATGCATCCTAGGGTTTATGTATATGTGATTATGGTGACCAGGTGGTGTGTGCCTTGCACTCCTTCTCACACTTTTATTTATTTTACTTAGAGGTCTCCCCTCTTCGTATACTTGCGCGATTATGATATGATATGTATGTGTATGATTTGATATGTATGAAGTTCTTATGGCACATCTGTATATGAACCCTCCTTTGTTTTCATTCATTTCTTGATTCATTTCTTGTCCAGTTCTCATGCACTCTTAACTCTTTGTTCTCTTTGATATTCGTATGACTTTAGGATTATGCTTTCGTTTCGTGTTCTTATTTCCTTCGTTGCTTATGCTTATTTACCTTCATATTATGTTTCGTATATATATCTGTTCACTAGGCTTTTTAAGCTCAGCCGCATTCCTTTTCCTGCGGCAGGTTTTAGTAGGAAGCTGGGTATGAGTGGAGAGTGTCTTTGACTTAGAAGCCATTCCGGATTAGAGATGACTAGAAGAGACGATATTTACACTTAGTAATTATTGTAATTCATTTGTAACCTTGTAGTTTCAGATTTTCTCTTTGTAACCTTTGAAATTCATTTTGTATTATTTAGTCATATGCTTTTGTTTGCTTTGATATGTCACCATAACGTGATACTTCTACCCTTATCGGGTTGGGGTTTTACAATTATGGTATCAGAGAGACAGGCTGCGACTTGTAATACATTTACCCTTGACCTGTGAAGTTTGGACCACTAAGTTTCCACTGTAGGCGCTCTTAAGACAACCTTTGAGAAATTGCTTTAGGATCTCCGCATAGGAACATAAGTTATAACCGGTGAGGAAAGGGTAGACTAGGACATCTATGTAAGTAGCATTGCTTCCGCATCACTCTGATTCGTGCCTATGCCTTTAGATATGCCTTGTAAGAACATTTGTTTCAGAAGCTAGAAAGTTTTGCAACTTGAGCTTAGTAACCAAGTAAGTTTGGAAATCCTCAAGAACTGCATGAATACCTTACACCATTTAGGTTTCACTTCCTGATTTTGACCTCCATCTCCGAGTTGTTTGATAAACAGTTTGATACCTTCCGACCATCCCGAAGGTCATTCAACCGTCATGTGTTTGACACATTCTGTGAATTCATTACTTATGCTGGATATGGAATGTATCATCTGATACTACTTGAATCTGCATAATCCATTGCTAATCCTATGAGAACTCTGGTAATTATTAACCACGGATATAGGAAGATTTGTTTCCCTCCCTTAGAATGACCTGTGAGGATATTGAGTAGACATTAGGCTTCTCGTTTGACGCGATCTCTTCCTTCGTATTTTGATCCTGACGATTGCTTTGTCTTCATTGTTCGATTTGATCCCTATGTTCGAGTTCGTCTGAGCAGAAAAAGTTGTGGGACCAGGCTGCTGACACATCAAGTACCGTTTCGGGTATTCCTTACTTATGCGATCGTGCTGCGTGGTTTTATTTGATGCGAGAACGACATATCCTGTGGTGTCTTTTGCTTTTACTAAGCACATTAAGTCCCCTCTGCATTATTGAATTGCTATTCCTAATTCTATCTCTATGAGAATCTTGTGACTATCCATCACGAGTATAGATTATCCTGTTCGGTTGAGGATGTCTGAAGATCAATTTCATTCTGTTAATCTAATTTCTTTGAAAATGTTCGATTCAATTTCATTCTGGTCATGTACTTGTTGACTGAGCATTGAGATGCTAACACCAGTTATGATTTTTTCATATCTGACGATTTATGAAACTCAAACTCCGTGCCCAGGTTTCCAACCTGGCATACTATTACGATCACCTTTGCTTTGAAATTCTGTATATTAATCCCTCGCGACTGTGAAGATATTCCAATTGATGTAACTCGCTCGAGAGTTTTCGATGTTGAATTTCGCGATGTATTCCTGGATGGAATACCAAGATTTCCTCTCGAATGTAATTGTTTTGATCCGTTTATTAGAATGTGTTTTGTCACGACTTGAGGTATACTGTGATTGCAATAAAGGCATGTGTATATGATGCAGGTATTATGAGGTCTGGCCAGCGTGATAATAGTTACATCATATACCTTGAACTTATTGGAGTCATAGAATGTCTTGAGGAGTGCCTGAGGTCAGTGTGTTATTGGAATCAGAACGCCATTCATGTGTAAGCGACGTTTTGCCTATTTTCGAAACCTCTTACGAACGACATACGTTGAATGAAGAGTATTGAAGGACCTACTTTGAGGAAGTGGTTTATCCGTCTGTATGCGTCTTTGTGTTGTGTTCCAGTTTGGGTATGAAGAAGAATGATGGTGGTATGAGGTTGTTCTTGGAATTCTGGAATCTTAGTAGTATGGTGATTAGGACGGACACCGTTATCGATGACTTATCTAATCAACTTCAGGGTCAAGTTTTCTCTATGATCGATTTGTAATCTGATTATGTCCATTTTCATGTGAAGGAGCAAGATGTTCCTAGCATTGATTTGTAGCCGTTATAATCTCTATGAGCATTGTGATGCCAATCGTATTGGCTACTTCTCTGACTATTCTTGTGAGCTTGATGAATCGTGTATTTCATGAATGCTTGGATAATTGTCATAGTATGACGATGTAGTATATATTCAGGGACGAAGGAGAAACACGGGAATCATCCTTGTATTTTGGTGTTGAAAATTTCTACGTCAGAAGAACTCGGTGTAAGTTTCTCGAAGAGTATAATTTTGGTAGGGATGAAGAATAAGTTGGAGAACTTTTGGAAAGTTAAGAGGGATATTTGTTTCTACTTGAGAAGAAGGTCAGCTATGTCCTTAGGTTATACGGAAAGATTGCTAGTGATGCATCTATGCAGATAAACCGTGGGAGGCGAACTATCAGACGCACGACTGGAGATTGGTTATGACGGATGTGAAGAAGCTCAGGAGCAAGGTGGTGGAATTAGTTCAACTTGGTGGTTCACTTGGAAGATCGGCAGAGATTTATTTCAACAGAAGATTATTCAAGCTCCTTGGCGCACCTGCAGTGATCGTGTCAGAAAAATCGAGTTTTGTTTCACACTTCCAGAAGAAATGCAGAAGACCTTCAAGACCGGCTCGAGATTTTATGGCGACTACTCACCTTCAGATGGATGGACGGACAGAGAAACTATGTTGAAATTGAAGATGTATGGGACGGAGAGTTTGACAAGTGTATTGGCATGATTGAGTTTGCCTACGGAGATGTAGAACACCTTTTGGATTGGATTAAGTTGGAGATTCGCTGGTTTAAGGTCCGGGATTGATTACTGTGATTGATGGATTAGTTATCCTTGTGGAAGAAAAACCTTGAATTGTGGACTATGAAGTTTGTATGTTTCGTACGATGTCCCCGTTGTGGAGAGTTAGACGTTTTGGGCATATGAAGAAGATCTGGTCCGCGATGCGTTGATCCTTTGAGTTGTTGTTTTCCATACGATTATCCGACCAAGTTCGTTATGCTCTCCAATACGTTCCGATCCTCCGTTATGTGCTTAGTTTACCGTCTGTACGACTACGTTAGCTCTTTAATGTGATTTATCCGTATGATTATTCGACCTATTTTGTTTTGTTTTCTGATGCGTTTCGATACTCCGATTTATACCCTATTGATCGTCGGTACAAGTATGCTACCCATCTCATTATGCGTTTCAATACAAGTTGATATTTCGAGTTGTACTCGATTGATCATCAGTACAACTATACTATCTATCTCTTATAAAACTCTTGATACATTTGATGATTCGTCACGTGCTTCATTGACCGGTGGTACGTTCCTTAGTTCGACCAGTATCTGTTTGAAATTGATGAGTTCTTCTATAATGGTGCACTAGTTCCCTTTTCGTTAAGAATCTGGACTGAGTTGATGAGGTTTTACTCTTTAGTACTACCTTCGTATTGCTTACAAGCATGAATGTTTCATGCATCTCTGTGTGAGATTTAATCGTTATCCGCTACGTTATTGTTTCGTATTCCTTGGAACAAATTTGTTGTGAACTATGAAAGCCTAGGGCTTTTCGATGATTTTGATCAGGTTGGTGAGGTATCTCATCGCTTGGCGTTACCTTCCCAGTTATCTCACGTACACGATGTATTCCATGTGTCACTTCTTCGTGAGTATGATTATCATCCGCCTCATGTTGTGTTTTGCCCATTCGATCAGATTCGGGAAAATCTTTCGTATAGTTAAGAACCTGAGGCCGATTTGGAGCGTCAGGAAGGAGTCATGAGAACTAAAACCATTCCATTCGTAAATATTCTTTGGAAGAATCATCCTGAGAGCGAGGCTACTTGGGAGACTGAAGAATCGATGCGATCCAGTTATCCACATTTTTCTTTTTGACTTGGTACGTATTCATTTTGATTTCGCTCTCGATTTCATATTTCTATTTGACTTCGTACTTCAATTTTCGAGGACGAAAATTTTCTTTTAGAGGGGAAGAATTGTAAAACCCCAAAATTTATATAATCTGAAAGGACAAATATGCCCTCAAATTTAAATTTTGAGAACTTATGAAAATTTGTATAAGTAACATCATTTGACATTTAACCTAAGATAATTATGTCCTAAATCATCTAATGACTTAAGCTACTAAATATTCCATACATTATGAATTTGAAAATCACAAAATAAAAATCCTACACTATAAGCCCTATGCTAGTCGATCCATAATATGTGTCCAACACAATATTTTCGGCCCATATCTAAATAAATGGAAGAGATAATTATGCATTCATTTGGCCCATTATGATAGTTAATCTTTGCCTTAATTACCCAAAATCATTATACGGTTTCCACAAAACCATATACACCGAAAATTCATCAAACCCTAATCCCTCTCTCACAAAATTCGGCTCCCTCTTGTTCTCTCCTATTCGATCCATTTGCTGCAGCCAAAGAAGTTTTTGGTGTGTTCTTGTTCTAGTTGTATACAAGGTAATCTTATTCTCAACACATTCAATCCATTCGAATTGTTACAAGCCCTAATCGACCTTGTGTTCTTGTCCTTTTTGTTTTCTGCCGTGCGAACCAAAGAAGAAGGAAAGGAGAAGTTGGTGATTCGTGTGGTGTTTTTGTGTTTTGATCACGCTACGAGGGTATTGTATCATCCTTCTTTGTTCAATCCTTGTCATATTCTTATGTTCTTGTCGAGTTTTGATATCACATAAAACAATGGATACAAGTCACATAAAATTATAAGTTATCTACATAAAATAATGAAACCCTAATATGTATGAATCGAATTGTGCTTATGAATCAAAATTTAATTGTTATGAACATGTGGAGACCATGTATGAATCAATCATAATTTCTTGTTATCATGAAAGAATCATTGGATTAAAGAAAACCTAAAAGATGACATGAATTTATGAAACAGTTTGCTGATCTGAGAATTTGTCCAACTTTAATCGACTGTATAAAAATAATGGTAACGTGTTTTTAGGTGGTTTTTGAGTCTAGAAATAAGTTCAGGAAAATAGCTTTCTGGGAAAATTAATCTTGTAATTTTTAGAGGTCGGGAAGGCACATTTTTCGAATTTATGAGATCGGGTGTCAAAACTGTATTTCGGGTTACGAAAATTCACCTGTAGTTTGTGATTTTTAATTTGAAATATATAACGATTTAAGACCTAATATCTTTGTAGGATAATATTTGGGATATAAGTTAATTTCTGTAATTTTTGTAGATTTTTATAAATTAATTTGATGGGGCTTTGAACTGCATACTTTTCGTATATTAAAACTGATCAGTAATCTGGACGACTTGACTAAAAGGATTTTTAGACTATAGTTATACTTAATAATAAATTCTGGAAAAATTAGGATAAGTTCTTAAGACATATAGGTGCGTTTGTGAAATTTTTGGAATTTTATCTCTGAGTTATTATATGGTTAAAAATTCGACAAAACAGTACTAATTCAGGTGTAAAATCTGTTAGAAGTTTAAAAGATATTAAAAAGGGTATTATGTGTTGATTTCTCAAACTAAAAGGTTTAAATGGTCATTTTTCTGAAACTTAAGGACTTAACTTGTAAAAACATGTAACTTGGTGATATTTACATTTTATACCCTAATCTTATCATAATGACACTTTAGTCCCTAAACTTATTATATTTGCGTAATAAACCCTAAAACTTATGAAAACTACATTATGAACCCTAAACTTATGTAAAAGACGTTATGAACCTTAAGCTACTAATATAGCCATCTTTAATACCTTAAGTTGATAAATGGGAATGTTAATAATGAGAATTACTAAATACGGAAACTTACTATTTTTGGAAAGTTACTAAATATGGAAACTTGCTATTTTTGGAAAGTTACCTAAAATGGAAAGACAACTAAAATGAACCTATATGACTATGAGACTATGAACTTATAAGAAAACTTATGATTATGTAGATCGGGTGAAGAAGAAGTGATCTCCGCTTCCTTTCATTTGATTGCTTTGCTTTTGGTTATGTGCTTTGTTAAGGTACAGATATTCTTTCCCTTCTCAGTAGGGATATTTTCTATTGATCCGATGCCTGATATGTTTTCCTTATTTGACTCATGACTTTCATTGTATGATAGTCATTCTATGTGATCTCTTCTGACATTTATTTTAAATGTCTCTGCCATGCTATGCTTATTTGTTTGCTATGTTTTCTTGAGTATCTTCTCGTTTCTCTTGCTATGCTAGTTTTGATTTTGTATGATATGATATTCCGTGCCTGAGCTAACTAGTTCTAGAGGTACTAGGACCATGTCTTTGATGGCACCTTAGGCATGACACCCTCGTAGAGGTGTGATAGATCTACGGCGTTCCCCTTTTTGATATGATTTGTATGCGCATTATTGGCCAACCCCATATGTGTGATCAGTCTAGTACTGACATACATACTTTTGTTAGGGAGCGTATGGATGCATCCTAGGGTTTATGTATATGTGATTATGGTGACCAGGTGGTGTGTGCCTTGTACTCCTTCTCACACTTTTATTTATTTTACTTAGAGGTCTCCCCTCTTCGTATACTTGCGCGATTATGATATGATATGTATGTGTATGATTTGATATGTATGAAGTTCTTATGGCACATCTGTATATGAACCCTCCTTTGTTTTCATTCATTTCTTGATTCATTTCTTGTTTAGTTCTCATGCACTCTTAACTCTTTGTTCTCTTTGATATTCGTATGACTTTAGGATTATGCTTTCGTTTCGTGTTCTTATTTCCTTCGTTGCTTATGCTTATTTACCTTCATATTATGTTTCGTATATAAATATCTGTTCAGTGGGCTTTTTAAGCTCAGCCGCATTCCTTTTCCTGCGGCAGGTTTTAGTAGGAAGCTGGGTATGAGTGGAGAGTATCTTTGGCTTAGAAGCCATTCCGGATTAGAGATGACTAGAAGAGACGATATTTATATTAGTAATTATTGTAATTCATTTGTAACCTAGTAGTTTCAGATTTTCTCTTTGTAACCTTTGAAATTCATTTTGTATTATTTAGTCATATGCTTTTGTTTGCTTTGATATGTCACCATAACGTGATACTTCTACCCTTATCAGGTTGGGGTGTTACATAAATGGTACTAAAGTACCTATTGCTAGTATAGAGGAAGTCAAAAGCTATTACAAACCCTTGTCAACTCCCGGACTTAGATTTGTAAAGCCCGACACTAGGTCAAAGACACCTCCACCTAGAAAAACTAATTCTCCCAAACCTCGGTCAAGAACTCCTCTACCGAGAGGTAACTTTAGAAGACAAAGTTATCCAAGTAACTTCCCCGTAACTTGGAATGACAGTCAATCACAAGGTTACTTACCATGGGAAATGTGTCCTCCATTCTCACATCCTAAACAATTGCAACAAATGCGTAGGATGTTTGCCACTAACAACTTTGGACCCATGAGATATTGGGGACCAAATGTTTGAGCTTCTGTTTTGCTAGATAAACATGGTTGTAAATAAACTAGAAGTCCAACAAACAGAGTGTGATTAGTGTTTACACTAATTTGGTGATGAAAAATCAAGTCGTGTGTCATATGCCTAGCTTTCAACAAAGGTAGACTAGTCTTCAAAGTTTTAAGGGCAACACCTCAGGCTCAGGTACGCTCTCTTAAAACACCCTTTGATTGGTAGAAATGCTAAGCATGTAGCGTCATTCGAATCTAACATAGTAGGCACTATAACAAAGAAATGAAATTCATTTTCATCATGACTCAGATATTTGTCAAAGACTATTATGACAAACTCAACTTGTCCAGAAATGTACAATGATCGCTTAAAGATCATGCGTGACAAGTTTGAGATGAGTAATGATGAGTGAATCAAGTTTCTTCCCTAGCCCGTATATAATACTACTTGAAGAAAGTATTCTCATAAACCTAAGTATACTATATATGTATAAGATACTCAGCTTAGAAAAATCTTAATTCATTTTAACGCCCATATCCGCAAAAACGAATCTCACAAGAGACGATGAAGGTGAGTGCGCGGATATTACTAGGTTAGGGGCATGATAGGTAATTTAATTTACCTAACGGCAAGTAGGCCCGATATCATGTCTAGTGTCTGGCTCTGTGCCCGCTTGTAAGAAGGATCTCAAAACTTCTTAACTTAAAGCGTTTGATGTATCTTCTGATGCATTAATGGCACTACACACTTGAGATTATGATATCTCGAGGAGATTGGTGTAGAAACTGTTGTCTATACCAACTCTAAGAATGCGGGAGATAATGTGGATTGATAAAGAGAGAGTGATGTTTGTACCCTCATAGGTTGTTGTCAAACTTCTTGGTTCTCCAAGAAACAAACTACTCTTGCTATCTCCACGACCGAAGCCGAATACGTAAGCGCCGGAAAGGCATGACAACAAGCACTATGGATGAGACAAGCTCTAATCAAATGAGACGTCCATCTCAACAACACTCCTGTGAAGAGTAACAGCCGAGATGCAAATAGACTTGACCGAGAACCCCATGGATTGCTCATGTACGAAGTCTATCGAAGTACGTCATTTCCAACGTCACGATAATGTCAAAAGAGAAATCTCTTTTTGGAAAAGCTTCCCTTAAAGGACAACATCGTTGATATTCTAACCAATACGTTCTCCACACTCCTCTTATGACTATTTGAATATTTCTTCGGAAATATTGAAGTCATCTCTCAAATCCCATCTCATGACTTTCTAAATGTTTCATTGGAAATATTGAAGTCATTTCTCACGTCTCATCTTATGACTCTTTAAGTCATCCTTCTCATCCCACTCATGACTATTTCAATATTTCACTGGAAATATTAAAGTCATCCCTTACGTCCTATCTCGTGACTCGCTCAATATTTCACTTGAAATATTAAGTCACTCTTCCCATCCTTCCAATGACCACTCGAATATTTCACTGGAAATATTGAAGTCATTTCTTACATATCGCCTCGTGACTTTTCAAGTCAATCTTCTCTCGTCTCATGACTCTTAGATATCTCACTGGAAATATTGAGTCATTCCTTCTATCTCGTCACATGACTGTTTAAGTCATTCCTCACATCCGTCTTATGACTACTTAAATATTTCACTGGAAATATTAAGTCATCCGTCATATCTGTCTCATGACTTCTAAATATTTCACTGGAAATATTAAGTCATTCCTTACGTCTTGTATCCTGACTATTAAATATTTTCATTGGAAATATTGTAGTCATCCTCTATATCTCGACTCATGACTTCTACTTATTTCACGAGAAATATTAAAAGTCAATCATTATTCCTCTCCAATGACAACTTAGGCATTTCCTTGGAAATACTAAGGTCATTCCTTGTCATATCGCATTATCGTTTTAGTCAAAAAGTTTATTAGGTATAAACTTTTTTCTCGCGTCAAAAAGTCTTACTAAATAAGTAAAATTAATCAGTCAAGAGTCGAATCAGAACAAAAATGGGTCTCACAGACACACGGCTCCACTAAAGTGGCACGGTACCACTAATGTTTAGCGGTACCGTGGTACCGTATATCTGAGAGAACCCGTTTTTCTTCTATTTTCCCTCTGTATACTCATTTCAAATATTCCCAACACCTGCAACTACTGTCAAAACCAAACCTCACAACCAAAACTTCAATTACACCATTTCAAGATCATACTTAAGACACTGATTCTCAAGATTACCAACTAACCTCACCTTTTCAACATCTATTTTTCTTTAATCTTGAGTCTAGGGTTTGTTCTTATGCATAAAATTGAATTGGGGTTTTTCAGTTATAGTTAAATTTTTATGCAATTAATCCTAAGATTAGACAATGTAGTACTTACATGATTCCCTAAACCTAGGATTTTCATAAACCCACTAATATTGGACTATCTAGTCCGAATTTTGTCATTTAAATCGGATCAAGATTAGTTATTTGTAGTGGAATCATGTCTAGGATGATTAAAATTGAATTTGGAATGATTAACATTGAGGCTTTTCAATCTTAAGATTTTTGGCGCCAAGTTGAGGCATTTGCCAAACACCCCAATTCCATCATTTTCGAAAAAGTTCACGTATCTAGGATCATGAAACCTTTTTCCGTGCATTATTGATGCAAACTAAAAACGTTTTTGCATGCATACATGATCTCACAAATTTCGATCGAATTACATAACTAATATGTATTCTTAGACATATTTGCTTGAGCAAAATTGAAGTTAGGAGCGTTTGGGTAATCCCATTAGTTTTGTTTTATAGTCGAGATTACCGCACCTCCACACAGTTTGCATATAGGCACACACTAGGCACATGCCTTTGAAATAAAATAATTTCAATTTTAATCTGTGATAAATTTTCCATAGGTAACAAGATGTAACCACTCGTAAAATTCCACATTATAATAAACTATCTTACAGAATACTTAACCGTTTTCTACGTGTAATTTTTTTTTATTTACTATCTAATGTGACGTAACTCACATCCTTGATAAACGTGCTCTCACACGGACCAACATAAACCTACTCAATGCTTATTTCATATAGACATTTCCATATAAAATCCTACGATTACCATTTACCACTATACGATGAATTCGTTAACAAACGTACAAATTAAACATTTCTTATCTATTAAAATTCTAACGAAACCCTAAATTATTAGAACAAAAATTATGGATAACCAAACCCTAAAATACTAAAGTACAACTCATTTAAACCAATGCACAAGTTACTAAATCACAAAAACCCTAAATCCACTTTAACTCCCAGTACAAACCCTAATTTAATTAAACTATGATTTTATGTAATAAAATCACAAACCCTAAATAATGTATATACAATTTTTACAAAATTATAAATGTACAAGTCTTTTAAGCCAAGGTACAAGTCATTTATGCATAAAGCTAAATATTAATAAAAATCTCATTTTAACTTTATTCATTTTAAAGCTCATTGTCCAAGTATTTTATGCACCAACCATAAAAATATATTTTCTTAAACTTACTAAATATTAGTACAAGTCTCTAAACCTAGTGTAGTAGTGTTCAATGCACAAAAAACTAAAATCTCATTTATATACATTTAAAAATAATAAAATCAACATATAATTAATATAACTTAACCAACCATTAAAAAATATATTTCCTATATTCCTAAACCCTTAGTACAACTCTATTTAGCTCATAGTACAACCCTCTTCAGCATAAACCCTTTTCCTTTTCCTTTTCTATAAATTCGACACATATAATTAAATAAACCCTAACTTAATTTTGAGCCAAGAAATCCTTAAACCTAAACCCTAAACTAACTTTCTACTTTCCCTAAACCCTAGTGTACAATAACCTATACCCATAGTACCATTTCCCTAATGCTATTCGATCCATATTCCATTTCCCCTAGTTCGATCCCAAACCAAATCCTAACTAAACAATTTCTTGCAAACCCCTAAATATAATACACACCACAATTCCCTTCCTAACACCCAAAACCATCCACATCAATATGTCCCATAAGCTTATACACTAGTAGATAGAATTTTTGGTTTTGAAACAAAACACATCACCACCTCACAAAACCCTACACGGCACAACCCTCCCCTCCATACATGTGTCACCCCATTTGACCAAGCTACCTCACCATGTCCCCTCCTAACCCTAACATGGTGACTTAACACATCTTTAAACCTTAACTCACCTCCTTCTATAAATAGCGACCAAACATCCCTATCTTATTTCCATATCATTCGAACCACAATCAAAACAGCCCATACTCACATAAAATCTGAGCAAACATTTCATTTAGAAGCTAAGGTCTTAAGAAGGATTGGAAGTAGGAAAACTCTTGGTGATCAAGTTTCAAACCGTTTGCCAAATAATCCCTATAATCGACTAAGTAGTCAAATAAGTAAGTTAACCCTTTTCATTATTTACGTACACTTTAATTATTTTTAGAACATGTCTCTAAAAATAACCTAATGGAAATCTAGATAAAAAACCATGTCTTTCTTTTTCTTTTCTCTTTGTCGAATCAAAACAAACACACCCTAACTTAATTAATTTAAGTAATACAAAATCAAGAGGCTATAAAACTTGTTAAAAATGGATTAAATATGATTATGATTATCTAAACATACATTAAAAATTAGTTAGAAAACTTAGAAATCCAAAAACCCACTTGTTTTTCTCTTTCCCTTTTCTGTCGCAAACTGTTTCACTCGCCCAACTTTGGGCCTTTGTTTCGACCCTCAAACAATCTTTAAAAATTCTAAAAACTTGCCAGTAATAAGACCACCTTGCTAACTAATGGTAGGAAAAAGAACGTCGTAAAAAGGTTGAGTCATCACAAAGATATTCGAGTCCCATTCTGCCCTTTCGCAAACTGTTTTGACGGATCAATTTTAAATTTATTCGAGCTTATAAGCTCGAAGATCAAGCCTATAAGCTGTAAATAGTGTGTTATTAAGTTGATAATAAAGTGTATAAAAGAGTCGTAAAAGTTCGTGCCTTTTTCTTGAACATAAAGCGCATAAAAGTGAAATAAGGATGTCGTATGGTACGACATACGTGCTTGGAGGGTATTTTCCGCCAAAACTCCAACTGTTTTTATAATAAGGACTTAAAATGAAATCGACTTGCAGTTTAGGGGTAAAAATTGTAAAGCTTGAAAAATGGAGTTTTAATGGGCCAAAAATATAAATTTCTTAAGGTTATTAAACCAAGGACTAGTTTTGCTAACGATTTATAGTTATGGGTATAAAGTGTCATTTTCAAAACTACAGGGGTAAAAATTGTCATTTCACCAAAGTTGAGGGTTAAAAATTGTTATTTTACAAAAATTCAGGGGTTAAAATTGTCATTTTATGAAAGTTCAGGGGTATAAACTGTCAATATATGAAACTATAGGGTAAAAAGTGTAACTTCATATAATTATTATTATTAATATATTCTAATAAAAACTAATAAATAAAATACGTATATTTCCATAACGAACGAACGGAAACATAAAAATGAAAAAAAAAATAATAAAATAAGATAAAATCTTATCCGACTTTTGAAGAGACTTCATGTTGTCTCAATAAAACATTTATTTGACAACCAAAATGTTGCGAAACGAATATTAAAACTTATATATTGGAATATGATTACTGAAAGAGTAAACTACAAAATACATCCCTGTGGTTTGGTCAATTTCACACGATACATCCCTCCCAAAAAAGTTGCGCCATACACATCCCTCCGTTAGTAAAAGTCAGATACAATACATCCAAGAGGACAAATGGTGCAAAGATTGTCTCGTTAACTTGGACACGTGGCAGTTACCTCTTTTTAAACAAGGGTATTTTAGTCCTTGTATTCACACCTGCACACTCTTTTTCTTCTTTAATCAAACAACAAACACAAACTCACCACCACAAATCAAAAACTCAAATCCTAACAACAAACACATATTCATAAACCCAGATTCAAAAACATATTCACTCAAACTCAATATTCACTCAAACACATATTCATAAACCCATATTCACTCAAACACTCAAGCACATATTCATAAACCCAACACAATCGAAATCAAAATAAAAAACAATCAAAATCCCTAACTCAGATCTTTCATAAACCCAAATCCACAAATCTAAATCCAGAAACACAAATACAAATCCACAAACACAAATCCAAAAAACACAAACACAAATCCTCCATTTCTTTGTTTCTTATCAAACACAAACACAAATCCTCCAATCGACATCAACATCAACAGAGAATGGAAAGATCAAGGAAAGATCAAGGGAAGTTGTGTTTCTGGATTTGGATCCAATCGACATCAACATCAATAGAGAATGGAAATATCAAGGAAACATCAACATCAACATCAACAGAGAATGGAAACACAAACACAAACCAAGATTTCATCCAATCGACATCAACAGAGAATGGAAAGATCAAGGGAAGTTGGTTGAAATCTTGGAAGGGAAGTTGGTTGAAAACTTGGTTGAAAAACTTGGTTGAAATCTTGGAAAAAAACTTGGTTGAAATCTTGGAAGAGAATCATCCAATGTGGTGCCATCGAGTACAATTTATTATTAAGTAATTTAACTTTTGATTTTTCTTGTTTAATTAACAGAGAATGGTGCCATCGAGTAAGGGTAATTTATTATTAAGTTTTAACTTTTGATTAAGTAATTTAACTTTTGATTTTTCGAGTACAATTTATTACTAACGGAGGAATCATACAAATGGTGCCATCGAGTACAACAACAATCGCCACCACCACAATCACCAAGACCCATTGTGGTTTCCCCTTCATTTTTGCAAACCCAAATTTATTTGGGTTTTTTATGCGGATCTGGATCTGGATTTGGATTTATTTGGATTTGTGTTTGTGGATTTGGATTTGTGTTTGAATGACGTTGATATTAGAAATGAAATTTCATTTTAAGATTGTTGTTTTGAATGGTATTAATTTCTGGGAATTGTACGTTGAATTAAGAGCACAAGAAATTGATACAATCTTAAAATGGGAATTAAGAGCACAAGAAAAGTTGCTTTGAATGTTATTAATTTCTGGGAATTGTGTTTGATAGGTATCTCATTCTTAAAAGGACTAAATTACCCTTACTTAAAAAAAGTTAACTGCCACGTGTCCAAGTTAACGACACAATCTTTGCACCGTTCGTCCTCGTGGATGTATTGTGTTTGACTTTTACTAACGGAGCAATGTGTATGGCGCTACTTTTTTGGGAGGGATGTATCGTGTGAAATTGACCAAACCACAGGGATGTATTTTGTAGTTTACTCTTACTGAAATTTGACATACCAAACCCAAGTTTCGTGCCGGAGACGTTTATCAACTCCATTTAATTTTGTTTTCCTTCCAGACTGCAAAGGTGAGTTCATAGTCCCACTTTTTATACATTTTCCAAACTTGTGGGGAGATACATGCTACAAAACCGAACACAAGTATTTTTTTGTATGCTTTCCTGATTAATATTGTCTAAGTTACATATTGCCTAAAAGACCTCCCATCATGGACCATTAATCACCTGCGGGTGAGCGCGAATATTATGGATAGATCTATTGGGTTTGACAACCCCTTTGTCTTACCGTAACGTGACCAAATGCATTTTATTTGAGTTCAATAAAGAGACCGGCAATCTCCTACTCGGAGGTAAAATTATTTACATTTAATTATGGAATAATATATGCATCATAGTTTATAACTATGATAGTAAACAGTTAACGTTTTGCGTGTCATGAGACTTAGGGCAATATATGTAACAAACTGCAGTATTACTGATTTACTTACTACTTAGCTTGTATTCAAAATAAACTATAACTTTAAACGCTATGGATTCACTCAACCTTTGTGTTGACATTTTAGCATGTTTTATCTCAGCTAATTAGAAGCTTGGTTTGGCACGGAGTGGCTGTGCACTTTCTTATAAAAAGTGTGTCCAATTTCGTTATCATTCAACAAATAACGTATCTTTATTAATGTATTTTGGAACTTCCCTCTGAAACCTATATAATGGACTCTGATTTAAATAAATGTATGATAACAATTTTATTTAAAACGTCTCTATTCGAGTCGTTTTCTATTCTCCTGACTGTGATAATTGAAGTAACACCCCAACTTATAATTCCACTGCGATTATCGAAAACGGGGGTGTTACAGAATGGTATCAGAGCTCATGGTTATAGAGAACCAAATGTTTTCAAACATTGGACTATAACTAAACTCTCAACCCAAATGATTTTCACACTAAACAAGTTTACGTCCTCCGTTCCTGCATATTATTGTACTCGGTATATTACCTGTTAGAATTATTTTGCACTAAACTTTACATACTTGCTATTCACTCTCACGCACTTAATTATTTCACTTTTATTTTTCCTTAAATATTATTAATTACTTATAATAATTATTTATAATTATAATTTGTTGATTACTACAATATCATGTCCCCCGAAACCCCCAATATTAATGAAACAACCCTCCATAATACTTGTACATCACCTACCCACTCACTTTCACCTCAGAAACTTAGGAAAACTACATCAGATGAAAAGTTGATTGGTTGTCCGACAACGTTTGATGTTGGACAAAATTCACACCAAGAAACAATTCAGAAAGATGCTAAGTCAAACTCTCCACAACCTGACATTCCCGATTCCCCAATACCAGACATCCCAGACAGCGTATCTTCATCTAAATTCCCTGACTATAATTTAAACCCTCGTGATTCCATATTAACTCTCCTTTATCAACACGCCAGTACTCTAGACACACTCACTGAACAGCTGGAAGGATTACAACCATTACGATTCGAATGGTACGACCATAACTTTGACACTCTGTTTAGAAGAGCTGATGCCGAGAGACGAGCAGTGTTCGACTTGGGAGAAAAGGTTGACAGGATGAAGAATACGTGCAACCATAAATTTAGAAGCTTAGATTCCAGAGTCCGCTGTTCAAGAAGAGAACACTGTCAAACACGTGGTAGAGTGGAAGACATCGAAAGAACCCTATGGATGGCCAGGGAGACGGCAATAAACCAGGGTCAGAAGATTTTCGCCTTAGAAGCCATGTTGGACAGTCAAATAACGATGTACCAGGAATTTCAAGAACGTTTCTTAGAAATGGAAATTGCACAACTAAAACTTAAGACTGGAGTTAAGCATTTACGCCAAGGACGTAACTGATCTTAAATTGACATGTATCAATGTTGTGTCTACTAAACCGAATAGTATTTGGTTAGTATTTCCTGTATTTTCCAATAAGCCTGAAACCTTCAGAGTTTGTAATCGATCAATAAATCTATAACAACTTTCTTATGTTATATATTTATGTTGAAAACAAATTCTTTCTACTGAGTCTTACAATAACGCTATGCATGCATGTAATGACTTCCCATGACCTCATACAAAATCTCACCATTTGTTACTATCCTTAATGGACAAATGGCTCCACATAAACCAAACCATACTTAGAAAGCCATACATGTCACCTTCTTTCCTTCTAAACATAGGAAACCGACCAACTTGTAGCACAATAAGTAACAGAAACTAGGACCACTATTGTCAACAAAGGACCAAACCCATATACTAGAGACAGAAAAATCTTTAACCTACCACATGAGGCATTAATAAAAGACCTTGTATTAATTGTTTTGCAAAAACAATCGATCAAGCTATTAATAGCATGTTATTTTCAGTAATTAAATCCAGACCTATCATGACATTACTTAAAATACCTTATACCTGCCCTAATTAGGTTATAACCCTAGAATTCTATAAGACAAAATTTCGGAAGAAAACTTGATGAACGAAGAGAAAGTTGCTGAATTAGTTTATTCCTTAGCAGTTATACCAAGAGTTAATCATTTATTTACGATATTTACCAGACACATCGTAATTTCATGATTCTCAATTGGAAATAACTTCACATTGTGACTACTTGTTGGAAAATAATAAGTAATTACTTGAATTATTCTAACATGGTCATTACGGGAATACTAAAAATTCACGTTTCTTATGATATTGATAGAAGAAAGCCAGCATGAAAAATACAAAAACCCTACCAGCCCTAACCACGCCAATGACTCCTGAAGCTATCCAAAAGTTGGTAATCAACCTCATTGCAGCAGTACTCGAAGTGACTACAGCAGCTCACCTGAGTAGCAATAAGCAACAGGAGAGAAGAAGACAGCTATGTCTCGTAAGCATACCCATGAAAGTTTCACGGGTTGTGGACAAGCTCACCATAAAGGCCCAGAAAGAATAACCAAACCTACCGTCAACCGTGCCATAGGAATTAAGCAAAATAACCAAAAGCGAAAAATTGATACCATCATCCCCACCTACTGCAAATATAAAAATGACCACGACTGTTACCGCAAGCATCTTCAAGATCGCATCAACTACCACCACCAACAGAATCGTCAGCAGGAAATTGCCAGAGCCTGCGCAGCCACGGATGTTGGAGGGAGTGGTTATGTCGGAAGAAAACCATTGTGCAATCAATGCTTGTTGCACCACTATGGTCCATGCATTGTTAAGTGCGCAAGGTGCAAGATAGTTGGACATCAGACCAAAGACTGTAAGGCGACAGGAGCCAATCTACAGCCAGTAACCGTAACTTGCTATGGATGTAATGGAAAAGGGCACTACATGAATCAATGCCCAAACTACAATGCCAATTGGAATGATAAGACTAGTGCAAAAGAATAAGAACTTATTAAGATCCCAATAATGTATAAGGATGACCTTAGTATTTAAGCAGAAGATAAATTCCTGTAGTAGATCAATAAACCGTAGTTTAGAACTCTCTAAGTTATGTTTTCTTTCGTACTTTACCTTGGTTACGATGGATGAAACCTAACTACCTTACTACCGTATGAAACCTCTATCTTGTAATACTTCCATAATAATCACAATCTTAGTTCTATTCCACTTACCCTATTCATAGGCATTACACTGTTATACCATTAGGAAATTTGGTGAATATTATTTTTGACGGAACAATAGACTATCACTACCCCGTAGGATCCTTAGACGACCCCTAAGATTTATTTTGAGGATGTCCCATTAGTACCCTAGGAAATCCCTAACCCATCACTATAGTGTAGACTAAAATTTTCTTATTCATTTGAAAAATAATTATGTTGTTATTTTTCCAAAAATCAACACGTTGTACATCATCTAAAACTTTTTGAATAGTATAAATATCACAGTGACTGAGTCAAACATCACATCATTTGATCCTCAATTATACATAGCATGATCAACTATGTATAATTTAGAAAGAATCATGTAATAAATTAGACAGTTATCTTTTCAGACTTCTAATAACAATTTTCATTCAAAAGCAAAATATTGAAACTTCATTTTTGATAGATGTTTACACCTATTACTTTTGCACTAGTAGTCCTTAAAAATATATATTTAGTCCAAAAGTTCACAAATGTCATTTTAGATTTCAAAATTTCTATTTAATAACCCAAAGTTACTGAAATTACACTTTATGCCCTATTTTTCCGATATGGACAACTTTAGTCCCTGAGTTTGAAATTATTTGCAATAATGGTCCTTTTAGTGTAAAATAAATGGGAAAATGTTTCTGAGACTTTGACAAGTTTATTGAAGTTTAAAGAAGTGCTTATCAACTCCTTATAACACATTTGGTTTATTTTTGCGTAAATGGGCTTTTAAAACAATTTAACCCGGCCCGTTAAGAATAAATGATCCGTTAGGTTAAAAATGAATTTGGGCTTTGACTTGGGCTCTTCAGGGAGTTCTGAAAAATAGTTTTCATATAAGCAAATAAGGAAGTTCGAGAAGTTAATGGTTTTTACAAAATATATAGGGAAACCACTAAGAATTTACAAAGACTTATAGCAAACACAAATAGTACAAATTTTATTAGAATCCACGAAAATTATTACATAGAGATATAATTAGCATCGGAAGTGCTAATGTTACAATGATTACAATAAAAGGCATAGAATCTTCAATAGGTTGACCCGCCACAGCAACAAAGACCACCACCAACCCAATGATAGCTAGAGCCACGACGGGATGAATCACCTTGATTATCCTGCGCACAATAGCGAGACTAGAAATTAGGCATAAGAACAAATAAGTTTTATTTCACTAAGGATTACATAGAAACACAATAAGGATACATATTAACAACCCAAACTCGAGACTATTACCCCCATAGTTTATCCACACCAATAGCGAGAACCATAATAGGCAAAAGAACCGCTAGGACGTAAACCAAGAATGTATAATCTTCGTTAGGAACGTAAGTCAAATAAGTAACCGCAAGAACAACATAAACAATTGCTAGGAATGTAATAAGGTGCGGCATTTTGAGGTTTTTATGAGAGAATTTAGTGGTGAAAGAATGAGGATTAAAAATAGGGTATTTATAGGAGAAAAATAGTCGTTAGTTACAATTCACGACCGTTACCAAACAATATTCCTGACCGTTACATATCACTGTTCACAGTCTTTGGAATTATTAGGTGGCAAGACATTCAAATTTATTTCATCTAGTAGGAATAAAACTGATAAAAGCTACGTTCCCTTAAGTACCGAATGGAAATTCCTAGACGACCCTTTTTAGGCTAAAGATATAACCAAGGACTAATAGCGAAACGATATTAATGTATTTATAGGACATGAAGACAAGATAATATTATATATAATATTATTTTTAAACATGAGGCATTTTAAGCATATCAAACTCACATCACCAACCAAATCGTTGTACGATTTCCCATTCTCACATTCACTATCTAAATAGGTTAGAATTCTAAGCCCAAATCCTTTTATATTTCACTATTTCCCACACCTCAACCAACACAGACTGAATCTCAGGACTATATTTCCTCAACGGGGGGATACTGTAACAACTCGTAAAATTCCACATTATAATAAACTATCTAACAGAATACTTTTCTTTTTCATTCTTCAACCCCTTCTTTCCCTTTCTCATTTACTCCTTTTTTCAATCATACCTAAGGACTTTTAATTCTAATCTATTGGAATTGTCCTTGGGTAGATCCATCCGGCTCTGGCGGATCATAGGACGGTTTTTCCTAACCTTAGTCACCTTATAACTCCATGACTATCCTAGATTTGCCATAAAACCTTTTGAAAATCTCTCAAAGTGTTTATGAATAAACACATTTAGTTAGCACTTTGAGAGTTTTGCATTTTTGAAATACTCCCCCTTTACATGTGCTCATGCATTTTTGATATAAATTTGCACATGTTGGGTAGAGTTCGCACATTTAAAATGATCGATTTTCATTGAACATGACCTTCGCAAGACACGTTTACATCACTAGATGGACTAGCTTGAAATTATTACCCGTCCCGGTCATATTCATTGATTATCTCTCGAATTCGTACATTCTACTCAGACAAGTCCTTTGCGAGACACGCTTACATCACTGGAAAACCAGCTTGAAATTATTACCCGTCCAGGACAAGTCTTTTCGATAACGGACATTTAGATTTCGTCAATTCGAGAGTTAGAACTGAGTCGTTTTGAAGAGCTCTTTTTGAGATTCGCTTTTGATCACATTTTAATCACATCTTCTCCCCCTCAAAAATAGCATGCAGTGATATTTTTGATATCAACTGATTAAAATGAAACTTTTTGGAGAGATAGACGGATTTGAGCATGAAATTGGAACATTTTTGTTTTTCTACTCTCCCTTAAACAAAGCATATGGTTAAACATTTTAGTTTAAAAGCAGTTTTAAGGGTTTAGAGGGAGTTGGCACTTTTGAAGAATCTTGAGCACATAATTTGGAGAAAGATTTTGAAAAATATTTTTGAAAAATCTTGATCATGTGCTCATAGATTCTTTTGATTTTGTTTGCCATTAACAATGCGAGTCCTGATCTGATATAATCAGAAGTCATCATTGTAGCGCGGGTTTCGTACTGAAATGCACGAAAGCCGTTGTGATTTTTAGGATAAGTGCTCAAAAAATATTTAAAACCTTTATTTTGAATGAGCACTTTCCTTTCTTTGAAGCGCGGGTCCTGAACTGATGTGTTCAGAAGCCATAGAATTAAGCGCGGGTCCGAAACTGAGTTGTTCCGAAGCCATTGGGATTTTTAGGATAAGTGGTTTGAAAGATTGTGAATAAGCACTTTCCTTTCTTTGAGGCGCGGGTCCTAATCCGATATGATTAGAAGCCATCAAGAAGAAATTTTAAGAAACGACATGTTTTGAAAACATTTAAATGAACTCTCGCTCAAGCATCTGAACATGCCCGTATCATTGTTAAATGACATTTCTAGGTACGTTCAGAATATCGATTATACAAGAGACATGTCGTGAGAAGAATATTTTTGATTTTTGTCATTTTATATTGTTTTTGTCCTTTTGGAAATTTTCTATTTTTATATTTTGCTTTTGTTGGTTTTTCAAATTTTGTATTTTGTTTTTGATTTTTTCTAAAAAAAATGTATTCACAAAGAAGAATTAAGTATGAACAAGTAGAAGTGGAGTTAAGAGAGGAATAAGACCAGGATTTCCAAATGCGATATTGGCATAGAGTTCTTCTTTTCCACATTGGTTGTATGAACCATCTGCACTTTCACAAGTTCCTGCATTCACAAAATCCACAAAAGAAGAATATGCACAAATAGTAGTGTTAGCAGCACATGAATCATCACTCTGAGGGTGTTCACTATCAATGGTTGTAGTGGTTTCTTCATCCTTATCCTGATGATTTTCACTACTACTTGTTGTGGTGCAACTATCAAGAATCTTTCCTGTGGGAATCCATCTAAGACCGACTGTTTTAAAAACTTTTCCCGTGGGAATCCACCTAAGGCAGGATCTAGGAGTTGTTTTCTTTTCAGATACAGCGGAAGTCTCATTTTGAGAAAAACTACGTCCTGTAGGGATCCACTTGGTAGAATTCTTAGCTTTTTGCTTCTTATCAACGGGTGTGTTTCTATTTGGTGTCTTAGAGGATTGTGCCTTAGCACGCAAATTTGCTTTTTTGATATACTGTGCCACACATGCATCATGATTAGCTGAAAAGACACATTTTTGACATGTAGGACAGACAAATTCAACATTCTTGTTCAAAACAACAACCTTAACTTTGTCACTACAGCCATTTGAAGCTTGTTTTCTGTTCGAAGAGGAATTCTTAGTGTTGCATTCTACTTGTTTAACATTTTCTTTTTCGCAACTACTCTTAGATGCAGGCCAATCCCTAGTCTTTTGTTGAGAGTTCCTAGGTAGTGGTTTACAACTACTAGCAGTGCCTTGTAATGTTGTAGAATTCATCACCGTAGACGGTGTTCCTAAAATTCCATCTTTTCGAATCTGTGCCTTTTTCCTAGCTTTTTCTAGATAGGAAATGTGGACCATGTTGTTTGAACCAACAGATTCTTTAACAGTATTTGTGGTCACATTTGGTGAGCTATTCCTGGGGGCACACACATTAGGATTCAACTTGTTGTCCTTTGAATTTGTAGTAGCATTCCTAGACTCTTTTGGATTATCTTTTGCACTTTTGTCTATCACCCTATGTGTATGAGATGTAGAGGCAGACACAGTAGTGGGACTAATCCTATTAAGGTCAGGTGCTATCACATTTGAGTTTTCGACAACAGCTTTTCCTTTTCCTTTCTCGTTTTCCTTAGGCAAAGGTGTGGTAATGGACATTTTTTGTCTAGCATACTTATTTTCCTCACCCTTTCCTTTTTGACTATCAAGCTGAGACTTCAAAAGATCAATTTGTTCTTGCATGTTTTTGTAAGAACGCTCATACGACAATTTGTCATACTTGCATTCTTCTTTTTTCAGATCAAGTTGTTTAAAATATGTTACATTTTGTTTTTCAAGCTTAATAAGCGCCTTTTCATATTTTGAAACAATTTCAGAAGTCTCAGCTCGAAGTCTTTCATCATCTTCGACAGAATACATTTGATAAATAATGGACATAATATCAGTTGAAAGAGCTTCTTCAGAGAGTGCGTCATTTTGTTTTTCCAAAACTTTGATTTTTTCAATGTTTTCATTGGCTTCAATTACCAAGGATGTGTGGTCCTTGACAAATTCAGTTACTTCTTTGATAATTGCGTTCTCAACATGAATTGCTCTTGCATGTATGCCAGATACAATGGGAGTAATCTCTGTTTCGAACATCTTTTTCTGTTCAGTTTGAAAACTTGAAAACCAATCGTTGATTTTAGTATTAGTTTTGGTTGCCACAACATCTTGAAGCATTTCAACTCTCCTTTTAAGATCAGCCAAAAATATTCTAGCTTCACTTGTGGAAGTGTCGTTAGAGTACATTTGTTCGATGTTAGAAAGGTGTTTTGGCATAACTTTGAACTTTGAGGCAGCCACTGGTTTTTTGAAAAACAAAGGTGACTCTTTTTTAACAAGATGAACACCAGCAAGTTTGTTGGCTTCATTATAATCAATCAGTTTGATTTCTCTATTCAATTGTCTCATTTTGTTTCGACTCTCTTTCGTAAGCTCAATCATTTCATGCGAATCATAACAAGCAGGTGGATCATGCACATCATTTATAAGATTACCATTAAATAGCACATTTTGTTTTTGCTGAGCTTTCTTGAGATAACAAGGGTTTTCACAACCGAGAGCCATTTTATTTCTTGTATATAAAATCGGGTTTTTGTCGTTAATTAACATATTAATCGTTTGAGTAGAGTGACCCGTTTTAACAAGCAGTTCTTCCAACTTTTTAATCGTTTCTTGTTTGTCAAGAATTTCATCAAGAAGTTCATCTTCTCGTTTGGAAAACTTTTCTTGCAACTTTTTCTTTTCTTTTTCAAGATCAGAGCAAGTTGATTTTTGTTTAGAAAGTTGGTTGGTTAGATCAGAAATTTCTGCTTTTAAGGATTTAATTTGCATGTTCAGTCTAACATCAAGAGTGTCGTATTTGATTTGCAAATGTTTCTCCCTTGAAACAGAATCACTGTAACCATTTTCAAGTTCTGACAGTCGTTTGTGGTGAAATTCAAAAGCTTTTTCGTTTACCTTATATCTCTCAAGCTCAGCGGTCAATTTCTCATTCGCGGTCTTAAGATCGCTATTGACCTTTTTCACTTTTTCAATCTCAATACGACAATTATTCAGTAATGATTCAAATAAAGCACGAGTTTCCTCATCATTAGCGTTATTTTGTGCAACTTGAACTTCGTTAGGATTCATATCTGGAGATGCCAAATTAATATTGCTACAATTTGGCGAGTCCATATATGTATCATAAGTTGGTTCGAGAGGCACAGAATGTGGCTTTTGTTGAGCAAACGGATTAACCTCATTACTTGAAATTGATGTCTCATGGAGTGGTTCTTTGTCATAAGTAGGAGGAATGTCAGAATCGCTGCTGCATGAAGTTGATTCTTGCTGATTAGGCATAGGGTTGGAGATTCCAGTGACTTCTGTAGAATTATCATTGATTCTGGTTGAAAGCAGGAAGTCGGATTCCTCAGCAGTCAATGGTATTCCCGAGTCTCTCTTTCTGGCTAGCATCAACATGTACTGGAGCTTTTCTACTTTATCCATTGCATTGACATTTCCAGCTCTACCTATATCACTCCTTTGGGTTGCAGAAGAAGTCATGAAGCAATAATTCTCATTATGATTGACCACATTCTAATTCACAAACTGATCCATTTGGATTCCCGTATGTTGCCCTGCATATTGCATTTGATTCCCCATTTGAATACCCGTAGCGTTTCCTTGCTGATGCTCAATAACCTCAACCATTTGGCCTTCTTGTCCTATATATGACTGCATGTTGTCAGTGTACGGTGAATTCCATTGGTTGTTGTTATGTGGTGGGATGTTTAATGCTTTGGTGATTAATGCAAACGCATGTGCCAAATCAGTTGTGATATTGTATTGGTGAGCAGCCATTGATGAATTTGTATGATAAAGATGGTGATGGATCGGTTAAAGAACTAGGATAAGGTTGGTTACGGTTCATGAGTTATGTTTTGTTTAAGTCCTTTGACGTTGTCCTTGAAGAGTCGTTGGGAAGAAAAGAAAAAAATTGATAACTCAAAGTTTATATATTGAAGAGTTGAGAAATTCAACGAAAGCAAACATGTCAAAAGCAAAAGTACACGTGAAAGGCAAACTCATGCACACTCACGTTCACAGTTGACACGTCAAAAAGAACAAAAACTCGATCAATGCCATCTAACCTTCATATGCAACACGTCTCATGCAAACAATGCAAAAGTTGATATACGTATTATATAATAGAAAGTAACAAGCTCAGTACCCCAAAACAAACTCAAAGTCTATATTCAGAAGACCAAACTCAATAGCAAAAGTTGATATACTTAATGACGTGAAGATGCTCAACTAATCCTATTAAGTTGCTCGACTATTATGCTCGACTAAAGTTTCTGGTTCGATCAATGTCTTGTTCGATCAAGGTATGGTTCGACTTGGGTAACCTTGGTTCGACTAGAGTTGTGGTTCGATCAAGACTTTGTGGTTCGACTAACTTTTTTGGTTCGACTAGGCACTTGGTTCGATTAGAGTTTGCTTCGACTAAACACTCGTTCGACTAGGTGCTCGTTCGACTAAGTGCTCGTTCGACAAAGTGCTCGTTCGACTAATAGCTCGTTCGACTAAGTGTTCGTTCGACTAGCTTAACTGGTTCGATGAAGGTTACTCGTTCGATCAAGGTGTTGGTTCGATGAAGGTTACTCGTTCGACTAACTCTTGGTTCGATCAAAGTTACTCGTTCGACTAGCTTTAACTCGTTCGATCAAGTGACTCGTTCGACTAGTTTTCTCGTTCGATCAAACTCGTTCGATCAAGTGACTCGTTCGACTAGTTTTAACTTGTTCGATCAAGTGACTCGTTCGATCAAAGATGCTCGTTCGATCAACAAGTTCGTTCGATCAATTGGAAGAGTAAGTCTAACTCGACTACCCTTTTTGCTCGTTCGATGACTGCTCCTTCGAAGAGGTTGCTCCTTCGATGAAATTGGTCGTTCGATCACTTTGTTGCTTTGATGAAGTTGGTCGTTCGATCACTTTGTTGCTTCGATGAAGTTGGTCGTTCGATCACTTTGTGGTTCGACTGGGTTGTTATAAACGAAAAGACAAAACAAAACAATAACCCTCAAGTGGAAAACAAAACAATGTAACAGGAGCGACAATATTTTGCTACGAGTGAAAAACAAAACAATGAAACAGTAACGTGTAAAAAAAATTATAAACCCTAGATCTTTAAGATTTTGCTCTTGATACCACTTGTTATAACTTAATATCAAACCTTTATCATACAAACACAATATAAGAATAAGAGAAGATTAGAAGATAGAAATATGGAGATGGTAACTTCTAGAGATTAGATTAATAGAGAAAGAATGAGAGATACAAGATGAGAATACCCCTAGAAGCAACACCCTCAAGTGAGGAGGCTTAGGCTTGAGATGGGCTTTTACAAGGATTACATGATTATAACATTTAACTAACAAACTTAAGCCCAAGCCCGTTGATTAACTTAACTAACTCAAACAACGACACATTAATTAAACTATTACAATGACGAATGACCATCACTTTAAAATAAATCCTAACAGTATAAAAGAGTCATAAAAGTTCGTGCCTTTTTCTTGAACATAAAACGCATAAAAGTGAAATAAGGATGTCATATGGAACGACATAAGTGCTTGGAGGGTATTTTCTGCCAAAACTCCAACTGTTTTTATAATAAGGATTTAAAATGAAATCGACTTGCAGCTTAGGGGTAAAAAGTGTCAAGCTTGAAAAATGGAGTTTTAATGGGCCAAAAATGTAAATTTCTTAAGGTTATTAAACCAAGGACTAGTTTTGCCAACGATTTATAGTTAAGGGTATAAAGTGTCATTCTTGAAACTACAGGGGTAAAAACTGTCATTTCACTAAAGTTGAGGGGTAAAAATTGTTATTTTATGAAAATTCAGGGGTTAAAATTGTCATTTTATGAAAGTTCAGGGGTATAAACTGTCAATATATGAAACTATAGGGTAAAAAGTGTAACTTCATATAATAATTATTATTAATATATTCTAATAAAAACTAATAAATAAAATACGTATATTTCCATAACGAACGAACGGAAACATAAAAATGAAAAATAAATAAAAAAATAAGATAAAATCTTATCCGACTTTTGAAGGGACTTCATGTTGTCTCAATAAAACATTTATTTGACAACCAAAATGTTGCGAAACGAATATTAAAACTTATATATTGGAATATGATTACTGAAATTTGACATACGAAACACAGGTTTCGTGCCGGAGACGTTTATCAACTCTATTTAATTTTGTTTTCCTTCCAGACTGCAAAGGTGAGTTCATAGTCCCACTTTTTATACATTTTCCAAACTTGTGGGGAGATACATGCTACAAAACCGAACACAAGTATTTTTCTGTATGCTTTCCTGATTAATATTGTCTAAGTTACATATTGCCTAAAAGACCTCCCATCATGGACCATTAATCACCTGCGGGTGAGCGCGAATATTATGGATATATCTATTGGGTTTGACAACCCCTTTGTCTTACCGTAACGTGACCAAATGCATTTTATTTGAGTTCAATAAAGAGACCGGCAATCTCCTACTCGGAGGTAAAATTATTTACATTTAATTATGGAATAATATATGCAAAGCATACAAATGGTCTAACTGATTTGAAGGTTAACCGGAATCTCTCTGCAAAGCATACAAAATTTTCAGCCGTTCTACTAAAAGATAAAAACAATTATGCAACAATTGATTTTGTAATATAACTCACACAATTCGTACGCTAAAAAATTGTATATGTGCAATCAAAAACCTGCCAGGACCGTTTGGATCAGTACTTAAACATGACCTATTAAAAAAAAGAAAAGAAAAGAAAAAAGCTTACCCAAACATGCCTTTTCTAATACTTCAGCAAGTCAGTAGCTAACGGGCTTGGCGCAAATGGGATTGTCAAGAATCTGAAGCCATGTATATGCTTTGGTTCTAACCAAACCACAACTAATGACTGGTTGTTCATTCTGACTTCTTGGTCCAATCTGCAGACATAATAGAACATTGTATAGTTGCATGACTCGCCAAAAATGTTGCATCTATGAAAATCAAAACGTACATAATAATAGAAAATGAAGTTGAATGAATGGTTGTGGGTTGACAACTTGGTTTTACGATTTGAGCAAAAGCCGAACTAAAAACTCCAACGCTGGAAAATAGTTACTGTTAGCTGGTATATTTATTGTTAATTGTATGGCTGCACGAAGTGTGTGTACAATTATACCTGTAATTTGGGACATGCTATGGCCCGTGGTCCTTGCAACTTGGTACCGGGAATTCGTCGATATTTTTTGGATGCAAGCTGAGTGTCTTTTGTAATGCCATGGCCTTCCTGAGATGACTCTATAGATGGTTGCCTCACTTGCCGAGTTGACCCGCTGTTTAGGATAGTAACTGTTAATACCGTTAATTTTTAAGACTAAGCTGTGTAAAAAGGTATGTTGTTACTTTTTAAATTTGAGAATTCACTTCAAGTAGCTTCGCCAGTGAGAACTGGTTCCTCATTTTACCTGCTCTTAGTCTTCATGTCTTTGTCGTTGGATGCCCAGTGTTTGTTCTACCCAGCAGTTCTTTGTACCTGCACCAAATTTGATTTGTAATGAATCTGTGTATATTGGTATGCATAATGTGTCAGGGGAAAAGGTTCCGGTGTGACAAATTAAGTACTTGCTGGACTTCCGAGATACTGGGGTCTAGATAATACTGAGTTGCCGGAGTCCCCGTAAGTTGTAGACTTATGCTTATTGGATTTTGCATTTATAAAATTTTACATAAACCGTGCGTAGCAATTGTAAATGTTAAACATTATGATTACCTCCGTATCTATTCGTTACTCGGCATGAGCTGATTGCTATACTCACCAGCTTTTCCATTGCGTCACATGTTTGTATATCAAAGTCTGCAGCCATTTTGTTTCACATTGTAAACCCAATAGCCATTCCGTTGCGAAACACACAGTTTCTGAGTTATGATTGGTTTATATGTGTGAGACTTATGAGTCAAGTAATGAAAGTTAGTCTAACTTTTGGACGTCGATGATGCTCCTTTTTGCAACTTTACGAATGATAACAAATCTGGGGACAACTGAAACAAAAACATCAGGCGGATTTTATAAGAACTTGTGATACTAAAAGAATATTCATTACATTAGTGCAACTTTGAGTGCGTGCGACACCGAAGGTGATATCCCAAATTTAGGATCCTCACCATAGTTCTGAAACCGTATATCAATTGAGATTGAGTCTACGTAAAATGAAGCAGACACAAATTTTAAGCTACCATGTATAGCAAACTGTTACCGACAATGTTATACGGTGTTTGGATCTGTCTTTCGAGAGTAGCTCTCCAAACACTTTACTTCGTAAGCCGATAACCAATTTTAATAATCTGCAGCACGACTCCGGTTCAATTTTTGCTACCTTTTTCTTATGTTTATGCGGCATCCCATAGTTAATCAGCAATTAGTTTGGCTCTGCATCAAGATAGTTCAAATGATCTGTATTAGTATAACTATGTATTAATACGAAAAAGTAAGAATGTATAGGCTCACATGCGATCCATTTGTCAACTAATTCACCAAGATGACCATCGTTTGTTGGTTGCTGCGTAGTCACGTCGCAAAGCTTTTCATAGCCAACATACAATTCCAGACTACTCAAGATTTAATGAAAAATTCCTCTTTATTTTCAAAATGGGAAGCTGCCATTGTCATACCTCCACGACTCCTTCAAAAAAAACCTTATCAGATTACGCTTATTCATTTTACTGCAGATACTAATGCACATATACATTTAACCTTATCAGATTACATTTAACCTTCTCAGATTACATTATGTCAGAAACATAATGGAAGGCGAAACTTATTACAGAATGAATAAAACCGTAACAGAGATATACTGGCATTGACGCAATCGAGATGTCGCATAACCTTTTCATTATCAACGTTATTTCTGCCTGTACCGACTTATTTTAAGTTGAGCTAGAATATGCAATTTTCCCATCATCTTAAAGAACAAATGCCAACAAATGATCAGACATAATTTCATGCGAGTAAGCCACCGAAGAAGATAAAGGACTTGCAATCAAAAGCAAACATCTTGTTATAAGATTTAATACGCATATACTTTATTCTAAACACGCCTAAATATTTTATTATTAGCTCAACATAATGGCAGATAACTACAATTATATGAACTACAATATGATAGAATAACATAATTGGTGTTGAGATTAATCACATTGGATTTGAGGATACAAAGTTGAACTTGATTGAACTGCTCATTAAGAAAAAGGAGCTACCATGGGGATTTTTATCTATATCAAGTTACCATCCATGCCCAATATCATAAAATCGTATGAAACAAATTCAACGCAATGAAGACAATACACAACCAAAAGAAACAAATGTTAAACAACTATGTGTGACAAAAATACTAACCAAAAAAATAAAGCTCGGTCTGTTTTCAAGGGTCCGAGTCAGTAAAAAGGCTCCTGGTAGTGGGCCGGTCGCTGCAAGAACTTAGTGATGCTGTGTGACTACATTTATAAATATCCTAACACATTTTAATGATTAATCACTAATTAAGAAAACGGCAGGTACCATGAGGATTGTTCTCAGCAAACACGTCCATGCCCTAAAGAATATCCTTCCATCCAAAAAGTCGGACATGTCCTCCTAGTCCTTTTACTTGTTGAGCAAATAACATGTATTTTCTAGTTTCAAAATAGTCCTGCCTATAACATGATTAAGGAAAAATCACTATTATAATCTATTAGTTATTAAAGAATAAAAGAAAATAAGCATTATAACCTGGTGATGACAACTCATCATCCAATATGCATGTTGTTCTATAATCATCGCTCCAAATCAAAATCTATAAACATAGCTACACAAAACCAATAGAGAAAGTGACTAACTTATTATCTTATCTATCTTATCTCTTATGAATTTATCACCAATACTCATCCACCGTAAGCCTGTTTTCACACAATAATGATGTAAAATACAGATGGAATACGAATGATTCATCACAGTAACAAAGTTTCATCATTAGGGTAAGTAACATGCATGCAATCCATGTAGGGTTAAAACTTTATTAACCCAGATGCATGTAACATACCTTGGAAGAGATAACAGCTAAAAGATCAAGTGGCTATAATGTAAGATCTAGAAATACGGCTGCAACAAAAAAAATGATATTAGGGTTTTGAGTTAAAAAAAGATGAGCACCGTATCATTAGAGGAGATGGCTGAGGAAATTATGATATTAGGGTTTTGAGAAAATGTATGGATAATGATTAATTAGATATATGTCGATTAACAAAAATCATTAATTGCAGAGGTTTATAGATATGGTGTTGCAAAATATAAAACAAAAAAGATGTTGGTCTAGTGGTTATCAACTGTGTTAATGTTACAAACCACCCAAGGTTCGATCCTTTCTAGTGAATTTTTGTACTAATTAATCCCGGATTTTAATTCCCATAATCATTGCTTAGGTGGACAAAATTTGATGACATGGAATTTGCCGTGCGGATTATTGCCTACGTGGCCTTTTGACGTGGACTTATTTGTGATGAGGGTTAATACATTCGGAGGTTACTAAAGTTTGCCAAAAATTTGAAAAAAGTTACTAAAGGTTTTTTTGGTTGAATTAGGTTGCTCTAGTTTGCCAAAAATTTGAATTAAGTTACTAAAGTTTCCCAAAGATGAACTAAGTTACTATAGTTTCCAAAAAATTGAATTAAGTTACTATTGTTTCCCAAAAATTCAATAAAAGAACTGGGAAACTAGTGAAAAAAACTTGGCTAGAGGAAAAACGACCAAGTGGGAAACTATAGTAACCTAATTCAACCAAAAAAAACTTTAGTAACTTTTTTCAAATTTTTGATAAACTTTAGTAACCTCCGAATGTATTAACCCTTTGTGATGATGTGGCTTTATCTAGTCATGTTTATCCTGTTAATATATATATATGTATATATAAATATATATATGTATATATATATATATGTATATATATGTATATATATATATATATATACTAGCTTTCAAAGCCCGCCCAATGGGCGGCCATGACTTGTAAATATCTTTTGGATGTATTAGTTTACGAATAGCAAGATATTTATTTAATGTATTAAGAAAGAAAATAAATAAATAATAAAAGTTAATAAGTTGTCCACAAGCACAAAGTATATACTGAAAATTCAAATGCGAAATAAAGCTTCTATCTTTACAAAAAAGAGAAACTGATAATCATTCTAGAAACATATGACCTTCATAGCTTTTAATTGACACGCGATAAGGCTATAAATTTTACATACAATATAAAACATTGATCACCAAAATTACATATCCATAAAAAAAGAACCTATGAATAACAACCTGATATCGATAAGACCTTTAGCTGGATCCACTCCCAAAAACCAAAACCTACATTGAGGTGGAAATATCAGCCCATTTGCTTATGTAAGGGTCGACTGGATTATGTTTTATTTGTAGAAGGAAATGTGTGGAAAAGTCTTCCATGGTGTAAAAATGCTTAAAATATCATAAATCCTTTTGTTTAAAAGTTAAAATATTAGTACGATTATATCATAATCCGGATCACGAGTTAGCTATATATAGTTCCAAAAGTCTGGGCACAAAAAAGTTTCAACCTGACATAATGGTACCAAAAATGTCTTGACCAGAACACGTTTCGACCCACCACCCGAACCACCAATTTTACCACCTCTAACTCGTAACATACAACTTATAGAATAAACAGATTACCTGCCCCATTAACCGAAAGAGGCACCTCCGGCTGTGATGTGTCATTTGTAACGGGCTCGTCTTTGGGCTTTACTAATGGAAAAGAAGTTTTTACTTTGGGTTTCGGCTCTTTAAAGCTCCCTCCATGGGATGGCCTGTCAGAACTTGGCCTTGTCTTACACGGACTTGTGTAAGGTGAAACAGGTTTTTTCCCTGACTCGTTTATGCAATCTGCATCTCCCACAGGTTGATATCCCTTGTTTTTACTTTGTTGTTGGGATGAAGTAGACCCCTCTGCTAACACCTTTGATTGACTCTTGGATATAGCAAAAGGAAGCGCTTCAATCTCCTCCAGTTTTGGTCTCTTCAGTGGTGTTCCATTTGAATTAGGGGTGCCGTCTTGGTGCCTTAAATGGAGCCATTTTAAGGGTCGTTCCAGCTGTTCTGGAATTTGTGTTTCTTCTTCAATAGCTTTCATTAGCTGGTGATAAAGAGTGGTGTTAAATCATAAATAGTTAAAATGCTATGTTAAAAGATGTTTATCAAAAACAATAAACTCGTGATTGAAAGAAATTAAAAGATGTTATATACTCAATGATACCAGATAAAGGCGCCACTTTCAAGCCACTACTTATGGATTGATTAAACTTTATTTATAACGGGCTCAAAGGGTAGAGAAAAAAAAACAATATTCAAGGGAACTGGTTTGAAAGTCACCAAAAGTGTCTTTTGATGCATAGAAGCTAATAATTTCTTTATCTCAATATTGTTACTAAATTAGTTTACTATTCGCAGTTATAGTGGAAAACTAACTATTAACATAAAGTATAAACAGAATGGACCAAAGACGCTCATTTCAGCTTAGGGTGATATACACTTACTTCAGCTTGAGCATTATGAGGCGGTTTCTTCTGTCCTACTGCATGAAAAAATAAAAAATAATACCAGTCACGAAATTTAAGAAAACAACGATGCTTAAAAAAAAGACGAGGATTTAAATAAATTCATTAGTTGTAACGAATCAGCAACTAAATACGATACCTCCGACTCCTTGCTGTCAATAATAGAATCTGCAAGAGCTCGATAATTTTAAACCCGATAATTTTTAGTAGACCACTTGTATATATGATCAAGTAATATGAATAATGCTTAAATAAATAGTAAATATAACCTTGGTCCGTGCATACATAAAAGCTAGAAATTTTAATTGGCAAAAAAGTAATATTACATAATAATAAGTAGAGATTTGCTTACTTGGCTCCCAAGTGAAGATAATTTTTCAAATCTTATTGGCAATAGAACGCTTATTCATATCATTTTAGAAGGAGACTTAACAACCTGTGCGAAAACTGCATCACAGGTGCATAAATGATGAATAATCAATATCATGAAGAATAAATTAAATCCTGGTATGTAGAGCTGGTCACCCTTTTGTGACAAATCCTACACGGTGCACCTACAATTACAAAGGACGTGTCTTGCGACCACTTGCTCGGCCGCAAGTAATGGCGTTCTTTGGGATCGGGTACTTGTCGCTCCATGAATTTACCGGTGAATAAACTCGATGGTAAAATTGTTGACCTAAGTATTGTCTATTCCAATTCTGAGATCTTATGTTCCACATACCAACATTGTCCAGTGGTACAGGCAATGATGTCCATGATCTTGGGTATACTTGAACTGTAGAGCGAGATATCCCGTCTCTTAAATTGTAGCTTGTTCTGCTAGTTGCAGACCATGGCCCTCCATCCATCCTGTCTATTTAACCGAGTTTTTAAGTATCAAACTCATTATCAATAATAGCTTTTCTTAGTGAGACAAACACGATTCAGATACATGTTATCAAATCCACTTTCTTTTTGCAAAACTCACTTTATGTGTCGCGAAGTCACTTTCATTTTTGAGATGTTTACTTTTTGTCGCGAGAAACCACTACTTAGGACATGAATTACTCAGCTCTCCATCCCCATCAACGTCCTTCGTCGCCTTCTGCTTCTTCAGAACCGACTCTGGAACCACAGCCACATGCATTTTTCCAAACCACATCAATGAGTACAATATTAAATCCCACATACCAATTAATCGACAACAAAAAACACTAAAATCAAACTTAAACCACAAACTACATATACATTTTAAATTAAAAATGAGGTAAGCCTGACCATTTCAATGAGATTTCTAAGCTAAGGTTGTTTTCGTATCCGCATTGCTTCTTCCATTTTTTAATTTGATTCCACTCTCTGTGACCTTAACTCTTTATCTCCAAACCTTGCTTGTCACATATCAGCATATAGCAGTCTTTCTTGGTTGAAGTCCATGTATTATTGCCTATCAAATACACATATGCAAAACATAAATGTAATCGTCTGTGTCTACCCGGTTTATCGACATGGTACGTTTGATTGTAAGTTTGTGTTTCCACCTACATCTGCTATTACATTTTCGGGGGCGTGCAAGAGTATTGTATATTCGGTTGGTTGAATAATGACGTAGTAGAAACGAATCATAATGATCGGATGGTAAGTATTATGAGATGGAATAAAATTAACTCACCCGTCCGCTACTTGAAACACCCGCTAACAGGTTTCATGAATTTTATCGTCACCAGGATGTGCTCATGTGGTGTCTTCAGCTTTGGGCTATATTTGTTTCTAATAGGTCAAATGGATATAAAAAAATTATACCTTAAGCCCTTTTTCAGGGTACTCTACAAAACCTACCCGTTTAATGGGACCATAGGCCTCAAAATCCCTTTAAGTTGTGCCCCCTACTTAGTTCCGCTCTACTTCATATATTTTCCTAGCAACTTTGAATACTTTCTTGTGCATTCTTCAAGCCGTAACTGGTAAATTAGTGTTCAGGCATGGGAAAAGTAACGGTTGTGATGTAATGCTAGCTTTAGGGGGTGTTTTCCATTGTTTATCTTAAACTATATGTGTGCTCTAAAAATAAGGAGATACCAACAGGTTGCTTGATTGGTTCAATAATAAGTAGACAAGCAATTAAATAAGCAATCCCACACACCCTCTTTTGTATCAGAAATTGGATATATAGTTATTTTCCTATTCTGTTTTCTAGGCATATAAATTTGGGCCTGGTTATATCTTTATATTATTAGGCTTTAATGCTTTATGGTGAAGATTTAGAATGATCCATTTGGCTCTACAAAAAAATTAATCTTTTATTGAGAAATGTGTATACATGTCATAAAATCATAATTTTAATGAGAAATGTATACATGTCATACAATCTTGAAACTGATAATTAGACCTATGAGATAAACTGATCATAATAAATGCCAATAGAGAATATACCTTGGTTTTCTAACAAAAAGATAGAAATCATATCAGATTCTTACAAAAGTTAGAAGCACGAGGAGCTCTTCTCACATATTCGTCCATAGGTCACCATCTTCTACATTCCTTCGGGATATACATATAGCCAATCCACTGCAGTCTGCATATATAGTAAACAGGCAGTTAATTCACATAAATTATTCATAAAAATCAAATAAAGCGGGTGCATGAAGGATTTAATATAATTTCTCCTATCGGAACACTGTTCTTAACTACAGTTCTGAGAAAATAACCCTCTGTCACGGAAACACCAGGGTCCTCCTACCAATGAAGTCTAATCCATTCTGTAGCTTCCCGAAAAAATCATCATGGGAGTCGGATAATAAAGAATCCTTCATTTCTTCCGGATAAATTCCAAATTATGATGGGGTCCAGGAACCTACACAACAAATTCAATATATGTTATGATCAGAATGAATGTCAGAAGATATAATTGCAATTCAAGAAGAAAGATAGAGCCCTTTGAGCAGCTGTATACATAATTACCATAGTAGATAAATTATCTCAAATTTGAATGATCAAATTCACACTGCAACCATTTGCAAGTTTCCAGCTCACTAAACGTTAACATAACTCTCACGTAGGTTTCCTGGATCTTGCAAACGCAAAACATTAATCTAACCTTGATTAACATCCAACTAAAAACATGTTAACAGGTTAAGGTAACCCAACATATAAGCATAATAACAAATGATAGCCCCAAACTTACAAGAAATTACACTCCGTTGGCCACTTTGACAACTTATTAGTGCTCCTAAGGATGCAATAATCAAATAGTTAGCTTTAAAACTTTAGTCTAAACGATCCCTAAAACAGGGCTGCCAATATAACTAATAACAGGAGTAATAAAATGAAGCCGAGAGCTTTAGAGATAGCTATTCAACATTGGTATAAAGAAATTTTTCCTGAATGTCGGATTTCTCATGAGCTAAATCACGTGTATTATATAATGTATCTCGTACATCTCCAAAAAATATATGATAAGGTTCAGTTTAAGGAACCTGGTTCAGGAACGGTGGGGGAGAAAATAATTTCAAGGGGTGGATGGCGAACAACTCTTTTTATGTTTTGCCGGCCATTTATCAGTATCAGCATTTGCAAGTCCTATTTCTTACAACTTCGTTAACGGATTCCCTCCTCTTTCCTTTTGAATTAATTAAATATTAGTCAAAATCTCGCGTATTAATGGAGGTTCTGTTATATGCACCATCGTTCGTGACCCCATGCATGAATGTGACCTTGCTAAAAGTGTAAGAATTGAAGATGAGGGTGTCATTAGTTAGATTCACATTTGTTATGCTTCATTCTATAGACATAAGATCAACCATGGAGGTAAGAGGGAGAAAGATATTACTTGGCAAGGTGGCTTTAGATCAGTTTTATCACAAATCGTGTCTGAAATATTTTTGAGATCAATTCCACTTATGTACTGCAGTTCAAAATTTTAAATGGCTACATGATTTATATCCAAAATGCTTCTATGAATAAGCACAATTGACTCACCTACTCATATCTTTCAAAACTATTTAATCATAATGAATTTGGTTTAGCAGTGTTCAAATTGTCACCACGATGATTTTCCACTGCAGACTGCAACATCGTGCTATGTTAAAAATAACTCATAGTCAAATTATAGAGTGGTAATATGTTTAGAATTACCTTATAAATATCATCGGATATAAGAGCCATACGATGAGCAAACTCAACACTAGAATGGAAGTATACGAACTTGTCGGTGAGAGGGCTGCAAAGAATGTAACCCTACATCGCAATTCAATAAACAAACTTTAGTTTTATGTTTATTGTGGTTTAATGTCCACAGGGTTGAAACATCTACTTGAATATTCAACATCGGTTAATCACCACGTTCATTTGCAGCAAACAACAATGTTTCAAACATCTACTTGAATATTCAACATTGGTTAATCACCACGTTCATTAGCAGCAAACAACAATGTTTCAAAGATTACATTTTTTGATGCACGATGTAAAGAAAGAGGTTAGCACATGATATATCAACTAATCACAATATCAGTATTGGCACAATTAAAAAGAAAAAGAAAAGTTTGTTCAGACTTTTTCTAATTGGCCACAATTTATCAATAGGTTGCTATGCTTATTGAATGAATGATATTAGGGTTTCTTGTTTATTACCTTTGGTAGATAAGTGATGACGGCAAAATTGAAATCTCATAGAATGGATTTGTTTTAGGGTTGAAGAAGGGTACGTAGAATGATACGTGATGAGTTGGGCCGGATTAAAGTAAATAATTAGTTAGGAGTAATAATTAATTGCAGACCTTTATATACTTGGACTTGCAACATATATTCAAAAAAACATGTTGGTTCAGTGGTTAAGATACATGTTTTTCTTTCAAACAACCATGGTTCGAGCCATGTAAGTGTCAATTTTTACAATTTTATTAGGAAAATAAATGCTTACGTGGACCAAACTGATGACATGGAATTAAATGCGCTTATGTGGTATTATGAGGTGGCATTAATTTCGATAATGTGGCTTTAAAATGGTCAAACGCCTCCTATAATAACATATTATATATATATATATATATAAAGTCCACTTTGCAGAAAAGTGAGAAAAGTGTACAAATCACCCTCTCCTTCCCCTCCCTTTTTCACACCAAAAAAACTGGGACCTTATTGTATTTTCCTTCATTCTTTAAGCGAGGTTTTGTATATTCGCACCCTACCCACCCCCCCCCCCCCCTGAAAATTTTTTTTCCCGCCAAAAAACATTTTTTTTTGGGGGCCAAATGTCACAACTCGTAATTTCAGGTCATTTTTCCAAACCCCGACAATTTACTATTCATGAGTTACTATTCACCGATCACTATTCATCATTTCACTATTCATCGTTTTTGAAGTCAATTTGAGACTTTGAGAAGTCGTCAAAAATTTTACTATTCATGTGACACTATTCATTCCCGGAGGGAAATCACTATTCATGGGCATCATTCATCATGTCGTAAACTTGGTTTACGGGTATTCAAATGCGCGTAACCAGTTAGGTTTAGCTGCGTATTCATGCATCATCAGTAAAGACACATCATACATACTAGGGTAGTCTGCATATCATCAGTAACATCATTATCATATCAGTTCATGCATGGGTTTGTGTGATTTTCATTAACGTATGCTTAATTGTTTAATTAACGTTACCACTCAGTCATTCCTACTAACATTATACCCAATACTCCCGACAATGATCCTAACACATTTTCAAACTAATTATAATGATATAGAGATTATATTATTACTTTACCCGGTGTTTTTAAACCAATCGCTATATTTTTCGTTTGACGCTTATAACTCCGTCGGTTTACGAAATTTCAATCCGATAATCATTCTAACACCCGATTCTTGCAAGGAACATGATTTTACAATTTCTACAACTTCGTCGTATTTCATTTCACCTCGTCATGATTCATTTCTATTTAACTCGGTACCCGATAACACTCAATGTATACACTAATCAACCAATACTTAAATAAATGGGGGACAAAGTCTTGCATTAACATCAAAAACATCCCATTTTAGCCACATGTGCCGCCCCCCTAACCCCCCATTTAGGCTAAACACTCCAAAACTCATTAATGCGTTTACCTTGATTTAATTTCCATCTCCACTAACTATAACACATACACTAATAAACCCATTAGCTAAAAAAAGATCAAAACCTCCCACTTCATCCCCTAGGTTTGGCCAAGACCAAGAACACCACCATAATCCATAAATTTTTGAAGTTCAAGTCATAATCAAGCTCCATTTATCTTCCTAGTTACGGTTTTGTGATTAAATCTCAAGTTTCTTACTCATTTCTTATCAAAACTCATCAAATATTCAAGTAAGTTACAAGAACACATTTTGATCATCTTATACTTTCATTTGATTCATATGTTCATGTATTTTCAAGTTATATTAGTTATTCATGCAAGTTACTTATGTTTTAGATACCACTTTTGCACATAAACTCTCTTTAACACTAGATCTATAAGTTTCACTAATGATCTCATGAAATCCACAAAGGTTGGTGATGTTTAGGACCCAATGACACCCTAAGAAGGTGTATGGTAGGATTTGCGAAATTGTGGAGTTGATTTGAGGTGGTATGATCAAGTTTAGAACCAAGGAAATGAGTTTTTAACAATCTAAAATAGCTACTGTCCTTAAACGCCAAGTCTGGAAAACTCAGTAACTTTTGGTATATTTTAGCTTTCATATTCATAAAGTTCTTTCAAAAACGAAACCGTGGCCGCAAGAATCACTAAAAACCGAATTATAACGAAGGAGATATGATTTTTCAAAGTTAGACGACGAAAACTAATTTTCTGAAAAATTTAGTTGCTGATCGCCGAGATTCAAAGGACAAAACGAGGTGTTAGACGTGATCTAGACGACCCGAACTACTGAGATTATGTTATTACATGTTTATACAAAGCCGTGGATGTAAATAACGTAGAAAACGAGCTTATAACGGCCGAGTTATTCACGTTTGAAGCCCGACGTACCATGTTCATTTTGACAGCCCACTAATAGAAAGTGTTTTAAGTATAAAAACTAGTGTTTTTGAGAAACATAACATTGATAGCCGATTTTCTAATTGATCGAGGCGTGTACAATCAAAAGTTAAATGAAATGACATTAATACATTGTTACAAGGTTTTCAAAAACGTCGAGTTTGATCAACTAACACTTAACGTGCAATATTTCGCGACTAGTTTTACGAGGCAATTTTGGACATATTTTCACAAGTTAAGGAAAATATTAAATTGCGATGAAAACGCTACATTTTTCCGATAGAACACCAAACGAAGATCGTGGAGTACCGTTTCAATGTATTTACACGAAAAGTAGTTTATAACTTAACGAGACGTCAAAAGTGTATTTTTCGTCAATAAACGTTATTTTCAAAACTAACAAGTGGTATCGTTAACATACGTATTTGCATGTGTTGCGTTGTATCATTGCTTACATTGAATCACATCATTCATAATAGGTCGCGGTTAGAGACCGAGCTTTATTTCATCATATCCATCACTGTCATTGTTGCTATATCATATCAGGTGAGTTTTTATAGCCCCGTTTTAAATTGTTTATTGATTTCTAAACTCTCGGGGGAGAATACATTGCACCATTTTCATATGCGGACCAAAGTATACAAACTCATTACATTGCTTAAGTTACATCATTGCCAAGATTAAAGTCCCCTTTATTTATCATGAACCGTTAATTGTTAGTAAGTGAGAGTGAGTGAATAGATCTATTGAGGGTGACTCCTCCGTTCGGGTTGGTAGCACCAACTGGTCAAACGAACGCATTTCATTTCTGTCATATTAGAGTGATTGGAAAACACTCAGTTGTGGCATTTCATTCAGTCTAGCTTCGGGGTCATGAGCTTAGAGCTAATGTATCATTTTTATGTGGCATGGTTTTGTCATACACTTTATACTTGTGGTATCCGTACAACATTTCATTTACATAAACCTATGATCTCACCAACATTTTTGTTGACTATTTTTAGCATTGTATTTTTAGGAAATTAAGGTATCACATGTTGGCTTGCATATGGACACATCATGGAGTCGCGGAGTCGACGAGTCTCACTTTATATTTTATGCACTTATCCATCGTTTGAATTGTATGAACTTGTTTTATGAAAACTTGTTTCACCTTTTGGGACCTAGCTTTGTAACTCTGAATGTTTTTAAATAATCAAATGATGTATTTTCTAAATGACACTTTAGGTCGTTCAATATAACTGCAACTTTGGTGCTATGACTAGTCGCGCCCCTGAATGCTTCATTCCGCTGCAAGTCACGAAATTTGGGGGTGTGATAGATTGGTACCAGAGCAAAGGTTATAGCGAACTAGGTTGCCCATTATATCCTAGACTATAACTGCACCATCATAGCATCTCATCATTGTAGCATAAGTGCATATTCGTTATATCACATGTAGTGATTGCGATTTCATGCATATATCATTTCATCATAACCCACATTGTGTAAATGTTTATTTACTTTTATTTCACATCTATTGTCTCAGTGATGTCTTCGGATTCACACCCTATTGTTATCTCATCGGACTCTGAGTCAGACGATACTTCCTCACTACCCTCCATCATACTAGAGTCGGTTACATCATCCCCACTACCCACTATCATTTTGTCATCAGTGGAGCCTACTCCACAATCTTCACCTGTGATGTCAGAGGTTGAGACAGAACCCTTTGAGGAGGGGGAAGTCATGCCTACCCACCACTGTCACCGTGATCCGTCGTGGTCCCAGAGTTGTTCCAATTATCTAGCCAGGAGAGTTTGTACCCTATGGTTAGTTTACGTACATTCCAGGTGGGCGCGCATGAAGCGCACTGCTGCTAAGCGGGTTCATCGTCTCACTGTCAGGTCACCAGCTGCATTTGTATCCCTACCACCACCATCATCACTTACTTCATCTCATCCACTCCGTCGCCGCTTGACAGCGAGGAGGAGTGTGGCATTCAGTACACCATCACCATTATCACCCTTACCATCCTTATCATCATTGTCTCCACCATTGCCATCCCTATCAGCACCACGGATGCCATCAGCACCAGTTCGAGGTTGGTGAGAGCTCGAGGTTGGTGAGAGCTCGAGGGCTGCCGCTGACAGACTGCTTGCTGCTGCTACATTGACTCGCGACTAGATCAGCTTCAGGGAGAGATTGACAGGCATTAGCTCATTTAGATGACCCAGTGAGCCGTATTGAGGCTATATAGGAGGAGGTTGAGGGATTGATCCAGGGCAGGGTTTCCATTGAGTGTCACACCAGGGTTAGAGGCTCGTCAGTTAGAGAGTTCAGAGCATATCACACAGCTGAGGCAGGAGATGCCTGAGTTGTTCGACAGGGCACAGATGTCCCAGGATGAGCATCATCGCCAGGCCGGTGAGTTATCTTCAGTTCAGGCTAGGATGTCTGCATCAGAGACTAGGGAGACTGATCTTCAGCTTCGAGTTCAACACCTAGAGGAGATCGCTGTTGCTATGTCTAGGGATCTTCAGAGGATTTTTCGCAGGCTAGATGGAGCACCCGGAGGAGGTGCCTAGTGTTAGACCTTTATCATGTAGCTTGTACATTATTATCCTAGTCCCGGGGTGTGGGACATAGTTAGGACTTGTTGTCTTTTGCTTGTAGTACAAACAATATATCAAGTGTGACTCTACTATGCAGGATGTTCGTTGTGCTATTTTATGATATCGGTCTGCGTAACCGAAATTTTCTTGTATTATATTCATGTGCGTTGTGATTATATTTATGATGTTTCGTTGTGGTTTCATTGTATTTATACATGCTGTGGTTGTATTTATACGTGTTGTGGATGTATATACATGTTGTGGTTGTATATATTGTGTATGATGATCGTTTTCTATTGTGGATTCTCATTGTTGTTATCTTTTGTGATTGTGAAGAATTATGCCACCCAAAAGAGCCACTATTGCTATGACACCAGCTGAAGTCAGAAAGCTTGTTGCCGACAGTATAGAGGCAGCATTGGTTATAGAAAGAGCTGCCGTAGCTGCAGCTGCTGGTGATGCCGCTTCGCAGGCAGAAACCGCGGAAGCCGCAGGAACAAATACCAATGGTACAAATGGTCATAAATGTACGTACAAAGATTGCAAGAGTGGTGCTCCGGAAAAATTCAAAGGCACTGAGGGAGCCACTGCCATGATCCGATGGTTTGAAAAAACAGAATCAGTATTCCTTCTGTGCAACTGTCCGGAGGACAGCAAGGTTAAGTTTGCTACTAGTACACTCGTTGGGGAAGCTATGTCATGGTGGAATTCGCATGCAAAGCCCATGGGAATGGAGAATGCTCACAAGCTTACATGGGACGAATTTAGGAAGTTGCTGACAAAGAAGTTTTGCCCACGAACAGAAGTGAAAAAGATGGAAACAGAGTTTTATGAGCTAGTGACAGCAGGTAATGATATTGAGGCATATATCAGGAGGTTTCAGGAATTGGCAGCATTATGTCTGACAATGGTTCCGGACACTGAGAAGCTATTAGAGAATTTCATTGGAGGATTACCTCACAACATCCTTGGTGATGTGATTTCTTTTGACCCGCAAACATTGGATGAGGCAATCAGAATGTCTCAGAAACTCATGGCTCAGATAGTGAAGAAAGGAATTACTTCAAACAACAACAACAACACCAACAGTAACCGTAACTCCAACAACAACTACCGAAACAACAACAAATATAACAGCAACCGAAACAATTCCAATAACAACAACAACAAAAGAAATCGGGATAACAACCAGAGTAGCAATGTTACTCAACCACCACCGAAGAGACAAGAGGCCTTTGCAGCCTATGTTGCAGGTCAAGCTGAGAAAAGAGGTTACAATGGTACTTTACCCAAGTGCAACAAATGTCAAACCCATCATAACCCCAGAAATTGTCCGAATCCGTGTGGGAACTGTAAGAAGGTTGGTCATTCGACCAGGGATTGCAAGGCTCCGATTGTGGTTGATAATCAGAAGCCCCCGGTAACATGATTTGGATGTGGAGAAGTTGGACACTTCAAGAAAGAATGTCCAAAAGGAAAGAATCCGGGAAACAATAACCAAGGTGGAACGGCTAGAGGAAGAGCTTATGCCCTTGGAGGAGAAGATGTCAGGGAGGACCCGAATGTCGTTACGGGTACGTTCCTCATTAATAATCGTTATGCATCCATAATATTTGATTCAGGAGCCGATAGAAGTTTTGTTTCTACTGCATTTGCACCATTACTCAACATTGAACCAACAGCATTAGACACTCCATATCACATTGAACTAGCTAACGGTAGTTTAGTTGGCAACGACACGATCATTCGTGGTTGCACTCTCAATTTTCTCAATCACCCGTTCAATATAGATCTCATGCCAGTAGAACTTGGAAGTTTCGACTTTGTCATTGGAATGGATTGGTTATCTCAACATCATGCCAGAATCATCTTTGATGAAAAAGTTGTTCATCTTCCTTATGATGGCGAAACATTAGTCGTTCGCGGAGAACGCAGTGGGACTAGACTCAGCATCATCTCGTGCATTAAAACAGAGAAATATATAAAGAAGGGTTGTTATGCATTCTTGGCTCATATCACAGAAAAGAAGTCGGAGGAGAAGCGACTTGAGGATGTGCCAACAGTTAAAGATTTTCCAGAAGCCTTTCCAGAAGACTTACCAGGACATCCACCTACTCGCCAAGTCGAATTTCAGATTGACTTAGTGCCGGGAGCTGCACCAGTTGCGCGAGCACCTTATCGACTTGCACCTTCAGAAACGCAAGAGTTGTCGAACCAATTGCAAGAACTCTTGGACAAAGGTTTCATTAGACCAAGTTCCTCGCCTTGGGGAGCGCCGGTGTTGTTTGTAAAGAAGAAAGATGGATCTTTCAGAATGTGCATCGACTATCGAGAGCTAAACAAATTAACGGTGAAGAACCGTTATCCACTTCCCAGGATCGACGATTTGTTTGATCATTTGCAAGGTTCCAGTTATTACTCCAAGATCGACTTGAGATCGGGTTACCATCAGCTTAGGGTTCGGGGAGGAGATATCCCGAAGACAACATTCAGAACACGTTATGGTCATTATGAATTTCAGGTAATGCCATTCGGACTGACCAACGCACCAGCTGTGTTCATGGATCTCATGAACAGGGTGTGCAAGCCATACCTGGATAAGTTTGTGATCGTATTCATTGACGATATCTTGATTTACTCAAGGAGTGAAGAAGAGCACCGAGAACACCTCAGAACAATCTTATAACTGCTCAAGAAAGAGAAACTGTACGCCAAATTCTCAAAGTGTGATTTTTGGATCCGCAAAGTACAATTTCTTGGTCACGTCATTGATAGTCAAGGACTACAAGTTGATCCAGCAAAGATTGAGGCAGTTAAAGACTGGGCAACACCAAAAACTCCCACAGAAATTCGTCAATTCTTAGGACTTGTCGGATATTACAGAAGCTTCATTGAAGGGTTTTCCAAGATAGCTAAGCCACTGACCAAGTTGACACAAAAGAATCAGAAGTACAATTGGGGAGAAAAGCAAGAGACCGCTTTTCAGTTATTGAAGCAGAAACTTTGCAGCACGCCAATTTTGTCATTGCTAGAAGGGATTGAAAACTTTGTGGTATATTGCGATGCTTCACACAAAAGACTTAGAGCAGTGCTAATGCAAAACGAGAAAGTGATAGCTTATGCATCTCGTCAGCTTAAGAAGCATGAGAAGAACTACACTACTCACGACTTAGAGTTGGGTGTCGTGGTTTTCGCACTCAAGATTTAGAGGCATTATCTTTATGGAACAAAGTGTGTAGTATTTACAGACCACAAAAGCTTATAGTACATTCTTGATCAGAAGGAACTTAACATGAGGCAACGTCGTTGGTTGGAACTACTTAGTGATTACGACTGTGAAATCAGATATCACCCAGGAAAAGCCAATGATGTGGCAGACGCACTCAGTCGGAAAGAGAGACTCAAGCCTTTGAGAGTCAGATCATTGGTAATGACAATTATTTCACCACTACCATCAAAGATCCTCAAGGCCTAAGTCGAGGCACTTCAGGAAGAAAACCTACCAAGTGAAACACTCAAAGGAATGCAAGATAATGCAAACGGTTTAGTAAGGAGATCAGATGGAACATTATGCTTCAAGGATAGAAGCTGGATACCTCTCTATGGTGGAATACGAGAGTTGATTATGCACGAATCACACAAGTCGAAGTACTCCATTCATCCAGGTTCTGATAAGATGTATCAGGATCTCAAAAAGCTTTATTGGTGGCCGAATATGAAAGCAGAGATAGCTATGTATGTCAGTAAATGCCTTACTTGTGCTAAAGTGAAAGCCGAGTACCAGAAGCCATCAAGATTACTTCAGCAACCAGATATTCCCCAGTGGAAATGGGAACGCATTACAATGGATTTTGTCACTAAACTTCCTAAAACATCAGGAGACTATGATGCTATTTGGGTAATAGTTGATCGTCTCACCAAGTCAGCCCATTTTATTCCAATCAAAGAGACTTATACTATGGATCAGCTCACCAGACTTTACATCAAGGAAATAGTTTCAAGGTACGGTGCACAAATTTCCATCATTTTTGACAGAGACAGTCGCTTTACTTCAAACTTTTGGGAGTCATTGCAAGATTCATTTAGGTCTAAGTTAGACATGAGTACCGCCTATCATCCTCAGACCGATGGTCAGAGCGAGAGAACGATTCAGACATTGGAAGACATGCTCAGGGCATGTGTCATTGACTTTAGAAATGGTTAGGCTAACCATTTGCCATTGATCGAGTTCTCTTACAATAACAGTTATCACTCGAGCATAAAAGCCGCACCATTCGAGGTACTCTACGGTCGTAAGTGCAGGTCCCCAGTTTGTTGGGCCGAAGTTGGTGATGTACAGCTAACAGGTCCAGAGTTGGTCAGAGAAACAACAGAAAAGATAATTCAGATTCGAGAGAGACTCCAAACAGCCAGAGCAGACAGAAAAGTTACGCCGATGTTCGACGCAAACCATTAGAATTTTAGGTTGGAGACAAAGTCATGCTGAAGGTCTCGCCTTGGAAGGGCGTGATACGCTTCGAGAAACGCGGAAAGTTGAACCCGAGATACATCGGGCCGTTCAAGATTCTGGAAAGGATCAGTCCGGTAGCGTACAGACTGGAGCTTCCGTCAGAGCTCAGCAATGTACATAACACGTTTCATGTCTCAAACCTCAAGAAATGTCTTTCAGACGAAACGCTCTTAATCCCATTGGAAGAAATTCAGATCGATGATAAGCTTAACTTTGTGGAAGAACCAGCAGAAATCATGGACCGAGAGGTCAAACAATTGAAGCAAAGTCGAATTCCGATCGTCAAAGTTCACTGGAATTCTCGCAGAGGTCCTGAGTTTACTTGGGAACGGGAAGACCAGATGTGACTCAAATACCCACATCTTTTCACCGAGACCACTCCAGAGACCAACATCAGCTGAATTCAGGGACTGAATTCCTTTTAGGGTGGTCGACTGTCACAACTCGTAATTTCAAGTCATTTTTCCAAACCCCGACAATTTACTATTCATGAGTTACTATTTACCAATCACTATTCATTATTTCACTATTCATCATTTTTGAAGTCAGTTTGAGACTTTGAGAAGTCGTCAAAATTTTTACTATTTATGTGACACTATTCATTCCCGGAGGGAAATCACTATTTATGGGCATCATTCATCATGTCGTAAACTTGGTTTACGGGTATTCAAATGCGCGTAACCAGTTAGGTTTAGCTGTGTATTCATGCATCATCAGTAAAGACACATCATACAGACTAGGGTAGTCTGCATATCATCAGTAACATCATTATCATATCAGTTCATGCAAGGGTTTGTGTGATTTTCATTAACGTATGCTTAATTGTTTAATTAACGTTACCACTCAGTCATTCCTACTAACATTATACCCAATACTCCCGACAATGATCCTAACACATTTTCAAACTAATTATAATGATATAGAGATTATATTATTACTTTACCCGGTGTTTTTAAACCAATCGCTATATTTTTCGTTTGAAGCTTATAACTCCGTCGGTTTACGAAATTTCAATCCGATAATTATTCTAACACCCGATTCTTGCAAGGAACATGATTTTACAATTTTTACAACTTCGTCGTATTTCATTTCACCTCATCATGATTCATTTCTAGTTAACTCGGTACCCGATAACACTCAATGTATACACTAATCAACCAATACTTAAATAAATGGGGGAAAAAGTCTTGCATTAACATCAAATCCATCCCATTTTAGCCACATGTGCCGCCCCCCTAACCCCCTATTTAGGATAAACATTCCAAAAGTCATTAATGCATTTACCTTGATTTAATTTCCATCTCCACTAACTATAACACATACACTAATAAACCCATTAGCTAAAAAAAGATCAAAACCCTCCCACTTCATCCCCTAGGTTCGGCCAAGACCAAGAACACCACCATAATCCATAAATTTTTGAAGTTCAAGTCATAATCAAGCTCCATTTACCTTCCTAGTTATGGTTTTGTGATTAAATCTCAAGTTTCTTACTCATTTCTTATCAAAACTCATCAAATATTCAAGTAAGTTTCAAGAACACATTTTGATCATCTTATACTTTCATTTAATTCATATGTTCATGTATTTTCAAGTTATATTAGTTATTCATGCAAGTTACTTATGTTTTAGATACCACTTTTGAACATAAACTCTCTTTAACACTAGATCTATAAGTTTCACTAATGATCTCATGAAATCCACAAAGGTTGGTGATGTTTAGGACCCCATGACACCCTAAGAAGGTGTATGGTAGGATTTGCGAACTTGTGGAGTTGATTTGAGGTGGTATGATCAAGTTTAGAACCAAGGAAATGAGTTTTTAACAATCTAAAATAGCTACTGTCCTTAAACTCCAAGTCTGGAAAACTCAGTAACTTTTGGTATATTTTGGCCTTTATATTCAGAAAGTTCTTTCAAAAACGAAAACCGTGGCCGCAAGAATCACTAAAAACCGAGTTATAACGAAGGAGATATGATTTTTCAAAGTTAGACGACGAAAACTAATTTTCTGAAAAATTTAGTTGCTGATCGCCGAGATTCAAAGGAAAAAACGAGGCATTAGACGTGATCTAGACGACCCAACCTACTGAGATTATATTAGTTCATGTTTATACGAAGCCGTGAATGTAAAGAATGTAGAAAACGAGCTTATAACGGCCGAGTTATTCACGTTTGAAGCCCGACGTACCATGTTCATTTTGACAGCCCACTAATAGAAAGTGTTTTAAGTATAAAAACTAGTGTTTTTGCGAAACATAACATTGATAGCCGATTTTTTAATTGATCGAGGCGTGTACAATCAAAAGTTAAATGAAACGACATTAATACATTGTTACAAGGTTTTCAAAAACGTCGAGTTTGATCAACTAACACTTAACGTGCAATATTTCGCGACTAGTTTTACGAGGCCATTTTGGACATATTTTCACAAGTTAAGGAAAATATTAAATTGCGATGAAAAGGCTACATTTTTCCGATAGAACACCAAACGAGGATCGTGGAGTACCGTTTCAATGTATTTACACGAAAAGTAGTTTATAACTTAACGAGACGTCAAAAGTGTATTTTTCGTCGATAAACGTTATTTTCAAAACTAACAAGTGGTATTGTTAACTTACGTATTTGCATGTGTTGCATTGTATCATTGCTTACATTGAATCACATCATTCGTAATAGGTCGCGGTTAGAGACCAAGCTTTATTTCATCATATCCATCATTGTCATTGTTGCTATATCATATCAGGTGAGTTTTCATAGCCCCGTTTTAAATTGTTTATTGATTTCTAAACTCTCGGGGGAGAATACATTGCACCATTTTCATATGCGGACCAAAGTATACAAACTCATTACATTGCTTATGTTACATCATTGCCCAGATTAAAGTCCTCTTTATTTATCATGAACCGTTAATTGTTAGCAAGCGAGACTGAGTGAATAGATCTATTGAGGGTGACTCCTCCGTTCGGGTTGGTAGCACCAACTGGTCAAACGAACGCATTTCATTTCTGTCATATTAGAGTGATTGGCAAACACTCAGTTGGGGCATTTCATTCAATCTAGCTTCGGGGTCATGAGCTTAGAGCTAATGTATCATTTTTACGTGGCATGGGTTTGTCATACACTTTATACTTGTGGTATCCGTACAACATTTCATTTACATAAACCTATGATCTCACCAACTTTTTTGCTGACCATTTTTAGTAATGTATTTTCAGGAAATTAAGGTATCGCATGGTGGCTTGCATATGGACACATCATGGAGTCGCGGAGTCGACGCGTCTCGCTTTATATTTTATGCACTTATCCATCGTTTGAATTGTATGAACTTGTTTTATGAAAACTTGTTTCACCTTTTGGGACCTAGCTTTGTAACTCTGAATGTTTTTAAATAATCAAACGATGTATTTTCTAAACAACACTTTAGGTCGTTCAATATAACTGCAACTTTGGTGCTATGACCAGTCGCGCCCCTGAATGCTTCATTCCGCTGCAAGTCACGAAATTTGGGGGTGTGACACCAAAATTTTTTTCCCAGCCAAAAATTTTCCCGCTAAAAATTTATAACTATGATGCACATTTTTTTATTTTGGTGCATCACAATTCTAAAAATTAGTTATAACTATGATGCACCAAATTTTATAACTGTGATGCACCAAAATAAAAAGGTGCCTTATAGTTATAAAATTTTTGGCGGAAATTTTTTTTTCGCAAAAAAAAAATTTTTTTTGGCGGGATTTTTTTTTTTTTTTTTTTTGGGGGGGGGGGGGGAGGGGTGGGTTTCAAAACTTACCCTGAAGTTTGAGATATTTTCAAATTCTACCCTATAACTTTTTTTCCCACTTTTCTATCTAATTACACTTTTCTCTAATACCGGACAATATATATATAAGGGGGTATCTTGCCTATAATTATTGTAGCCAATTGGCTACAATCCCCTACCAAAATTACACAATAAAGGATTCAGGGACCCACGAATAGTAGCACAAAATTGTAGTGAGTTGGCTACACTAAATTTTAGCAAATATATTCCCATATATATATATATATATATATATACACTAGATGTCGAAGCTCGCCCGATAGACGGGCATGACTTATAAGCCCTCCCGGGCATATAAGCCCGCCTCGGGCGGGCATGTCTTATAATTATCGTTGGCATATTTTACTATAGCGAAAGAAGGGTTGTACAAAATGATTGAAATGTGTACATGGTGAAAGAAAGGGTTGTACCCATATTGCTATCAAATTAATGAGAACACCAGAAGAAAGGAAGGGAATTACCTGTGCACTTAGATATGTCAACCGAAGAATACTTGATCCATTACGAATCAAAGTTTATTTAGGTTCTTATCGGCTCATTGTGTCGTCCAAACACATCATGATTAATTGCTTATCAGCTTTCGAAAGGTTAATATTATAAAGCTTGTTTCCAAAAAACTTAACCAATATGGTGTTTGGGATTGTGTATTTTAAGTGCTTAACAACTTAAAATTATGCTGATGTTATTTGAAAGATTGGGTGGTATGCTAATGATGGAACTTTACATTACCTAGCAAGAAGGACCACGACAACAAATACAGCTATCACAAGCCCAACAATACCAACAAATGTCGCCACCCCATTTAAGCGCACGTAATAAAAGTCAAAGGACCAACAAATTTTATAGCTTGAAAAGATATAACTTATTATTCAATTGGAGAAGCTTAAGTGATTTAAAAATTATCAATTATAAACATAGACTCGAGATAAATCACATGGCTACTTCGATGCTTTATGAATATCATATATTGTACTCATATCATTCGAAGAAAGTAAAAGTGCATAAGTGTGTATGAGAAAGAACATATATACCATAGGTAATTATGATCACTCGCTTTCTTGCCAGTAGAAATAATAACATACACAACACCTTTTTCACACTGAAGCATACTATGCAAAAAGTAGTTAAATGCCTTGTTTTTACCAAACATGTCAGGTGCTCACGCTCATGAGAGATGCCATTGAAAGAGAATAACATATCAAAAGAGCCCATTTTTGTGTATAAATGTAAACCCGTTTAGGGAAATAACCAATAAATAAGCATCATATTTAAATCACATTGAAGGAGTATTTGTTTAAGCCTTTTTGAGGGGCTTATGAAAGTGACAAAACTCAGTTCACTAAAGAACTGATTTTTTTTCTTTCTAAACTCATTTCTATGTGCAGTTCAACAAATTATTTATTTGAAATACTTTTAGTTGATCAGAATAAAAACAAATTGGAGTAAATAATAACAATGAATAATCAGTTGCACACTCATTACTAACCTTCTAAAAACATTTTTATAAATCATGACAAAAAGTATTGCTAGCACAAACAACCTAAGTGCTTTCATTTACTTAGAACGGGAATAACTACATATACACGATTATAAATTAAAATGAAATTGGTGTAGAAGCTGTTAATTAAGTGGTGTTTGAAATTACATGTAGAAGCTGCTTATCATTTTATTTCATGGTGCACAACATCAGCCCCTTCTTGCGCTTTCAATCCCGTGAACTCGTTACTTGTAGTCGTTATGCCATTTTCTGGTGCACAACATCAGGTCGGTCTCTCACACCGCATATGACATAAATGGTTGTGAAGCAGAAATGGGAAACATCAACATACACATGGAAACTTTTGATTAATTTCTGCATCAAAATTTTAAAAAATAAGCAACTCCATGCCGCTACTTACAGACTTTGGTTTTAAAATACCTGTTAAGTTTGCATTTAAGCTTCTAAATCTATAGTTCACACGTGACAACAAAACATATCTACAAATATAACTATGTGTACGTTAATAATAGACTTCCATCCGTGGTTACTGGTGTAAATATAACATACTCACGGCAACTTTTGATTAATTTCTGCATCAAAATTTTAAAATAAGCAACTTCATGCCGCTACTTACAGACTTTGGTTTTAAAATACCTGGTAAGTGTGAATTTAAGCTTCTAAATCTATAGTTCACATGTGAGGACACAAGACATCTAAAAATATAACTATGTGTACATTAATAATAGACTTACATCCGTGGTTACTAGTGTAAATATGCTTCTTGCTGGAGATCTGTGGAAATCTGTCCATAAATTAAATCCATCATATATGTTAACACGACCAATATTTATAGCCCTTGGATAGAGAATATAAGGGGGACCCTAATCTCCTAAAACTAGTCATTAGGGAATACCGACCAAATGAGTCGGTCTGCCGCTTGATTTCATAACAGAGCCGTTATTCCCGGCTGGCATAGAAGTCTCTCGCGCGGGCGAAGGAGATGCATTTCGATACGCATGCAACAACAACTATATTTAGACGCTTCATGTTTAAAAGCAGACTTCGTATATACATTGATGCTGAGATTGATGAAACCCGGGCTATGGCCGCCAAGTAAAATTGAGTATTTCACATCTACAACTATCTATAACAACATATATATATATATATATATATATATATATATATATATATATATATATATATATATATATATATATATATATATATATATATATATATATATATATACACTAGACTTCAAAGCCCGCCCAATGGGCGGGCATGACTTTTAATTATAAGCTTCAAGCCGCGATGGGCGGCATGTCTATAAGCCTCCCGGGCAGATAAGGCCGCCAGTTGTTGCTGGGCAGATTTATAATTTATCATTGACATATGTTTGTATAGCGTATAATTTGGATGGTTTTAGTTATTCTAAAATTATTTTTAAGGATGTTTGCTTTATTTTATTTTTTAATATCATAATTATAAGATGTTAGATGGTGTTAGTTAGTGGTAAATTGTTTTTAATATCGTACGGGGCCACTATTTATTGGGTTGTTATAATTTCACTGCTGATGGTGTTATTTAACAGAAATGTGTTTTTTAAGTACGGTGTTTTTTATCATTGTTTAAAATGTATTAGTTTATGTTTCGTTGTATTTTTTCTTAATAGTTGTCGAAGCCTGCGCAATATGTATTGGCTTTTGTTAATGTTATCCAGGTTGGACTCCATCTGAATGTATTATATCAATGTGTTGGAAATAGCATATACAACTTGGCACAGTGATAAAAAAAAATCATCTGACCAATGCCTTTTAACTACAGTAACCCATCTTAATGTGACCCGTCTGACCCGTGTTTTTTTAGTGGGATGACCCGTCTGACATGTGTCTTTAACTTGACCATCAATGTGTTGGATTAGCATATACAACTTGGCACACCTGATACAAAAAACTCGTCTGACCCGTGCCTTTTAACTGTAGTGACCCATCGTAAAGTGACCCGTCTGACCCGTGACTTTAACTTGACCTAATCATTAAGTTGCCAAATCAATAGAAGGGAGAAATACTAAACTTGTGATTGACATTCCAACGTCAAATGAAAAAGATACAAACGTACCAATTTCTATATTGAATGCATTAACACTGAAAATAAATGAACGTTAAGATTTATAGAACAATTAAAATATACAAAGTAAATTAATGTAAATTTTCTTCAAAGTTTAATCTCAATGAGACATTGCGCACGTCTGATGAGTACTCTATTACATGCAATTTACTCTAAATAAATCTCTGTAAGCAATCCCACACACCCCGTAGGCTATATAAATAGTGTCGTGAAAACACATAGGGATGCTTGTGTGCCCAATTTAACCCGTCTTCTATTTTTCCTTCACAATAATACAACTACACCTCTCGATGTCCACCAAAAAAAACCTACACAACAAAGACAATCATAGACAACAAAATCTTACATTTAAAATGTTACTAAGAGGGCATTTCGGTCTCCTTATTTAAGTGCATATCAGCTTAAGATATGTGGGCATGTGTATCTGAGTAAAACTTTAAACTCCTTATCTACTTATTTTAGAGCAACTAAAGACTCAAAATAAATAGTCTACATACTTACGGAGTATTTTTAAAACGGATAAGAAACTTAGTTTTTGAACCGACACCCGTTCGGGAAACAATTTTTTTTTTGTCATATCATGGACTGAGAACAGGGTGGTACATAGCTAAATATAAGTAAAATTGACTCGATGGAAGAATGACATAACTACAATAAACCAAAATTTTCTATACTGTTACCTCACTCCATTGTTATCTATTATCACTTTTTTCCAAGTAGTTGGTACTTACAGCTCAAGTAGCAGTCACAAATTCGTGTATTGAACTGCATTATAAAGTTAATAATGAATCTAATGAATGAACAACTACTTCAGACAGATTTATTGTCTAACAATTTTGTCTCTTGTTTCTGTCATTCAAATAATATCTCTCCAACTGATTTTCCCTTTTAACTTTTCATTCCTAAATTACAACATATTCTAATCATTTTAAAAAATTCTGTTAAAACTACTTTCAAGTCAAGGCACTTACTTCTATACATGAAGAATGAGCGCGACTGCGCGAGATCCTTTGTCATCTTCCCGGATTCAACAGTGCCAATAGATGCTGCTTCTTCTCGATTGAAACATAGAAACAAACAAATTAGCAAACAATATATGTTATAAACCACGGTGAATACTAAAAACAAAAAGAACTAACCATAAGCAGATGCAGCAGTAGAAATCGAATGTGACAAAGGAGCAACGGAAACGGATGTAGAACCACCATGAAGTGGGTGAGTAACCGACAACCCGCTACTGGTTGCCTGTAAGGTGCATGCACGTTTAGTACCCCAAGTACCCGTGTTAACAAAATTGGTCCCCATACCGCTGGGTGGAGCAAATTGACTATGCGAGGGACAACCAATTTTAGCCTTTCCCTTTTCGGTGACAGAAAGCTCGTGACAGTGGGACATACTTGTGAAACAACATTGTAAGATTGACGCAGGTGCATGAATATTCTAAATCATCATGAAGGACAAAATATTATGCAATATCAATTCAAATGGCTCATCGTTTTGACATACCTGGTAAACAAAGCCTGTAGCACTACAACATATACTAATTGACATGCATATAGGAACCAACAATGCTGAGAATCCTCGTTCCATGGATACAAATCCTAATCTTTGAAGTTACAGATGCAATCCTGCAGTTGAGATATACACTCTTTTATTATAATTGGCATATCAATCGTCAACCTGTAGGTACATAAAAAACCTGGATACTAACTATTATTTATGGATATTCGATCTGATAGTGATTAGGGCATGGTAAAATGAAGAATAAAATAAGGCTGTATATATGATAAAGCAATAAGGTGATGTTCACACACCTCAATTGGGCTCATTAAATCGAGAGGCTTCTCCCAGTTGGACAGCTTTGTCTTTACGTTGTGATAATATCTGAAACAACATTAAAACACCTTTTCTCAAACACGGAACAAAAGAAAAAGAAAGCAAATTTGTTATGATGCCAAGTAACAACAGGTGTTTTACTTTATAAAAAGACAGTATTAAGTAACTTCTCATGCATACATGAAGAAAATAAGAGTAAGGTAAAAGAAGACGTGCCTTTTTCCTTTGTGAGAAGTATGTTCAATCCAAATTGATGGATCCATTTCCAAAGCTTTGGGTGGATCAGTTGTTACCTAAATATTCAACGTGCATATATTGTGTTACGCATACCAATAAGTTTGTTAAAGAAATTGCACATATTTTAGATAATGTGACGACCCAAGAGTAAATAAAGAGTTCATGATCCTTACTGTAATAGAAGGTGCAACTGATCTCTGTTCAGCAGGCGGCAATAGAGGTACTTATGTAGTTGCTGACGTTGGTAGCTGCTTAAAGAAATTTAATATAAACACATATTTTACTCCTGTTGTTGGAAGGTATTTTAGGGGGAAAAATACGGGAATTTTATAGCGTGCTACCTTTTATTACAACATGTATATACCTGCATATCTTCTAACATGTGGTGTTTGTGGAGACCGTGAATTATTGCTAGGAATTATCACATCATGCTATTGTGGTAAATCAAGCTTAGAAGAGGAGAGAAAAAGTTGTTTGGATCCAATCCCAACCTGTTCTAAGATAAGTGACAAAACCCTTCCGTGTGGGTTACATCGCTGTAAAGAGACATGTCATACAGGGTCGTGTGCACCATGTAGGGTAATGGTTACTCAGAAATGTCATTTTTGATCAACTTCTCGGACTGTGGAATGTTTTAACACCACCACTATGATGGAAGGAGATGCAACATTCAGATGTGATAAACCTTGTGGGCGAAAGAAGAGCTGTGGTAGACATCGTTGCAGTGACAAGTGCTGCCCGCTCTCAAATTCCAAGAATAATACTGTCGTTCAGGGTTGGGACCCACACTTGTGTTCTATGCCTTGTAAAAAGAAGCGAAGATGTGGGCAACACGATTATGAATCATTTTGTCATAGTGGTTATTGTCCTAGCTCCTTGCCAAGAGATGATTTTCACTGACCTCACTTGTGCTTGTGGGTGATCTTCAATTCCTCCGCCACTACCATGTGGTACCCGCCCCCCCACCTTCTTGCCAATACCCATGTCCAGTTCCTCAACCATGCGGTCACAAGTCTACTCACAACTGCCACTTTGGGGATTGGCCACCATGCCCTGTTCCTATAGCCAAGGAATACAATGGTGGGCATTTTGTCAGCAGAAACATACCATGTGGTTCGAAAGATATCAGATGTAATAAAGTTTGTGGCAAGACAAGAAAGTTTGGGATGCACGCTTGTTCAAGGACTTGCCACCCGTCTCCATGTGATTCATCGTCATCATCTGGTGGATCTACATCTACTACTACTTCTACTAGTGCAGTTAAGTTTTCATGTGGCCAGACATGTGGAGCACCGAGGAGAGAACTACAGCCAATTAATGGGAATTGATAAAAAGAAACCACCTGGGCCAACATATACTTATGTTTTGGAAATCCACCCTTTCGAGAGATGGTGCCTAATAATCGGCAAACCAATCAGAAAATTATCCCAAAATAACAACATACTTGAACGAAAGTAAAGTACAAAAAATTTGACATATCTGTCTTACCATTCGATTTATCACAAAATTTTATTCCTTTTAACTTTCACTCTCCGGATTTCCCGACTTTGTGCAAAAAACCGACTTTCTGCAAAAACAGAAAAGTATAAGAATTAATAAACAGTCTTAATAAAGTTTTGATTTTTTTTCACAATTAAAACAAAATATCTCCTAAACTAACTCACAAATTATCCATTTCCGTTATCGATGTAGTTGTCGTAGTCAAACCTTCATTATTACTCTTTCACCATTCAACCCGAGCAGGAGATTGCTTCTTGATGAGGCGAAAAGTGTACCGCTTTTAAGGGGTCATTTAAGCCCGAAATCGTATTTATTTGATCAAATATTGCCCTAAATCGTTCCTTTTGTCATTTTAGGTACTTTTGAGGAGAAATCTGGAAAAGGAGGCATTTTGGACGTTTTTGGAGCATTAAAGTGAAGAAAACGGCAAAGTCTCAAGAATCGGCTAAAAGTTACTCTTGACGGCGTCACAATTAACATGGGACGGCGTCATGCCTTGGCAAAGAAAAGTTGGATGTGAAATTTACTCATGACGGGCCAGTGAGTTTGCATGAGAATTCTGACGGCGTCACGCTTTAACTAAATCAAGGGCGTCACGGCTTAAATCTTAAGGGGACGGCGTCACGTTCTTGATCCGACGGCGTCAAGCCTTGATAAGCCAGAATGGATTTTGGTAGAGCTAAAGAGGGACGGCGTCAAGATGGTCATCCGGGAACCCTAAAAGCGGCGAGGTGACGGCGTCACAATGCATAAGGTGACGCCGTCAGATGTCAAAGTCTATATATAGTTTTCTAATTTTTTGTCATTAAGGGAGAGCTTAGTGTGTGGAATTTTGGGATAAAACCCTAAGACGATTTTAGCTACTTTTTCAGGGCTTTTTGCCTTGAGATCTTCCATGTTTCATTGAAAGATAAGTTATCAATTAATCATTCAATATGTCTATGTGTTGTTTGATTCTATCTTATGCTTGTCTTTTGTTTAACATGTTAGGCTAATTTTATCTTGTGTTTGCTTAGATCTAATGAAACCTAGCTATTGATTATTGGTTGTTAGTGTGTTATTAGTTGTATTGGATGATTGTTTATCTATGTTAGGCTTAAGAAAACTGGCTAACTTCCTATTCGGTAACTTGCTTGAACGTCTTAAGAAACATGAACCAAACGCGTACTAAAGGTTTTTATGGTTGTATTTAATGCACAAGCGAATTCTAGTGATCCCATGTTAGGAGCTTCCTAGCCGGCTCGACATAGGAGTGAAGTAGGAGCTTGTAGAGTTTGGGGAAGTAAGTACGCCACCCCACGAATGGTATTAAGGAATACACCCGTCATCCACGCGACTAATGCACACTAATTAACCGGTAAAAGATAGTTAGGGAGTAAGGAAATCTAAGTAAACACATTTCTCTACACATAAGTTTCTCACCACTTTTCATTTTTGTTATTTTATTTTATTTGCATTTGTAGTAATTTGGGTTAGTTGACTAGCAACTAATTCCGCCCACTCCTTCAAAACCCGAGATTTTACTTGCTTTCATAAAATTATAAAAACATAAAAAGAATCTTCCTCAACCCTTAGACCTAATTTGAGTAGCCTTTCACACCTAACGAACACTATTCCCTGTGGAGAACGATCAATCCCCCGTACTTACCACTACACTATACTACATCGGTCAGGTACACTGCCTGGTGGGGTTGTAAGCCTCTTGAGATCCCTCGAGAGGTAAAACCTGTTGTAAGGTTGCAAAACCCACGCATCAAGTTTTTGGCGCCGCTGCCGGGGAATAGTTATTGTTTAGGTTGAATTTTTATTTCTATTAGGTCTACTCACTAGATTCCTTTCTAGTGAGATTTTTATTTTATTTTTCTAGGTTTTCTTTAGTCTATCTATTTTCTTCGTGTCTTTGTTCGTAACCATTACCGTCCGACATCATGGAAGATGGTAATATCCTTAACCCACACAACCCACCACCACAACAACCACCACCACCTCCTAGAGCCCGTACTTTAGGAGAGTATTCCCGTCCTAGTCACCACGGCTATCGAAACACCATTGAGCTCACGCAAGGAGCCAATATCACACCCTTGCGATCCGACACCATCCGGTTGGTGCAAAGTGGATGCGCATTCCATGGACTTCGTTCTGAAGATCCTAATCAACATCTCAAGGACTTTCTTAAAATCGTTGATTCTATAGACCTTGATGTTGCCACTCGAGAGACGACCAGATTGCGTCTCTTCCAATTCTCTCTGCGGGACCAAGCTAGTCAGTGGCTAGAACGTCAACCCGCAGGATCCATCACCTCTTGGGATGATCTCACCACTCGTTTCCTTGCTCAGTTTTTCCCACCGGGAAGAACTACCAAGCTAAGGAATGATATCTTGATGTTCCAACAACGTCAAGGCGAAACTCTCTATGAGGCATGGACTCGATTCAAGGACTTACTCCAAAAAGTCCCTCACCATGGCATAGAACTTTGGCTCCAAGTCCAAATCTTCTATGACCATATCAATCTCTCCACGAGGCAAACCATTGACCAATCGGCCGGTGGCAAGCTACGTGATCTAAGTGCGGAACAATCATGGGCTCTCCTAGAGGATCTTGCTCTTTATGACAACGAAAGTTGGAGTGATCCCCGTGATTTGAATAAAACGGTCAAGGCAATATCTTTGCCCTTGAACAATTCAAGCACTTCCGACCGTAGGATCATAGAACTTGAAGACCAAGTCAAGTTTCTCATGAAATCCTACGAGGCTCCTAAACCTTCAAGCCAAGTGAACAAAATCACTTCTTCATGTGAGTTATGTAGTGGTCCCCACGACACTCGTGATTGCATGGAACTCCCCGAACAAGCTTTTGTGGACTACGCATCATCGCGTACCGACGGAGCGGGAGATAAGTGGTACACTTTCAAGCCCGAGCCAAACCCTTATGGTGATTCATATAACCCCTCATGGAAAAATCACCCGAACCTTAGGTGGAAACAAAACCAAAACTCACAACAAATCAATTCTTCCAACCCACCTAATCGTTTCCAATCAAGCGGTTCCAACTCGAACCGTACTTTCAACAACAATCCTTCCGGCAATGGTAGTACCAATAACTTTGAAGGATTGATGTCTCAATTTATGGCATCTCAAGAAGCTCGTTTAGCCAAGTTTGAAGCCGATTTCAAACAAAAACAAAGCGAGATGACCGACAAGATTGACACCTTGTTGAAAGCCCTCAATGACCGAGAAATGGGAGCACTCCCTAGCAACACGGTCAAGAACCCGAAACTAAACGTCAACGCTATTTCATCGGTTTCGTCCCCTAGTTCTTGTCCACAATATTATTCGGTCAATTCCATGAGCACGTGTTTCAAACAAACCCAAATCGTTCCAAGTGACCAAGAAGTTATGACATCCAAATTGGTCAACAACATAGTTGAAACACCTCCCACTCAAAACCTTGACGATGAATTCAAGGAGCTCCACCTTGAAAGTCCGGTTGTTGATGAGAAGAAGCTCAAGTTAGGCGAAAAAGGGACCGCCTTTGTTCAAAACAAGCTACCTAAGAAGTTAGATGATCCGGGCTTATTTGTTCTACCTTGCAAGATCGGTAATTCGGAGGCTTATGATACATTAGCCGATCTTGGTTCAAGCCTTAACCTACTTCCGTTACCTCTCTACACCTCTCTAAAACTTGGAAAACTTGAAGAAACCGAGGTGATAATAGGCTTAGCGGATGGAAGTGTTGCTTACCCGGTTGGAGTAGTTAAGGACGTGTTAGTACACATTGGAAAGCTAACCATTTTAGCCGATTTCCACGTCCTTGATATGGTTAGCGACCCTACATGCCCCTTGTTGATAGGTAGAGGATTTTTAGCGACCGCTAGTGCTATGATTGATTGTAAGGAATCCAAGATAGCGGTAGGAGAAGGGGATACTTGGTCAGTCTATGATGTTAAGAAACATGCCTATGATACTAGTGAGGAACCGACACCCCATTGGTTAGAATTAAATAGGAGACCATCTAGATATGGACCTTGGATCGATAGAGACTTCATAGGACCCCAACGCCCATTTTACCTAGAAGAGGACTTTGTTAACCGAACGCATTCGGTAGAGCAACTCTTGGCTAGGGACACCGAATTGGATCCATTTGAAGACCCTCTAGTTTTTAGAAGGATGATTGATTTCCTAGGAGTTTTGCCAATTAACCTAGGAATGAATAAGTGGATTTGTGAGGAAGATGATCATAAGTGGAATTGGGATAAACCACCCAATGATGGAGATGGGTCATGGCATATCAAGATGACATTGTATGACCCGGATGGAGAGAAGTTTGAAAAGACATATCGTACTAAGCGGACCAATAGGAAACTTCAATCCAAGCTTAACCCTAAAGACGTCCTCGATGACGAGCTTACTTACATAGGGTAGCGTGACTTTGAGTCTAGCTACAAGACTCGTTAATAAAGAAAAGCGCTTCTTGGGAGGCAACCCAATCTTTATTTGTTTTATTTGCTTTGTGTGTTTATTTATTTGTTTGTTTGATTTTATTTGCTTCCGTATGTATGTTTAATTTTTATTATTATTGATTCATGTTCAAAACTAAAATTGTGAAAATGCTTTATTTTGTTTTTAACTTCGTCTTAACTACATATAAAGGTATTTTGCAAAAGATAAGTGTAAGGGAAAGTCAAATCGGTTTATTAGAACAAATGAACATGAATCATAATAATATTAAATTAACATACATATTAGTATTTGTTTGAGTCAAATGCTTGTATCGAGTCATAATGATGTTTTGCAGGATTTCCAGGAAGTAAGTTAAAGGTTTTTCCAGAAATTTTCCGGAAACTTAAAACGAAAATTTTTGTCAGGTCATTTCTGACGGCGTCAGGGGTTATAACCTGACGGCGTCAGATTTAATTTCCAGAAATTTTTGAAAGTTTTGTTTTCATAAAAAGTTTTTATTAAATCTCCAACTTATAATCTCCAGGAATCTGCAAAGTTATCATTCCACAAGCATTATATCCTTATATATAGATTTTATCCCGCCGATGTTATGCAGGTTTTCGTGTTTGTTTTCTCAGGTTCAACAGGTTATTTTGGACAAGGAAATGTTTTGAATCAAGCTTATGGCGATGCATTAGTCATGGAGCTTCAACATTCTCTTTGGAGGAAGATTTAACCGTGTAAATTCATTATCCAACGAGCGAATCAGGGGAGTATTTGATTTCATTCTTTTACTTTATTCTTTTACATCTTGTTATTTGAACATTGGGGACAATGTTCATCTTAAGTGTAAGGGGAGGGTAAAAGTACGATTTTAGAGAATACAATTGCGCTTGATTTTTGTTTGTTTGATGGTAGATGTGTAATAAAACTGAGAGAAATACTTGTTAAGGTAATTTTAGTGCCAAATTTAAATTTTTTTACAACATATAGGAGTGAAACTTTGATCCTAATGAGCGTCTCACGGATAGGAGTTATATGACTAGCACAAAAGCCGTACCACTAAAAAATTTTCCACCCCCAAATATGTGAGGTTCGCCCCTAGAATTGGTAGGAAAAGCATTTATGCTATGATGTGTGTACCGGTAGCACTTAGATTCTAGAACTTGCGTTAGGACCATTCCGAGGCCACAAGTGAGACTACATTCGTGTAGTTAGATTTACTACATGATAAGAGGCATTAGGATTAACCCATGTTTTACACCTGTGTTTTTGTTATAATTACATTGGCTACATTGGTCAAGTAATTCTCCCACACCCTTTGCGTTGTACTCATTTTTAGTACACGATACCCCTAGTACACCCTTCAGAGCCTATCTTTTCGTTTCAACCTTTAAGCATTTTACTTAAAGGAAGAATTTGTTTACACCCCACTAAAATGTACACCCAAATCGCCTTAGCCTACCTTGTATGCACTCATTTTTAGTGCATTATTGTTACAACATTTGTTTAAACCCAAGTTAATTATCTAGTTGATTACATGGTTGCTAAGTCGAGTCATATCCTTGTACATATTGTTTTGGGACGATTGGGACTCATTGGTAAAGTACTAGTGTAATGGAGTAATGGGGAAGAACATCATTTATTACCCCCATATGTGCTAAATGTTTTAAAAGTACTCCAAGTTTTTCAATTATCTTAATTCGAGTCATTAGAATAGTTATTTGTAAAGTTATGTAAAAGTTCAAGTGTAAGGGGATGCAACGCCCCTATGATGTATTATTTTGGATGGTAGGGTAAAAGTGTATGCAAAAAAAAAAAAAAAAAAAAAAAAAAAAAAAAAAAAAAAAAAATCGAAAAAATCAAGAAAAATACAAAAAAAATGAGAAAAAGAAAAATAGAAAAAAACATACGGACTACCATCCCGTTTTATTTTATGTTTATTTTATGTTTATGTTATTTTGTTTCTAGCTTAAGATCGAGTCTAGTCTTGGCTTAGCAACATTGTATAGTACATGTAATTGATCAAGATCTTTAACTCGCCACCAGTAAAATATCCCGTATCCAACAAAACCGTGTTTTCCTTTTCCCTACACCTAACGTTATAACCCATTTAAAAGCCCTCTTTGATAGTTTATCTTAGGTGCTTACGCCTAGTGGAGGAGGTTTTCGATCCTTTCCCAAGCCTATGGTAATCTATTTGCTATGACAGGTAGTGAGAGATATTTTCCGTTTTCATTTATGAGATTTATTTTGATGACACTTGAGAGATGTGAGTATCTAAACACTACTTGTGAGGTGCTAGTATGTAATCTCCGTGCTTATTATGATTGAAGTGGAACGATTATTTGTTGTAATTACTTTTATGTTTGCATTAAATGACCCCTAACTTGTATTTTGATTGGAATAAAAGCGCATTTGCTTGAGGACAAGCAAATCTCAAGTGTAAGGGTATTTGATGAGGCGAAAAGTGTACCGCTTTTAAGGGGTCATTTAAGCCCGAAATCGTATTTATTTGATCAAATATTGCCCTAAATCGTTCCTTTTGTCATTTTAGGTACTTTTGAGGAGAAATCTGGAAAAGGAGGCATTTTGGACGTTTTTGGAGCATTAAAGTGAAGAAAACGGCAAAGTCTCAAGAATCGGCTAAAAGTTACTCTTGACGGCGTCACAATTAACATGGGACGGCGTCATGCCTTGGCAAAGAAAAGTTGGATGTGAAATTTACTCATGACGGGCCAGTGAGTTTGCATGAGAATTCTGACGGCGTCACGCTTTAACTAAATCAAGGGCGTCACGGCTTAAATCTTAAGGGGACGGCGTCACGTTCTTGATCCGACGGCGTCAAGCCTTGATAAGCCAGAATGGATTTTGGTAGAGCTAAAGAGGGACGGCGTCAAGATGGTCATCCGGGAACCCTAAAAGCGGCGAGGTGACGGCGTCACAATGCATAAGGTGACGCCGTCAGATGTCAAAGTCTATATATAGTTTTCTAATTTTTTGTCATTAAGGGAGAGCTTAGTGTGTGGAATTTTGGGATAAAACCCTAAGACGATTTTAGCTACTTTTTCAGGGCTTTTTGCCTTGAGATCTTCCATGTTTCATTGAAAGATAAGTTATCAATTAATCATTCAATATGTCTATGTGTTGTTTGATTCTATCTTATGCTTGTCTTTTGTTTAACATGTTAGGCTAATTTTATCTTGTGTTTGCTTAGATCTAATGAAACCTAGCTATTGATTATTGGTTGTTAGTGTGTTATTAGTTGTATTGGATGATTGTTTATCTATGTTAGGCTTAAGAAAACTGGCTAACTTCCTATTCGGTAACTTGCTTGAACGTCTTAAGAAACATGAACCAAACGCGTACTAAAGGTTTTTATGGTTGTATTTAATGCACAAGCGAATTCTAGTGATCCCATGTTAGGAGCTTCCTAGCCGGCTCGACATAGGAGTGAAGTAGGAGCTTGTAGAGTTTGGGGAAGTAAGTACGCCACCCCACGAATGGTATTAAGGAATACACCCGTCATCCACGCGACTAATGCACACTAATTAACCGGTAAAAGATAGTTAGGGAGTAAGGAAATCTAAGTAAACACATTTCTCTACACATAAGTTTCTCACCACTTTTCATTTTTGTTATTTTATTTTATTTGCATTTGTAGTAATTTGGGTTAGTTGACTAGCAACTAATTCCGCCCACTCCTTCAAAACCCGAGATTTTACTTGCTTTCATAAAATTATAAAAACATAAAAAGAATCTTCCTCAACCCTTAGACCTAATTAGAGTAGCCTTTCACACCTAACGAACACTATTCCCTGTGGAGAACGATCAATCCCCCGTACTTACCACTACACTATACTACATCGGTCAGGTACACTGCCTGGTGGGGTTGTAAGCCTCTTGAGATCCCTCGAGAGGTAAAACCTGTTGTAAGGTTGCAAAACCACGCATCACTTCTCAACCTATTATGTGTTTTATTCATATCCATCTTACTTGAAAAGTCACTTCTTCGATCTTCTTCAACGGTTTCACCAGCATCAATATCAGAATACACAATCCGTATAAGATCAGACTTGTGGATTTTAACTGGCACTTGACTTTTCTCCTTTACTTGATTATTCTCAAGCTGAACTTTTCCTACGCCTCCATGTCTAACATTAAGCATTTGCTTAATTGCTCTTATTCTTTCTCATGATTGGCTTTCCTAGAATTAATCTTCAGATGGTTATGTAATGCTTCAGAAAAGTTATCCCATGAACTAAAATATCCTTTTTTATTTGACTTTAAGTGCTTCAATAACAGCGGAGAAGTCGTGGTCACTTAAACCATGAGACTTAGCCACCTTCTAAAGCTCGTTTGCAGCAACTGCAATTGGTGTTGATTGAGAGACAGGTTCACCTAAACCCAAAGCAAGCCTCGTATCCTACCTTGGTAATGCTTTTAGTAGCGTCTTTGGCCTTTCGAGGAACAGCAAGAGAATTGACATAGTATTCTTTACTCGCACTAAATCTTAATTCTGAAAGAATACCCTCTACAATAAAACAAACGAACATAACTTGCAAACTTATGCCCATGCTCACATGTATAATCTGATGTCATTATCACATAAGGAACATATGTTTGGCATTCACCAATGGTTCAAAAATAGTAACATTATCACGTCCTTAAAGAAATCTCTATATTTAACATGTTAAGGGGCGTTTGGTATTAAATGTTCTTCGGTCATATGCTTATAAGGTTCGTCGAGCACATAATCTATAGTAATGGGAATCATGTGTTTTGTCCTTTTTGATTACTCAAACTGAATCATTCAGTTGACTCTTTACTTAAGTCAAAGCTGATGTCCAAGCAGTTACTCTTTACAAAATATTAACAAATGGATTTTTTTTCTTTTCAAATAATAGATTTTTGATCCTGAAACATTGAGTTCCCACACAGGCCACCCCAAAATTGTTTATGCCAATTATGTACTAATAGCCTTAGACCAAAATGCACACACAACAGAATGTGTACCCGGAGCTGACGGTGTTCTAATCTCAGCTTGTTTGCATTTTCCATTTCATACTCGCCATTTTCTGAACACCTCTGATCTCGTCCAAACCTTGAATCAGTTGGAAGAAAATTCATTCAACAATGTTGTTTAACATACCTATATGAGTCTGCACATATGTAAGAACTCAGTAGACTCTAAAATAAGATAATTACGCCACTCGGATAGCTACTAATTATAAGAACTTCTATTCATGAACAACTACCAAATTTTAATGAAAGTTTTGTTGTAGGATATATGTTCTGATGTAAGTACGAAAAAATGCAATTCACTCCTATTAAACATCAACGTAGACCATATATAGGTCCATAATTGTGAAAACTCACCACGAAATTGTGCATCATGAACTCAGGGTCACCAACTTCCTAAATCAAGAACACAACCACACTTAGTATAGTCGAGTTTACTACCATGTCATGAGTTTCCATGACCACCTATAAAAAAGTATATTACCTCATAAACATACAAAATGTGAAAAGAAATAGTCATTCAACTCACAAACTAATAAGTCACATATAGAGTTTAAGTAGCTTTTACAGTATCAGTTATGACGCATGATTTTATTTTGCATTGCTAAATGTAGTACCTTTTTATGGACCTTTCAAACCGCTAACCTTTTACGTAGTAAGAATTATGTGGATGATGCACTATCAGTTTATAAAATGATTAATGAAAATTTAAGTTAAATAGCAAAACATAACTTTAAAGCGCAAACCCATGGAAAGAAATCTGGTTTGCTTCCAACTACAGCCTTTTGCCAACCCCTAAGACTGGATTGAGTGCCTTCTGACCATGATCACTTTAAAAACATGAAATAATAGATGATCAAGTAAAAGATTTAATAACAACTTCAACTAAACAGATATTAATCAGATAATGAGAGTGCCCTATAAGCCACATCCAAACTTATAAGACTATATACCTTTTATGAAATTCGAACTTCTGATCAAGGAAAAAAAATCATAAACATCCTTGAAATTCAAGCTTATGAGACTGACCTGATTAACATGATTCAATCGATCGTTTCAGTCCACTTGATATAAAGAAGAGCAGCGGCCCATTTGTATCGGCATCTACACCTAATAAAAAAGAAATCGGTACATTCATCAACATCACCATCACCGGTTCTTCTCAATCTGTTGCTATTAAAAAACTCACTATAATGGGCGGTCTCTTTTCTGGAAAGCAAACAAAAATTAAATACAAGAATACTTCAATGACCAAGAGGTAAAACAAATAATAAAAGATCATATGAGCACATAAAATAAGCAACAACATTCAATAAAACAAAGAAGACATCATATATACCTTAGCCGCCATGGTTGGGTGATGAATTTTTATTAGGGTTTTGAGCAAAAGTTATTATGAATAACCTGCAAAGCATATAAAAAAAATGTTTAAAATATAAATAAGAATGTAACTGACCTTTATTACCAAAGATTTGATAACTTCATTGCTCCCACATCCTGCACATGAAATCAGAGAAGAAAAAATAATATCGTATGTGTGATAATGAGATGAATGAGTGATATTAGGGTTTTGGGAAAAAAGATATTCAGTATAATAATGGACCGGATATTGATAATATTGGATTTAATTTGCTAAATATTTAGCCATATATTAACTTTGTTTTGGGTTGTTCATCACAATCAATGGCTTAGCTCCATTGGTTGGGACATTTGCATTGTAACCTAAACATCCAAGTTCGAATCTCACTATTGACATTTTTTAATTCCTGATAAAAAAAAAAAAAAAAAAAAAAAAAAAAAAAAAAAAAAAAAAAAAAAACGTGATAATGTAGAAATTTTGCCACGTGGCATGATGAGGTGGAATTAATGCCTGCTTACTGGGCATTTAAGGCCGCTTACTGGGCAATCTAGCATTTGATGATGTCATACGCATATTGTTTATATATATATATATATATATATATATATATATATATATATATATATATATATATATATATACACTAGACTTCAAAGCCCGCCCAATGGGCGGGCATGACTTGTAATTATAGTTTTCAAGGCCCGCCCAATGGGCGGGCATGACTTGTAAGCCCTCCCGGGCATATAAGCCCGCCCACAGGGCGGGCATGACTTGTGATTATCGTTGAAAAAAGTAAGTTTACCAAAAATAAAGATACAAACATACTAAATTACATATGTTGCATACCAATAACTAATACCTTCGTCATTCCACTTATTTTATTAAGCTTAAATAATCCAAAAATCCGCTACTAACCTCAAAACTTCATTATTTACTAATATTCTTCACACGCGAAGATACTCTAACTAAACTTAATAAAACTTCATTACTTACTAAAAATCTTCACGCGTGAAGATCTCTAACTAAACTTAAATAATCTCAAAAGTTCATTCCTTGCTAACATTCTTCACATGCGAAGATACTCTAACTAAACTTAAATCCGCTAATAATCTCAAAAGTTCATTCCTTACTAATATTCTTCACATGCGAAGATACTCTAACTAAAGTTAAATCCGGTAATAATCTCTAAAGTTCATTCTGAATTCATATGTGAAGATATTCTTACTTAACTTAAATCCGATAATAATATTAAAAGTTCATTACTTACTGAAAATCTTCACGCGCGAAGATACTCTAACTAAACTTAAATCCGCTAATAATCTCAAAAGTACATTACTTACTAATATTCTTCACCTGCGAAGATACTATAACTAAACTTAAATCCGCTAATAATCTCAAAAGTTCATTCCTTACTAATATTCTTCACATGCGAATATACTCTAACTTAACTAAAATCCGCTAAAAACATTAAAAGTTCATCACTTACTGAAAATCTTCACGCGCGAAGATACTTTAACTAAAATGAAATCCACTTATAATCTCAAAAGTTCATTGTTACTAATATTCTTCACATGCGAAGATAGTTGGATAGTTATCGACCTAAACTTTGAAGTATTTTTACATAACCGACAGTTGCTTTAAGAAAACTTAACACCAATGAGCCTGCATTTGAATGGATTAAGAACGAAAAGAAATATACGTTTATTGAATATGAGAGAACATATAAAGCTTGACAACCTTCGTTTTTACAAACTTATTTACATGAATGTTGCATTTACTAAATCATAGATGGGCCAAGATGCCTGATTGACACCTAACCTTGACAGCTGGCAAATTTCATCGAAGCGTCTGACTTTGACCCGTTACTGCATCATAAGGGTGTTAAAGTAATTGGAGGCATATTTTTTAGTTTTTGCAAAATAGATTCTTTTTTTTTTTTTTTTTTTTTTTTTTTTTTTTAAATAAGTGGATGACAAAAAAACTAACATGTCCACGAAGTTAAGTTGTTTAACAACTTTATTTTTTACATCTTAATGGGAATATAAGATATTGCATCTGTATCATAATATATGTTTATGTAAACTTTTATACTTAGCAATATAAGTACCTAAAAACACAAATAGACATCACATCTTAACACAATCAGAAGTATATTTGGCAAAATGAGAATGGTAAGATAGTTAAGATTTGGGGCATCACAGGCGGTTTTCTATGACAATATGACACGGAAAGCAACGATTGAGTTGACACATCCAAACACCCCCTAATCTCTTCCAAAACATAGAACGTGATACTTTATGTTTGACCACTACCCATTCTATGGTACTCGACACATTGTCCTCAACATCAATCATCGAGTTATCAGCTTAAACAGTAGATGATTCCAACAAATCAACTAAACTTCCATTATAACTACCATTAAATTCTTTAGCTGGTGCACTATTAGGATTATCATTAGTACTCTCATGTTGAGTTGCCTCATAAGTATTTGACATATGTCCCAAACTGGATATAGGTGTCTGTAAATAAAAAGTAAGTGTTAAGAGAGTTCTTACCAATATAGTTGCTTTAATGGCATCTCTATGAACAACGAACATCGGTCGTTTCTTGTTATCTTTGAATTTCTGATGTTCCAAGCCTTTCTTCTTGTTTATGATCAATGTGAGTTCCCGATTAATTAGCTTTGAACTCAGCCTAACGGCTTTAAACTAAAAGTATCTTTATCAATCTATTGCATCTGAGGTTTGTGATATTTTTTTTGGTTTATGTACATGATCAGGAATAAAAGCCTTCGATTATTATAAAATATCATATGATTGTTTTAAGTAATACATTATATTACACTAAATTATTATTGTGAAGATATTACTCCCTGTATAAATGAACGTTATCAGCCTTTCTCCGATTCTCCGTATAATTTTTTTTTGAACAAAGATTCTCTGTATAATTGAACCATTGCAAAACTTCGGTCTCCCACATCACTAACACATTCCTGTTTCAGTTACCTTTTACCTGGCCCACTTGGTTAAAAGAAGTATAAAATGGCAAAGTGGAACAGAGTAGCGTATAAATCACGACCAGTTAATTTAAGATGATGCGAACGAATTGCAGAAGTAGATTATAAATATTAGCAAATTAAATTGGTACGAACAAACATTATCGTAGGTTCTGGAACATTGCATTGGATGCGCATGAATGCTGGTATACCCGTATGCGATCCAGCAGCCATTGCAACCCAACTCATGTAGGTATGGGAGACACCTATATACGGCTTCCCTGAATATCATCGCAGTGTCATTTTAAATTGTCCTTCTGCTTATAGGTTATTTTATTAGTTACAAAAAAAACTGTAATTAAAAATACGTGTTATTTTTTCCTTAAATGGCTCATATATTAGTTTTGAAACTAATGGAGGAACCTGCATTGAACTGACTGGAATTTCTTTCTAATGAAACCATTTGATCTTATTTTATTAGCACCAAAACTGAACAAATTTTAGTTAAGTAGGTCAGACAGAAAAACCCAATTTAATGTTGCATAATGACTTAACCATTCGATCTTTTTTTCTATGTATATGAAGAAAAACTGTAATGGTGGATCCATGTATTTTATACAAAGAGAAATAAAAATGGGACCCATGATTGGAGAATAAATGCAGATGGTGGACAGCTTGTCCAAGATCCATCGAAGCACATGAATTTGCTTTGTGGCAAGTGGCTAAACTAATCTTTATTGTAATAAGGCCTTGTATAAATTCGATGAGTTAGGATTGGAAGTGAGTAGCATTTTGTCTCCTCTAACTGTATTTACATACGTGGGTACTTTCAAGCGTTGAAGCTTTTAAATGAACATTAACTATTATAGAACAATTTAAATATAGAAAGTTCTTTGTAACAACATAATGGAACCATTTAACCGTTGAAGCTCTTACCTATAAAGTAGTAGAGAATCGGTAAAGTAGAGGCATAGATCACACCAATGCTTCGCCCATCATAATGATACATACCTCTCATTGCTCTTCTCAACATTAAGGTATCAATTGTTAAGATATTAGGTGTATTGGATCAACTCTTGAAGTACCAAATTAAACAATAAATAATAAGTTAAACTAAATGCCAAAAAAGGAACATGAATATGAACATGGAGGAGGGATACATTTACAGTGTGATCTGGAGCATCATCTTGCTTGCACACGATCCATGGGACACCCTTTTTTAGACCCACAACCATGTTTGCCTCCCATTTGTAATATGATAAGTAAGGTCTCCAAGTTGATACGCTATTGGTCCGTATTCACGCTAAATCTGTCAGAATCAATATTAACTACATTAGTGTGATAGAATGTATTGGATAATAAGAGTTACAGGTCACGAAATATAGAGACATGGCTTTTCATCCTAGGGTTATAAAGTCTTACATACGGACCCCATCCTTAGCAAATATCTATGAAACTTCAATTATATTGACCAAAGGCTTTAGGTTCCAATAGCTACAATTGAGATGGTAACATATTTGAAATCTCCATTTGATTATGGTAAAATAATTTACATGATGTTTATGGTAATATAGTTATTCCATATATCAAATGCCTATAACTGAATGATCAATAAGGACTTACCAAAAGGAGCAAAATTGGCATGACTAAGGGTGATAAGTGTCAAACATCCAAATGACGTAAAATTTAAAAATTGTGGATCTTACTTCAATACTGAAATTGTCACTCTACCATGAAAACTGAGACTTAATGCCTTCTTTAACTTAAACCTACCAAATACAACAAACGTATAAACAATTAATTGCATGTTAGTTTTCATGTCCAACCCATTGATCCCACATCAAGAAAATGCAAGTCATACAAATGTATTGTGAGTGTTTCTATATATTCTTAAGCTAAAAGGTTCAGGTTGCTCTTTAACAATTGACGCATGATATGAGTTAACGATTTGAATCTTTTAAATGGTTGTACTGTGACAAAGATCAAAAAGCCATTTCAATTGTTGTGTTGTTTTCGTGAGTTGCACGAGTGGTTATGGATATATATCAGGTATATGACGTTAAATAAACATATATACATATACGTTAAATAAACATAGCACTAAGATATATGTAACTAACGTCCCAATACTATAAAATAATCCCAGTTTTGGACCATCAACCCACTGTGACATCAACCATTTTCCGGGTAAAACAGCCATTTTGGGCAATTTTGAATAGAGACATATCAAAAAATGCAAACGATAACTAACATAGCAATAACATATTCGTAACTTACAAACGTCCCAAAACATGGAAAATTTCATCAAAATCTGTAAGCATCAGCTACACGTATCGAGATGAAAATGAAAGAAGAGCGTGATGAAAAGTTATAACGAAGAGTCGAAGATTATAAAGGTGAAAATAGAGGATGCACCTTAATTTTCAAACCTGTAGCTTTGAAATATAATATATATTATCCAGGAAATTAATGACAATCATGTGTGAGGAAAAAAATTGTCATGCAATAATACATGTATGCCCAACTGATCACATATCTTCATTATCCCATTGTCATTAATCTTAATGAAAGCATGGAGTTTAATCTCTCAAACCTTAAAAAATTTATCTTATCTCGGTGACATATGCCAATGAGGCGTGTATTAAACCAATACATAATATTTGTTCTTAATGGGAGTGAGAAAGGAAAAAATGTGTGATCACAACGTATATGCATTCAAAGTGTAGTGGGATAAAAATAGCCACAGTATAACCCAAATGCTGACCTGCTATTATTCGTCCTATGTAGGTAGTGCTACAACTTTTGACCCAATGGAATAATCAGGAGTTAGATGTCCGCCACGATTTATCCAAATCAGTAGAAATGAAACAGATTTACATTTGTGCCTTTTTTGTTTGGGGAATGATTTAATTCTAAAACAGAATGTAATGCAAACAGCAGAATCAACCAATAATCCATTATCAACAAATCCAACACCACTTTTATATCTCCAGGAATGTGAATCTTATTTTCTAAAATCCGCAATGAACATATTAGCAAGGAAGCAGTTGTGGTTAAGATTATGTAGTATAATGACAAAGTATATAAACGGGACACAATCAGTCTTCGCCTTTTATAAATAGAAAATATAGAACTCAGAACAATATTAAGCAAACAATAATATCACTATTATAATCTGAGTCATGGGTTGTTGGACTACTTCTCTGTCAGCCTCCTCACGCTCTTCTTGGTAAGCTGCAATATTCGTTCGTAAAACTTCAATCTGCAAAGAATTATCTATCACATTTTGCTTGCTGTCAGTTGGAGGAGTGTCATCCTCCTCTGAGTTCTTTGACTCTAACCCTTTCTGATGCTCAAACAATCTAATCCCCAAGGATGGTTGGCCATCGTTCGAGCTGGGCTTCTTAATTTTAGTTGGCACACTCCTTCTAGCTAATAGCGTTATTAGAGGTATGTGCTACTTTCTTTTTCTTCAAGGGTTCTGGCACAGATGTAGTTGCGGCTCTATTCTTAGAAGAGCTTTCCAGGTTAATAGCTGAAGATTTTTGAACACTTCTATGTGAATTTAAAACAGGCTTCTTCTTAGATGAGAATTCTGAAACTGCAACTTTCTTCTTGTTCTTAGTTGTTTCAGATGGTTGATCTACGTTCTTGCAGGTGTACCAAGTCCCTTAATGATCTTATATTTTCTGTCAAGTATCAGAAAATATGTTAGATCTATAATTAGTTAATATAACATCTGTGGAAACTGATTAATTGCAACATTTGATTGGTCTATGAAAAAACACATTGCAGCTCATGTGGACCCCAGTTGAACTACTTAACAGGAGCAGCAATATTCCATTGTATTACGTTCATAGACACACCTCCTTCGTTTATTCCTTTCGAATGGGCTAACAGAAGGTTGTCCAGCTACCTGTCTTGCAATCCAGCCAAAATATAATCTCTATGTCACTTAAATCCAAATCATAGCAATAACTATGCGCCACAGTATCCAGCTTACCGTTTGAACCTTGAGTATACGCAACAGAATCCATTTCAACAGGGAGTAGTTGTGAAGGTGCGGATGCACTCTAGAGCAACGCCCGTCAGGTTCACGAACGACCCTCGTCGCAAAATCCAATATCATTGAATCTCGGTGAGGGGCTGAACGGACACATTAACTTTGAGTTTCGTTTAACACAAATAAACTCATTATCATTTGATATCAAAAAAATTTCAATACCGTCGTGGCTGCAAACACTCTTCCGGTCGGGCAGGTTATTTTTTTTGTAAAAACAGCTATTCAAAACCAAATGCCAAATTAAAGGATCACTTCTCACGCAGAGAATTGGTTTTTTCAATTATCTACCTTTTAGAAACGCCATAATCCACCAATCAGCCATCTGGCGCATATGTCCAATCTATCAAATTGTTTGACTACGATTCGACTACAATCACTTCCTCTTCTTACATTCGCGAAACTCAACAGTCCCGTCATCTCCATTCTCACTTGCAGAACTACAAAATAACAACAACAAAAAAACATAAAATTCAAATTAACAGTAATTCGCTCGTAAAGAATCATACATGGTTTTAAGAACTTACTTGGCAAGAGAGTGAGCTAAAGCACATAAAGACTGAGAAAGCAGCCACACCACTTGAGGTTTTTAGCCTTTCAAAAACACTACGGATTTTGACAGCAGTGGCACGAAATGCAATATATTCAGATGCCCTACGATCGGTTGTTTTTGATAAATGAACTTCTAAAAGGGCTGTTTGGGAATGCTTATTATATGTCCATTTGTTATCTTTCTCAAAGGTGAACCACCTCCAATGGAGGCACAAGCTTCTTTACTTTTCCAATCCAGCTCTAGATATGGTGTTTTAGGATGAATCTGTAAAAAAGAAATAAATGGTTGAGAATATTGTTTGGCCCAGCTGGAAAGTGGCATTAAGCAATGTCCGCACGAAATCCATGCAACGATTAAAGTGGACATTTTTTTCAATTTCAACCAAATATTACAACATAATTTAAAAAGCCCATTTTTTCGGTAAGCTTAAGGCTGAACACGGGTCGAGTTAGTACATGTCGAAAAGGGTTGGGTTGACCCACAATCACTTTTTTGTCCTTCTTTTAGTCTATGTATGACTAACTTGTTAAGTAAACGGGTCGAAATTGTTAATAATATGTAGCAAACTTACTAATTTTTTGGCACAATGTGTATATGCGCGTATCTTCTTGGTTCCCATGAAGCGAGTAGATAGAACCTTTGCCCCCATTAACCGGTGCCAAAGAAGCGCACTGGTAAGAAACAAAGATAATCCCATTCGTGTTATGATCTTTAGAAGCATTTGACCACAGAAGTCAAAGTCAAACTATAGGTATGAACCTGTAGTAGTCTGCATTAGACTCAAAGGTAGTAGTATTAAGTAAGCCATAGTTTCCTCCTATCAAATTTTGTCTACAATATTTTTTTGTGTCATAAATAGACGATACTCCCAACTGATTCAAGTACCTGCATTAGTGCGGTATGCATTAAAAGTTGTAGCGTATGCATTAATAGTTCCACTTTCTAAGGTTCGCCGTTTGATCAAAACAGGGAATGGGTAAAGGGAAGGTTTCACGCACCCTAGGCAGGTCCAAAAGTTCAGCAATGTTCCTTGGGGTTGTGCATACCTATCAAGTATTAATAACATTATGTTAGAATAGATTGGCATATTGATAATAATACGTATTTTATAGTAATAAATTACCATCCCATGTCTTCTTTCGGTCGGACTGAATCACAACAATCCAAAGTCCAACATCTTCATAGGAGTTTTAGAAGTCAGAAAATTAATCCGCAAAGGTACCCAATACATACATTTTAGTTCAGTTCCCCTAGGTACATAAAATTTAAACAAAAAAAAGCGATCAATCATTGACACATCAAAAACCATCACTGAAACATACAAACAGGATGGCACATAAAGTATAGACTTACTCGAGGTCCATTAGCTTTAATTAAAGGTTTCTTCTTCCCTGGTTTATCGCTTGTAGCATCGTTGTCATAGCTTCAGTATCTAAAAAACTTTGCCATTCACATATAAGAGAAACAATATCTATGTAAATATACGTAATGACATATAAACCATACAAAATAAATTTAAAGCAGGAAATATAACTCATCGAACTGACAAATGCTTCGTTTCACATGTCAAAATCTCACTAAATGTGTTTCGCATCCAAGCCGGGGACTGAACCTTTGATATCATCTATCTTATTGACCATCGTTTTGTTATTAAATTCAATATATGTAATGACATATAACCATACACCTTGAATTCAGCTATTAAGATAGTTCGAAACCCCCTAAATTCAGATATTAAGAAAGTTCCAAACACTCATGAACTCATCTATTTAAAACAGTCACAATGGCTAGATGTGCCTACCATACATGGCTTGACCCAAAGATGGAGATAGCATCACCATCAGCCATTGTCCGTCAACCAAAATAAGAAAGGGGGCTTCTCACCAAGGCATTTCCAGTGGGTTTACAGTCATGGATGTGTAAACCATGGATGATAATAAAACCCAAAGACAATACATTTAATGCCTTATAAATTGACAAAAAAACTAACCACGGGTATACTTTTGACCTAACATTTTTGAGGTTATCATTTTTGAGAAAACAGACCTGCATAAAGATGAAGACGATGCTTCAGATTCAAGATCCAAACTCACACCTAAACTACCATAGTCCATATATACATTTTCACACAATCACAACAATGTATATGTATCTAATGAATCACCTAGAGCAATAAAATCTGCATCAGGTATAGTCGTATACTCTGTATAAGAACTTGAAGCTATAAATCAAAGGATATGTTTATACATCTGAAGCAAGACTGGAAGATGTTGAATGAGAATAAAGTAAGATATGTACCATTACGGGTGCATTTGAGAAGTTCCCTTGCCTTTAAAGTTGCAGCTCCACGTAAACCTATAAAAAGTAAAATTTTAACGCAAAAGCCATATTAGAAACTCACCATTCAGGTGCTTAAATTTACATGTAGCCTTTAACTAAAAAACTAACAATAAATTTATTAAAAAAAAGTTACCAGTGAAAGCAGCAACATAATTAGTATATAGCGCTGGCACATAACTTTAACATCAGAATTTATAGCAGGCGATAATTCTAATCCTAAACTTTGAACCACTTCTACTTTTTTGTACCAAATCTAAATTGGTGGGTTTGCTTCCTAAAATTGTCAGACAGAAACTGTTCCATAAACCAAAACAACATACCTTTAACCTCTTGATTATGTCCGGTTGAGGTTCTTGCTTGAGCAGAGGCAAAACATTTACGAAGCTTAACACTCTCGATCAAGAATCCATGTATAAAAGTGGTCAACTATGTGCAAATTATTTAAAAAGAAAAGTGGCACAGGACTCATGTAAGAAAAGACACTCGCAAATAACATTTTATCACGCACCTGATGTTGATGCGGCTAAATTCTCATGTTCTCCCCTTCACTTGATTTTTCTCCTCATCTGGACCACCTATTTTATCAAACAGGCTTTGCAACTTTGAGTCATGTCCCTGTATTATCAAATAACATATTCTACTTAATACATTATGACATAACAACATAAGTAATATTTATGTGTTCTTTTTCTAATACATAAGAAACAGAAATAAATTGCAAAAGAAAGCGATTTGGTGAAAGAAAAAGAAACCGAGAAGATGAAGATAAAACACAGGTCGAATAGGGATCCATCCAATAACCACTACTGATGTTTAGCCAACAGGGGCTGATTATTTACATATTGGAACATCACATCTTTGATGGTCATTAAATTATAAAATAGCATTTTAATACGTGTTATTAATCAGTTATTACCACTTTCACCATCTGAAGCGCCTTCAAGCTTTGCAATGGCATCCACAAGGGCTTGTTCATGTTCCTGAATTACAAAACCTTGTTAGCGAAGATTAAATTAATCAATATGACGTCTGGATGCTAAATTTTGAACAGTTTTTACCTTAAGCACTTTTCTGACCATCTCAATATCCATTGGATAACCTGCACATGAAATCGGAGAAGAAAAAATAATATGGTGTGTGTGATAATGAGAAGAATGTGTGATATTAGGGTTTTAGGAAAAAAAAAGATCCATATAATGAATAATGAATGGAGTGAGATATAAAAATTCAAGTATATTTGAAGAATGATTAAGCATAAAATAATTGATTCAACATACAAGAATGGAAAAGAAACAACATATCTGGATACGTATTACCAACAAAGATATTACCAACAAAGAAGATTCGATGAACAACCTTCACATGTGATCTGTAAAAAAAAAAACATAAACCGTGATACAAAGATTGGCAAGAACACATAATACTCATAAAAAGTTATACAACAATAATGAACATAATAAAGCATTATAGAAGCAAAATAAAATTATGGGGAGGAAAAATTAGGGTTTCCTGTGATCAATAATAAAAACCGTATATTAAATGGCCTTACAAATCCGGTATATACTCTAAAATATATGCACAATCTATTCCTTAAATATAGCTTAACAATATCAAATTTTTAAGCATGACTTACTTTTTTTGTATTGTAAATCACAAAAAAATGGCTTGGTCTAGTGGTTGAAGGATTTGTATGTTGATTAAATGGCCCAGGTTCGAATCTTGCAAAGGACAATTTTTTAAAAAATTTAATCCGAAGTTTATTTGGTCAATGCGAATTTTATTTGGTCAAACTTTGCTTAGGTGGAATTAAGGGCTGCTTACTGGGCAATCCAGCCTGCTTATTCATCAATCATCTGCTTACTGGGCAATCCTGCATTTGATGACGTCATACGCATCTTGTTATATATATATATATATATATATATATATATATATATATATATATATATATATATATATATATATATATATATATATGTAATTAACCAAATTGTACTCTAAAACATTAAGGCCAAAAATATAAAGATAGCCTTTCAGACCTGACATACTGGTTTAGGGGTATTGCATTGCAAATCTACATGGTTAATTTTTATACGTCTTTTGTTTTGGGAACTAAAAAAAATACTCACCTCTACTATTAGGATCAGGTCGAATATCTAGAAGCAAAAGTGAAACAATGAAAAGCGGATCATAACATGCAATCATCTGCTATGTAGTATATGCAAAAGTTAGATATAATATACCTTTCTTTTGAGATGGCTATTGTAGGAAAAATCGAGGCCGAGTTCCTTATAAAATTTCAAAAATCACGTGATTGATCAATATAACATTAAATTTTTATATTTTATGAACCTAAGATAGAATACATATGTTGTTAACACATGGAGCAGGTGAATGAATAATCAAATATATTGTTCCATCAAGTGAGATAAACCATACAAATCACCTGTATAAAAGTTCGACGGTGGTTTCAGTAAGATGTCATATAGTAACTGTCAAAGCAAAACATAATGAGATAACCACTCATGAACCACTCTTCGTTCATCAGGTTTATGATGGAGATGGTGAATTAAGAAAATGATAATTATCTTAATAATTATCATTAAGCCATTAAAATTTATGGTGCGAGTTGCTTGATCAACTAAAAGACAAACTTATTAGGCATACAACATAAGTCGTACACGTAATACAACTGTGTATCCAATAACTGTATCTAAATTTTATGATTTGGAAAATTATAAAGACAGTGAGAGTATGATTGATTGTTTATGAAGATATTTATGATTTAAAATTTGCAACACGGAAATCTTCCAAAAAGAACTTTACTGTGACTGAGATTGAAAGTGACTCACCCGGAAGGCATATTGTTATGGCCTGTTGTCTTTATCGTTGACCATGTTCTTAAATAGGCAAGCATTTTAACACTACAACTCTGTAGGTCTTTTTATTTTAAATAGAGATCATTAAGTGGTTTGCATAGAAGGTTATAGAATAAGATATTATTGTTAATATTAGAGAGAACTTACTTTGTATGTTATCTGTGTGTGTGCATGTAAAGGTCATCAAAGTCTGTAATCAAACTCAAGTTCGATGTAGTGTTTGTTCATTAGGTGCGAGTTCCCAATATAATAGTTAAAATCTGTTTAAACCTCATCCGTTTCTTTTTATTTGTTGGCTTAAAACATAAATCCGTTTATTATTAAGTTCGTAGTAGCGAATTTCATGTCATAACATGTCTTTGCTCGCTAGTATTAGCTCCCTAGTTTGACACAGTAGTAAGGTTTCCATGGTTTTAGATTGAACGTTATTCCTTGACAATACTACAACTTTAAATATTCTATATATTTAATATAATTATAGAGAAAATAAGAGTAAAAGATGTTGAACCTGTAACTGGACCCGAAGCTACCTTCCCATGCATTGCAGGCATATTAGGTGAATTTGCACCATTCCAGTATTCCATACCAATATTTAAGTTAGTGGCTGGACCAGCTACTGTTTGGTTGACTAGTGCATTTGGTCCTCCATTTGCAGAGTTCCCATTCTGAGATCCTTCACCTGTGGCTAATAAATACGGAATCGTAGTTGCTTCAGTAACAAAAAATTAAGAATAAAACTACTAAAAAAAGAGACTGTAAATAAAATGGTTATTAATTGTATAAGCTTCTACTTTCAGGTTTGACGAACCTGCATGTTTGAGTGAAATCCACTTGTTTTTCTGATAAACAAAGAACCATACAACTATTATGATAAACCTATAAGTTATACAAATTAGTTAAATTTCCACGTTATAATTGGGTACTATGAAACCGTGTATCTACCGAATAAAACACTTAAACCAATACCGTAAAGACAAGGATCCTCACTAAAACGAAGCATAACATTAGCAAATACTGCAAATTAGCTTATATATAAAGAGTAGAACATACGGAATCAAGTAAGAAGTAGACTCACACGAGATGTTCCAGGTGTTGGAAAAACATAAGCAACATATGATGTACTTCTTACTAATAGGGTCACAGAAGGGACTTTTACTTCATTGAAACTCTTGCGTTGAAGCCTTAAAATCCCTTTTCACTGATGCAACATAAACACTATAAAACTAACCTGCAAAAAAGAAAAGGCACATGAAAAAAAAAAAAAAAAAAAAAAAAAAAAAAAAAAAAAAAACAACAAAGAAGATGACCAATCGATTTGATGATTGCAGGATCGTCTGATTGATTCACAACCCCCTGCTAACAAAAATATCATCAAACAATTACAAACATAAAAAAATACATCAAGAAATAAAATGCATCAACAAATATACAATATCTGTGATGATTATGTTGTTTGCCTCAGCTAATCATTGATCAAAATAAACATACCTGGTTGTGACAATCATTGATAGTACATGGCTTTATAATCTTCATAAAAGGCTGCAAGCCTGAAACATAAACGAACAAAATTAAGAAAATCTTAACACATAAAAAAAATGATATTAGTGTTTTAAGAAAAAGTATATTATGAATGAACTGTGATTTTTTTTACGTAGGTTTATATGTTTGATTAGGGTTACCTAAGTTGTACGGATTCTCATATTTATCTCATTAAAATGTTCAATAATTGGTTGCGTAGCTTTATAGATTTGGTTTTGCAAGATATAATCCAAAAAATGTGTTAGTCTAGTGGTAATCATGTTTGATTGTGGACTAACAGACCCAGGTTCAATTCCAGCTCCATGCATGATTTTTTTGAAGAAAAAAAATGAAATTTTAATAAATGAAAAATTCAAAATTTTAATAAAAGATTGCTTAGGTGGCATAAGTTGCTTAGGTGGAATTATGAGGTGGCATTTTAGGCCGCTTACTGGGGATTATGTGGCATTGATGACGTCATACGCATCCATTTATATATATATATATATATATATATATATATATATATATATATATATATATATATATATATATATATATATATATATATATATATATATATATTTTTTTTTTATTTTTTTTGAGATCACCAATTTGCCTCCACACTTAAATTAAAGTGTGATGAAAAAAGCTTGAAACCACGGGTTGCCTCCCGAGAAGTGCTTGTTTTGTTTTTTAAGAGTCTATAGCTAGACTCGTCTTCATCTTCTTTTTATGTTTTGGGAAATAAAGGAGTGGTTTCCTCCCTTCTGTAATTGTAACTTTCTTCTTCGTGATATAACTTTAGTCGATGGCCATTAACTATGAACGTTTTGCCATCGTGTCCATATAATTCAACGTATCCGGATGGATAAGCATGTTTAACCATACAGGGACCAAGCCAACGTGATATTAGTTTTAGTTGTTTGAATTTATATTTCGAGTGAAATAAGAGTACTTTATCTCCTTGTTTGAATTCTTTACAGATTCATAATTTACGATCGTGCCAGACTTTGGTTCTTTCTTTGTATAACCGAGAATTTTCGTAAGCATGTAAACGAAATTCGTCTAACACGTGGAGTTCAAACATTCGTTTCTCTCCAGTAGCTATTAAGTCTGTGTTACAGTTCTTGAGTGCCCAATATGCACGATGTTCGATTTTAAATGGCAAATGGCATGTTTTACCATAGATGAGTTTATAAGGTGTGGTTCTAGTGGGTGTTTTATATGTTGTTCGGAAAGCCCACAGAACATCATCTAATTTTCTTGACCATATAGCCGGATTGTCTTTCACGGTTTTTTCAAGAATTCTTTTTAGCACTTTGTTTGTGTTTTCTACTTGCCTACTCGTTTGAGGGTGATATGAAGTAGAGAAGCGATGGTTTACACCGTATTTCTTCATTTCTTTATCCATTAGATGATTACAAAAGTGTGTCCCTCTATCACTAATTAATGCCTTCGATATTCCGAAGCGACATAATAATTTCTTTAGGAATGTTAGGACAACTCTTGCATCGTTAGTTTGAAGAGCTTGTCCTTCTGCCCATTTTGAGACATAATCGATTGCTACTAGTAAGTATTCGAACTTATGGGGTTTTGGGAAAGGTCCCATGAAATCTATTCCCCAAACGTCAAATATCTCACACACTTGGATGTAGTTCAAGGGCATTTCATCTCTTTTTGATATATTTCTGGTTTTCTGACAAGCTTCGCATAGGCGAATTAGAGTGTGAGCTTCTTTAAATATAGTTGGCCAATAGAAACCAGATTCTAACACTTTTCTGGTCGTAGTGGATGGTCCATAGTGTCCTCTAGTAGGTCCGTGATGACATACATCTAGAATGGTTCGAGTTTCGTGTCCTGCCACACATCTTCTTATAATTCCATCAGGAAATACTTTGAAAAGATGTGGCTCTTCCCAAAAGAATTTTTTTAGATCAGAGAAGAATTTGTTCTTTTGTTGAAATGTCATCCCTTTTTGTAAGATTTTACCGACCAAATAATTTGCGATGTCTGCAAACCATGGTTCATTTTCTGAGTCTATTCCCAATAATATTTCTTTCGGGAAATTATCATTTATTTCGAATTCATTATCACTATCGTCTTGATTTTCAATTCTCGATAGATGATCGGCTGCAATGTTTTCAGCACTTTTTTTGTCTTTGATCTCTATATCGAATTCTTGCAAGAGCAAAACCCATCGTATGAGACGTGGTTTGGCATCTAGTTTCTTAAAGAGATATTTTAAGGCTGCATGATCCGTATAAACAATTGTTTTGGACAGAACAAGGTATGATCAAAATTTATCAAATGAAAATACAATAGCCATAAGTTCTTTTTCTGTGACTGTGTAATTTTGTTGAGTTTCATTTAATGTTTTACTTGCAAAGTATATCGGGTGAAAATGCTTTTCATTTCACAGGCCAAGTACTGCACCAACGGCACAGTCACTTGCATCACACATTAACTCAAATGGAAGATTCCAATTTGGGCTTGCGATAATGGGTGTGCATGTAAGTTTTTCTTTCAATATTTCAAATGCCGTAAGACATTCTTCATTGAATTCGAATGGAACATCTTTCTCAAGAATTTTAGTTAGAGGTTTTGTGATTTTGGAAAAATCCTTAATGAATCGTTGGTAAAAACCGGCATGCCCTAGAAGACTTCTAATACCTTTGATATTAGTAGGAGATGGTAGTTTGGATATGACCTTGATTTTTGCTTTTTCAAGTTCTAGTCCTATTCCATACACTTTGTGTCCGAGCAAAATTCCTTCCTTTACCATAAAGTGACATTTTTCCCAGTTAAGAACTAAATTTGCTTCTTCACATCGTTTGAGCATTTCGCTTAGGTTGACAAGACAACTTTTAAATGAATTTCCAAAAAAAGAAAAATCGTACATGAAAACTTCCATGGATTCTTCAATCATGTCATAGAATATAGCAATCATGCATCTCTGAAAGGTAGTAGGGTGCATTGCATAAGCCAAAAGGCATTCGTCGATAAACATATGTTCCAAAAGGCACACAATGATCTACTACTTGACAAATGATCAAAGGATTATATTTTTCTCTAAACTTCACATTTTTAATGTGACAAAACTTTTCTTTCAAAAATATATTTTACAAATTATTTTTGAATTAAAAAGAAATGTTTTATTTTGAAAAATAAGTTTAAAAAATCCCAACAGTCATTTTCCCCCCAAACAGCTCCAAACATTCCCAAATAAACCTTCCCCACTAAAAACAAATGGAGGAGCGTCCACGGTACCACTAAAGTACCGACGGCTCCACTACATTTAGTGGAGCCGTGCCTCTGTAACGGCTAGTTTTCAGTCAGTTTTCTCTGGTCTAATCCCTCCTCACTTAGAACACTTTCTTTGATCATTTAGAGAGTCTTAGTTTGTTTAAGAGTGATCCTTTCATCCCACCAAGAGATCCTCTTCATTCCTCTTCAAGTGCAAGAGAAGAATACAAGGTATCCAAGTAGATACAAAGTGTTGTCATTCCTCTTCAAGTGCAAGAGAAGAACACAAGGTATCCAAGTAGATACAAAGTGTTATAGTTGTAGGTAGAAGAACTTGTAACATTTGTTACACTCTTGATTGTATCATAGCATACATCAAGATCATTTTTCTTTTGAGAGTTTGTGAGGGAAGATCATTGTGATCTTATAGAGATATTGAATATCTCTAGTAGCCATTGGGCTAGTGTGTTGATCAAGTTGATCAAAGGTAGATAGGGTAGATTGAGTCAAGTGAGGGTTGATCATTGTGATCTTGTCGAGATCTTGGAGATCTCTTGAAGCTTGTGGGCTTGTGTAATTGATCAAGAAGATCAAGGGTAGATTGGGTAGATCGAGTCAAGTGGGAGTAGATCATTGTGATCTTGTTGAGATCTTGGAGATCTCTTGAAGCCATTGGGCCTGTGTATTGATCAAGTAGATTAAGGGTAGATCGTGGTAGATTGGTGCTAGCTAAGATTAGCACTCGACATCTAGCTTAGTGTCGGAAATAGGATAAGCGACGTGTATGGTTTTCTCCGCCTGAAGGGAGCTTGTTGATTAGTGAAGTAACTCTCAAGTTGGGTACTCGGGGAGTGGAGTAGGGCGAAGAGGAGCTTCGTGACCGAACCACTATAAATCACCGTGTCCAGTTTGCGCCTTCTTACTTACATTTATACTTTCTTTTCATTCTTTATCGCTTTATATTTATATTTGCATGACGTTTATGTTTGTGTGGCTAGTTGCTTATGTTATGTTGATTAAGTATGTGTCATGGTTTGATTGTGCTTGTGTTGTAGTTTACTACATTCATCTCTAGATGTTATTTGACCATAGTTGACACTTTTCATATTACGTCACACTTGATCGGGTGTTTGATACAAAAAGTTTTCAAGTTTGTAAATGGAAACGTATTCACCCCCCTCTACGGTTTCCACAATTGGTACGAGAGCCAGGTCGCTCAAATTTTTAAAACAAATGGTTTTCAAAATTGAGTACGATCCATGTATCAAATTACCCATGAAGGTGATAAAATATGAAAAGTATTTAGTTGCTTAATACTTACAAGTTTTGTTGTTAAGTATACTTTGTCATACTAGCTTGAAGGTTTTCTTAAACCACTAAAAGAATAGAGTTTGTAAGTTTCCGGTCATGTCTATAGAACGATTCGTAAAATGATGCGCTTAACTGATATAACAGGTACGGTACCGTTAAATACAACGTACGGTACCGCTAAATTTAACGGTACCTTCGTCTGTTTTTCAGAATTCGGTAATTTTCAAAAATTCGTATAAAATCAACCGTAAGTCCGTAGGAGTCTTGCCACCTATCGTTTTAGACGTAATTGAGTCTACTTTCATTTAAAAATACTTTTAGGAAATGATTGTAAAGTAAAATTTACGAGAGTCTTTGATTCATAACAGAGAGTCTTTTTCGGGCATGCCGATTGCACAAATTTTTTGTCAAATTACAAAGAGAACATCACACATTGATGTAGTCATATTTTCAAAGTGTTGAACTTGATAAAATTTTGATATGGGGTGGAAAATAATTTATTTTCAAATAAAATCAAGCTAAGTGTACATTATTATACTTAATACACAAAACGACGATAAGTATTGTTGTGTGTTATGCTAAATGACTACTTGTTTTTCTTTGTGTCTTAGTATTGTTAGTTAATATTTTTGTATGGTTATTGTTATCTTTAGTTGAGCTAATTTTGTCTATAAGCATAAGTGTCTTTCATGCCTTGTTGCTATTTGTTTATTGGGATAATTACCAAAATAGCCCAAACACAAATGGGCGGTTCCCTATCTAACCCGAAATCCAAAAATAATTGTGTTGCCCAGGGCAACCGGCATTTTTTGGGGCAACCGAAGGATTTCCAGTGTATTTTTTGGGCAACAATCGCCCTTTTTTGGGCAACTGGGGGCATTGCCCAGGGCAACCGGGGTAGAAATATCCCATTTGGGTTTTGGGCTATTTTAGTAATTATCCCTTGTTTATTATAGTTTTCCGGTTTATGCATTTATAAGGCTCATGCTAAATCACTTGCACTATATTGAGTAATTAGTTTGCATTGCATATAGGCATAGACCATTTTTCTTGCATATGTTGCAAGTTTTTAAAATGGTTTAGTAACCTTATTAGGAATAGAAACTAAGTTGGTTGATCATGTGTGTCAAAAAATATTGTCTTACACAATTATTTTTCCAAAGGTTTAAGTGTAAAAAGTATATCACCCCAAAATACTTAACACTTTCATAAAATCCATAACATGATCTCTAAAACATTACATCATTGTGTCTTGCTTGACCATTGGTTGTCTAAACAAGATAAAAGAGCATATTAATACATTAGTATTCAAGTAAAAGAAAATGTATTAAACTTGCATTGATCTAACACACATACAAAATGTTTTAAACATTTAGTATTTTACGTATGTGGTATAAAAATAGTTAAGATAATTATTTTTATACTAATGAGGTGTCGAAAAACCAAGAATATTATACTTAATAATATAAATAGTTTTTCGCAAACAAAAATAAATGACAATATCGAAGTAGTAACTTAATATGTCATTAACCTCACACATACAACTAGCATTAGAATAAATAGAACACATTCCCTTAATTTTTATTTTCTTTTTAAAAGGAGTGATCATGAGGGTCATGAAAGATTTCGAGTACATATCAATTCATTATTCAAATTATGATTGATATCATTATCGAATCTAATTGACAAGTTTTCAATTGTGGACATGAAATTGGAGTCATTATTTGTCTAGCTTCAAGATAACATCAAAATATGATGAAATATATTATCTTGAATCTACATATTCAATCACACTCGATTGTTATGAAAATAATGACGTCCTCTCAAGACGAATATAATATGCATCGGATCATAACTCACACTTGTGTTGAAGATGCCATATTGAGTCTTCTTGTCCAATGGTTGTGTTCCAAATATTAAACTGATATGTTTAAAAGATGCATAAAGTACACAACTAAGTAGGATTGAAAACTTGGATGTTTCATCCGAAATATACAAGTAATTTACATTGCAATGCAATTAGTAAATGCGTCATTTCCGAAAAACCAAACACGAGCAAACAAACAACATATGTAAACTTTGCTCATGAACGACTCAACACTCAAAGTCACATGTCTAGTAAAAATGTCACACATAATATGTTATTAACTATTATGTATGTAACACCCCCAAAATCGGGTCCAGCGAAAGCATACATGTCGCTGGGGTGCTACTAAATTGGTACCACAACACAGAGTAAAGAGAACGGATTTACCGTATCCGTTTAAAAGAAATTTTTATACTCAAAAGTATATTGTTTTACATCGTTCAATGAAATGCAGAAATTTAGGCCCGTAAAAGATTTCAAGTGGTCCCAAATATATCAGAGTCTTCTATGACCATGCCATGCCCTACCAAAAAGCCTCCAATAGCGTGCTATTGCTTTATACCTGAAAATACATGCTAAAGTGTCAACACGAGGTTGGTGAGTTCATAGAGTTTAGTGTAAATTTTAAAGCATTTGAATAAGAATTTCCCAGCAAAGGCATTGTAAATCCACTCAGTCCCAAGTCCCGCCCATACAAGACTTGCAACCTGTGTGTTCACAATCCACTGCCAAATAAGATTTGGTTTCGGCAAACAAAAGTAATACACGGACCAAGAATTAACGTTGTTTTGACCATTACATTCGGTTACGTGACCAATTCATTCGGTTATGTGACCAGTTCATTCTGTCATGTGACCAGTTCATTCGGTCATATTACCAGTACATTCGGTTATGTGACCAGTCCATTTGGTCATGTATGTACATAGCAGTTTAGCCGGTTCATTCGGTTAAGTATGCATAATCATTTTAAGTGTTTGTGTCAATGAGTAATAAGGATTAAGTCTGAAACAAGGAATATACAACGCATTCGAGTAAATAACAGATTCATAAGTAGAGCAAGTAATGGTTTGACTAAACAAGTAACGTATTCAAGTAAATCAAGTATAGCGTTTAGATGAAAAACGAGCATGTATTCTCCCCCAAAACGGTTATAAAAAAGTAATAGAAGGGGCCCTGAAACTCACCTGGTGTAATGATTATGATGACAAAAGTGGATACACTGAAATGAGGCGAGACCTCTAACCGCAACCTAATATGAATGTTATGATCTAATGTAAGTCATGAAATGATGCTACACATGCAAATACGTATATTATCGATGCCACTCGTGAAATTTGGAAATAATATTTATCGTCGAAAAATATACTTTTGACGTCTTGTTAAGTCATAAAACATCTTACGCGTATATATGTTGTAACGACGTCCCACGATCGTCGTTTGGTGATTTATCGAAAAATAGAGTTTTCTGTCATAATTTAATATTTTTCAACCACTAATAGAAATGACTAAGTAGCCTCGCAAAGCTAGTCGTAAGTTGGTAAATATTGAGTGTTAAGAAACGATTTCCGTGTTTTTAGAATGCTTGTAACAACACCTTAAATTCGTATCATCGAAATTTTATCCATACGAGTCCCGATCATAAAGAAAAATAATGGTTAAGTTAGTTAGTCGAGATAAATTGGCTGTTTTTGAATAGTTTTCGGGTATATTGGGAAGGTCGTATCTTACTTGTTACAAGTCCGGTTGACGAACGGCTGGTCAATTTGGAAAATAGGCCGGTTGTACTTGATTTTACTTCAAAGTGTTAATGTCTCAAACTGACTCGATCAATGAGAAAAACGGATCTCAACATGGATGCTCGCAAAAACAGTTTTATACTTAGAAACATTTTTAATAAAAAGCTGATAAAAATGTGTTGTGAACGTCGGGTTTCAAACGCTTGTATCTCGGTCGTTATAAGCTCGTTTTCTACGTTTTTTATATCCTCGGCTTCGTATTGCAGCGAACTAATAGATTTTTGACATGTTGGCTTGTCTTTTTCGTGTTCAACACCTCGTTTTAACCATTGAAAATCGTGTAACAGCCCACTATTTTTCAGAAAATAGTTTTTAGTCGTCAAAATTAGAATTAACGTATCTTTCTCGTCGTAAACTCGTTTTTACTCATTCCAGTGGCCACGGCTTCGTTTTTTAGTGTATTTTCTAAATATGTAAACCAAAATAACTCATGGTCTACTGAGATTTCCAGAAATTGTAAAAACGGATAGAACCACATCTACATTTTGTTAAAACCATTTTTATTAGTTCAAGGTTTGTATATATCCCTTCCAATCAACACCAAAGCTATTCTAAATATACCATAAACCTTCTTAGGGTGTCATGGGTTACTAATCTTCACCAAAAATGATGAATCTAATAAGATCACTAATAATATTCTTTAAATTCATTTTAGTGACAAAAATAAGTGTTAAGTTCTATATAACATAACCATATTAGTATGCCTTGCTACTAGCTCATAAAAATAAATTAAGTAAAAGTATAAATGAGTAGGAAAAATAGTTAGAACACTTACTTGAGGTGGATGAGTTATTTGAGGTTAATGACTTAGTTATTTCTAGGTTTTTATTTTAAAACCCAATCAAGAAACACTAATAGAGATAGGTAAATATTTGATCTTGAAAATGGTATGGTTTCTCCTTGTTCCTGAGCTTGGCCGATCCACAAAGGAGATGGAAGAGATGAGAGAAATTTTTGCTAGTTTACTTGTTACTTGTATGTATTATGTGATTATGAGGGGTGAGGTGTGTGTGCTAATTAATGTTCTTGTCTCATGATGTGATATTAGCTAGATTTTGATGTGGTTAGGATAGTTTTTAGCTAGGTTATTGTGTTAACGGGTACTGAGTTAGTTAGAAATAAATTTTGACGGAACAAAATAAAGTATGAAAAAGTTGTAAAAAGTATAAAAACCACATTCCTTGCAAGAATCGGGCGTCCAAATGATTATCGTGTTGAAATTTCGTAAACCGTCGTAGTTATAAGCTTTTAACGGTATATATAATAAATGATTTCAAAACACCGGGTAAACTAGTAACATAATTTTTATATCACTATAATGAGTGTGAAAATATATTAGGACCATAGTCCGGAGTGTCGGGTATATTGTTCGAAACAAATGATTGAGTGGTAGCGTTTATTAAATAAATAAACATACGTTAATTGAAATTATGCAAACCCGTGAATGACCTAACATGAAGATGATGTTACTGATGATATGTAGACTACTCTAGTCTATATGATGTGTCCTCAGTGATGTTTAATGAATACGCAGCTAAACTCTTACGGTTACGGGAATTTTGGATACCCGTAAACCTAGTTTACGAAATGATGAATGATGACCATGAATAGTGATTTTCCTCCGGGAATGAATAGTGTTTTGTAAATAGTAAAATTTTTGATAACGTTTCAAAGTCGCAAACTGACTTCAAAAATGATGAATAGTGAAATGATGAATAGTTATATGTGAATAGTAAATTTTGATGTTTGGAAAATGACCTGGAATTACAATTTGTCACAGTCTTCCACCCTAAAAGGAATTCAGTCCCTGAATTCAGTTAGTGTTGGTCTCTGGGGTAGATTTGGTGAAAAGATGTGGATATTTGAGTCGCATTGCGGTGTTAAAAGATAAAACATTCATTAGATAGGATTTCATAATAGTAAATGAAACTTATACGATAGAACTTAAAGTGAAACGCAAAAGAAATACAACACTAGCGAGTTTAGGTTTCGGTTTATTTTTAAGGCAAGAGTTCTCTTTTTAACCATTGTCATTGTCGTTGTTGTCTTGACGAGCTTCGCACTTCAACGAGCTCTCCCTTCATTCTGGTTTCTTAGCTCTGGGCATTCACTCTTGAAGTGTCCAATTTCTCCACACTCATGGCAGGTTACCGTGACTTTCTGGTTCATTACGAGGGTGGGAGCCTTGCAATCCTTGGCTTTGTGTCCGACCTTTTGGCAGTTTCCACATTGAGTGGGGCAAGGTCCATTGTGGTGAAACCGACACTTACGGCACTTGGGTAAAGTCCCCGCATATCCTTTCCTTTCACTTGGTCCCGCAACGTAGTCCCTAAACACTTCATGTTTGTGTGGCGGCTGAACTTGATCGTTTCCTTTGTTGTCATCCCTTTTCCTCTTGTTGTCGTTGTTGCTGTTGTTGTTGTTGTTGTTGTTGTTATGGTCATTGTTGTTGACAGGAGTTCCCTTCTTCACCACTTGTGCCATAAGCTTTTGTGTTATTCTGATAGCTTCGTCAAGTATGTGTGGATCAAAAGCAGTTACATCCCCACGGAAGCTGTGTGGTAGCCCACCAATGAAGTTTTCCAACAACTTCTTGTTATCCGGAACCATAGTTGGACATAGCGCGGCCAACTCTTGAAATCTCCTGATGTAGGTCTCTATATCATTACCTATGGTCTCCAACTCATAAAATTCTGTTTCAAGTTTCTTTACTTCAGTGCGTGGACAAAACTTCTTACTCAATAGGTTTTTGAATTCTTCCCACGTGAGCTTGTAAGCGTTTTCCATACCAATAGGCTGTGCATAAGAATTCCACCATGACATAGCTTCATCGATGAGTGTACCAGTAGCGAACTCTACCTTGCAGTCCTATGGACAATTGAATAGAAGAAATACAGATTCTGTCTTCTCAAACCAACGGATCATAGCAGTGGCTCCTTCAGTGCCTTTGAATTTTATGGGATCGCCGTTCTTAAAGTCCTTGTATGTACATTTGCGAACATTAGTACCAGTAGCAGCTAGTCCTGCAGCTTCTGCTATTTCTGCCCGAGAAGCGGCTTCAGCAGCCCGTACAGCTACGGCCTCTCTTTCAACTACTAGTGCTGCCTCTATACTATCGGCAACAAGTTTTCGGATGGCAGCTGGTGTCATTGCTAGGGTAGTTTTTGTTGGGAATTAAATTAAGCAGTTAGTACGGTTCTTTATAAGTTAGTACGGTTGAACAGTTGCTGAAGAATACAAGAACAATTAGTACTGCTGATGAAGAAAAGTTCATACTGCTTACAAGATCAAGGTGAAATCGTGTGAAGATAAATATGGAATGGATATGATGTATATCTTATTTGTATAGAATGATATGAATATAGTTTACTTGTAAAGGACTCTTTGTGCTATAAAAAGAGATCCTCAGTTAGGGTTTTAAAGAGAGATATCCATACATCCTATACGTACAAGCATTGTTAAGAGCTTCACATTTATTCATTGTAATCATTCAATATATTGAAGCAAAGTGTTTGGTTAAACAATTGTCTTGTTATTCTTATTGTTACCTTCATACGATCACACAGTTACCAAACACATATTCTTCTATGTACTTGGTAGTAAATTCCGCGTGCTATCAAGTATATACTCAAAGTATCCCCAACACAACTCGTGTTTAGATCCGGTCAAGTGGTATCAGAGACAGGTTTCTGATACTTTGAGTTTAGAAGATCCAGAAGTATTTACTCACTAGCAACCAAGAAGATGGACATGGATACACCTCAAACCTCAATCCTTGCTAAACTCCCCATGCTTAAACAAAATGAATATGATTTATGGCGGCTCAGAATAGAGCAATATTTCATGGTGCACTATGCATTATGGGATATCATTATCAATGGTGATTCCTTCAAACCAATTCCTATTGAAGAAACACGTGCTGATGGTTCTAAGACCACAAAGCTTAACACTGAGCCAGTTACAAACGAGGAGAGAATTAAAAAGAAGAATGATCAGAAGGCTAGGAATTTGTTACTAATGGCAATTCCTAATGATCAAGTGCTGAATTTTAGCCATTACGAGACTGCTAAAACTCTTTTTGAAGCAGTGGTGGAAAGATTTGGTGGCAATGAAGCTACCAAGAAGGCACAGAAAACCCTACTTAAGCAAAGTTATGAAAACTTCACTGCATCAAGCAATGAAACTTTGGACCATATCTTTAATAGGCTTCAAAAGATCATCAGTCAACTTACTGTGTTGAAGATTGTGATTCCACAGGAAGACCTCAACATGAAGTTTCTAAATAGTTTACCTGCTGAATGGAACACTTATGTTGTGGTTTGGAGTAATAAACCAGAGCTGGAGAAAATGACAATGAATGAGCTTTACAACAATCTTAAGATTGTTGAGCAGAAGGTCAAAAAGAGTGGTAGCACCAGTTCTAGTTCAGGGAATATGGCTTTCTTATCTTCTTCAAACAGTTCGAATCATGAAGATGAAGAAGCAGTTGGTACTGCTAAACCAACAGTTAGCACTGCTAGTGTAAAAACTAGTACTGCTGGCTTGACTGAAGAGACCATATATGCATTTGTGTCAGAACAGTCTGGTGGGTCTAAGATCTTTAATAAAGATCTTCTTCAAATTGCTGAAGATGATTTGGATGTTATGGATTTAAAGTGGCAGTTGGCTTTGATAAGCATCAGGGCTAAGAAGTATTACCAAAGGACTAGGAATAAGATTACTTTTAATGGAAGAGATGTTGCTGGGTATGATAAGTCTAAGGTGGAATGCTTTAATTGTCACAAGATGGGGCACTTTTCCAGGGAATGTAGAGGTCCAAGACAACAAAGCAACCAGGGTCATGGGTTTAAGAATCAGCAAGGAACAAGGAGAACAGTTAATGTTGAAGAGCCTTCTTCCAAGGCTATGGTAGCTGTAGATGGAGCTGGATTTGATTGGAGCTTCATGGAGGAAGAAGAGGAACCAGCTAACTTGGGTTTGATGGCTTTTTCAGACTCTGAGGTACATATTGTTCAAAAATGTTTAAATACTTGTTCTGCTTTAAAAGATTATGAGTGTCTTAAGAAACAGTATGATGATCTTAGAGTAGAATTTAATCAAGTAAATTTTAGTCTGTTAAATCATAAAAGAGGACTAGCTGTTTTGGAAGAACAAATTGTGTTTTATAGACAGAATGAGTCAAACTTCTCTGATGAGATAGGTGTTTTAAAGAGGGATTTGCAAATAAAAGATGATAAAATGAGTGGGCTTGTATATGAACTAGAGAAGCTTAAAAAGGAAAAAGAAAACATCCAGTTAAGTGTAGAAACTCTTGAACATACTTCAAAGGGAGTTCAGAAGATAGTAGAGAATCAAATACTTAACAAAGCTAAGTCTGGTTTAGGGTATAAGTCAGTTGCACCCCCTCTTAGAGGAATGTTTGTTCCACCAAGAATTGATTTAGCTCATACAGGTTTAGAAGAGTTTAAGGATATGGATTTTCCTGGATACGATGTTAAAGTAAGTGAGAATCCTGTTAAATTTGTTAAGGCAGAAGATTCTTTTGTGAGTGCTAGTGATAAATCTCTTTATGAGGAAAAGATGTCCTCTGATAGGAACTCAGATGCACCAACTATTGAGGATTGGACATTTGATGATGAGGATGTAGAGGTTAAGGACAAACCTAATGTTGTTAAGGTAGAAGTTAAACATGCTCCTAAAGTGGTTAAGACTGAAAACATAAAACCAGTTAGGAAAAGTGTTCGATATGCTGAGATGTATAGGACTAAGAACAGATCACCAATTTCTGAGGGTAGTCATAGGAACTGGAATCACTCAAAATCTAAGAAATTGGATGATAAGTTTGCTATGATTAGAAAAGTGTGCTTTGTTTGTGGAAGTTTTGATCATATGGCCGCTTATTGTGATTCTAACCCATGGAAAAAGAAGGTTTCTGGGAATACAAGGGTGAATAGGAATAACAATGCTAGGGTAACTCAAAACAGTCCAACTAGATTGACAAGCCCTAATGCAAATCATAAGTTGTCACCCAAAGCTGTTATGTTAAGGACTGGCATCAAAACAGTTTCAACTGCTAGTCAAAATAAGTGGTTTAATGACAAGCAAACTGTTTCAAGTGCAAAACAATTTTCAAATCATGCACAAACAGTTAAAAGGCATTTTTATAAGAAAACAGCAATGACTAATCAGAAGTGGGTGCCTAAATTTAAACAAGCAGTTCCAACTGCTAGGTCAGCAGTTCCAACTGCTAGACCAGCAAATCCTACTGCTAGGCACTTAAATGTTAAGGGAAAAAGGGGCAATGCTGTCAAGGCCTCAGCACATTGGGTTAGACAAACTACCAAACCCAATGGTGCATCAAAGACTTCCAACAAATTTTCTCATCTTGATGCATAAGGCAGATCCAAACCAGTGATGGTTTGGATCCCCAAAAGAAACTAACACCTTTATTTTGTGTGCAGGAACATCCTTCAAATGATAAAGAAGATAGAGGATATTCAGACAGTGGATGTTCAAGGCACATGACTGGAAACATGTCATATCTTTCAGACTTTATTGCTCTGGATGGAGGACCAGTTGTCTTTGGTGGTGGTATTGGAGGAAGGATTACTGGTAAAGGGGTAATTAAAACTGGTAATCTTGATTTTGAAAATGTGTATTATGTACCAGAACTTAAGTACAATCTTTTCTGTTTATCACAAATTTGTGATAAACAGAACAAAGTTTTATTTACTGATACTGATTGTCTTATTCTTTCTCCTGATTTCAAGCTACCTGATGAAAGTCAAGTATTGCTTAAAATCCCTAGAAAGGATAACACATACAGTGTTGAGATGAATAAACTAGTTCCTAAGGATGGACTTACTTGTCTTGTTGCAAAAGCCACATTAGAAGAATCAATGTTGTGGCACAGAAGGCTTGGTCATGTTAATTTTAAAACCATTAACAAAATTGCTAAAAATGGGTTGGTAAGAGGTTTACCAAAGAAAACTTTTCTCAATGACCAAACCTGTGTTTCTTGCCTTATAGGTAAGCAACACAGAGCCTCATGTAAGCCAAAGACCCAGAACTCTATTTCTCAAGCTTTATATATGTTGCATATGGACTTGTTTGGTCCTACTTCTGTGAATAGCTTGAATTTTAAGAGATACTGCCTTGTTGTCACTGATGATTATAGTAGGTTTTCTTGGGTATTCTTTATGAAAACTAAGGATGAGACTAGTGAAATCCTTAAGACCTTCATTGTTGAAGTAGAAAACCTAGTTGATAAGAAAGTTAAAATAATCAGATGTGACAATGGGACGGAATTTAAGAATAGGGTGATGGATGATTTTTGTAGAGAAAAAGGTATTAAGAAGGAGTTTAGTGTAGCTAGAACCCCACAGCAAAATGGTGTAGCTGAGAGAAAGAATAGGACTCTTATAGAGGCTGCTAGGACAATGTTAGCTGACTCTAAGCTACCAGTTTCATTTTGGGCTGAAGCAGTTAGTACTGCTTGTTATGTATTGAATAGGGTTTTAGTTGTGCAACCTCACAATAAGACTGCTTATGAGCTTCTTAGAGGTAGAACCCCTGCTTTAAGCTTCATGAGACCTTTTGGTTGTCATGTTACTATCCTTAATACCAAAGACCAACTAGGAAAGTTTGATGGGAAATCTGAGGAAGGTTTCTTTGTTGGTTATTCTCTGCACAGTAAGGCTTTTAGGGTGTACAATACAAGCACCAAGCATGTAGAAGAGAATCTACACATAGAATTTTTGGAGAATAAACCAAATGTTGCAGGTGTAGGTCCAAATTGGATCTTTGATATTGAAAGTCTTTCAGATTCCATGAATTATGTGCCTGTTATAGGTACAAATACTAACCATGATGCAGGTTCAGAGGAGGAAGATGAAGATTGCATTTTCATACCAGTCATGGAAGAAAGTCCAGTGAATGAGTCTTCTACAAAGAAAGATGATATTCCATCATCAAGTGGTGTAGAAAAAGAGAAAGATGTTGCTGAAACCAGTTGTCAGAATGGTAAAGAAACTGAAAATCCAACGAGCAGTACAAATGGAGTTAGTACTGCTCAGCCACAAGTTCCTACTGCTGAGCAAAATAGTGATGCTGCTGGACCAAGTCAACCTCATCTTGATTCACCAGTTGATACTGCTTCTCAAGTTGATGAGTTTGATTTCTTTGGAGATGGTCTGCAAAACATGCCTACAAGCTATGCAGCTCCTTCTACTCCCCATACTATTGTACATAGGAATCATCCACTTACCAATATCATAGGAGATGTACAATCTGGAGTCAAGACCAGAAGGCAAATACAAGACCCAGATCATCATGGATTTCTCAGTGTGGTATATGAAGAGAAACATCATGATGATGAGCATGAGTGTATGTTTGTATGTTTTCTATCTCAGATTGAACCCAAGAATGTGTTAAAAGCTTTAGAAGAATCAAGTTGGGTTGAAGCAATGCAAGAAGAACTGCTTCAATTAAAAATTCAGAATGTATGGGTTCTGGTTGATCTACCAAAGGGAATGAGAGTGATTGGTACAAAGTGGGTATTCAGGAACAAGAAGGATGAGAGGGGCATTGTGATAAAGAACAAAGCAAGATTGGTTGCTCAAGGCTATACTCAGGAAGAGGGTATAGATTATGAGGAGGTTTTTACTCCAGTTGCCAGGATTGAAGCAATAAGATTATTTCTTGCATATGCTTCATTTATGGGGTTTATGGTCTATCAAATGGATGTGAAAAGTGCCTTTCTGTATGGTACTATTGATGAGGAGGTCTATGTTTCACAACCTCCAGGTTTTATAGACCCAGAGCATCCGCACAAGGTTTATAAGGTGGTAAAAGCTCTATATGGATTGCATCAGGCTCCAAGAGCTTGGTATGAAACTCTTGCTAAATATCTTCTGAAGAATGGGTTTCATACAGGGAAAATTGATCAAATTCTCTTTATTAAAAAGAACAAGGGTGATATTCTACTGGTACAAGTCTATGTAGATGACATCATTTTTGGTTCTACAAAGAAACAGATGTGTAAGGAGTTTGAAAAGCTGATGAAAGACCAGTTTCAGATGAGTTCTATGGGAGAGCTTACCTTCTTTCTAGGTCTTCAAGTACAGCAAAAGCCAGATGGTATATTTATCTCTCAGGATAAATATGTTGTTGAAATATTGAGGAAATTCCAATTCTCAGATGCCAAGGTTGTTAGCACACGAGTTGATAAGGAGACACATTTGCTATTAAAGGATCACAGTGGTGAAGATGTGGATGTGCACATGTATAGATCTATGATTGGGTCTCTGATGTACCTTACATCATCTAGGCCTGACATTATGTTTGTTGTTTGTGCCTGTGCAAGATTCCAAGTAAATCCTAAGGTATCTCATCTCACAGCAGTAAAGAGAATCTTCAGATACCTTAAAGGTCAACCTAACTTGGGGCTATGGTATCCTAAAGAGTCTGCATTTGATCTAGTAGCATTCTCAGATTCAGATTATGCTGGTGCAAGCATGGATAGAAAGTCTACAACAAGTGGCTGTCAGTTCTTAGGTCGTAGATTGATTTCTTGGCAGTGTAAGAAGCAGACTATGGTGGCCACATCTACTACTGAAGCAGAATATGTGGCAGCAGCAAGTTGTTGTGCTCAAGTTCTTTGGATTCAAAACCAGATGCTTGATTATGGGTACAATTTCTTAAACACAATTATACATATAGACAATAGCAGTACAATGTGTATTATTAAGAATCCAGTTCAACATTCAAAAACTAAACATATTGAAATTAGACATCATTTTATAAGAGACTGTGCTGAAAAGAAGTTAATAAAAGTTGTTAAAATACACACTGATGACAACTTTGCTGATCTCTTAACAAAAGATTTTGATGTAGGAAGATTTCAGTACTTGGTAACAGGTATTGGAATGCTTAATCCTTCAAAAGATTAATGTCTAAGTGTTTTTGTTTTTTGTACTGCTAGTTGTGCTATCTGTATAGTTTGTACTCTTTGGTAATTTTTAGTACTGTTTGTGAATTTGTTAGTCAATTGTGATAACTGTTAAAAGAAAATATTGTGTATTGTGTTTTCTTTGGTTTTGGACTAACATTTCAGGTTAAGAAAAGCTTTTTGCTTTGGATTGTGCTTTGGACAGTATGGTGGTTTGGATTGTCAAGTGTGAATACTTGTCACACAACAAATGGTAATTGATTCACCATGTCTAACCGACATAAGAATCAACTAGTCCAGATCAAACGGTTTCTGGTAAAGACTACTCAAATCCGTTTATGGTTGACAGTTTACCAAAAACTGGTTGGTTATCAACTCACCAAATCTAAGTGTGAAGAGTTGGCTAGTCCATAGCAAACGGCTATTGGTAAAGACATCACAAATCCGTTCATAGCTGATAGTTTGCTAAAAACTATAAGTGGAGAAAAATGTTTTCAAGTCCACATTCAGATTACAACTTGATTTTATCTCTGAAAATTTTTGGTTAACAGTTTGTACTCTGGGGTTAACAGTTTGTACTGCTAGCTTCACCAGTTCGTACTGATTGTTCAAACTTGGTTCCTACTGAGTTTATGCTCTATGATACACCTCTCTCAGAAGGTCACACATCTGGAAGTGTTGAGAGCAGTTTGAAACTAAACAACTGAATTGATGGTAACTTGTACAAATTGTCATATTGGATGCTGAGCTTGGATGTCATATGTTCTAGTTCATCTGATGGTGAAGATTCTTCCAAACAGGGGAGGAATTAAAAGTTTTTTCTAGTTGCTGTTAAAGATGATTATGTAATTCAGGGGAGGAATTAAGAGTCAGATAAATTTATTCATTAAAGAATTGCATTCATTACATAAGCAGAAGTTTTGTTACAATCCTGGACTCAAAAACCAACACAAACCAACCAACTACCAACACACAACCACTACTCAAGCTTCCTCTTTCCTTTGTCCTTGAAGTCTGGCATGGATTTGTGAACTCCTTTGCCATCGATTGAGTTCCACACTTTCCAACTAGGAAGTCCCAAAACTTGTTTGTCAGGTCTTGGAAGTGGTTGATGTCTTTCGGGCACTTGTATCTTACTCATTTTTGCCACAGCTTTCTCTATCTCTCTTGTCAATACAACTGATAGTGGAAGTGCTTGTTGATCATCATCATCAGAGGAAGTTAAAAGGTCATCATCAGAAGATACTTCTTGAGCTTTTGGAGATGGGTTTCTGATAGTCAGATTAGTATAGTTAGGTGGAAAGTAAGATCTCCATCCATCACTTTCTGAATCTGAAGATGAATCTGATGAAATCTCAACAATGTTTGGATTGGATGAAATCATTGGGTTTGATAGTTGTGATTTGAAGAATGATGGGTTAGTATTGAGAATTTAAGGCTTTTTATAGAACCAATGGAGTTTTAAAGCAATTAAATGCAGGGTTGGTATTAGGAATTAAATTCTTTGGGTTGGTATTTGGAATTAATTCCTTACAGGAATAAATTTAATTATGGTAATTTTTGAGGAGTTGACCAAAAAGAGTACGATATGTGAAGAAAATTCCTAAGTGTTTCGAGATTAAAGATAAGTGTTTCAAAGAATCCACCCCATCATATAACGTTGGAGTTTAATTCAAGAAACTTGTTGATTTGCATAGAAATCATAAGTTTAGGGGAGGATTGTTGGGAATTAAATTAAGCAGTTAGTACGGTTCTTTATAAGTTAGTACGGTTGAACAGTTGCTGAAGAATACAAGAACAGTTAGTACTGCTGATGAAGAAAAGTCCGTACTGCTTACAAGATCAAGGTGAAATCGTGTGAAGATAAATATGGAATGGATATGATGTATATCTTATTTGTATAGAATGATATGAATATAGTTTACTTGTAAAGGACTCTTTGTGCTATAAAAAGAGATCCTCAGTTAGGGTTTTAAAGAGAGATATCCATACATCCTATACGTACAACCATTGTTAAGAGCTTCACGTTTATTCATTGTAATCATTCAATATATTGAAGTAAAGTGTTTGGTTAAACAATTGTCTTGTTATTCTTATTGTTACCTTCATACGATCACACAATTACCAAACACATATTCTTTTAAGTACTTGATAGTAAATTCCGAGGGCTATCAAGTATATACTCAAAGTATCCCCAACACAACTCGTGTTTAGATCCGGTTAGTTTTTCTTTGGCGGCATAATTCTTCAAAACAAGAAAACAAGAGTGAGACGTAATAAAGACGTTTCCTAAAAGTAGGTACCCTAAAGTGGCTTGTCTTAAAATGAAAGCTTGAGGTCGTGTTATGATTAGCTGGCGTGCTTCTAGGCAGTGGTTCACGAGGTGATGTAGATGTGAATGTTCTTGCAACGATTGTGTACACACACAGGAATTTTTGAAACCTTTAGAAATCGAGTAGAGAATCAACCTGGACATAATTCTATTATAACCACTCCCAGTATTGTAAAATTCACCTCTAAGTCAGATATAGGTGATCAGGCTATGTCCCACTGTCCCTGGTCGAATATAGGTGATCAGTCTATATTCCACCGAGGTTCAATGAATTTTTAAATACTTAGCTCAGTTATACTAATAATATGTCCCTCACATATAAAGGACATTTTGAAAGACTAAGGCAAGTGACCAAATTCGAGGTCGGATGATGAGATTACGTAAGGAAAAGGCGTAACGCTGTGACGTGCATGATATGTAAGCACACTTATATGGAAGACAATTATAGTAATCAACGAGAATAAGTGGGTATAATTGATCCGATAACAAGACACAAATCTCATCAAATATGTCAGCAACAAACCACAAATGAGGCATCAGCTTGGCAGGCAGGCACGTGGCGGTCATAGGGTTAAGTTTTCGTGAAAGTAGTTATAGTCTAGGTTTTAAAATTACCCAGTTCTCTATAACCAAGGCTCTGATACCAATCTGTAACACCCCCAAAATCGGGTCCAGCGGAAGCTTACATGTCGCTGGGGTGCTACTAAATTGGTACCACAACACAGAGTAAAGAGAACGGATTTACCGTATTCGTTTAAAAGAAATTTTTATACTCAAAAGTATATTGTTTTACATCGTTCAATAAATAAACATACGTTAATTGAAATTATGCAAACCCGTGAATGACCTAACATGAAGATGATGTTACTGATGATATGTAGACTACTCTAGTCTATATGATGTGTCCTCAGTGATGTTTCATGAATACGCAGCTAAACTCTTACGGTTACGCGAATTTTAGATACCCGTAAACCTAGTTTACGAAATGATGAATGATGACCATGAATAGTGATTTTCCTCCGGGATTGAATAGTGTTTCATGAATAGTAAATTTTTTGATAACGTTTCAAAGTCGCAAACTGACTTCAAAAATAATGAATAGTGAAATGATGAATAGTAATATGTGAATAGTAAATTTTGAAGTTTGGAAAATGACCTGGAATTACGATTTGTCACAGTCTTCCACCCTAAAAGGAATTCAGTCTCTGAATTCAGTTAGTGTTGGTCTCTGTGGTAGATTTGGTGAAAATATGTGGATATTTGAGTCGCATTACGGTGTTAAAAGATAAAACATTCATTAGATAGGATTTCGTAATAGTACATAAAACTTATACGATAGAACTTAAAGTGAAACGCAAAAGAAATACAACACTAAAGAGTTTAGGTTTCGGTTTATTTTTAAGGCAGGAGTTCTCTTTTTAACCATTGTCATTGTCGTTGTTGTCTTGACGAGCTTCGTACTTCAACGAGCTCTCCCTTCATTCTGGTTTCTCAGCTCTGGGCATTCACTCTTGAAGTTTCCAATTACTCCACACTCATGGTAGGTTACCGTGACTTTCTGATTCATTACGAGGGTGGGAGCCTTGCAATCCTTGGCTTTGTGTCCGACCTTTTGGCAGTTTCCACATTGAGTGGGGCAAGGTCCATTATGGTGAAACCGACACTTACGGCACTTGGGTAAAGTCCCCGCATATCCTTTCCTTTCACTTGGTCCCGCAACGTAGGCCCTAACCACTTCATGTTGTTTGTGTGGCGGCCGAACTTGATCGTTTCCTTTGTTGTCATCCCTTTTCCTCTTGTTGTCGTGGTTGTTGTTATGGTCATTGTTGTTGACTGTAGTTCTCTTCTTCACAACTTGTGCCATAAGCTTTTGTGTTATTCTGATAGCTTTGTCAAGTGTGTGTGGATCAAAAGCAGTTACATCCCCACGGATGCTTTGTGGTAGCCCACCAATGAAGTTTTCCAACAACTTCTCGTTATCCGGAACCATAGTTGGACATAGCGCGGCCAACTCTTGAAATCTCCTGATGTAGGTCTCGATATCATTACCTATGGTCTCCAACTCATAAAATTCTGTTTCTAGTTTCTTTACTTCAGTGCGTGGACAAAACTTCTTACTTAATAGGTTTTTGAATTCTTCCCACGCGAGCTTTTAAGCGTTTTCCATATCAATAGGCTGCGCATAAGAATTCCACCATGACATAGGTTCATCGATGAGTGCACCAGTAGCGAACTTTACCTTGCAATCCTCTAGACAATTGCATAGAAGAAATACAGATTCCGTCTTCTCAAACCAACGGATCATAGCAGTGGCTCCTTCTGTGCCTTTGAATTCTATGGGATCGCCGTTCTTAAAGTCCTTGTATGTACATTTGCGAACATTAGTACCATTAGCAGCTAGTCCTACAGCTTCTGCTATTTTTGCCCGAGCAGCGGATTCAGCAGCGGCTACAGCAGCCTGTGCAGCTACGACCTCTCTTTCAACTACTAGTGCTGCCTCTATACTATCGGCAACAAGTTTTCGGATGGCAGCTGGTGTCATTGCTGGGGTAGTTTTCTTTGGCGGCATAATTCTTCCAAACAAGAAAAGAAGAGTGAGACGTAATAAAAACGTTTCCTAAAAGTATGTGCCCTAAAGTGGCTTGTCATAAAATGAAAGCTTGAGGTCATGTTATGATTAGCTGGCGTGCTTCTAGGCGGTGGTTCACGAGGTGATGTAGATGTGAATGTTCTTGCAACGATTGTGTACACACACAGGTATTTTTGAAATCTTTAGAAATCGAGTAGAGAATCAACCTGGACATAATTCTATTGTAACTACTCCCAGTATTGCAAAATTCACCTCTAAGTCGGACATAGGTGGTCAGGCTATGTCCCACTGTCCCTGGTCGAATATAGGTGATCAGTCTATATTCCACTGAGGTTCAATGAATTTTTAAATACTTAGCTCAGTTATACTAATAATATGTCCCTCACATATAAAGGAAATTTTGAAAGACTAAGGCAAGTAACCAAATTCGAGTTCAGATGATGAGATTACGTATGGAAAAGGCGTAACGCTGTGACGTGCATGATATGTAAGCACACTTATATGGAAGACAATTATAGTAATCAACGTGAATAAGTGGGTATAATTGATCCGATAACAAGACACAAATGTCATCAAATATGTCAGCAACAAACCACAAATGAGGCATCAGCTTGGCAGGCAGGCACGTGGCGGTCATAGGGTTAAGTTTTCATGAAAGTAGTTATAGTCTAGGTTTTAAAATTACCCATTTCTCTATAACCAAGGCTCTGATACCAATCTGTAACACCCCCAAAATCGGGTCCAGTGGAAGCATACATGTCGCTGGGGTGCTACTAAATTGGTACCACAACACAGAGTAAAGAGAACGGATTTACCGTATTCGTTTAAAAGAAATTTTTATACTCAAAAGTATGTTGTTTTACATTGTTCAATGAAATGCGGAAATACAGGCCCGTAAAAGATTTCAAGTGGTCCCAAATATATCAGAGTCTTCTATGACCATGTCATGCCCTGCCAAAAAGCCTCCAATAGCGTGCTATTGCTTTATACCTGAAAATACATGCTAAAGTGTCAACACGAGGTTGGTGAGTTCATAAAGTTTAGTGTAAATTGTAAAGCATTTGAATAAGAGTTTCCCAGCAAAGGCATTGTAAATCCACTCAGTCCCAAGTCCCGCCCATACAAGACTTGCAACCTGTGTGTTCACAACCCACTACCAAATAAGATTTGGTTTAGGTAAACAAAAGTAATACATGGACCAATAATTAACGTTGGTTTGACCAGTACATTCGGTTACGTGACCAATTCATTCGGTTATGTGACCAGTTCATTCTGTCATGTGACCAGTTCATTCGGTCATATTACCAGTACATTCGGTTATGTGACCAGTCCATTTGGTCATGTATGTACATAGCAGTTGAGTTGGTTCATTCGGTTAAGTATGCATAATCGTTTTAAGTGTTTGTGTCCATGAGTAATAAGGATTAAGTATGAAACAAGTGAATATACAACGCATTCGAGTAAATAACAGATTCATAAGTAGAGCAAGTAATGGTTTGACTAAACAAGTAACATATTCAAGTAAATCAAGTATAGCATTTAGATGAAAAACGAGCATGTATTCTCCCCCAAAACGGTTATAAAACAAGTAAAAGTAGGGGCTATGAAACTCACCTGGTGTAATGATTATGATGACAAAAGTGGATACACTGAAATGAGGGGCGACCTCTAACCGCAACCTAATATGAATGTTATGATCTAATGTAAGTCATGGAATGATGCTACACATGCAAATACGTATATTATCGATACCACTCTTGAAATTTTGAAATAATATTTATCGTCGAAAAATATACTTTTGACGTCTTGTTAAGTCATAAAACATCTTAACGCGTATATATGTTGTAACGACATCCCACGATCGTCGTTTGGTGATTTATCGAAAAATAGAGTTTTCCGTCATAATTTAATATTTTTCAACCACTAATAGAAATGACTAAGTAGCCTCGCAAAGCTAGTCGTAAGTTGGTGAATATTGAGTGATAAGAAACGATTTCCGTGTTTTTAGAATGCTTGTAACAACACCTTAAATTCGTATCATCGAAATTTTATCCATACGAGTCCCGATCATAAAGAAAAATAATGGTTAAGTTAGTTAGTCGAGCTAAATTGGCTATTTTTGTGCAGTTTTCGGGTATATTGGGAAGGTCGTATCTTACTCGTTACAAGTCCGGTTGACGAACGGCTGGTCAATTTGGAAAATAGGCCGGGAGTACTTGATTTTACTTCAAAGTGTTAATGTCTCAAACTGACTCGATCAATGAGAAAAACGGCTCTTAACATGGATGCTCGCAAAAACAGTTTTATACTTAGAAACATTTTTAATAAAAAGCTGATAAAAATGTGTTGTGAGCGTCGGGTTTCAAACGCTTGTATCTCGGTCGTTATAAGCTCGTTTTCTACGTTTTTTATATCCTCGGCTTCGTATGACAGTGAACTAATAGATTTTTGACATGTTGGCTTGTCTAGTTCGCGTTCAACACCTCGTTTTAACCATTGAAAATCGTGTAACAGCCCACTATTTTTCAGAAAATAGTTTTTAGTCGTCAAACTTAGAATTAACGTATCTCTCTCGTCGTAAACTCGTTTTTACTCATTCCAGCGGCCACGGCTTCGTTTTTGAGTGTATTTTCTAAATATGTAAACCAAAATAACCCATGGTCTACTGAGATTTCCAGAAATTGCAAAAACGGACAGAACCTCATCTACATTTTGTTAAAACCATTTTTATTAGTTCAAGGTTTGTATATATCCCTTCCTAATCTTCACCAAAAATGATGGATCTCATAAGATCACTAATAAAATTCTTTAAATTCATTTTAGTGACAAAAATAAGTGTTAAGTGGTATATAACATAACCATATTTGTATGCCTTGCTACTAGCTCATAAAAATAAATTAAGTAGAAGTATAAATGAGTAGGAAAAATACTTAGAACACTTACTTGAGGTGGATGAGTTATTTGAGGTTAATGACTTAGTTATTTCTAGGTTTTTATTTTAAAACCCAATCAAGAAACACTAATAGAGCTAGGAAAATATTTGATCTTGAAAATGGTATGGTTTCTCCTTGTTCCTGAGCTTGGCCGATCCACAAAGGAGATGGAAGAGATGAGAGAAATTTTTGCTAGTTTACTTGTTACTTGTATGTATTATGTGACTATGAGAAAATAAAATCTAGTTATAGGATTTATGGGTCAAAGTAATTGAGTGAATCTTGACTTTGGAGGGTGGGGGCATAGGGGCGGCAAAAGGGGGAAAGGAGGGGTGAGGTGTGTGTGCTAATTAATATTTTTGTCTCATGATGTGATATTAGCTAGATTTTGATGTGGTTAGGATAGTTTTTAGCTAGGTTATTGTGTTATCGGGTACTGAGTTAGTTAGAAATAAATTTTGACGGAACAAAATAAAGTAGTTATAAGCTTTTAACGGTATATATAATAAATTATTTCAAAACACCGGGTAAACTAATAACATAATTTTTATATCAATATAATGAGTGTGAAAATATATTAGGACCATAGTCCGGAGTGTCGGGTATATTGTTCGAAACAAATGATTGAGTGGTAGCGTTTATTAAATAAATAAACATACGTTAATTGAAATTATGCAAACCCGTGAATGACCTAACATGAAGATGATGTTACTGATGATATGTAGACTACTCTAGTCTATATGATGTGTCCTCAGTGATGTTTCATGAATACGCAGCTAAACTCTTACGGTTACGCGAATTTTGGATACCCGTAAACCTAGTTTACGAAATGATGAATGATGACCATGAATAGTGATTTCTCTCCAAGAATGAATAGTGTTTTGTGAATAGTAAAATTTTTTATAACGTTTCAAAGTCGCAAACTGACTTAAAAATGATGAATAGTGAAATAATGAATAGTAATCCGTGAATAGTAAATTTCTAAGTTTGGAAATGACCTGGAATTACGATTTGTCACAATGTAAGTCATCAATCTTTGAGAATATCACATGTATTTCTCTTATCAAAAGATTGACAAAGGATAACTTATATCCCATGCATCTTATTTTCTTTGTAACATGAATGGTTATGTTACAAGAGAATACATTGCATCCTGTTAACAAATATAGGATATTAGAGTTGAATAATAACCTAATACAACATGTGTCATTGCATAAACAAGTAAAATTGGTCATACACTAAAATACTTGTTTCACTAAGCATTCGTAAGAGTGATAAGTTTCCTCTTAGAAAAGCATATTTGTTGAAATATACAATATGTCTCATTTCAAATATAATACTCACAAGATCAATTGAGGTAAATAACCTTTACTAGATTCTTTTCTCAAGATATGCAAAGGAGCATTCTTGAAACACACACGATGTAGTAGATTCTACATTGTATCACATTAGAATTTCTCTTGGTTCTAGGAAACCAAATCATGTTAAAATAACATGTAACAACTCAACAAACAAAGATGTTGTCCAAGAGATCATAAAATGCACCATCTCCATCAAATAACCTCTAAATCTCAAACACGAAATTAAAACATTTCGCTTACCTTTGTTATAAGCTGTGTAAGACATGTCATTCTCTTAACCGACTTTCATAGTATGGTTAGTTGAGTCATATTAGGCCATGTATTAGCAAAATAAGCTAATATCATCCTTGCTATACTTCAATAGGTAAATATTAGAATTTGAATTTTTCTAACATGAGAATGATTACTGGTGAACCTATCGCACTAGAAATTCAATTTGACCTAACGGTTGAATTGCTTCCAGGAGAGAAGTTGGGTTCGTGGTATAACCCGTAAAAATGGTCATGTTTAGACTTAATTGAGCACCACTAGTGATAGTCTCATACTCATTCTCTAACTTGAAAAATTTTCATTCCTACATTTGACTAGAGATAGTTTACATCGGTGAACTTTATCTCCCGTTAGAATTTCATTTTAAACAAGTAGTTATTAGGATCTGCCTTAGCAAACCTAGATTGCTTGCATCCCACATACGTGTTTCAAAATGATAACATGTTCTCATAAGATATGATTAAATATCTTCATGATCTTAAAAGCTAAATGATTATCATGTTTTGCATGATGTTTGCATTTATTCTTTATGTGCATTTTACATGATTTGCTTGTAAAGTCTGCACCCACACTATGTCTCTTTGACATATTAGGAATTAGGTATGCCTATCACTATGAACCCTTAGAAGTCATAGAGTCATACACTAGTGTCAAAACCTATAAGTCAAAGTAGTCGCAAAGTTATCCTAATTCCCTAGTCATCACTTTGCCTTCTTCCAAGTAATACAACCTTTTGTCATGGGAAGGTTAGATACAAACCTAGTAGAACTCGGAGTAGGGTTCACAATTTAAATATTTCATCTGAAATATTCAAGTAAGTTTAACTTGCGATCGCAATTGTTAAATGTCATATCCAAAACATCATATTCATGCCTTTTAACAACATATGTTAAAACGCTCATCCAAAAGTTAAAAGCTAACATCAACCCTTGGGTGATAAAGGACCCACGAATCAAATATATAAGTGATTAGTAGTTTCCTTTCATCCTCGTGTGATTACACACTTCTTAAGATCCCAAACCCTGCTGCGAATCAGCACCATAGGCCTAGCTTTACGTCTTTCAAAACCCCATGAAACACTAGCGTGCGAAGCACATCAAAATCCGTAAATCAACCAAACCTCTCAACCGAGAAACCCCTAATCATCTTCGTCTAGGCCTAGGAATGATGGAACATATTCCATAAATCTTATGACTATTTAAATATTTCACTGGAAATATTAAAGTCATCCCTTGTACCCCTCTTATGACTACCTGAATATTTCACTGGAAATATTGTAGTCATCTCGTGTGTCTCGTCTCATGACTCTTTAAATATTTCACTGGAAATACTGAGTCATTCTTTAAATCCCTCTTATGACTACTTGAATATTTCACAGGAAATGTTCTAGTCATCTTGTGCGTCTTGTCTAATGACTCTTTAAATATTTCACTAGAAATATTGAGTCATTCTTTAAATCCCTCTCATGACTATCTAAATATTTCACTGGAAATATTAAGTCATCCCTCACGTTCCTCGCATGATCACTTAAATATTTCACTGGAAATATTGAGATCGTCTCTTACATTTTGTCTCATGACTTTTAGATATTTCATTGGAAATATCAAGTCATTCCCTCTATCTCGTCCCATGACTTTTAGATATTTCACTGGAAATATCAAGTCATTCCTTGTGTCTCGTCTCATGACTTCTAAATATTTCACTGGAAATATTAAGTCATCACTCATGTTCCTCGTATGATCACTTGAATATTTCACTGGAAATATTGAGATCATCTCTTCTATTTCGTGTCATGACTTTTAGATATTTCACTGGAAATGTCAAGTGATATCTTGTGTCTCTTCTAATGACTTTTTAAATATTTTACTGAAAATATTAAGTCATCCTTCACATCACTCTAATGACTACCTATGTATTTCCTCGGAAATATAAAATCATCTCTTCTCGTCCAGTACCGTTCAAAGAATTTATTAGGTATAAATTCTCTCCTCATGTCGAAAAATCTCACTAAATCGGCGAGATTTATTCGTAAAATCCTCTTAAACTCTAATGATGACTTAAATATTTCATCCGAAATATTTAAAGTATATTTAATTTGAGAAATGCAATTAAATGTCATTTTTCGCTCTCGATTAATGTTCTTCGAATCCCGTTGGATTCATTCATAAAAGAATTTATTAGGTATAAATTCCTTTAATCAAAGGTCCAGAAAAATCACAACATATGTGAAATTTCTTTGTTCAAAAATCTAATTCTGGGTCAAAACTGACCACAGCAGATCACGGCACCCTAAAATAGGGACGGTACCATCAAATTTAATGGTACCGTAGGACCGTTGTCTGCTAAGACAGTTTATTTCGTCTTCAATTCTCACCAACACTATCAAAACCCACTCGATGTAGTCTTGAACCAGAATCGTCTCCTATCATAATAGATTCTGTCTATCTTCTGATTCCTTAGATTTTTCCCCTTTCACTTCCGCATGGTACTGAACACACCATATGTATGGTTACTTCCGTATCCATTATCTTCCCAACTTATCTACACCTTTCAACCTTAGCTCTACACTACCAATGCTTCCGTATCCCACTCACCTTCCACACACTTCAAGCGAAGAACCGCTAGGATAAGTTGAGATAACCCCACTAGAACCTTATCACTAACCTCACAACCCTGAAGATTTTATCTTCTTAACCCTTAGGATATCTCCAAGTAATCACATGCCTCATCATATAAATATTCTATGAATATTCACAATGATTGAGAAAAGCTAGTGACTTCAAAGGTGAAGTTTATCGTATGCTCATCCACTACTTGTCATGACGTTACTAAGCTCATCGCTTCCGTCAACATTTGTTTTCCTTTTTATCTTTTACATCTTGTCCGGATGGTCATAGATTAAGGGGGAGCGAAAATACACTCATAAAGTCTTTCACCAAACACTCTCAAGAACACACAAATGTGGTTCTTATTCCCTAGGAAACTTCCCTTTAGCTGCCCAGAACGAGGCTGCATAGGAAAATTCGTGACTTTCAGGTCACGGTACAGTTAAATAGGCCACGGTACCGTTAAATTTAACGGTACCGTGTAGTATTTAGTGGTACCGTACCTATGTTTGACGAATTTTCACTGTTCCCTCCAGATCCCTGCATCCCTAACATCAAACCTGCAAAATTTTGCAAACTCACATACACCCTAGGATTCCCTCACTACACCATAGGACTCTACCACCAACATTAATTCAAATCCCACAACTCTTGCCTATATAAGGCATCACCATTGCAAGCTTACCTTGCATCTCATCTTCAAACCTCACATTAACATCATTCCTCATCACACTCAACCCTTATAACTAAACTTCACTCTTGAGAGTGATAGTTAGTCTAAAAACCTTCAACCCTTATATCAATCCCACTCAAACCTTTTAGCTACACTTCACTCTTGACAGTGATAGGTAGTCTAAAGAACCTTCAACCCATCGATCATCACTTCACTCTTGATAGTGATGGTTAGTCTAAAGAACCTTCAACCCATCGATCATCACACTCAAACCTTACAACTATTCCTCACTTTGGATAAGTGATAGTTAGTCCACCAACCTTCAATCCTCACAATCACACGAAACCTTTCATACACCAAATTATCTCTAACACACACCTAGGATCATCTAAACTAGAAATCTAGAACTTCGTTACCTCAACCCCGTTAGAGATATCCACCCCCAATCCTGTTAGGATCACATGCACATTTTTTTTCTTATGAAATATATCATGCATCTCATTGTCAGTACAAATGATATATTAATCTAAACCATCCCAACACCAATCATCTTAGGTAGATGATTATGTTGTTCAAAAGGTTTGTTAGAACTTGCCTTCCTAATGACAACTTGGAAGAAGTCATTTTGTGTGTCAGTCAACGAACGAATCTCGTTCTTGTTAGTGTGATTGATTGAACAATTACACCTTAGGTTGTCGGTCGGATTGTGACACTTACGTGTTAACATAGTTTAACCCTTGCATGTCTTGCTATGTGTATTCTATCCCTATAATGCTGCTCCTATTCTTTTATATATTATGTTTCACGAAGCTAACCCTTGATGTAGGAAAAGCCTTTATAAAATTTGATCCATGGATCCGCTAGATACTAAGGTAAATAAACAAGGGGATTAAGTCACCATAGGGGAGCATTGAGCTAGGGGGAGCTCGGGAGTATTTGAATACATAGCACTGAGTCTTTCTAATGGTGGTGATAGAAGACTTCACTGGGATGATGCAAGCTCGCCTTTCTAGGGAGAAAGGAAAGTAGTGCAATAAGGGGGAGTAAGGAGTGAATTCAAGGGAGCGCTCGAGGCAACTACCTTTTTGATTCGACAAAAGGGGGAGAAGGGAGTGTAAACAGGTAACTTTTACATTTTACTATGTGTTACGGTTTACATATTTGTCATCATCAAAAAGGGGGAGATTGTTAGTGCAAATATTATGATATTTAAACTAAACGGTTTCTTCGGTTTTAATAATGACAAACATGTAACTTGTAATGCATAACGTAAAATGTGCAAGTTACTTGTAAACACAAATCATCAATGCATACTTACATCAACACCTCTCGACGTCTCAAGTATGCTTCAACAAAGTCGTAGATTTCCATCCCAACGTAAATCACTCAAGGTATGGACAAACAAATCTACTACTTGAAAAATGATCAAAGGATTATATTTTTCTCTAAACTTCACATTTTTAATGTGAAAAAATATTTCTTTCAAAAATATATTTTACAAATTATTTTTGAATTAAAAAGAAATGTTTTATTTTGAAAAATAAGTTTAAAAAATCCCAACAGTCATTTTTCCCCCCAAAACGCTCCAAACATTCACAAATAAACCTTCCCCACTCAAAAAAAACGGAGGAGCGTCCACGGTACCACTAAAGTACCGACGGCTCCACTAAATTTAGTGGAGCCATGTGACAATTAGTGGAGTCGTGCCTCTGTAACGGCTAGTTTTCCCCTTGCCTATAAATAGTGGACCATTTTACACTTCCAACTTGATTTTTCCAGTCAGTTTTCTCTGGTCTAATCCCTCCTCACTTAGAATACTTTCTTTGATCATTTAAACAGTCTTAGTTTGTTTAAGGGTGATCCTTTCATCCCACCAAGAGATCCTCTTCATTCCTCTTCTAGTGCAAGAGAAGAACACAAGGTATCCAAGTAGATACAAAGTGTTGTCATTCCTCTTCAAGTGCAAGAGAAGAACACAAGGTATCCAAGTAGATACAAAGTGTTATTGTTGTAGGTAGAAGCACTTGTAACATTTGTTACACTCTTGATTGTATCATAGCATACATCAAGATCATTTTTCTTTTGAGAGTTTGTGAGGGAAGATCATTGTGATCATATAGAGATATTGAATATCTCTAGTAGCCATTGGGCTAGTGTGTTGATTAAGTTGATTAAAGGTAGATAGGGTAGATTGAGTCAAGTGAGGGTTGATCATTGTGATCTTGTCGAGATCTTGTAGATCTCTTGAAGCTTGTGGGCTTGTGTGATTGATCAAGAAGATCAAGGGTAGATTGGGTAGATCGAGTCAAGTGAGAGTAAATCATTGTGATCTTGTTAAGATCTTGGAGATCTATTGAAGCCATTGGGCTTGTGTATTGATCAAGTGCAAGGTTGCAAAAATCGCGAATCGGTAGTCGGGCAGTCGACCACCTTGTAGCTTATAATCGGTCTAGGCGGGATTAATCGATGATTAATCGGATTGGCATTACTGACAAATTATAGTTATTTTCGGCAAGTTTTGTGTATTTTTGGTTTGTTTTAGGTATTTCCGGCAAGGTGTTTTCTAAAAAAACTTGTAATAGACTTAAACAGTTACTATAAGTGATGAAAATAAGTTTACAGTGAGTTTTGGGTGCTTCCGGAAAGATTTATAGGTTTCTGGCAAGTTTTACCACCATTGACCGCTGTTGACCACGGTTGACCTATTTGTTTGACCTAGTTACATAAATCGGCAAGGTCAGTAGCCTTGTAGCACCTAATCGGCAATTAATCGGCCTTGTAGACCTTTTTTTGCAACACTGATTAAGTGGATCAAGGGTAGATCATGGTAGATTGGTGCTAGCTAAGATTAGCACTCGACATTTAGCTTAGTGTCGAAAATAGGATAAGCGACGTGTATGGTTTTCTCCGCCTAAAGGGAGCTTGTTGATTAGTGAAGTAACTCTCGAGTTGGGTACTCGGGGAGTTGAGTAGGGCGATGAGGAGCTTTGTGACCAAACCACTATAAATCACCGTGTCCGGTTTGCGCCTTCTTACTTATCTTTTTACTTTCATTTCATTCTTTATCGCTTTATATTTATATTTGAATGACGTTTATGTTTGTGTGGCTAGTTGCTTATGTTATGTTGATTAAGAATGTGTCATGGTTTGATTGTGCTTGTGTTGTAATTTACTACATTCATCTCTAGATGTTATTTGACCATAGTTGACACTTTTCATATTACGTCACACTTGATCAGGTGTTTGATACAAAAAGTTTTCAAGTTTTTAAATGGAAACGTATTCACCCCCCTCTACAGTTTCCACAACATGAAGTAGGGACGTTCCTTCTAGAAATGCATATTCGAGATGTTTAGGAAGTGGTTTGAGTTCATGATCAGTAGGCGGTTCCTCTAGAGATTTCTTAACTTTATGACTTGTATTTAATGTAATTCTTTCGAATATTATTTCTTCTTCATCATCTGTTTAATTTCTTCGATATTCATGGCTATGAATTCGTCAAACTCTGCATAGAGTCTTTCTTCAAGAATTTTTCCTTTGATGGTATGAAGAATTTCAATCCCCTCGTTAAGCAAAATGTTGAAATCTTCTTCAAGAATTTCATCAATCACATAAATGCTAAAACATGTGTCATCATTAGAGTAGGAATGTTTCATAGCTGAATCGATTGAAAAGGATATTCTATCCTCATCAACCCCAAGATTAAGTTTCTTTTGTTTGACACGAATTATTGCGTCAACGGTGTGCAAGAATGGTCCTCCTAAAATAAGAGGGACCTTGCTGTCTTCCTCCATTTCTTGGATAACAAAATCTACTGGGAAAGTGAATTTACCGGCTTCAACTAGCATATTTTTATCTATCCCAATAGGATATTGAAAAGATCGGTCTGCTAATCGAACGCTTATTTTGGCAGGTTTAAGAGTTTCAAGAGATAGTTTGGCATAGAGAGAATATGGCATAAGGTTTATACTTGCACCAAGATCGGCCAAGGCGTTGCAAGAGAATGTTTTGCCAAAATTACAAGGAATCAGGAAACTTCCTGGTTCTCCTAATTTTGGTGGAACTTTGTTTTGGATTATCGCTGAAGATTCATCACTTAGAAAAGCTGCGGATATTTGTTCCAATTTATGCTTATTACTTACGAGTTCTTTTAGAAATTTACCATAATTTGGCATTCCTGCTATGACATCGACAAGTGGAACATTGATTCGAACGGCACGAATCATGTCTATGAATTTTCCATATTAAACTTCCATTTTTTCTTTCCTGAGACGTTGTGGGTATAGAATTTCGGGTTTGTATGGTTTTAGAACAGGTGTTTCGGGTATTGCTTTCATTTTGAGTTTCTTTTGAGGAGTTAGTTTATCTTCCTCATCACTGTCAAGTTTGACAACTGGTTGTGTTTGACTAGGATTAGGTGGTGGTTCATATGAAGTACCATTTCTAGTGGTTATAGCATTCACATGCTCGTGACGAGCTTGAGGTGGTTGATAAGGTCTAGAGGTACCACCCCTCGGGTTGGGTTGAGTATTGCTAGGATGTGATCTAGGAGATCGACCAGCTTTTTTTCAGCTAATCTGTTGAATTTTTCTTCTAGATTATGGATAGAAGCTTGGTGGTTTTTGGTTGTGGATTCTATTTTTTGTTTAAGATCCATAAAGGTTTCCTTAACAAATGTATTTGTAGATTGTTGTGATTTTATGAATTCGCTGAGTTGTTTTTGAATATCTGTTTTTTCGTCTAAATACGATGATCGAGGTTGATCTCGGTTATATTCTGATCATTTGATAGTACGCCATTTATCTCGATCTCGAACGCGATTACGATAGTCAACGTAAAAACGAGTACGACGAAATGATTGCATAAACTTGGCTTCTTCTTCGCGAGACATGGGCGTATCATCGTCATTACAATTTGCGGCTAAATGATTTCCACCATAATTATTTCAGTTCTTACGCTTTTCTTTCATTTATTTATACTAAGCATCCATTTTAAGGGTCATGGCATCCATCCGAGCCATAATTTTGTCAGTATCATAATTACTGCTACCTTCATCGGCGAAAGCAACTGTTTTATGAAGAGAGGTTTTTGGTTTTTGATTTTTAGCCCAATCATGTTTGAGTAACACTTTGTCTTCGAGTAGTTGATAAGCTTGATTTGGGGTTTTGTATAAGAATATTCCTCCTCCTGCAGCATTCAAGGCTTCTTGTGTGCTCTCGTCAAGTCCATGGTAAAAGATTTTGATTATATTACCTTTACTTAGAACGTGTCCATGACAATTCCTGACCAAGTCACAGACTAAACAAGTAACATATTCGAAGCCATATTTCCGTTAAGGTTTCTCGATCTTGCTGAGAAAAGGCACGGATTTCCCCGAGAAGTCGGTCAAATAATGCTGGAGGAAAAAATCGGCTTATGAAAGCGATACGAAGTTCATCCCATGTTGCTATGGTTCCTTCGTCAAGTTCATCTAACCAGGTTTTTGCTTCCCTGGTGAGGGATAATGGAAACATCATGAGCCAGGTGGCTTCATTCTCGGTTTCTCCATATCTGAACATTTCACAAATTCCGAGGAACTCGTGGATGTGTTTATGAGGATCGGTTTTGTTTCTACCATCGAACTGATTACCTTTGACAAGGGTCAAATGATTTCCTTTGATAGCTAACTCATTTGCGGTGTCAGGCAGAGTGATTGTAGGTCTACGAGTAGGAGCAACGGTTCGCTGATTCGCCCACATACGTTCAGTATCGGCCTCATCCATTGGATCGTAAAGTTCAATGAATTTAATGAAGAATCTATAAAGAGAGATATCGTCTATAGCTGGGATGATCTCTTATGGTGTTTCAGGTCTTAAATCTTTGTGTGAGAATGGAACTCTTCTGTTACGTCTACATCTTCGGTTTATGCTTCGTTCGGTTTCGGATAAAGGACTAGCAAGCTCTGGTTTAGAGGATCGTGTGACCATCCAATACTGGGCTGCTATAGGTAATTTTGGTTTTCAAAAAGAGTTTGTTTAGTTTGGTTTGTTGGAATTATCCTCTGGGTTATGTTTGCAAGCTGATTTGAGTGATTTTTGAATGAAGTTGTGATACTTCCAGGAAAAAGTGTCACGTTCCCCGGAACTGCAGCGTACTTTAGGGAAAGAACACCAAGATCGCGCTGGAAAAGTGGCGGAGTTTGTGAAAAAGCGGCGATTTGTTTAGACAGAGCACTAATATTCAACAGTTTAGCACAAATTACTATATGAATGCAATCCAAATTTACCTAAGATGATTAAAATGTGATAATAGAACAAGTGCTAATCCCCGTCAGCGGCGCCAAAAACTTTGATGTGTCTCAAAAGCTTTAAATTTATATAACTAGTTCTACCGATTTCTCTTGATTCAAAACACACGGGTAAATGTATAACCCTCGTTTATAGTAAAGAGTTTTGGTAAGACCAGGTCGTTCCACATGGACTAAGATTATTCTAGGTACCGATTAACTACTTAAGATAATTTAGAAAGCGTTTAGATAATTATGCAAGAACTAAATGAGATTCAAATATGACACAAATATGATTACTTGGATAGTTACTATAACTCATTGAATGACTAATGATAATGATCTTGATGATGAAGCAGGTTCAACCAACGATTAGTTATTCTCGTCAAAATAACGTTTTCACGGATTAACGATTATGATTCATGATTTATGCCTGCTAGTACTTGAACGTGTGGATAACAAGCTCAAGAACTAATTGCAATACATAAAACTCTATTGTGTATAACTTAACAAGAGCGTATTTCTCCAACCAATTGGTCAAGATACATAGACATATTTCGAAAATTATATAATACCAATTGGGTCTTTCCACCTATTCCAATTGACAAGTATAATCAAAAGTGATAAACAATGGATAAAGAGTTTCAACCACAGCAAGGTCACAACATAAACAAGAAATCATATGAGATTGATTCGTTACTAAAGCGAGACATACTTCCTGAATTGACTACAATGATTGAGCTACCGTCACTAGCGATCACTATAACAATATCAAGGTAGTACTTCAATATAACTAAAACTTGCTTCGTTTGCCCACTCCACATGGTGTAATTCGAATGAGAAGAGGTTAGCAGAGATTTGGTAATACTTGGAATGAGAGGTGTGTGTAATGAGATGGATTGAGGCTCTATTTATAGGCTAACTGTGACTGATCATCTTCTGATGTATGCCGCACTAGCAAGAAGATCGGCGGGCTTCACTTACGATACCGGCGGACCTGGCTGCTAACACCGGCGGGCTTCAATACTTTTCTTTGTGCCAAAGGGTCATTAATTAAACTTAGGACCGGCGCACTTTATTCTCGAGATCGCCGCACTTATTGATGCTGACTCAGATTTATAGGACTGATTACGCCTCCCGTAACTGGCGTACTTAGGAGGAAAGGTCGGCGTACATTAGCTCTATTTTAGGCTTTTCTTTGCTCTAGCATAGACTTGACTTAGATGCTTACAATTTATCTTTCTTCTGAAGGTTCTTTGTCAATTGGACCTGAAATGTATTTTCATGCAATTAAGTATCGAAATTCCATAGAATTCATTAAGAAACTAACAAATAACGCTATATAAAATAGGTATAATTCGAGCGTCATCAGTATACCCAAGTGTATCTTGAATATTCATCAATAATGACCAGAGTATATTTCACATGATGGATTGACACAGGAATGATTGATCCAAACAGATCCATGTGTAGGAGGTGAAGACATGTTTTGATTGAGAATTTTTATTTTAATTTGAATGAGGCCCTATGATGTTTTCCTTTCTCACATGTTGAACAAGGTCTTTCTTTAGAAAATACTAATGAAGGTAGACCTAGAACTTTGTTTTATTTTGAAAGGTTGTTAATGCTTTTGAAGTTTAGATGTGACAGCCTTTTGTGTCAAAGCCAATTGATTGTATCAGAGGCTTTGGTAAACAAACAGGTTCCATTTTGGGATAGAGATGAAATGTCAAGTACATAAACATCATTCTTCCTAGGAGCTATTAGCACAACTTCTTTGTTTGCATTAATGATTGTTCCTTGCTTGTCATCAAACTGAACAATGAATTTGGCATCACACAGTTGACTGACACTGATGAGATTATATTTCAGACCATTAACATAAACAATTTTTGAGAAAACTATATTACCACAGCTGACAAAACCATAACCTTCAGTTGTATAAGATGAGTTATCACCAAATACTACGTTGGGTCCAGGTTCCTCCACATATTTGTTCAGTTACTTCTTCACACCAGTCATACTTCTAGAACATCCACTGTCAAGATGCCAAACAGGTTCTCTGGTGTGTCTCTGTACAAATGACAACTATGGGTTAGTTTCTCATGTGAACCCATTCTTGAGTGAGCTCATCGATGTTGTTGGCTTGGTCTCTGGTGATGTTATCAACAATTTTATGATAAGTGGTTGTGTGGATTAGACTTCCATAGATTGTGCAATGAGTGAATGTTGATTTTATAGGCTGTGATGACCTACCAGGGTTATTTTTCTTTGATCGTGTAGTTTTGTTATTTCTTGAGGAAACGAGTTCATTGTTCTCACAATAGTTAAACTCAAAAAATATGTGACTATCCTTTGAACAATGGTCACTGAACCCATAGTGAGTGCATGGTGAATTGGTTTTGTTTTTAGTGCTCCGAATCTGTTTTGATGTTGAAGCATACTTATAGGGCTGAGCTCTACAGTCATTAGCAGCTTTGTGTGATTCAGTGTGTGTGGAATGGTCTGAGGTTCTATGGTCATTCCTTTTGCAAATCATTCAGTATAAGATTCTGTAGCAATTTTTAGTTGTGTGATTACTAAATCTGCATAGACCACATTTTAGTTTGGGCTGTGCTTTAGGTTTGGTGATACTAGAGTAATGGGTCTCAATCTCTTTGGATTTAGATACCATGTTTCTTTTTGATGAGTAAAGTTCAAAATTTAGTGCATTGACTAATTGAGTTAACTCATTGATTTTGTCCTCTTGTTCAGTGGGAACTAATGACATAGGAGATTCAGAGTTTTCTGGATTTTATTTGAAATTTTTTGAGGATATTTCAAGTTGGTCTTGTCTTATCTCATGTCACTCTCTTGGAGAGTGTACAGAATACTTATGTTCTGAACAAGGTGGTGCTCCCTGAAGATTCTTCAGGGGTGGAAGAGGACTGAGTGAGTCTGTCTCAGTTTCTTTGGTTGAATCTGAGACAGATGAGGTTTTGGCGAGACAAAGGTCCTCTTTTGATTCCTGTTTTTCAGGAGTGAGAATTTTTCCTGTGATGAAGTTGGGTATCAAAAAGTTTGGATTGATTCTTTCAATCCAATTGTCTTGTTTTGTTTTATTTTTTTTTCATAATTCATGTTGGCAGACAAAAGAACATTTTCATTTTGAATCTCTTGAGAACATTTAGGACTGTGACTTCTTCCAAGTACTATCTTTTTACCAAGAGTTTGGTTATTTATGAGAGATTTTGCCTTAAGGCCACTATTTGTCCATTTTTCATTAATGTGTTTTTCTTTAGTAAGTTCTTCTTGAAGAGCTTAATTCCGATTTATCAGATCAAAATTCTGAATTTTAAGTGTAAGAACTTCTAATTTAACTTGTTTTAACTTTAAAAGATCATCTCTACACTTATTTAATTCAGTTGCCAATTTATTGTATTTTGAAAACAGATTTAGCCTTTGCTCTTCGACAAACTTAAGATCAACATTAATGTAACTCAAGTATGAATGCCAATCAGAATCATCAGCCATAGATAGTAAGATGTCTACCTTTCTCATGGTGATGTTGACCCATTCTCCATTTCTAGCATGATTCTTTCCAATAGTTAGTTTCTCTTCTTCTGTTAGAGCCATCAAGGCACTGACTTGAACCATATCTGTTTCAGAAGATACATCTTCTTCATCCCAATTGTGAGATTCAGCTATTAGACCTTTGTTTTTAGTTTGAAGAGGTTTTGGAGTTTGAGACACAGATGGAGCTGCTTCAAGAAGTGCTTGTTTAGCTTTGATCTTCTTATATTTAGCTTCATAGTCCTTTTTAAACTTTGTTTGATTCTTTTGACCAACTTAAAAGAATTTTGATTGAAAATGGTTTGACCCTAATGATTTATAAGACGGAACTGAAGATTATGAAAAACAATCTTTGGCAAAATGACCATTTTTCCCACATTTGAAACATTCAGTATTTTTTCCAGCTCTAGAACCATAAGATTTTGACCTTTTAATAAATCTTTTGGAATTTGCAAGCAGTGCCCTTTCTTGAAATTCTAGATTTAAATCATTTAGGTATTCATCATAGGTTCTGATGTCCATTTCATCTTTCAAGTCTTCCTGAAAATCCTGCATAACATTGTTAGAAAAAAATACAGTTGATAGGGGTGCATTTACTATGGGTGCATATGTAATGGCCTTTTTGGACTCATGATATCTCCTGTTTATCAGATCGTCTTCATAGACAAATCTTCCATATATGTCAGCTAGGTCTAGGGTCTATATGTGATTAGCATTTCTCAAACCTTGAGAGAATCCTAGCAATTTTTCAGGAAGACTGTTTACAAAACCTACATTTATTTCATGTTTGGACAGCTTAATGCATCATTTGCCAGCTCATTGAGCAAGGTTTTGTAACGGGTGTAGTTCTGAGAGAGACTTTTAGATTCTTTGGCTCTGAAGGTGTTATACTCAAGTTTCAGATACATGATCCTATTCTCCTTGGTATCAGAGGGGCCTTTATAGCTGTGAACCAAGTCAGTCCAGGTTTGTTTAGTTGTAGTACAACTAATGACTGAATCCATTATATCATCCGATAGACATGATATAATGATGCTTTTAAGGCGCTGGTCTTGATTGACCACCCTCCTCTTATCAGAGTTCCATTGTACATCAGGTTGTCTAACACTTCAATAGTTTTGGGGACAAATGGACCTTTAGTAATACATTTAATGTAATACGGTTCGATTCCTACTAAGTTGCAAAGCATGCACTTTTTCCACATAAAAAATTTTCCAACTTCGAGTTTGGGAGCATTTGCAGAATAACTGCCTCCCTTTTTATCTACGAGTTGGGGTACATCACTTTCAGCCATGGTAGGATCCTGATATTAAAAACGTTTTGAACGGTTTACAAAACTGGTTTTATAAATCAAACTGCTCTGATACCACTTGTTGTACCCTTTACAAGGCTAGCTTTAACTAGAGAGTTAACTAACCAAGTTCCATGCTTGTTTGTGATGTAATATTTAGAAGAAATTTAGAATGATATAAATCAAAGAATTATACCCAAGTGTTTGCGGAACAACACTTGGGATTGAATGACAAGTGTGTTTGTGATCTTCTCTCTAAACTTAAACACTAAACATGTGTTAAGTGTTTAAGTAAGAACTATGCTAACCAGTAGAGTATTACTCTAGGACTTAGTTCTTCTTTGGAGAAGGGTTTTGAGCTCTTGAAGATATGATGATGTTATAGTTGGAGAGCTTGATTCCCTTCTCTTTACATTGAACTATTTATAGGAGGATATGTATTATGGGCATTCGTGAGATAGAAACTACTTGCTATTTGAACAGGTTAAAGTCCAAATAGTGTATTTTATTTCTATTCTAAATTACAGTTGTAAACCTTCTTTCGGCGTAACTATTTATACTTAAGTATTTCTTGACCTTTGATAAGATCTTTGACAACTTATCTTTCCAAGACGGTTCTCGCCCATTGCTTCAACGCTTTAGTTACTCAAAGGATAACTAAGTCTTCATTCAAGGCGTTTATTGGTTAGGAAGATCTCGGGGAGTCAGAGAGTTTATTGTCATCACTCTATGACTCCATCATTCAGGTCTTGATTCCTGTCTTCAGTCTCTGAGCTCCGCCTCAAATAATGATGAGCCTTTTCTTCAGGCTCTGAGGAATATCTTGTGAATGACTCTCTGATAACTGCTCATCAGAGACAGAATATAATTAGGTTGTTTTTTTATTCAAATATATACTTAGGAGGATTTGGGCTCTGAATCGACCTAACAAAGTCCTTTAAAAGTTTCTAAATCCATATAATTTCACAAGTAGCAGAAGTGAAGTGGGGCAACTTGTCCTATGGGGCAACCTACAAATTTTTTTTGGGCGCCTTTTGAACTTGTAAAGTCAATGTTTATTTATTCACTTTTGTACTTCTACAATCTACCTAGTAAAGTGTACATTACATAATACAGTTTTCAAAAGATTTTGTACATCCGAAGCACTTGTTTTATTACTCAAATAAACACATACATACACACACACACACACACACACTCAACAACATACTTCATCTTCCTCGCAGTTCTCCCACACATCAAATCACACTATGTAGTTTTATCCCTCGTCTTCCTTCTTGTTTTCCCACACAACTATGAAATCCATTATCAACAACGCTTCTTTCAACTCCTACCACACACACGTTTCTTCACATCATAACCAAAAAACTTGAACAGCAGCGGCTGGTACTTTTTTTCTAATGATGGCGTAAAATAAGGTATGTTAATCGTTTTATGCATGTTTAATTAGATTTGTTTTGTATTATTTGTTCTTTTTATTATATCGGTTTTAAATGTTTTTTGCCTGAAAATGTGGTAAATACTCCTCCGTTGGTATCTTGTGGCTTTCGTATTAGTGAGAGAGTGGGTTTGAACCAGGTTTATTGATTGTATGATATCATTGATTATTGCATTTTCTATAAAAAAAAAAAGGTTGTTATGCCTTGTATGCAACACGCATATGCTTCCAATGTTTTGATGATTCGGTATTGTTTTTTAATGGTTCTTATTTCATTCAATTTGATCCTATAAGGTTGTTAATTGCATTTTAGAATCTATTGTCCTTTTATGTTAGTTTCGATGTTTGTTTAAGTTTGAGTGTTTGTTGGTCGCGTTGGACTTGCTTTTTTATATCACAATCTACATATTCTCGGACATAGAGGATCGACACATGGTTGGTCTATAGATGACCAAGATATGGACCGAGAAGTTCCTGGTCATATAGGACCAATAGTTGCTTTGTTTATACATGACCCCGCCAAATCTCTACACTTGATATAATCTTAGTTCATTTACATGGTACTAGATTAGGTCACTGAATCAGTTTTATTGTGGTTGATACTTTATGTAATCCATATTGTATGTGTTAAAGTAAAATAGACGCAGGCAAGTGGCTGCTTGTTGCAGCAGGCATGTTTTACCTAATCCTTTTTTGAAACCTGTATAAGTATGTTACTGTGTCCACTGCATAGTTAACTAAAAATGGTTCATTAAACTTATTTCTTATGAAATCTATGTTTGTTTTAGGACTATGAAGTGAAATTAATCATTACCATTAAATTAAACTACTTTTGGCTACTTAACCAAAAATTGGATGCAAAATAATGGAACTTGTTTAGGAGTACGTGTTTCGGACGATGGTTGGATCTGTTGTTTTTTGACCATGAACCTCATGTCATAGATTATATGCTAGGAAAATAGCACAGATTCGATGATTCTCATTATAATATGCCACTCATATATCATTTGGGAATAAAATGTTCAAGTCAAAGAGCCTGCCAGTTATGTCAAAGAGCCTGCTAGTTGATTTTGAAGAGTATGAAGATGTACTAACAGTACCTTCTGGGTAGAAGGTACTGCTAGTTGATAAAGATCCTGCCAAGCATTATGTCAAGTTGTTAGATATTTTGTAATAGATATTTAGTGGAATTATTAGTCTTTGTACATTGTTATACGTTATGTAGAAGTAGTTTAGTCTTCTGTGGTGTACAGTAGAATATTACAGAGTTGTACATTGGTAGTTGTATTTAATTGTAGGCTAGAATAGTCAAAGTAAAGTATTATATTCAACCACTTGACAACTTGTAATTAGGGTACCTTATCTTATAAAAGGTTCCCTAAGTCACCACTTCATGCATGCATCTTTCCAACTATTAACCAAAACCGAACTATCTCTCAAGTAACTTAGTTACTCAACTCACAAATCCTTTTACAATCTAAGATTCAAGATTACTTTGTAATCCCGGTGATATTTAGATCATCCATATTATTTCATCAATAATATTGAATCGTTTTGTGTTAACTAAAGTGTGTTCCTTGTTCATTACATCCTCACGTTTACATAACTCACCACCTTTGTGTTCTTTTAAGTGTGTTGTAGTAGATTCCACATGCTAAACACATTCATACATAAATATCTCTCAAACACGTTACTAAGATTCACATCCCAAGTGTTTGAATCCTTTCCACAAGTGGTATCAGAGCTAGGCTGATATTTACAAATTAAAAGAACAATGGATGTTGAACATATTCAAACAAATGTTGCAGCTAAACTTCCATTACTCAAGCAAAATGAGTTTGATATGTGGCGACTAAGGGTAGAACAATACTTTCAAGTGCAGGACTATGCACTTTGGGAGATCATTGAAGGAAGCAACTCATTTAAACCCTCAATCACCACTACAACAGTAAACGATGCTCTTGTAACACAAATACAAGAACACCCATCAAATGCAGAAGAAAGAATTCAGAAGCGAAATGATCTAAAAGCCAGGAGTATGTTACTGATGACTATTCCAAATGATCAGCTTTTGATCTTTAACAAATACAAAGATGCTAAAACCCTTTTTGAAGTTATTGTGGCTAGATTTGGTGTTAATGATGCTACCAAGAAAACACAGAAAACACTTCTCAAACAGCAGTTTGAGAACTTCACAACCACAACAAATGAGTCTTTGGACAGTATGTTCAATAGAATTCAGAAGCTTTCAAGCCAGTTAGCCATCCATGAAGTGATGATAAGTCAAGAAGATTTAAACTCCAAATTTCTTAGGAGTTTACCCACAGAATGGTCCATGCATGTCATTGTCTGGAAAAACAAGCCAGATATTGATCAGATGAGTCTTAATGATCTCTACAACAATTTCAAAATAGTAGAGCATGAAGTAAAGAAGACTACTGGGTCAAGCTCAGGAAATATGGCTTTTGTTTCATCTCCAAGCATCTCAAAGGTTTTTGATAAAGAAAAAGATGGAAGAGAAGAAGGTACTGCCAACACAAACTTTGGTACTGCTAGTACTTCCAGTAGTACCAAAACCATTTTAGATGAAACAATTGGGTGTGCTTTTCTTACATCTCAACACAATGGGTCCATATTAACTTTTGAAGATCTTCAAGAGATTCATGAAGATGATCTTGAAGAAATGGACATTAAGTGGCAACTTTCACTTCTGAGCATCAGGGCTAAGAAGTTGTTGATGAGGACTGGCAAGAAGATAATGATAAATGGAAATGAGCCTGCTGGGTATGATAAGTCAAAAGTGGAGTGTTATAACTGCCACATGAAGGGTCACTACTCTAGAGAGTGTAGAAGACCTAAGAAGCAGGATGACAAGAGTAGAGGGTTTGACAACAGGAATAAAGGAAGCTTTGAGAAGAAAGGAAGCTTTGAAAGCAAGAGTAAGGTTGTGGAAGTTGCTGAGCCTAAAGCAATGGTTGTTATTGATGGCATGGGTTTTGATTGGAGTTTCATGGGTGAAGATGAGTCAACTTCAGATGAATTGGCTTTGATGGCATTCTCCACTCCTGAGGTACAAATTACAAAATGTTCTACTACTTGTAAAGCTTTTGATGAATTAAAATCTTATATAAAACTTTATGATGAGCTGAAAGTAGAAGAAAGAAAAACCAATCAAAAATTAGTTGATTATAAGTGTGGTATGGCCAAGCTTGAAAAACAAATCATTCACTTTAGAGAAAATGAACTTACCTTTTCTGATGCAAAAGCTAATCTTAATAGACAAATATTTTTGAAAGATTCAGAAATAGAAATGCTAAGAACTAAGTGTACTAAAGTGACATTGGCTAGAGATAATATTCAACTGACTGTTACTAAATTGGAAATTGCTTCTGATTGCACTAGAAGCATAGTTGAAAATCAGATGAATAAAAGAATAAAATCAGGGATAGGATACAATAAATGTCCACCTCCTTATAGAGGAATTCCTTGTCCCCCAGGATCAGATCTTGCTGAATCAGGTTTGCATGAAATCATTAACAAACCATTGGCTAAACCTGTAGAGAAAAGTGAACCTTCTGAGAGTGCTAAGATTGCCTCACTCTCTAAGTTGCTCACTGATAAGAAACCAGATATTCTCATCATTGAAGATTGGGTATCTGATGATGATGAAGATGAGACTGTTCCTATGAAAGGAATCAAAGTAGGACCAATCAGTCCTAAAAGAGTAGAAGTTAAAGCTAAGGTTAAAACTGTTTTGAAAACAGTTGAAAGTTGTGAAAAATGTAATAACAAACCTAGAGGAAGCCAAAGAAATTGGAACAACCTTAACTCACAACAACTAAGTGATGACTTTGTTATGTTCAATAAGGCTTGTTATTACTGTGGTAGCTTTAATCATCTTCATGCTTATTGTAATAATTGGGTTTCTGGGAGTAAATCAAAGTCTAAAACAAATGTTACTCACCCCAGAAAAAGTTTTGTTAAGTCTAACACCACAAAAGTTAAACATACTGTTAGACAAAATAAGCCTGTTATTACAAAACCAACTGATAAGGGTACAAGAAACACTTTCAAATATGTACCAAAAGTTGAGAATAGTCCTATTCAAAAGAAATCTGTGGTCAAAACACAAATTTGGAAACCAAAAACCAAAGGTCCTGCTAGACCAAATGGTACTGCCAAAGTTGGTACTGCCAAAATTGGTACTAATAGACCAAAGACCACACAATGGATTAAAAGGGAAAGTGCTGTTAAGTCCTCAGCATGTTGGATTTGGAAACCAATCCAATCAAAAGGTGCATCAACAATCCTGAAAAGGTTTGATTTCATTGATGCAAGAGGCAAACCCAAGTCTGCCATGGCTTGGGTACCCCAAGGAAACTAATATGTTTATTCATGTGCAGGGACATTCATCTGATATTGGAGATCAAGGATATGTAGATAGTGGATGTTCAAGGCACATGACAGGCAACATGTCATTCCTCTCAGACTTCAAAACATTTGATGGAGGATATGTTACCTTTGGGGGAGGAATAAAAGGAAAGATCACTGGTAAAGGTACTATCAAAACCAGTAAAATAGATTTTGAAAATGTGTATTTTGTTAAAGAACTTCAGTTTAATCTCCTTAGTGTCTCACAAATGTGTGACAAAAAGAACAATGTTCTATTTACTGACAATGAATGTATGGTTCTTTCTTCTTATTTTAAAATGCCTGATGAGAGTCAGATCCTTCTTAAAATCCCAAAAAGGAACAATATGTACAATGTTAATTTAAAGAACATTGATCCTAAGGAGAGTTTAACTTGTTTGGTAGAAAAAGCCTCATTGGATGAATCTATGCTTTGGCATAGAAGACTTGGTCATGTAAACTTTAAAACAATCAACACTATTGTAAAATATGATTTGGTAAGAGGTTTACCAAAAAAGATTTTCCAAAATGACCAAACCTGTGTTGACTGTCTAAAAGGCAAACAACATAGAGCTTCTTGTAAGCCCAAGACCCAAAACTCTATTTCTCAGGCTTTATACATGCTTCATATGGATCTCTTTGGTCCCACTAATGTGTGCAGCTTGAATGGTAAAAGATATTGTCTTGTTGTTACTAATGATTATAGCAGATTCTCTTGGGTTTTCTTTTTAAGATCTAAACATGAAACTAGTGAGATTCTTAAATCTTATATCACTGAGGTAGAAAACCAATCTGATAAGAAAGTCAAAGTCATCAGATGTGACAATGGGACAGAGTTCAAGAATAGGGTTATGGATGACTTTTGCATGGAAAAAGGCATAAAAAGGGAATTTAGTGTAGCTAGAACCCCACAGCAAAATGGAGTAGCAGAAAGGAAGAATAGAACACTTATAGAGGCTGCTAGAACTATGTTAGTAGACTCTAAGTTGCTTATTTCATTTTGGGCTGAAGCAGTTGGTACTGCCTGTTATGTACAAAACAGGGTTCTTGTGACAAAGCCACATAGAAAGACACCTTATGAACTTTTCTTTGGTAGAACACCATCTTTAAGTTTTATGAGACCTTTTGGTTGTCATGTCACTATTCTCAATACCAAAGATCATTTAGGCAAGTTTGATGGAAAAGCAGATGAAGGCTATTTGATAGGGTATTCCTTGCAGAGTAAGGCCTATAGAGTGTTTAACACTTGCACTAGGCTAGTGGAAGAGAATCTTTACATAGAGTTTCAAGAGAAACTAACAAATGTGAAAGGAATTGGACCAGATTGGATGTTTGATATTGATAGGCTTTCAGAATCTATGAATTATGTGCCTGTTACAGGTACAAATACTAATGATGATGCAGGTTTTGAAGATAATGTTGAAACTCCTAAAGATCAAGATTACATCTGGATGCCAATTTGGAAAGGAATGGATCTATCTTCAAATCAAGAAGGACCTTCAAAGACAACAAATGAAGGCAATGAAGATGATCATGGAACTCAGAATCAAGAGAATCAAGAAAGTGGTGCAAATGACAATGGTACTGCTAGTTCACCAGATGGTCCTGCTAGTTCAAGTATTGATACTGCTGAGCCATTGAACGTTCAAATAGATGATTCTTTACCAGAAGAGGTGGGGATTAGCAATCTTCCATCTACCTATGAAGTTCCTAAAACACCCAACACTAGAATTCTCAAAGATCACTCAACTGATGATGTGATTGGTAGCATAAATTCTGGTGTTAGAACAAGATCTCAAGTTGGTTTATCTCAAGTCTTGTCTTCAGACGAAGAAGGGTTTATCTCCTCTATTTATGAAGAAAAGAATCATGATATTTCCAATATATGCCTGTTTTCATGTTTTCTATCACAGGCTGAACCCAAAAACATAAACAAAGCTTTAGATGATGCAAGTTGGGTGGAAGCAATGCAAGAAGAGCTTCTCCAATTCAAGATTCAGAAGGTTTGGATATTGGTTGATTTGCCCAAAGGTCACAGGGCAATTGGAACCAAATGGGTGTTCAGAAACAAGAAAGATGAAAGGGGTATAGTGATCAGAAATAAAGCAAGATTGGTAGCTCAAGGATATACTCAAGAAGAAGGGGTAGATTAGGGAAGAAGTGTTTGCTCCAGTTGCAAGACTTGAAGCAATTAGGCTTTTCTTGGCCTATGCTTCATTCATAGGCTTCACTGTCTATCAAATGGATGTTAAGAGTGCATTTTTATATGGTGAAATTGAAGAACCAGTATATATCTCTCAACCTCCAGGCTTCATTGATGCAGAGTATCCAGACAAGGTTTATAAGGTTACCAAGGCTCTTTATGGCCTACACCAAGCTCCTAGGGCATGGTATGAAACATTGGCTTGTTTTCTACTAGAAAGTGGATTCCAAAGAGGCAGGATTGATCCAACTTTGTTCATCAAAAGAACAAAGAAAGACATCTTGCTAGTACAGATTTATGTTGATGACATTATCTTTGGATCTACAAACCAAGACTTGTGTGTATGAATTTGAAAAACTTATGCATAGTAAGTTTGAAATGAGTTCCATGGGGGAACTTACTTTCTTTTTGGGTCTCCAAGTGAAACAATCTCAAGAAGGCATATTTATCAGCCAAGATAAGTATGTGGCAGAGATCCTAAGGAAATTTCAGTTTGCTGATTCTAAGGTTGCAAGTACACCAATGGATCCAGATAAAGGGCTACTCAAGGATGCTGAAGGAGAAGATATGGATTTGCATAATTATAGATCAATGATTGGGTCTTTGATGTACCTTACATCATCAAGACCAGATATCAGGTTCTCAGTATGTGTATGTGCAAGGTTTCAAATACATCCCAAAATCTCTCATCTCACAGCAGTCAAAAGAATCTTTAGATATCTCAAGGGTCAACCTAGGTTGGGTCTTTGGTATCCAAGGGAATCATCTTTTGAATTGGTGGCTTATTCGGATAGTGACTATGCTGGTGCAACTCTAGACAGAAAATCCACAACTGGTGGATGTCAATTTCTTGGTTGCAGACTCATCTCTTGGCAATGCAAGAAACAAACAATGGTGGCCAACTCTACAACTGAAGCAGAATATGTTCCTGGTGCAAGTTGTTGTGGGCAAGTTCTTTGGATCCAAAATCAAATGCTTGACTATGGGTACAGTTTTCTTAACACCATTATTTATATTGACAATAGCAGTACTATATGTATCATTAAAAACCCAGTTCAACACTCAAAAACAAAACACATTGAAATCAGACACCATTTCATAAGGGATTGCAATGAGAAAAGGTTAATTCAGGTTGTTAAAATTGATTCTGAAAAGAATTATGCAGACCTTCTCACCAAAGCCTTTGATTTAGGTAGATTCAAATATCTTGTAGGAGGTATTGGAATGATAAATATTTGAAAAACATGTGTTTTTGTACATAAAATTAACTGGTATTGGCTTTTAAACATGGTACTGCTAGTTAGTCAATAGGTACTGTCAATTCATAATTGGTCCTGCTAGTATAAAATTTGCTATGTTTTGTTCATATTAATGCTTAAATGTTTAAAATGCTATAGATCAAGTGCTTTGCACTTTGTTCTTTTGGTTTGCAACTAACACATTTCAAGTTGATAACAAAACAAGAGATCTTTCAAACAAAAAGGGGAAACAAAAGTTATATTAATCTCAGGGGAGGTAACAATCTCAGGGGAGGATATGATAGCCCAGAATGGAAGAAAAACCAATTTATGAATGAAAAAGACAAGAGCATACAAGATGATGCAAAGGTTGAAAAAGATAGAATTAGATCACATATCTAGAAAGGATGAAGCATTTCTAAAGGAGAAAGTTCTATCTAGATCAAACTAAGAAAAGTTTCAACTCAAAGGCATGCTATTAGATGATTTCACTTGTTGAACCAATCATCCAAGATACACAGCATCATTGCCTTTTTAAATTTCCTCCATCCAAGGAAATTGCACCATCTTTAGGCCAATATGGCTTTTGGTATTCAGTTCACCAAGTTTTTACAAACTTAAGAGCTGGTTAGTCCATAAGCAAAGGCTTTTGGTAAAGACAAATCAAATCCGTTGATGGTTGATAGTTTACCAAAAACTATATGGTTGTTAACTAACCATACTTAATTGTAAATAGTTAACTAGTCCTTAAGCAAACGGCTTTTGGTAAAGACAACTCAAATCCGTTGATAGCTGGTAGTTTTCTAAAAACTATAAGGGATTTTTGCAAAACTTTCAAAGGTACTGGTAGTTCAAAATTGGTACTGCTAGAGTAAAATGGTACTGCTAGATAGCCGTTGAGCCTGTTAGAAAAAGTTTTAGCCGTTGGGCCTGGTAGTTAAAATTAGCCGTTGGGGTAGTTATGTAAATTACTGATGATTATATTATATTATATTTCTCATATAAAAGATTTTTTTAACCGCCTTTACATTTACTTATTATAATCTTTCTTATTGTCGGTTAAAAGTAATTCTCACAAATCATCTTTCATCAGTCCTTATCATAATTCACATACACCTTTCATCTTCTACCAGTACTACCAAAAAATCCCACCATCATATTCAAAATTTTCATTATGAATACCACAGTTGTTCTAAACTTTGTCCAACGTCACAATCAATTAGCATTTTTGGAAAAGTCAAAGGATAATGCCTCATTTCATCAAGTAGTGGACTTTTTAAATAACTCCTACATCAGGTTTACTTTACTAGTCAATCCCACTATTTATGAATCTCAAATTTTACAATTTTGGCAAACTGCTAAAATTAAAACTTCTGAAAATGGGGAACAAAGGATTAAGGCCAAAGTGGATGGCAAACATATGACTCTTACTGAGTCATCCATAAGAAGACATCTTCATTTGGATGATTCTGATGGTATTAGTCAGTTGCCAGATACTGAAATTTTTGAAAATTTAGAAAGAATGGGGTATCATGCTACTTCTACAAAACTTACTTTTCTAAAGAAGCATCTTACTCCACAATGGAGATTTTTGATTCACACAATCCTTCATTGTTTGAGCCAGAAGAAAACTTCTTGGGAGCAATTTAGTGGAAACATGGCTTCTGCTCTCATCTGCTTGGCTACAAACAGAAAATACAATTTTTCCAAACATATTTTTGAAGGATTGACTAAAAATGTGAATAGTGAAACAAAGTTTTTGATGTATCCAAGATTTATTTCATCTATCATTGCAAAATCAAAACATTTGTTGCTTCCCACACACACACTTTATGAAACACCCAAACTTTCTCACAAAGTATTTTCAAACATGAGAATTGGTTTCAGAGGGGAGGAAATACCACTATTTGATGAAATGTTACCACAACATCCAGAAGAACCAACACCATCAGCTGAATCACCATCATCTAGTTCTTCAACTGGTTACATCTCACCAACACATCAAACATCACCAATACCATCTCCAGTACCATCAGCAACACCACCAACATCATCACATCATGTATCACCACCCCAATCACCTCAGACAATGCAAGAACTAAAAGAGAAGGTGAAGCTCTTAGAAGATGCTCTTAAAAGTCAAAACAAGAAATTTTCTGAGATCAACACCAAATTAGTCAAGAAGGTAAAGAAATTGGAGGTTGAAGTGAAGAAGCTAAAGGGTAAAAGATCTGCAAAGGTTGTTTTATCTGGTTCTTCAAAATCAGATGCTGATAGGTTAGGTCACTCTTCCAAAAAGGGGAGGATGGATAGTTCTGAAGATGAAGAGGAGGCTCAATTTGAATTCCATGAAGGAACTCAAGTTTATGATGAAGAGCCTGCTGATACAGAGCAAGAGCCTGCTGGGCCAGAACAAGAGCCTGCTAGGATTGAGAGGCTATTGGCTATGGAGTACAAAGGGTCTGCTGAGAAAGTGTACAAGAGAAAGAGGGATTTAGAGCCTCAAGGGAATTTGTTTGTTCAAGGGAGGATTTTTGTTGCTGATGAGCATTCTTCTGCTCCATCTCAAGAACCAACTCCAAAGGATAAGGGTAAAAGCATATGATTGAAGATGAGCCTAAGCCCAAGAAGTTGAAAAGAACACAGCAAATTCAGATGGATTTATGTGAATAAGAGGCCAAAAGGGTTCATGAAGAAGAACTGAAAGCATTTGAAGCTTCAAGAATGCTTGCAGAGATGAAAGAGCATAAAGATGTTGCTCAGACTCTTCTTGATACTCAAATTGCTCAAGAAACCTTTGATGCACAGATGCAATGGATTATTGCTAATGATCCAATTGTGAAAGGCCAAGCATCAATAATAGTGAATGACAAGAATCTCAATTCTGATGAGAAGACAACAGAGCTTGAATCTTTTATCAACAAGAAGTATAAGGAAGCAGCTCTGGCTGACATTTTTGAAAAGATGAAAGAAAGTGAGAAAAGAGGTTTTAAGGTGGGCAAATCATGGAAAGATCAAGTGACTTTCATGAAGAGATTTCTAAAAGGTCAAGCAAATTGGACTGATTATCAACTGAAGAAGAAGTCTAATGATGAAATCTACTACTTGTATCTTCAAGCCTACAAAAGTCTTTACTACAAAGTTCCATCTGATGCAAAGCCCTCTATGAAGAAGAAAGATGCTCAGAAGAAAGAAGTAGCAAAATTGGACTCAGAGCAAGTAAGTAAGATGTTAATTACTTTGCCAACTATCATACATGCTGATCCAATTAGCTGTAGATGCCCTATTATTGATTGGGAGATCAACCATGATAGATTAGGAAAGTCATGGAAAATAATAAGGGTTGGGGGTCAGTCTGCTATCTTTAAGAATTTTGAAAATCTAGTAAGAGCATGTAACAGAGCAGACTTGGAACAATTGTGGAATCTAGTGCAGATTAGGCTAGACACAAATTCTAGTACTGATGTTAAGGAACAAGAACTATGGGTAGAATTCAATAGGATGTTTGATCCGGATCCCAAAGATGTTCATTGGAAATTTCCCTATTATGATCCTTCAACAACATGGGAATTTCTAAGCCTTAGCAATATTCATCATCTTTACACACAAAGTGGGATAGAACTCTTTATGTTGGCTGAGAAAGAGTATCCACTTAGTTATGAAGTGCTTAAAACTATGATCTCCAAGAGATTAAGATGTGACAAAGATGAAGAGAAATCAGAAATTGTTCAAAGTTTGCTGAGGAGCATATTTGAGCAATGTGAAAGAAAAAGGAAGAACAGAGAGTGAAGGTTTTTGGAAGAGTTCCCTCAAATCCTCAAGGTATGTATTTTATTCATCAGAAACTTGTGTATTTTAATGGAAATAACAAGTTTAGGGGAGGATTGTTGGGAATAAAATGTTCAAGTCAAAGAGCCTGCCAGTTATGTCAAAGAGCCTGCTAGTTGATTTTGAAGAGTATGAAGATGTACTAACAGTACCTTCTGGGTAGACGGTACTGCTAGTTGATAAAGATCCTGCCAAGCATTATGTCAAGTTGTTAGATATTTTGTAATAGATATTTAGTGGAATTATTAGTCTTTGTACATTGTTATACGTTATGTAGAAGTAGTTTAGTCTTCTGTGGTGTACAGAAGAATATTACAGAGTTGTACATTGGTAGTTGTATTTAATTGTAGGCTAGAATAGTCAAAGTAAAGTATTATATTCAACCACTTGACAACTTGTAATTAGGGTACCTTATCTTATAAAAGGTTCCCTAAGTCACCACTTCATGCATGCATCTTTCCAACTATTAACCAAAACCGAACTATCTCTCAAGTAACTTAGTTACTCAACTCACAAATCCTTTTACAATCTAAGATTCAAGATTACTTTGTAATCCCGGTGATATTTAGATCATCCGTATTATTTCATCAATAATATTGAATCGTTTTGTGTTAACTAAAGTGTGTTCCTTGTTCATTACATCCTCACGTTTACATAACTCACCACCTTTGTGTTCTTTTAAGTGTGTTGTAGTAGATTCCACATGCTAAACACATTCATACATAAATATCTCTCAAACACGTTACTAAGATTCACATCCCAAGTGTTTGAATCCTTTCCACATATATCATCTTGAAGGACATGCTATACCGTCCAGAGTTTTGTCTAATGACCGGGTTGCGGTTTGGAAGTGTAAGCTTTCGGCTGTATAGTTTTGGTGAGTTAAAGTTTCATAATAGGGTACTTCCGCACAAGAAAGGGTTAATCGTTACCAACTTAGACATTCTTGGCGTTGTCGAGGATGAAGAGTTCTTTTGTCAGCTATCTGATGAGGACGCAGTACGTATTTCCCTTTTGTTAGCTTTAGAGGTTATCTTTATGGGTCGCTTGTTGAAATGCCAAGTAGATGATACATTAATGAGGTTGGTTGAAAATCTTGAAGCTTGGAATGCTTTTCCATGGGGTGAGCACATTTGGACTCATTTATACGACCAAATTCAGAATGTAATAGATAAGCACATGGATGACCACCTTCTAGGATTGAAGAAAGATCGAAAGTATGTTTCGACGTATAGTTTGTTTGGCTTCGTTTTTGCTTTCCAGGTTATCATTTAGTTGTATGAATATAAGTTGGTTTCAATTATTTTTTCTCCCATAATATTTTAATCTACCTATAGCTTGATAAGTTTGCTTTGGTATTTTTTATAGATTTGGATCCTTGAAACTTTCGCAAGATCTGATTGTTGGTGGATTAAAGACCCAAAAGTGATACCAAGAGCACTTGCCTGGACTAAGAAGACGATATTTAAAAGAGCTGATTATTCTTACCTTTTTGCAAAGGTTAATCTTTATATGATTTTTTTTCGATGAATAAATTGTGACATGTTATTTTACGACTTATCTTATTTGTCCCTTTTAAATTTTTTAGGAATCAAGTACAAGTTTTGATCTCAGACCTACTATACCTAAGTACGAATCTTCATGGTGGATACATAGCCATGAATTTTTCCAAGACTACGTTCCCAGGGCTCCGGTCTGAAAACACCACATCCTTTACGATGCGTATCTTTCAAAGTTGGAAAGGTCACGTAAACGCGCCAATATAGCTTTGAAAGTAATATCCGGGGATTGCAGTACTGGTAGTATTACGAGGAAAAAGACCCTTAAGGATCTTGTTATTGCCGAGTTGAATCGTCGTGTTTTCAAACTTGAGACTATTGTTCATGTATATTTTTTTTTTATATTTTTTTAAACTCTTACAACAATAATATTCAAGCTCTGTTATTTGACATTTGAGTTTGTGATATAACTTCAAACTTCGCAGGTTCTTGCTCGTGTAAGAAATGGTGGACTACAGGTATACTTTTAAAGTCATTTGTATATATTTTTGACATCCATTGGATTATTTTAGAAAATGACATTTATTTCATAGGACAAACTGGATTTTAATGTCTATTTTCCAAACATGAGGTATGCGTTTTGCGATTCACTTAACATCGATTTTCTTAAATTGATCGACTCGCCTGATTCCATTGAAGATCTTGCTCAGGTAATTTACTATATCCGCACGTGTTTCTATACCCATTATATAGCAACATATATTATAGCATGTGATGTGTCTCGTTCTGTATAGGTTTTTATTATCAAGTTTTACTATTTATATTCTACCGACTTTACCTATAATAAATACTACCGGGCAGTTACCCGATCAATGGTTAGTTAGTTGGTAAGTAGGGTGTCGATCACTAAGAGTGGAACGTTAAATACCTAATATCTATCAGTATTTTAATTTTATTAGTTAGTCTAATTAAACCTAATGTAACACAACAGAGGGTTCAACCTGAGAGACTGGCACGTGGTTTAGATTTAATAAAATAGTAAATGCATTGAGAAAGATAACACACATAAGTAGAAACATAAATAATAAAGAATAGGTTAAGCCAATAGTAAGGAAAACGTATTAACCATTGTTTAGTCATATAAGATGCTTGATAAGTGTAAGACCTGTAGCGACGGTACTCACAACTTGGCGTATCTCATTCCTTAGACTAGGTACCCCTAGAATCCTAGATTTACGTATTAAGTTTCTCAACAGATCTAATCCTGTCACGATTAGTCGAAATCCGCATGAACCTCACCTTAATCATTATCAGTTTATTATTTATCCACCTAGGGCTTACATTAACATGCAAAACAGTATTAATGATGTAATAAATATAATTAAAACACAAGTTTAAGCTGCCTATCGAATTAGTAACAAATCAAAACATCATATAATCATTAAACATGACTAATACCTACAGGTATTAGCCTGTAATCTCAGTCATAATACAAAATAACATGTTCTGAAAGATTCGAGTATAAATAAAAAGAGAAAAATACGCTAAGAGAACAATTATAGAGTACTAAATCAAATTAAGTGAATTCTCCTATGTAATTATGCACTAGCAGGACCTTCTTGGTCTTCTTTATGTCTCTGGTTTCGTACTTGGGTTATCTTCTCTCTGAAAACCGGACTTAGGGTTTTCTATTTATACTTTTCGAATACGGTTGATACGGCGTATCATATTAGTCTGATACGGCGTATCATGGTAACTTCGTGTGGGGTCAAAGATTATAATATTCTGGAATATTCGTACACCGCCTTCTTGATACGGTGCATCACAAATCTTCATACGGCATATCATGTCTGTGGAAACCATAGAGTGGGGGTGAATACGTTTCCATTTAAAAACTTAAAAAAATTTTGTATCAAACACCCGATCAAGTGTGACGTAATATGAAAAGTGTCAACAATTATCATATAGCATCTAGAGATGAATATATTAAACTAAAACACAAGCACAATCAAACCATGACACATACATAATCAACATAACATAAGCAACTAGCCATACAAGCATAAACACAATGCAAATATAACTATAGAGCAATAAAGGGTAAAATGAAAGTAAAGAGATAAGTAAGAAGGCGCAAACCGGACACGATGATTTATAGTGGTTCGGTCACGAAGCTCCTCTTCGCCCTACTCCACTCCCCGAGTACCCAACTCGAGAGTTACTTCACTAATCAACAAACACCCTTCAGGCAGAGAAAACCGTACACGTCGCTTATCCTATTTCCGACACTAAGCTAGATGTCGAGTGATAATATTAGCTAGCACCAATCTGCCACGATCTACCCGATCTACACCGTACACGTCGCTTATCCTATTTCCGACACTAAGCTAGATGTCGAGTGCTAATCTTACCTAGCACCAATCTACCACGATCTACCCGATCTACCCTTGATCCAGTTGATGATTACACACAAGCCCAATGGCTTCAAGAGATCTCCAAGATCTCGACAAGATCACAATGATCTACTCCCACTTGACTCGATGTACCCTATCTACCCTTGATCTTCTTGATCAATCACACAAGCCCAATGGCTTCAAGAGATAATCAATATCTCTTTAAGATCACAATGATCTTCACTCACTCTCTCACAAAAGAAAAATGATCTTGATGTATACTAGGATACAACAAGTGTATAACAAGTGTTAAAACTTCCCTAACTACAACTACAACTCTTGTATCTTCTTCGATACCTTGAGTTCTTTTCTTGCTATTGAAGAGGAATGACAACACTTTGTATCTACTTGGATACTTTGTGTTCTTCTCTTGCTATTGAAGAGGAATGACAACACTTTGTATCTACTTGGATACTTTGTGTTCTTCTCTTGCTATTGAAGAGGAATGAAGAGGATCTCTTGGTGGGATGAAAGGATCACTCTTAAACAAACTAAGACTCTCTAAATGATCAAAGAAAGTGTTCTAAGTGAGGAGGGATTAGACCAGAGAAAAGTGACTGGAAAAATCAAGTTGGAAGTGTAAAATGGTCCACTATTTATAGGCAACAGGAAAACTAGCCGTTACAGAGGCACGGCTCCACTAATTGTCAGACGGCTCCACTAAATTTAGTGGAGCCGTCGATACTTTGGTGGTACCGTGGACGGTCCTTTGTTTGTTTTTAGTGGGGAAGGTTAATTTGGGAATGTTTGGAGCTGTTTGGGGGGAAAAATGACTGTTGGGAGTTTTTTAAACTTATTTTTCAAAATAAAACATTTCTTTTTAATTAAAAAATAATTTGTAAAATATATTTTTGAAAGAAATGTTTTGTCACATTAAAAATGTGAAGTTTAGAGAAAAATGTAATCCTTTGATCATTTGTCAAGTAGTAGATTTGTTTGTCCATACCTTGAGTGATTTATGTCGGGATGGAAATCTACGACTTTGTTGAAGCATACTTGAGACGTCGGGAGGTGTTGATGTAAGTATGCATTGATGATTTGTCTTTACAAGTAACTTGCACATTTTACCTTATGTATTACAAGTTACATGTTTGTCATTATTAAAACCGAAGAAACCGTTTAGTTTAAATATCGTAATATTTGCACTAACAATCTTCCCCTTTTTGATGATGACAAATATGTAAACCGTAACACATAGTAAAATGTAAAAGTTACTTGTTTACACTCCCTTCTCCCCCTTTTGTCGAATAAAAAAGGTAGTTGCCTCGAGCTCTTCCTTGAATTCACTCCCTACTCCCCCTTATTGCACTACTTTCCTTTCTCCCCAGAAAGGCGAGCTTGCATCATCCCAGTGAAGTCTTCTATCACCACTTGTGAAGACGACTCCATGCTATGTATTTAAATACCCCCGAGCTCCCCCTAGCTCAATGCTCCCCTATGGTGATTTAATCCCCTTGTTTATTTACCTTAGTATCTAGCGGATCCATGGATCAAATTCTTACAAAGGCTTTTCCTACATCAAGGGTTAGCTTCGTGCAACATAATATATAACTGTATAGGAGCAACATTATAGGGATAGAATACACATAGCAAGACATGCAAGGGTTAAACTATGTTAACACGTAAGTGTCACAACCTGACCGACAACCTAAGGTGTAATTGTTTAATCAATCACACTAATCAAGAATGAGATTCGTTCGTTGACTGACACACAAAATGACTTCTTCCAAGTTGTCACTGGGAAGGCAAGTTCTAACAAACCTTTTGAACAACATAATCATCTACCTAAGATGATTGGTGTTAGGATGGTTTAGATTAATATATCGTTTGCACTGACAATGAGATGCATGATATATTTCATAAGAAAAAAAAATGTGCATGTGATCCTAACAGGTTTGGGGTGGATATCTCTAACGGGGTTGAGGTAATGAAGTTCTAGATTTCTAGTTTGGATGATCCTAGGTGTGTGTTAGAGATAATTTGGTGTATGAAGGGTTTCGTGTGATTGTGAGGATTGAAGGTTGGTGATGGAGTTGGCATGGCATAGTCCAATGGAGTTATGGGTGAGAGTGTGTAATCCATTGAGGATGGTATAGTGTTGAGGGAAGGAGATGATGAAGATGAAGTGAGGAATAGTTGTAAGGTTTGAGTGTGATGATTGATGGGTTGAAGGTTCTTAGACTAACTATCACTGTCAAGAGTGAAGTGTAGCTAAAAGGTTTGAGTGGGATTGATATAAGGGTTGAAGGTTTTGAAACTAAATATCACTGTCAAAAGTGAAGTTTAGTTATAAGGGTTGAGTGTGATGGGGTTAGTGTGAGAGCTAAAGGTTGTGGTGAACTTGGTGGAGGTAAGGATGTGGGGATTCTTGTGGTGGTGTGAGGAGGTGCTCAAGGTAGGAGAATTGAAGGCTCAACTCATCTCTAAGGCACATGATGAGGTGTTGGTTGTGGTGACAACAATGACAACTTAGGGTATGTGGTTGTAGGGGATAAAGAATGGGATGACCCATTAGTGGTTGTGGTGATGGTGATAGTGATGAGGATGATGTGTTAGTCCCAAGTTCAAAGGGGGTTGATGGGGAATGAGGAATAATGTTAATGTAAGGTTTGAAGATGAGATGCAAGATAAGCTTGCAATGGTGATGCCTTATAGAGGCAAGAGTTGTGGGATTCGAACTAAAAGTTGGTGATAGTGTCCTATGGTGTAGTGAGGGAGTCCTAGGGTGTATGTGAGTTTGCAAAATCTTGCAGGTTTGAGGTTAGGGATGCACGAATCTTGAGGGAACAGTGAAAATTCGTCAAACATAGGCACGGTACCACTAAATACCACACGGTACTGTTAAATTTAACGGTACCGTGGCCTATTTAACGGTACCGTGACCTGGAAGTCACGAATTTTCCTGTGCAGCCTAGTTCTGGGCAGCTAAAGGGAAGTTTCCTAGGGAATAAGAACCACATTTGTGTGTTCTTGAGAGTGTTTGGTGAAAGACTATATGAGTGTATTTTCGCTCCCCCTAATTCTCTGACCATCCAGACAAGATGTAAAAGATAAAGAGGAAAACAAACGTTGACGAAAGCGATGAGCTTAGTAACGTCATGACAAGTGGTAGATAGCATACGATAAACTTTACCTTTGAAGTCACGTAGCTCTTCTCAATCATTGTGAATATTCATAGAATATTTATATTGTTGATGCAAATAATGTTCTAAAAATGTTATTTATATCTTTCGATTACTTCACGTTTTGAGGATGACAAAATGTGAACTCACATTACGTTAAAATTAACGTTAACAAGTTTTTAATCGGAAGATCCCGTTTCTACGCAAATCACTCTTGAACAAAGTTACAACTTGAACTAGTGATCAAAGAAGTGAATTCATGTTTTGAAAATTCACATTTTAAATGGGACAAAACATTTTTTCAAAAATACACATGACAAATTATTTTTGAAATATTAAGAAATGTTTTAATGGAAAAATAAGTTTGAAAATCACAACAGCTATTTTTCCCCCCAAAATCAGCTCCAACCTTCCCCAAATAAGTTTTCACCAGAAAAGACAAAATTTGGAGCGTCCTAGTCTACCACGGCTCCACGTACCGTTAAATTTAACGGAGCCGTGGGTCATTTAGTGGAGCCTTCCGTACCATTTTGAATTGTAACGTTCAGATTTTCTTTGCCTATAAATACCCACCTCTTTCACAGTTTTAGGCACCCTTCACACACAGAAAAATCCCTCAGTCAAATCCTCTCACACCTTTCACTTCTTAGGATCATTTAGATTAGTTTTTCTTTGTTTCAAGAGTGATCCAATCATCCTTCAAGTGATCCTCTTCATACCTCTTCACTAGCAAGAGAAGAACACAAGTATCCAAGTTGATACAAAGTGTTGTCATCCCTCTTCATTAGCAAGAGAAGAACTCAAGTAATCAAGAAGATACTAGAGTTGTAGTTGATAGGTTTTTGTAACACTTGTTACAACCTTGTTGTATCTTAGCATACATCAAGTATATTTCCTTTTTGTGAGTGAGAGTGAAGATCAAGTGTGATCTATAGAGATAGCGAACATCTCTTGAAGCCATTGGGCTTGTGTGATTGACAAGAAGATCAAGGGTCATTAGGTTAGTGTTAGTTGAGTAGAGTGAAGTGAGTGTTGATCATTGTGATCGTGTTGAGATCTTGGTGATCTCTTGAAGCCATTGGGCTTGTGTGTTTGGTCACGTGGACCTTGGTAGATTGGTGCTTGCTAAGATTAGCACTCGACATCTAGCTTAGTGTCGGTAATAGGATAAGTGACGTGTACGGTTTTCTCCGCCTTAAGGGAGGTTGTTGACATAGTGCTTGAAACTCTCGAGTGTGGTACTCGGGGAGTGGAGTAGGGCGAAGAAGAGCTTCGTAGCCGAAACACTATAAATCCTCTGTCTCGGTTTGATCTTTCCAACTCTACTCTTTACTTTTATTTGTTATTATTACTTAGCTTAGTGTGTAGTTCATATTGGTGTTGATTGATTACACATAGAGTTCAAATCAAAGTTTCCAATAACCAACTTTTAAAACAAGATTTTTAAAATAAGTTTTTAAACCGGTAAACTATTCAACCCCCCTTCTAGTTTACCACAATTGGTATCAGGAGCCACGTCAGTCAAGTTTTTAAAGTATATTGTATTTTAAAGCTTGAACCGATCAATGGATTCCGACAAATATCTAGAAGGGCAATCTATGCAAAGACCACCACTTTTCGAAACCGATTGTTTTATTTATTGGAAAACAAGATTCGAAACGTATGTGAAATCAAAAGACATTGATCTTTGGCAAGTTATTACCGAGGGTGACTTTCAACCTATTCAAAAGAATCCGGAAACTAAAAAGGATGAAATAGTTTCTTATGATAAACAAAGTGATGAACTTAAAAGGAAATTATCCAAAAATAATGAGGCTAAAATGATGATTTATAATGCTTTGCCTAAAAAGGAATTTGAAAGAATTTTTATGTGTAATACGGCAAAAGACATTTGGAAAACTTTGTTAGTCACTCACCAAGGTAATAACCAAGTCAAAGAGAACAAGATAGATCTTCTTGTTCAACAATATGAACAATTCTCCATTTCGGAGGATGAGTCAATAGATAATGCTTTTGCTAGATTTAATACTATTATCACTAGTCTTAAAGCTCTTGATGAAGGTTATTCTAGTAAGAACTATGTTAGGAAGTTTCTTAGAGCTCTACATCCTAAATGGAGAGCAAAGGTCACCGCCATAGAAGAGTCAAAGGACTTGGCGGCATTGTCACTCGATGAACTTATAGGAAACTTGAAAGTTCATGAGATGATAATTAAGAAAGACTCCGACATAGTCAAAGGCAAAGGCGAGAGAGTTAGATCTCTAGAATTGAAAGCCAAGAAGGAGTCTAGTGATGAGGAATGTTCGAGTTCCGATAGTGAAGATGAGGAATATGCACTAGCGGTTAGGGATTTTAAAAAGTTCTTTAGGAGAAGAGGTAGGTTCGTTAGGCAACCTCGTGATGAGAAGAAGACATCACAAAAGAACCATGTTGAAAAGAAAGGGACAAGTGATAGGAAATGCTTTAGATGCGGAGATCCTAATCATCTCATAGGAGTGTGTCCTAAGCCACCGATATTCAACAACCAACGAGCTCTCATAGGAGGCGCCTGGAGTGATAGCGGTGATGATGAAGAAAAGAAGCCCAAGGACGAAACGTGTCTAATGGCTCATGCTTCAAATGAGGTACGTTACAACTACCCTGATTTCATAGATGATAATTCGTCAATAGATGATAACAAACTAAATGACGAACGTAATAATCTATGCAAAATTGTCTCAAAAATGTTAAGTGGAAACAAATTACTAAAATCAAAATTGCATGAACTAGAAGTGAAAATGTTAGAGCTAAAGAGTCAAGTCAATGGACTTGAAAGATATAAATTATTAGACATAGGATGTGAGTCATGCATGAAACTTAAAGTAGGAAATGAAAAACTCAAGGAAAACAAAATTAGAATTACTAGCTTTGAAAAGGAAACAGAAAATGCTTTGACAGATAAAACTAATCAAGCAGAATCTGTTAAAATCTCAAACTCTGTCAAAAGTCCAGATGGCACCACTAAAGGTACCGACGGCTCCATTAAAGTTAATGGAACCGTGGTACCGTCCGACTCTGGAGACAAAACTGAGTCAAATTTCAAAAATAAATCAAGTCCTAAACCAACTCACATTGTTGTTAATGGTACAAAAGTCTCTATTGCTAGTATAGAGGAAGTTAAACGATTCTACAAACCTATGTCAAAACCGAAACCTAGATTTGTAAAATCTGACGCTAGGTCTAAGACTCCTCCACCTAGAAAAACAAACACTCCCAAACCTCGGTCAAGAACTCCTCTACCGAGACGTAACTTTATAAGACAAAGCTTTCCAAGTGACTATCCCGTAACTTGGAATGACAGTCAACTACAAAGTTACTTGCCATGGGAAATTTGCCCACCATTTCAACATCCTAACCACATGCAAATGATGCATGGGATGTTTAATGCTAACCACTTTGGACCCATGAGATATTGGGGACCAAATGTTTGAATGTTTATCTTATGCAATAGATATGCTTGGGAATCGAATTGGAGCCTAACGAATGAGTCAAGGATAGTGGATGCACCAACCACATGACGGGCAACCGAAGTCTATTCTCATCATACAAGGCATACAACGGAGGTAATGTCACTTTCGGTAGCAAACTTAAGGGCAACATTATTGGCAAAGGAACGATCACTCATAACTCCCTCACTATTAGAAATGTTGAGCATGTAGATAACTTAGGATTTAATTTGCTTAGCATTAGTCAAATGGTAGATAATCAGTGTAGAGTTATATTCTCTGAAGAGGGTAGTGAGATCATTAAGGATGGTAAAACCATAGGCAAAGGAGTTAGGAGAAATGGCCTATTTGTCATGAAAATAGGAAATAAGCCTCAGGATAGGATATGCTTAGCAACCATAGATGATAACTCCACTCTATGGCATAGGAGATTAGGTCATGCCAATATGCGTTTGATACAATCATTGGCATCTAAGGAACTAGTTAGAGATCTACCTAAGATTAAGTTTGATCAACACTTTTGTGACACTTGTAAAGTTGGAAAACAAGCTCATTCTAGTCACAAAGCTAAGAATATAGTCTCAACCTCTAGATGCCTAGAACTCCTTCATATGGACTTATTCGGTCCATCCGCCGTACAGAGCTACGGAGGAAACTACTACACCTTAGTAATAGTTGATGACTACTCTAGGTACACTTGGACTAGATTCCTTAAGAATAAGACTCAAGCCTTTGAGGAATTCGAGGTTTTTAGTAAGAAAGTCCAAAATCAACTAGGATGTACAATAGTTTCCATTAGGACGGATCATGGTCGGGAATTTGATAATGAAGTGCAATTTGGAGTATATTGTGATGCTAATGGTATTACTCACAATTTCTCAGCTCCACGCACTCCACAATCAAATGGGGTAGTAGAGCGGAAAAATCGTACTCTACAAGAAATGAGTAGAACGATGTTGAATGAACAATCAATTCCGCAAAAGTTTTGGTGTAATGCGGTGGACACCTCAACTTACATACTTAATAGGATTTTAATTAGGCCTATCTTAGGAAAAACCCCATAGGAAATCATGAAAGGTGGAAAACCTACTCTTGATTACTTTAGAGTGTTTGGAAGCAAGTGCTTCATACTAAACACTAAAGATTACCTCACCAAGTTTGACCCAAAGTCTTACGAAGGTGTCTTCCTAGGATACTCCCAAAATAGTAAAGCTTACATTGTCCTAAATAAGGAAACAATGAAAGTCGAAGAGTCACTCAACGTGACATTCGATGAAAGCCCTCCTCCAACTAAGACATCACCCTTGGTGGATGATGACTTAGATGAGGAACAAGCCATTGAGGTTAATGGCAAGAAAACCTTAGATGATGACATTGAGGATGAAATAGTTGAAGTTGACGAAATTGTCAATGTTAAGGAATCCAAGAACCATTCTATTGAAAATGTCATAGGAAACCTAAACCAAAGAACCCTTAGGTCACAAGCTCAAAACAAAAGTAATTTCTTTTGTTTTATATCTACTGTAGAACCTAAGAATGTTGGTGAAGCGATTAAGGATGAAAGTTGGACACTTGCCATGCAAGAAGAACTTAATCAATTCACCGCCAACCAAGTTTGGGAGTTGGTACCTCCTCCTAGGAATCAAACCATCATAGGAACTAAGTTGGTGTTTAGGAATAAACTCGACGAAAATGGCGTCGTGACTAGGAATAAGGCAAGGTTGGTAGCACAAGGCTATAACCAACAAGAAGGAATAGATTATGATGAAACCTATGCACCTGTAGCTAGATTAGAATCTATTAGAATACTCCTTGCCTATGCGTGTGCCTTAGACTTTAAATTGTACCAAATGGACGTGAAAAGTGCATTCCTTAATGGTTATATCAACGAGGAGGTATATGTTGCTAAACCTCCGGGATTCGTTGATTTCGAATATCCAAATCATGTTTATAAACTCAAGAAAGCACTCTATGGTCTTAAGCAAGCTCCCAAAGCTTGGTATGATAGACTGAAAGCATTCTTGATTGAACATGAATATACCATGGGAGTGGTAGATAACACGCTTTTCACAAAGAAACAAGATTCACTTCTCATCATTGTTCAAATATACGTTGATGACATTATATTTGGCTCAACTTGTCCAGAACTGTGCAATGATTTTTCTAAAATCATGCATGACGAGTTTGAGATGAGCATGATGGGCGAATTAAATTTCTTCCTTGGTCTACAAATTAAGCAAATGAATGATGGTATCTTCTTTAATCAATCTAAGTATAGTAAGGAAATGCTTAAGAAGTTTAGTTTAGAAGAGTCTAAGCCCATGAAAACTCCCATGTCCATGGAAATAAAACTCACGAATGATGAAGAAGGTGAGTCCGTGGATAACACTAAGTATAGAGGTATGATAGGTAGTTTACTATACCTCACGGCAAGTAGGCCCGACATCATGTTTAGTATCTGCCTTTGTGCTCGCTTCCAAGAGGATCCCAAAACCTCTCACCTTGAAGAGGTTAAGCGTATCTTCCGATACATTAAAGGCACTATACACTTGGGATTATTTTATCCCAAGGGGACCGGTATAGAAACTGTTGTCTATGCCGACTCTGATCATGCGGGAGATTACGTGGATCGAAAAAGCACGAGTGGCATTTGTACCTTCATGGGTTGTTTTCTAACTTCTTGGTTCTCCAAGAAACAAACGGCTCTTGCCATCTCCACTACCGAAGCCGAGTACGTAAGCGCCGAAAGGCATGTCAGTAAGCACTATGGATGAAACAAGCCCTTAACGACTATAGCATATACTTAGATGATGTTCCCATTATGTGCGACAATAAAGGTGCTATTGACTTGAGCAAAAACCCTGTCCAACACTCCAGTACTAAACACATTGAAATTCGCCACCACTTCCTTCGCGATAATGTTCAGAAAGGAAACATTTCCATTGAGAAAGTTCCTTCTCAAGACAACATCGCTGACATACTAACCAAACCTCTCAAATGAGAATCCTTTAACTACCTCCGTCTAGGTCTAGGAATGACGGAACATATTCCATAAATCTCATGACTCTTGAAGTCATCTCGTGTATCTCGTCTAGTCAAGTTTAGGAACTCCTAGTCATAAGAATTTGTTAGGTACAAATTCCTTCCTCGTGTCATAAGATCTCACTAAAACAGCGAGACTTATTCGTCAAAAATCAAAATGGGACAGAAAACAGTCCCAGCAGATCACGGCTCCACTAATGTGGCACGGCACCGTTAAATTTAATGGTACCATGGAACCGTGCATCTGGAACATTTCGTATTTCAGTCCCCTCTTCCCACATTACTCATTCCAAACCCTCACAACCTCAGCAATTGCTGTCATAACCTAACCTCACAACCCAAAACTCAATTACACCTCTTCAAGATCATATTCAAGACATTGATTTCAAGATCCTCAATCATTTTACCCTTTTTAACATAATTTGTAAGTTTTCTCATTCTAATTTATTTCTAATTTTGAGTCTAGGGTGTGTTCATTGATGAAAATTGAATTGGGGATTTTCACCTTTTTCTAGGAATGTCTCAAAATTAGAAGTCATCAAACCTAAAACACCCCAATTCCATCAATTTTAAAATCTCACAAAATTAGGATCATGAAATTATTCTTTTTCATGCATTGTTGATGCAAACTAAAAACACTTTCTCATGCATTCATGATCTCACAAATATTATTCGAATTACATAATCAATATGTACTCTTCGACATATTTGTTTGAGCTAAAATGAAATCAGGAGTGTTTGGGTAATCTCATTATTTTTCTTTTGAGTCGAGATTACCGCACCTCCACATAGTCTGCATATAGGCACACACTAGGCACGTGTTGTATGCAACTGGTTTTTATTCTAAATTTTTTTTTAATTTTTTCTTATAGGACACAAAAATGTCTCATGAATATGATTTTGATCATCTCCTAACCGATACCTATACACCCGAAATCTCACGTGAACCCACTACACCTGGTAACCACATTCGTGCCTATGTCAATCTTGAAACCCGTCGGTTTCATGAAGGCCGTGTCGTTGATCCATCCCTAGTTTACCACCGGGACATCAACACTTCCTTTAGAGCTATAGGATTCGATTGTCTACTCCACATTAACGAGTACATTTTTCCTCGTTTTGTGTTGGAGTTCTTCCGACAAGTTGAACTCGTACGTAACGAGGATCAATCCTTGTCACTTTGGTTTTGGGTCAAAAACTTCAAATACGTTCTAACTCTTGAGCAATTTGCTCAAATCCTTAGTATACCCAATCATGGGCAATGTGCCTATACTGAAGATTGGTGTCTTGAGTCTCTCTTTCACTATCGTGAGGAGAATAGTCCGTACTGTTCGTACATACCCTCTCCAACCGAACTAACCAAAATCATCCGTACTCACCCTTACCCACATCCAACGAAAATTCGTCTGGAAGAAGTGCGTCATGAACTACTTTCTTGGGCAGTCATCATGCGAGAAAATGTTCTAAGTCTCACAGGAAATCGTGAGCAACTCCCGGCGTGTTGTGCTCATATGATTTACTGTCTCTTAACCCAACAACCTTACAATCTTGCTTACTTCTTCGCTAAGCGAATTGTACATCTCAATGGTAACAAGAATAAATTGATACCTTATGGGATGTTCCTAACACGTCTCTATCATCACTTCATAACCTTTCACCCTTACCTTCATGGTCCTCAATACTCCCTATTCACACCTGTCATGAAACCCATAACCGAGTCATATGTCTCAACCATCCTCACTTCCGAATTCACCACCCACTATGCACCCTTTGATGATCCTATTCATGAGAATGAGACAAATACTCAAGACGAGAGTGTGACAAGAAGGGGGAATGCTCAAGTCATAAGTAGTTAGGAAGAGATTTATATCTCTCACTAAGGTTTATTACTAATAGATAATTTTAGGAATTAATGTTCTAATTATCTTACATGCTTACATGAATATTCTTTGTGATATTTGAATGTTATTTTATCTTGTCCTCTTATGCTTGCATGCTTATGATTATTTGAGAACATTGCATGATCATCCTTATGTGCTAGATATAGCATTGTATGGATATATTAGGTAAATAAGTACCTAGTGAGTTGAGGCCTTCTCATTTCTAGGAATTAGTTTCCCTAGAAAATTCCCCCTAGCTGCCCAAAACTAGCCTGCAAGGAAATTTTCGTGCCAACAGTGTCACGGCACCACTAAATAGGGACGGCACCGTTAAATTTAACGGTACCGTGGGGTATTTAACGAAGCCGTGACCCTGTATAACGGATTTTTCCTAATGCTCCTACTTCCCTATCACCCTAACCTCAAACCTGCAAACCTTGCACCCTCACATTCACCCTAGGATTCCCTTCCTACACCATAGGATCAACTTTAATTCAAATTTCACCCAACTTGCCTATATAAGGCCTCACCCTTGCAAGCTTATCTTGCACTTCACTTTCAATCTCCCATCACACAAACACCATGTCCTCCACACATGGTTCAACCTCTTAAATCTCCAAGAAACCTAGGATAACCGTAAAACCACCCTCAAAACCACTCTTTGTGGATCTCACAAGAGATGATGAAGCTATGACACCACCTTCCCAAGCCACTCCGTACTCACCATCACCACCTTATGCACCATCTAAAACATCATCTACCTACACAACATCTTCATCATCCTATTACACTACATCATCAATGGAATACACACCATCTCCCTTCACCCCATTGGACAATGCCATGCCAATTTCACCTCCAACAACCCTACCACAATCACCATCTCCTATCATGGCACAACCCAACCAACAACATCCCTTTGAGTTACATAGTGCTAATTGCCTATGTTGTCTCCACAACCGTAATCTCATCTACTTCTTAAGAGACGAGATTCATTTCATGTTCTACTTTATTGAACATCTCTTGACACCTCCACCACCTCAAATGGGGCCCCATTCTCCACCACCTCCTAACCAAAACAACTAAACACTTGCTTGTTTAGTCCTCCACAATAAACTCTTAGGACCCCTCTTGGAAATGAAGCTTGTCTATAGTCATTAGGAATTTAGGCTTCTTGTTATCTTTCTTAGTGCTTTCTATGTAGTCATACATTACTATGACACGTGTTTGTTTTATGAATGAATGTTTTTATGTGGAGGTTTTTCCTTTTAAATGATTGGTTATTTGTCACAAATGTGCTACTTGTTAGATATTGTATATTTGTCGTCTAACTTTGTTTTGTAGCACGATCCATTGCTCGATTCCTTTGTGTTCTCCAAATGAAGGGGAGTACACATCAAGGGGGAGCCTTAACCACCTTTTTGATTTGACAAAAAGGGGGAGAAATGGGAGTAAACTCATTAAAAACTTGTTAAAACTAATTTTAACCTAAAATGAGTTTATATTTTGTCATCATCAAAAAGGGGGAGATTGTTGATGCAAATAATGTTCTAAAAACGTTATTTATATCTTTCGATTACTTCACGTTTTGAGGATGACAAAATGTGAACTCACGTTACGTTAAAATTAGCGTTAACAAGTTTTTAATCGGAAGATCCCGTTTCTACGCAAATCACTCTTGAACAAAGTTACAACTTGAACTAGTGATCAAAGAAGTGAATTCATGTTTTGAAAATTCACATTTTAAATGGGACAAAACATTTTTTCAAAAATACACATGACAAATTATTTTTGAAATATTAAGAAATGTTTTAATGGAAAAATAAGTTTGAAAATCACAACAGCTATTTTCCCCCCCAAAATCAGCTCCAACCTTCCCCAAATAAGTTTTCACCAGAAAAGACAAAATTTGGAGCGTCCTAGTCTACCACGGCTCCACTGGTACCGTTAAATTTAACGGAGCCGTGGGTTATTTAGTGGAGCCTTCCGTACCATTTTGAATTGTAACGTTCAGATTTTCTTTGCCTATAAATACCCACCTCTTTCACAGTTTTAGGCACCCTTCACACACAGAAAAATCCCTTAGTCAAATCCTCTCACACCTTTCACTTCTTAGGATCATTTAGATTAGTTTTTCTTTGTTTCAAGAGTGATCCAATCATCCTTCAAGTGATCCTCTTCATACCTCTTCACTAGCAAGAGAAGAACACAAGTATCCAAGTTGATACAAAGTGTTGTCATCCCTCTTCATTAGCAAGAGAAGAACTCAAGTAATCAAGAAGATACTAGAGTTGTAGTTGATAGGTTTTTGTAACACTTGTTACAACCTTGTTGTATCTTAGCATACATCAAGTATATTTCCTTTTTGTGAGTGAGAGTGAAGATCAAGTGTGATCTATAGAGATAGCGAACATCTCTTGAAGCCATTGGGCTTGTGTGATTGACAAGAAGATCAAGGGTCATTAGGTTAGTGTTAGTTGAGTAGAGTGAAGTGAGTGTTGATCATTGTGATCGTGTTGAGATCTTGGTGATCTCTTGAAGCCATTGGGCTTGTGTGTTTGGTCACGTGGACCTTGGTAGATCGGTGCAAGCTAAGATTAGCACTCTACATCTAGCTTAGTTTCGGTAATAGGATAAGCGACGTGTACGGTTTTCTCCGCCTTAAGGGAGGTTGTTGACATAGTGCTTGAAACTCTCGAGTGTGGTACTCGGGGAGTGGAGTAGGGCGAAGAAGAGCTTCGTAGCCGAACCACTATAAATCCTCTGTCTCGGTTTGATCTTTCCAACTCTACTCTTTACTTTTATTTGTTATTATTACTTAGCTTAGTGTGTAGTTCATATTGGTGTTGATTGATTACACATAGAGTTCGAATCAAAGTTTCCAATAACCAACTTTTAAAACAAGATTTTTAAAATAAGTTTTTAAACCGGTAAACTATTCAACCCCCCCTTCTAGTTTACCACATATATGATGAGGCATGTGATTACTTGGAGATATCCTAAGGGTTAAGAAGATAAAATCTTCAGGTTTGTGAGGTTGGTGATAAGGTTCTAGTAGGGTTATCTCAACTTATCCTAGCTGTTCTTCGCTTGAAGTGTGTGGAAGGTGAGTGGGATACGGAAGCATTGGTAGTGTAGAACTAAGGCTGAAAGGTGTAGATAAGTTGGGAAGATAATGGATACGGAAGTAACCATACATATGGTGTGTTCAGTACCATGCGGAAGTGAAAGGGGAAAAATCTAAGGAATCAGAAGATAGACAGAATCTATTCTGATAGGAGACGGTTCTGGTTCAAGACTACATTGAGTGGGTTTTGATAATGCTGGTGAGAATCGAAAACGACATAAACTATCTCAACAGACAACGGTCCTACGGTAACGTTAAATTTAGAGGTACCGTCCCCTATTTAAGGGTGCCGTGATCACCTGAGGTCAGTTTTAACCCATAATTAGATCTTTGAACAAAGAAATTTCACATATGTTGTGATTTTTCTAGACCTTAGATTAAAGGAATTTATACCGAATAAATTCTTTTAAGAATGAATCCAACGGGATTCGATGAACGTTAATCGAGAGCGAAAAATGACATTTAATTGCATTTCGCAAATTAAATAACTTTAAATATTTCGGATGAAATATTTAAGTCGCCATTAGAGTTTAAGAGGATTGTACGAATAAATCTCGCTGATTTAGTGAGATTTTTCGACACGCGGAGAGAATTTATACCTAATAAATTCTTTGAACGGTACTGGACGAGAAGAGATGACTTTTATATTTCCGAGGAAATACATAGGTAGTCATTAGAGCGATGTGAAGGATGACTTAATATTTTCAGTGAAATATTTAGATAGTCATGAGAGGGATTTAATGAATGACTCAATATTTTCAGTGAAATATTTAAAGAGTCATGAGACGAGACACACGAGATGACTACAATATTTCCAGTGAAATATTCAGGTAGTCATAAGAGGGGTACAAGGGATGACTTTAATATTTCCAGTGAAATATTTAAATAGTCATAAGATTTATGGAATATGTTCCATCATTCCTAGACCTAGACGAAGATGGTTAGGGGATTCTCGGTTGAAGGTTTGGTTGATTTACGGATTTCGATGTGCTTCGCACGTGAGTGTTTCACGGGGTTTTGAAAGACGTAAAGCTAGGCCTATGGTGCTGATTCGCAGCAGGGTTTGGGATCTTAAGAAGTATGTAATCACACGAGGATGAAAGGAAACTACTAATCACTTATATAGTGATTCGTGCGTCCTTTGTCACCCGAGGGTTGATGTTAGCTTTTAGCTTTTGGATGAGCGTTTTAACATATGTTGTTAAAAGGCATGAATATGATGTTTCGGATATGACATTTAACAATTGCGATCGCAAGTTAAACTTACTTGAATATTTCAGATGAAATATTTAAGTTGTCAATCCTACTCCGAGTTCTACTAGGTTTGTATCTAACCTTCCCATGACAAAAGGTTGTATACTTGGAAGAAGGCGAAGTGATGACTAAGGAATTAGGACAACTTCGCGACTACTCTAACTTATAGGTTTTGACACTAGTGTATGACTCTATGACTTCTAAGGGTTCATAGTGATAGGCATACCTAATTCCTAATGTGTCAAAAGGACATAGTGTGGGTGCAAACTTTACAAGCAAATCATGTAAAATGCACATAAGGAATAAATGCAAACATCATGCAAAACATGATAATCATTTAGCATTTAAGATCATGAAGACATTTAATCATATCTTACGAGAACATGTTATCATTTTGAAACACGTATGTGGGATGCAAGCAATCTAGGTTTGCTAAGGCAGATCCTAATTACTACTTGTTTAAAATGAAATCCTAACGGGAGATAAAGTTCACCGATGTAAACTATCGCTAATACATGGCCTAATATGACTCAACTAACCATACTTTGAAAGTCGGTTAAGAGAATGACATGTCTTACACAACTCCTAACAAAGGCAAGCGAAATGTTTTAATTTCGTGTTTGAGATTTAGAGGTTATTTGATGGAGATGGTGTATTTTATGATCTCTTGGACAACATCTTTGTTTGTTGAGTTGTTACATGTTATTTTAACATGATTTGGTTTCCTAGAACCAAGAGACACTCTAATGTGATACAATGTAGAATCTACTACATCGTGTGTGTTTCAAGAATGCTCCTTTGCATATCTTGAGAAAAGAATCTAGTAAAGGTTATTTACCTCAATAGATCTTGTGAGCATTTTATTTGAAATGAGACATATTGTATATTTCAACAAATATGCTTTTCTAAGAGGAAACTTATCACTCTTACGAATGCTTAGTGAAACAAGTATTTTTGTGTATGACCAATTTTACTTGTTTATGCAATGACAAATGTTGTATTAGGTTATTATTCAACTCTAATATCCTATATTTGTTAACAGGATGCAATGTATTCTCTTGTAACATAATCATTCATGTTACAAAGAAAATAAGATGCATAAGATATAAGTTATCTTTTGTCAATCTTTTGATAAGAGAAATACATGTGATATTCTCAAAGATTGATGACTTACATAATAGTTAATAACATATTATGTGTGACACTTTTACTAGACATGTGACTTTGAGTGTTGAGTTGTTCATGAGCAAAGTTTACATATGTTGTTTGTTTGCTCGTGTTTGGTTTTTCGGAAGTGACACATTTACTAATTGCATTGCAATGTAAATTACTTGTATATTTCGGATGAAACATCCAAGTTGTCAATCCTACTTAGTTGTGTATTTTATGCATCTTTTAAACATATTAGTTTAAAGTTTGGAACACAACCATTGGACAAGAAGATTCAATATGGCATCTTCAACACAAGTGTGAGTTATAATCTGATGCATATTATTTTCGTCTTGAGAGGACGTCATGATTTTCATAACAATCGAATGTGATTGAGTATGTAGATTCAAGATAATACATTTCATCATATTTTGATGTTATCTTGAAGCTAGACAAATAATGACTCCAATTTCATGTCCACACTCGAAAACTTGTCGATTAGATTCGATAATGATATCAATCATAATTTGAATAATGAATTGATATGTACTCAAAATCTTTCTTGACCCTCACAATCACTCCTTTTTAAAAAGAAAATAAAAATTTAAGGAGTGTGTTTTATTTATTCTAATACTAGTTGTATGTGTGAGGTTAATGACATATTAAGTTACTACTTTAATATTTGTCATTTGTTTTTATTTGAGAAAAACTATTTATATTATTAAGTACAATATTCTTAGTTTTTTGACACCTCATTGGTATAAAAAATAATTATCTTAACTATTTTTATACAACATAAGTAAAATACTAAATGTTTAAAACATTTTGTATGTGTGTAAGATCAATGCAAGTTTAATACATTTTCTTTTACTTAAATACTAATGTATTAATATGATCTTTTATCTTGTTTAGACAACCCATGGTCAAGCAAGACAAAATGATGTAATGTTTTAGAGATCATGTTATGGATTTTATGAAAGTGTTAAGTATTTTTGGGTGATATACTTTTTACACTTAAACCCTTGAAAAAAAAATTGTGTAAGACAATATCTTTCGACACACATGATCTACCAACTTAATTTCTATTCCTAAGAAAGTTACTAAACCATTTTAAAAACTTGCAACATATGCAAGAAAAATGGTCTATGCCTATATGCAATGCAAAATCAATTACGCAACTTAGTGCAAGAAGTCTAGTCTAAGTCCTATTGACGCATAAGCCGAAAAATTAATAATCGACACATAGCAATAAGGCATGAAACACACTTATGCTTATAGATAAAATTATCTCAACTAAAGATAACAATAAGCATACAAAAATATTAACTAACAATACTAAGATACAAAGAAAAACAAATAGTCATTTAGCATAACACACAAAAATACTTATCGTCATTTTGTGTATTAAGTATAACAATGTACACTTAGCTTGATTTTATTTGAAAATGAATTATTTTCCACCCCATTTCAAAATTTGATCAAGTTCAACACATTTGAAAAATATGAATACATCAATGTGTGATGTTCTCTTTGTAATTTGACAAAAATTTGTGCAATTGACATGACCGAAAAATGGTAAGGTTGATGGATATCTCTTTAGAAGAGTGGCTTGAACTTAAATACGGTGATCCGAAATTTGCTCCTATGAATGAAGTCAGACGGATTGTGACCTCATGGTTGACACGAAGTTTTAAAGGACAATTTAATGAGTTCATGGAAATCAGAAGGAACATGATTGGTAACACTAGCTTTGACGTTAACCACGATCCTAACAATGTTGATTTTTCAAATTGGTTGGCTAGTAAGTTCAATAACCATAAGAGCATGGACTGAGCTACTAAAGATGTGTTATGGGTATATTGGATAAGAGGTGAAGATGAAGAAGTAGAAAGCAACAATGGATCGCCAGATGACAATTCAACAATCGAGGAAGGCATTGAAGAACTATTCAGCATTGACATTGATGTGTTCAATTATGAGACACCTTTGTGCAAACAATTCAAAGAATTTAATTACCTTCTTCAAATCGACGCTGATGTGCTTACTGGAGATCTACCAGGATTCAAAACTTATGATGATTTCAAAAACACCTGGTACTACGAATGGAATGACCAAATACCATGGGTTGGGATAAACCATGGGAATTTGAGCACATTTATCACACTTGTACACCTTTCTGTTTCAAGGATGGAAGTAGTGTATGGCCGACCTGTGATTATAAGAGTGAGGGAACCTGTAATGGGGGAAGCATAATTGGAATGAAACGGGTTGGAAACGATGTGTACTTTGAAGACGACGTTTGGTATGAAAAAGTTGAAGACTGCCCTCGTAAAGCAGAGGCTTTACAAGAGAAAGGTAGAATCAACTACTTAAAAGAACTTAAGGGAGCATCGGACACTACTTTCTGGGAATGGGTGCATGGACAATTTGATGATTACACTAAGCTTAGTCGACGCTTGCAATGGGAATTGAAAAAAGAGTGGGATGAGATTCAAGATTATTATCAATCCTTTAACGTGGTTAAGTATGATCCCTCTGCTAATAACGTTGAGTCACGAGAAGAATTGATTGATGAACTTGATGACTATTAGAATAAGGATCCTTATTTTAAGTTTGTTGATAAAGACGGTGAAGAATTCACCAAAAGAAAATGTCAACTACTTGGGATCCCTTATAATGAGCCACCCACGATTATTTCTGAAAAAATTAAAGTCATCAAATACTCTTTGGGACCTGATGAGGAATATGTTGCGACAAAGACAAAAAAATTTATTAGATTAAGTCGTACGAAAGAAAATGTTGCGGAGCTATACGGGAACATCTTTCGGATGAAAGAAGAAGGATGGCACGTAACAAGAACAAAATAAAGAGCTGAACGTGAGTCTAACTTGAAGACTCTGGAATAAAGACAAGTGCTGACCGGGAGACAACCCGGAAAATTTTTACTTTTTTGTTCTGTGTCGAGTCTGTCAGGCCGCAGAAGATACGGCGCATCTCAATCCTTAGATGCGACGTATCTCCTGCACTGGTCATATCTTACTTTATTTTCTGCATTTTTATTTTTGACTTTAAAACTTTCTGTCAGTTTATTTTAATGCGGCGTATCCCCGGTTAAGGATGCGACGCATCTTCTATTCTGATTCGTATTTATTCCAAGCTCGATACGGCGTATCTTCTTCCATAAGATACGGCGTATCGACTGACCTGATGATTTTCAATTTTAATTTTTTAAGTTTTATTTTTACTAACTACTAATGTATTATGCAAGTTTGAACTTTCTTAACTCAGGTGTGTTTAAGTCTTGATGGTATTATAGATTCCTGCATTTCCTGTGGATACTTAAAATATGAAGCTTAAACGTTCTCATCCACAAGAAAGATGATTTTTGCTCTTATACAAATAATGGAGGATCATACCGAGCAAATCTCAGGGGAGTTTTTCTGTTCTAATTCTTTTATTTTCCAGTTTTTAACCTTTGACACAAACAACGAGGACGTTGTTTAACTTAAGTGGGGGGATTGGAGAATTAGAACACTTACTTGTCCTAAATTTTTCAAAATATGCTTAAAATGTGCTTAATATATCAAAATTAAAAAATTTTAGCATGTTTTTGTTTAAAGTCTAAATTACATTGCTGCACACATGACGTTATTTTCAAAAATTGTGAACTTTTCAAAAATTCACAAATCTATGAGTGTGCCAGTGACTTGTAAACTTTAGAACTTGGCTTGTATACTATTCGAGACCACCATAATAAGTATTATTTACATAATTGGAATGACTTGTCTAAATTGGTAAATTTCTAGGATTACACACAAATAGCCTTTATATGTTATGTGATATTAACTAACTACACTGGTTAGTTCACCCCTGTATAAACCTTTTGTTACTCTCACTTTTAGAGTAAGATACCCCTAGAAAAACACTCAGAGCCATTCCTTTCGTTTCTTACACCTTTGTTATAATGTTTCGTTACACCCTTACACCTTAGCCTACCCTGTAAATTAAAATCCGTGGTTGGTTAATTGCTTTAGGCAAAGTGTGTTTCCTTACATTACCTGTGTTCGCGTGCGTAATTCATTATCTATGGTTAGGTCGGGAAATTGCACAATGCAATTGGAGTGAAAGTAAATATTGTATATCTTTGAGTTTATTTTTCGTGTGTTTACTACTTTCAATATTACCGTTATTTCTGAAGTCATGAAAAGTATGGAAAAATTATCCAGAGTTATCGTTATAGTGATGTGGTAAAATTTTACACATCTATGTTGATGTTTAAAGTTAAAAAAAAAAAAAAAAAAAAAAAAAAAAAAAAAAAAAAAAAAATCGAAAAAATGAGAAAAGAAAAAAAGAAAGAAAAAGTTGGATGTTTGTTTTAACCAACTTATGTAAAGTTTTGTATTAAGTGGTCGATATCACTACTATTTGTTATATATTATATTTATGGATTGAATGGGAGTTGGCAGTTATGGGAACGCCAACTAAGGTTATTCTTTGATTGAGATCTTGTTGAGTATAATTTGTGTCTACCTAAAGCGTGTGTTTCAAGTGTTAAAGCGTGAGTTATTCAATGATATGAGTCTTATTCATGGGATAGTTGGGAAAGCAATTTACCACACTTAGGATTTTAATTTATCTGTTTTGTTTATTTTTCATTTTACACCAATTTGTATCCCAAATATTATCCATACCCTATATTATTCTTTATCCAAACCTTTGATTTATTGAGATTAGGGATTTGAGCAATCTTAAGTATCGTAGTTGTAACACCCCGACCCGCCAAGATCAAGATATCACATTATGGTGTCATACAAAGCATACATAACGCAAGCGGAAGTCTTTATTAAATAACTAGACCTTGAACATCAAGTCTAGTACCAAAGATAATCCCAACGTATAAAGGGTTAACCAAACAAACCAAAGTAAATAATATTCAAGTTGCGGAAATAAAGAAATGTCCGAAACAATGGACTACAAAATGATAAACATAAAGGGTCTCTCAATAATCTACTCTCTCATCCCCATGCCCGTCGCCCTGCTTATTACCTGCCGCATAAGAAAGAAAACATGCGGCTGAGCTTAAAAAGCCCAGTGAACGGATATAAACGAAATAACAAATCATAAAGGTAGATAAGCATAAGCAACGAAGGAATGAAAGATACGAAATCATAATCATAATCATAATCATAAGTCATACGAATCAAAACATATCAAAAGTTAAGAGTGCATGAGAACTGAATAAGAACTGATCAATAAATGGAAGGGAAAATAATGAGAAGGTTCATAAAAGGATGTGCCATAAGAACTCCATACATACATAATCCGTCAAATCATATCATATCATAAAGTGCACGAAGAGGGGAGACCTCTAAGTACCATAAGTGTGAGAGGGGTGTAAGGCACACACCACCTGATCACCATAATCATACATACACATAAATCCTAGGATGCATCCATACGCTCCCTAACAAAAGTATGTATGCCAGTACTAGACTGGTCACACACACGCATAAATGGCCAATAGTGTACACAAAATCATATCATATCATAAGGGGAACGCCGTAGATCTATCACACCTCTACGGGAGTGTCATGCATAGGGTGCCATCCTAGACATGGTCCTGGTACCTCCAGAACTAGTTAAGCTCAGGCACAGATCTATCATATCATACCAAATCATAATCAAAGTCAAAGCATAGCAAGAGAAACGAAAGTGTATCTCAACAAATCATAGCAAACACATAATCATATCATAGCAGAGACATTTAAACAAATGTCAGAATGAATCACATAAGAATGGCAATCATACAATGAAAGCCAAGAATCAAACAAAAGGGAATCATAGCAGATATCGGATCATAAGAAATATCCCTACTGAAAAGGGAAAACATAATGTACGAAGCAATGTGTCTTAGAGTAAGACAGAATATCCGTACCTCGACAAAGCACACCAAATACCAAGGCAACAAAAGAATAGGGATGAATGATCACTCCCTCTTCACCCGATCTACAATTAAACATAAGTTCTCTTAAGTTCGTATAATCATATGGTTTCATGTTACTTCTCATTTCATATTAAGGAGCTTTGATCATTAACGTTCTCGTATTTCAAATTAAAAGATTAGAGATGATCATATTCTTAGCTTATGATTCATAATGTCATTCACAAGTTTTAGTGTCATATAGTAGTTATCATAACTTTAGGGGTTCAATATGTAATTATCATAAGTTTAGGGTTCAATGTGAAAATATCATCAAGTTACAGATTTTATAAGTTATGACTTTTGATTTTATCAAAATATCCATTTATACCCTTAAGGTTACATAATAAACACATCACACCCTTTAGTTCCCAATTTTACACTTTATAACATCACACAGTTTTAAGTACAAATTTGTCAGGTTTTCCATAAATTCTAAATCGTATAAGAACTCAGTATTAAAATCCCCAAAAATTCCCAGAGGTGCTAAAATGTCTTAAGTATTTTATCAAATTTTTCCAGATTTTATTATGTAGTATAGGTATGTATTAAAAATCCATTTTCACGACACGTCCAGATTTCTGAGAAATTTTACTATACGAAAAGTTATTAGCTAGAAACCTTTTAAGAAAATTCACAAAAATCTATAAAAATTCCAGGAAGTCATATACATCTTGAATATTACCCAGTTCAAAGGACACCTTCTAACTCAACACGGTTTCAAAATTAAAAATGGAAAACCCGGACTGATTTTCCAGACTCACAAATCCGACCAGACACATAATTTTCTAAAAATCAAAAAGTACCTTTCCATGCCTCTAAAAATTACAACATAATTTCTCCAGGTAGCTATTTCATTAAACTACAATCTAGACTCCAGAAACATCAAAATATACATTCACATCATTTAGTTATAGCCGTTTAAAGTCGACCAAAAGTTCGAACTCAGAAACAGGCCTCACAGAAACCTATCCATTTTAGGGTTTTTCATATCCAAATCACAAGTTTTTCATCCCAAACGATTTTGGTTGAGTCCATAACATATTTTGGTCCTTCATTAACATATTTAACATCATTCTCATCAATTATTTCACACCCAAAAGTGGTATCCAATTCACAAACATAGTTTTAGAGTTTTATCACTCATGATTTTATGTGAATGTTTTTGATTTTATAACACATATATTCCGATTATAACAACGGAATAAGAATACGAATTAAATAAGAACACGATACCCTCGATGACCACGAAAACCACGAACACAACACGGATCAAAGACACCACACGAAGGCTTCTTTTCCTCCTCCTATTCTTGCGCCAACAGCAGCCCAAAAACAGCATCAAAACGTGATGGATTTGGTTAGTTTTTGACGTGAAAACTTCGTATGGATCATCATAGGGGTTAGGGGCTTACCTTGTGACGATTAGACGATAGTTAGAACAAGTTTTCGGAGCCTTTTTGGAAGGATTTTCAAGCGTGGCAGCTGTGAACAAGAACAGCCGATTGTTTTTTTGATATTGGAGAGAAGTTAGGGTTTTTTTTTTTATTGTATTAAAAGTTGAAATCCGGTGTATAGAGGATATACATGGACCGACATTTAGTTTAGGCAAATTAGGAATGATTGCACTAATTTAGGGACATGCTAAAATTATACAAATCAAGAACCTAGACCTTATCTTGGTCCAAGGGGGGGGGGGGGGGCGGCACAAATGTGCTTGTTTTCTTTTTTTTTTTTTTTTTTTTGTAACATAACTTATATAATGTATAGTTTTAATTTAATTTAGACTTAGGTTAATTTTGTTTAGTTCGTATTCATAAGTTCTCACAATTTTAAATTCGGGGCATTTTAGTCTTTTCATATTGTTTTAATTTGCGGGTTTTACAACTCTTCCCCTCTTAAAAAAAATTTTCGTCCTCGAAAATTGAAGTGCGAAATCGAAATGAAATGCGAAATCGAAAGCAATAACGAACTGAATACGTACCAAATCAAAAAGGAAAATTCGGATAATCGGATCGTATTGACTCTTCGGTTTCCCAAGTAGCCTCGCTCTCAGGATGGTTCTTCCAAAGAATCTTTACGAACGGAATGGTTTTAGTTCTCATGACTCTTTCCTGACGCTCCAAAATAGCCTCAGGTTCTTCACTATAAGAAAGGTCTTCCCGAATCTGATCGAACGGGCAAGACACAACGTGAAGCGGATGATAATTATACCCACGAAGAAGCGACACATGAAATACGTTATGCACGTGCGATAACTGGGGAGGTAGCGCCAAACGATAAGATACCTCACCAACACGATCAAGAATCTCAAACGGACCAATATAGCGCGGACTAAGCTTCCCTTTCATACCGAAACGCTTAACACCTCGAAACGGAGAAACCTTCAAGAAAACACGATCACCAGAATTAAACATAACATCACGACGATGACGATCAGCATAGCTCTTCTGCCTAGCACGAGCTTCCTTCAACTTCTCTCTGGCTACATCCACTTTCTCATTAGTGATCCTAATCATTTCAGGTCCCTCAATGAGTCTTTCCCCGACCTCATTCCAACAAACCGGCGCCCTACACTTACGCCCATATAACATCTCAAACGGAGCCATCCGAATACTAGCGTGCCAACTATTATTGTAGGCAAACTCCACCAAACACAAGTAATCGTCCCAATGGCCTGTCCACTCTAAAGCACAAGACCTCAACATATCCTCCAATGTCTGAATCGTACGCTCCGACTGCCCATCGGTCTGAGGATGAAATGTTGTACTGAATTTAAGCCGTGCACCCCAAACTTTATGTAACCCTTTCCAAAAACGAGACGTAAAACGAGGATCACGATCGGACACAATAGAAGACGGCATACCATGCAATCGAACAATTTCCTGCTGGAAGATCTCGGCCAAACGACCCACAGAATAATCAATACGAATAGGAAGAAAATGCGCAGATTTGGTCAGACGATCAACAACAACCCAAATAGCGTCATGCTTCCGAAGAGTACGAGGTAAACCAGTAACGAAGTCCATCGATATCTCATCCCATTTCCACATAGGAATATCAAGAGGTTGCAACAGACCACTTGCACGCTGATGTTCAATCTTAACTTGCTGACAAGTCATACATCTAGCCACATGCAAAGCCACATCCTGCTTCATCCCATTCCACCAAAAGTGCTGCTTCAGATCATGATACATCTTAGTCGAACCCGGATGAATAGAAAACGGAGAACTATGTGCCTCAGAAAGCACAGCGTCACGAAGAGTAGAATCATCAGGAACACATAAACGCTCACCAAACCAAACGATACCATCTGCATCCACACGAAAATCCGACTGCTTACCATCCTCAATATTCTGCACAATAGCCCATAAGTCACCATCATCTTTCTGGGCTTCCTTAATCCTCAACATCAAATCAGGCTCTACCTTCAAACTAGCCCAAAAACCGTCACGACCACGAACACACAATTCAACCTCCATCAGTTCTAAGTCATTCAGAATCCTCGGCTCAAAGTCAAGACTAGCAATCATGCCTGACTTACGACTCAAAGCATCAGCCACAACATTGGCCTTCCCAGGGTGATACTGAATATTGGTGTCATAATCCTTCAACAACTCCAACCAACGCCTCTGTCGCATGTTCAACTCTTTCTGGGTGAAGATGTACTTCAAGCTCTTATGATCGGTGAATATATCACAACTCTCACCATAAAGATAATGCCTCCAGATCTTCAAAGCAAAGACAACAGCAGCTAACTCAAGATCGTGAGTAGGATAGTTCGCCTCATATGGTTTCAACTGCCTAGAAGCATAAGCAATCACTTTCCCATGCTGCATCAAGACACAACCTAAACCCTTCTTCGAAGCATCACTATAAATCTGATAACCTCCCGAACCAGATGGAAGGGTAAGAATCGGCGCAGAAACAAGCCTCTTCTTCAACTCCTCAAAACTAGCCTCTCGCTCGTCGGTCCATACAAATTTCTCTCCTTTGCGCATAAGCTGAGTCAAAGGTAGGGACAAACGAGAAAAACCTTCAACAAACCTCCGATAATAGCCAGCCAAACCCAGAAAACTCCTGATCTCAGTCACATTGGTCGGTCTTGGCCACTTAGTGATAGCCTCCACCTTAGCCGGATCCATTTTGATACCATCTGCGGAAACGACATGACCTAGAAATGCAACTTGCCCTAACCAGAACTCGCACTTGGAGAACTTGGCGTACAACTTCTTCTGCCTCAAAGTTTCCAACACAATACGAAGATGACTCTCATGCTCCTCCTTGGTCTTAGAGTACACCAAAATATCATCAATGAACACGATCACAAACTTATCCAAGTACTCGTGAAAAACCCGATTCATCAAGTCCATGAAAACCGCTGGAGCATTCGTCAACCCAAAAGGCATGACTAAGAACTCGTAGTGACCATACCTCGTACGAAACGCAGTCTTAGGAACATCTTGCTCCTTCACACGCAGCTGATGATAACCCGACCTCAAATCGATCTTAGAAAAGAATTTAGCACCCTGAAGCTGATCAAACAAATCATCGATGCGAGGAAGCGGATAGCGATTACGAATAGTGATCCGGTTAAGCTCACGATAGTCAATGCACAACCTCATACTACCGTCCTTCTTCTTAACGAACAACACCGGAGCACCCCACGGCGAAACACTAGGACGAATGGAACCAGATTCAAGCAATTCTTGCAACTGCTCTTTCAATTCTTTCAATTCCACAGGAGCCATACGATAGGGAGCCTTAGAAATAGGTTCCGCACCAGGAATTAAATCAATAGAGAATTCCACCTCACGCTCAGGCGGCATGCCTGGGAGTTCATCAGGAAATACATCAGGGAATTCACGAACAACAGAGAGGTCCTCGATACTAGGAACCTCCAAAGATGAATCCATAATCGAAGCCAGAAAACCCTCACAACCATGAGTTAACAAAGAACGAGCTTTCATAGCGGATATGATCTTAATAGGTTTACCAAGCCGACAGCCCTGGTAACCAAATTCCGGATTACAAAGATCGCCAAATATCGCACGCCTAGTATGGCAGTCAATCGTAGCTCGATGCTCCGACAACCAATCCATACCCAAAATCACATCGAAATCATACATATCGAGAGGAAGAAGATTCGCAGGGCGAATCCTATCATCAAAGCGAAGAGGACAATCCACGTATTCATGCGTAATGACTACGGAAGTTTTCATAGGGGTTGATATGGATAAAGCATATTTTAATGGTGTTGCGGTTGATTTTATGGATTTAGCAAACGTAACAGATATAACAGAATGAGTAGCTCCCGTATCAAATAAAACAAGGACAGAACGATCAAATAAATAGAGCATACCCGAAACAGTGCCAGAAGAACCCGCAGCCTGATCTCTAGTAAGTGCAAATACCCGACCTTTAGAGGCCTGTTGTCCACCACTTCCATTACCACGATTGTTACCATTCGCCTTCGGACAATCCCTAGCCCGATGTCCAACCTCACCACAATTAAAACACGCCCCAGAAGCCCTATAGCAAGTACAACCCGGATGGGTTTTTCCCACACTCGACACAAACAGGAGGAGGTGGAAGCCGTTCCACATTCCCCTGACCAGCCGAAGAAGAACCAGAACCCCGATTACCCTGCTGATAGCCCTGACTCTGCTGATTGCCCCGACTCTGCTGACCTCTATACTGCTGGTCACGACCTGACCGCTGATTCTGTCCACCATTGTTGTTACCCCGCCTATCAGTACCCCGAAACTCATTTCCCCGCGAAACAACATTCCTGCTACTACTACCCTGGACCTGCTGCTGATCACCCTCCAGAGACCTTTTTACCTCACGCCTAGATCTCTGCTGCATCAACTCTTTGTTACGAACCGCGTTGGCAACTTGTGCCACATCATCAAAATTAGTGTTGAGAATACCATCCAACAACTCATCCCGTAACCCCCACTTAAAGTGTAAAGCCTGCTCTGCCGGAGGCCCTGCCTTCTCGCCCAAGAAACCCGCTAGCCTAACAAACCGCTTCATATATTCCCCACTCGTCTCCCTATCCAACTGATAAATCTGATGGTAGTCCCGCTCGAACTTCAGTCTCTCGGATTGAGGGAAATACTGGAGAAAGAAGATCTCCCTAAATTCAGCCCAAGATAACCCAGCCACATACGTTTCACCTCCCTTAGCAGTCCTATACGCCTTCCACCAATTGAGGGCATCCCCCTCAAACTTGTAGCTAGCCAAACGTGCCTTAAACACGTCATCACACCCAAGCACCTCAAAGATTTTCTCAATGTGAGAAATCCAGTTCTCCGCCTCAACAGGAGAAGTAGCCGCACTAAACGATTTCGGTTTCTGCTTACCAAAACGCTCCAACCATACATGGATCGATGCTGGTGGAGCATCACCACCACCACCACCGTTACCACCATTGCCATTACCACCACCACCACTACTACTAGCGGTGTTCCTCCTAATATCCTCTGCGATACGCTCAGTCAAACCAGGGATCAACGCAGCAACAGCTCGCTGCACAGCAGCATCAAAAGCAGCTTCCTCACGAGTCATTACCATCTGAAAGATCACAAATGAGACAAAAGGACAGAAGAAACGTAAGGGTCAAAATACGAAGAAAGAGATCGCGACAACGAAAAGCCTAGTGTCTACCCAAATCCTCACAGGTCATTTCTAAGGTTCTACAGGTCAAACCCAGTCGCTCTGATACCATAATTGTAACACCCCGACCCGCCAAGATCAAGATATCACATTATGGTGTCATACAAAGCATACATAACGCAAGCGGAAGTCTTTATTAAATAACTAGACCTTGAACATCAAGTCTAGTACCAAAGATAATCCCAACGTATAAAGGGTTAACCAAACAAACCAAAGTAAATAATATTCAAGTTGCGGAAATAAAGAAATGTCCGAAACAATGGACTACAAAATGATAAACATAAAGGGTCTCTCAATAATCTACTCTCTCATCCCCATGCCCGTCGCCCTGCTTATTACCTGCCGCATAAGAAAGAAAACATGCGGCTGAGCTTAAAAAGCCCAGTGAACGGATATAAACGAAATAACAAATCATAAAGGTAGATAAGCATAAGCAACGAAGGAATGAAAGATACGAAATCATAATCATAATCATAATCATAAGTCATATGAATCAAAACATATCAAAAGTTAAGAGTGCATGAGAACTGAATAAGAACTGATCAATAAATGGAAGGGAAAATAATGAGAAGGTTCATAAAAGGATGTGCCATAAGAACTCCATACATACATAATCCGTCAAATCATATCATATCATAAAGTGCACGAAGAGGGGAGACCTCTAAGTACCATAAGTGTGAGAGGGGTGTAAGGCACACACCACCTGATCACCATAATCATACATACACATAAATCCTAGGATGCATCCATACGCTCCCTAACAAAAGTATGTATGCCAGTACTAGACTGGTCACACACACGCATAAATGGCCAATAGTGTACACAAAATCATATCATATCATAAGGGGAACGCCGTAGATCTATCACACCTCTACGGGAGTGTCATGCATAGGGTGCCATCCTAGACATGGTCCTGGTACCTCCAGAACTAGTTAAGCTCAGGCACAGATCTATCATATCATACCAAATCATAATCAAAGTCAAAGCATAGCAAGAGAAACGAAAGTGTATCTCAACAAATCATAGCAAACACATAATCATATCATAGCAGAGACATTTAAACAAATGTCAGAATGAATCACATAAGAATGGCAATCATACAATGAAAGCCAAGAATCAAACAAAAGGGAATCATAGCAGATATCGATCATAAGAAATATCCCTACTGAAAAGGGAAAACATAATGTACGAAGCAATGTGTCTTAGAGTAAGACAGAATATCCGTACCTCGACAAAGCACACCAAATACCAAGGCAACAAAAGAATAGGGATGAATGATCACTCCCTCTTCACCCGATCTACAATTAAACATAAGTTCTCTTAAGTTCGTATAATCATATGGTTTCATGTTACTTCTCATTTCATATTAAGGAGCTTTGATCATTAACGTTCTCGTATTTCAAATTAAAAGATTAGAGATGATCATATTCTTAGCTTATGATTCATAATGTCATTCACAAGTTTTAGTGTCATATAGTAGTTATCATAACTTTAGGGGTTCAATATGTAATTATCATAAGTTTAGGGTTCAATGTGAAAATATCATCAAGTTACAGATTTTATAAGTTATGACTTTTGATTTTATCAAAATATCCATTTATACCCTTAAGGTTACATAATAAACACATCACACCCTTTAGTTCCCAATTTTACACTTTATAACATCACACAGTTTTAAGTACAAATTTGTCAGGTTTTCCATAAATTCTAAATCGTATAAGAACTCAGTATTAAAATCCCCAAAAATTCCCAGAGGTGCTAAAATGTCTTAAGTATTTTATCAAATTTTTCCAGATTTTATTATGTAGTATAGGTATGTATTAAAAATCCATTTTCACAACACGTCCAGATTTCTGAGAAATTTTACTATACGAAAAGTTATTAGCTAGAAACCTTTTAAGAAAAATTCACAAAAATCTATAAAAATTCCAGGAAGTCATATACATCTTGAATATTACCCAGTTCAAAGGAAACCTTCTAAGTCAACACGGTTTGAAAATTAAAAATGGAAAACCCGGACTGATTTTCCAGACTCACAAATCCGACCAGACACATAATTTTCTAAAAATCAAAAAGTACCTTTCCATGCCTCTAAAAATTACAACATAAATTTCTCCAGGTAGCTATTTCATTAAACTACAATCTAGACTCCAGAAAAATCAAAATATACATTCACATCATTTAGTTATAGCCGTTTAAAGTCGACCAAAAGTTCGAACTCAGAAACAGGCCTCACAGAAACCTATCCATTTTAGGGTTTTTCATATCCAAATCACAAGTTTTTCATCCCAAACGATTTTGGTTGAGTCCATAACATATTTTGGTCCTTCATTAACATATTTAACATCATTCTCATCAATTATTTCACACCCAAAAGTGGTATCCAATTCACAAACATAGTTTTAGAGTTTTATCACTCATGATTTTATGTGAATGTTTTTGATTTTATAACACATATATTTCGATTATAACAACGGAATAAGAATACGAATTAAATAAGAACACGATACCCTCGATGACCACGAAAACCACGAACACAACACGGATCAAAGACACCACACGAAGGCTTCTTTTCCTCCTCCTATTCTTGCGCCAACAGCAGCCCAAAAACAGCATCAAAACGTGATGGATTTGGTTAGTTTTTGACGTGAAAACTTCGTATGGATCATCATAGGGGTTAGGGGCTTACCTTGTGACGATTAGACGATAGTTAGAACAAGTTTTCGGAGCCTTTTTGGAAGGATTTTCAAGCGTGGCAGCTGTGAACAAGAACAGCCGATTGTTTTTTTGATATTGGAGAGAAGTTAGGGTTTTTTTTTTATTGTATTAAAAGTTGAAATCCGGTGTATAGAGGATATACATGGACCGACATTTAGTTTAGGCAAATTAGGAATGATTGCACTAATTTAGGGACATGCTAAAATTATACAAATCAAGAACCTAGACCTTATCTTGGTCCAAGGGGGGGGGGGGGGCGGCACAAATGTGCTTGTTTTCTTTTTTTTTTTTTTTTTTTTGTAACATAACTTATATAATGTATAGTTTTAATTTAATTTAGACTTAGGTTAATTTTGTTTAGTTCGTATTCATAAGTTCTCACAATTTTAAATTCGGGGCATTTTAGTCTTTTCATATTGTTTTAATTTGCGGGTTTTACAGTAGTCGTGGATTCGGCTATGTATTTATGATTTTGTCGCCCTTTTTGATATAATATTATTGGTAAAGATTACTTGGTCCTATTTTAGCCTATTCGAGTTAAGGATTTGAGCAATTGCAAGTATCGTGTTCGTGGATTCGATCATGTATTTGTGATTTTGTCGCCTTTTCTGGAATTTGAGATCGATAGAGATTAAGAAGAATGATTAACCCTTAACCAACAAACCCTTTTTACCGCTTTAGACTTGTTATTCCTTGGCTTTAGTGGGGGAGATGCGTATACTTGCCAAGCTTATGATAGAATATTTGTCACGACTGGACAGTTAAACGATTAGATTTGCTTTTATCAAATTATTTTATTTTATTTCTAACTCGTTAAGTGTTTGGTTGTGCAATTATGACAAAATGAATACATGCTTAAATATAAAAATAAATCCTAATATCTTTTAGGATACATTTTCATAAGATTAATTCTAAGGTTTACTTGGGGACAAGTAAAGTTCAAGTGGGGGGATATTTGATGAACTCAAATAAGTACATTTTATTACCATCATTTATCCTATTTATTTGACTTATTTTATTATATTATCTGTGAGAATTGATACGTTAATGTTTACTTTTGTAATTCTCAGGTAAAAACAAGTACTATGTGAAACTTGGCGATTTTGGACTAATTATGGAGCAAAACAAGCAAGAAGTTAAGAGTCTACTGAAATGTACAAGATCAAGACTATTCTGCTCCAGATACGCCGCATCCTACTTATTATATACGGCGCATCACTATCAAGATTTCACAAGTTATGATCCAAGACGGCAAAGGACATGCACCGCATACAAGAATGGAGTTACGCCACTTCTTCTGGCGGTGTACGAATATTCCTGAATATATTAATCTTGGACCCCACGCGAAGTTAAGTCAATGCGCCGCATCTACTTATTCAATGCGCCGCATCTAACTCTCAGACAGAAACTATAAATACCCCAAAGTCTGACGAATTAAGAGGTTCGTGCACTATACCAAGTACGAGACAGAAGAAACCCTAAGCCGAATCCAGACAAAGTAGCAGCACAAGACACACCTTGAATGAAGATACAAGAGCTGTAAGAAGGTCCTGCATGTATTCAATTCATTAAGTAGTTTTGTTTTATTGTATTAGTACACTTTAATTCATCAGGATTGATGGGCTTGTGTCATTGATTTAATCATGCACTTCAACTCCCCTTAAAATTGCTTTCCCATTAATTAAAGTTTATATGTTGATGTCTTTGGTGACTTTTATTAGTGCATTGATAACCTCTGTGTCTAGCTGAGCATTGATCGGGTCGCCATGCCTCTGTCCTCGCCTATTTATTCTATCGCCTATGCATTCTATCGTCTGTAGAAAAGTAGGAAGAAAAGGTAAATAGGATAGTCATAAGTAATCATTAAGGGTTTACTCGCCGATAAGATTAGAGCCAACGAGAAAGGTTTACATCTCGGTGCGTTGCATCGAACTATACACTTCATATAAAACTAGCAATAAAACAAGTGACAAGCTACTTAACTATCAGGACAGGTCTTCTTATTGTCTCGAGTATTTATCTGTGTACGTGTGTGCTAATCGCTGATTCGTGCTTATTAGTTTAGTTTATATTTAATCATAACCAACCGTGCCAGTCTCTCAGGCTGAAACCCCCTTGCGTTAGATTAGGTTGTATAGCTAACTTAAGATATTAAAATACTGATTAGAATAACTAGATAATACGTTCCACTCTTAGTGATCGACACTCTACTTACCATTATATTCATACTGACCGGGTACACTGCTCGTTAAAGTGTGTGTTATTGATAAGTTGGCTAAATATAAATTTAAAACTTGAATACTGCTAAAACCACAACGACATACCGTGGGTATAAAATTAGAGCATAACAACACGCACATCATGTTGCAAGGTATGGTGGGAATGAAGCCAGCAAGAAAACCCAGAAGACACTTCTCAAGCAACAGTTTGAGAATTTCACAGCAACAAGTAATAAGTCACTAGATCATATGTTTAATAGGCTTCAAAAGCTAGTGAGTCAACTTGCTGTTCTAGGAATTGAGATGCCTCAGGAAGATCTCAACTCAAAATTCCTAAGGAGTCTACCATCAGAATGGGCTATGCATGTAGTTGTCTGGAAGAACAAGCCAGACATTGATTCTATGAGTCTGATGGATCTCTATAGCAACTTCAAGATAGTAGAACATGAAGTGAAGAAGTCTGCTGGATCAAGTTCAAGCTCAAGTTCTGGAAATTTGGCCTTTGTGTCAACTCCCAGTATCTCTAATCCAGAAGAGGAAGTTCAAGTTGCTAGAGCAGTGGGAACTGCTAGTTCAAATATTGGTACTTGATGCGTTGGTTTTGTAACCTTACAACAGGTTTTACCTCTCGAGGGATCTCAAGAGGCTTACAACCCCACCAGGCAGTGTACCTGACCGATGTAGTATAGTGTAGTGGTAAGTACGGGGGATTGATCGTTCTCCACAGGGAATAGTGTTCGTTAGGTGTGAAAGACTACTCTAATTAGGTCTAAGGGTTGAGGAAGATTCTTTTTATGTTTTTATAATTTTTTATGAAAGCAAGTAAAATCTCGGGTTTGAAAGAGTGGGCGGAATTAGTTGCTAGTCAACTAACCCAAAATTACTACGGATGCAAATAAAATAAAATAACAAAAATGAAAATGTGGTGAGAAACTTATGTGTAGAGAAATGTGTTTACTTAGATTTCCTTACTCCCTAACTATCTTTTACCGGTTAATTAGTGTGTATTAGTCGCGTGGATGACGGGTGTATTCCTTAATACCATTCGTGGGGTGGCGTACGTACTTCCCCAACTCTACAAGCTCCTACTTCACTCCTATGTCGAGCCGGCTAGGAAGCTCCTAACATGGGATCACTAGAATTCGCTTGTGCATTAAATACAACCATAAAAACCTTTAGTACGCATTTGGTTCATGTTTCTTAAGACGTTCAAGCAAGTTACCGAATAGGAAGTTAGCCAGTTTTCTTAAGCCTAACATAGATAAACAATCATCCAATACAACTAATAACACACTAATAACCACTAATCAATAGCTAGGTTTCATTAGATCTAAGCAAACACAAGATAAATTTAGCCTAACATGTTAAACAAAAGACAAGAATAAGATAGAATCAAACAACACATAGACATATTGAATGATTAATTGATAACTTATCTTTCAATGTAACATGGAAGATCTCAAGGCAAAAAGCCTTGAAAAAGAAGCTAAAATCGTCTTAGGGTTTTCTCCCAAAATTCCACACACTAAGTTCTCCTAATGACAAAAAATTAGAAAACTATATATAGATTTTTGGATCTGACGGCGTCACGTTATGGAGTGTGACGCCGTCACCTCGCCGCTTCTAGGGTTCCCGGATGACCTTCTTGACGCCGTCCCTCTTTAGCTCTTCAAAAATCCATTCTGGCTTATCAAGGCTTGACGCCGTCGAACCTTGAACGTGACGCCGTCCCTCTTTGATTTAAGCCGTGACGCCCTTGATCAAGTTAAAGCGTGACGCCGTCAGAATTCACATGCTATTTTCATTGGCTTATCATGAGTAAATTTCACGTCCACTTTTTCTTGCCAAGGCATGACGCCGTCCAGAGTAAATTGTGACGCCGTCAAAGGTAACTTTTAGCCGATTTTTGAGACTTTGCCGTTTCCTTCACTTTTATGCTCCAAAAACGTCCAAAATGCCTCCTTTTCCAGATTTCTCCTCAAAAGTACCTAAAATGACAAAAGGAACGATTTAGGGCAATATTTGATCAAATAAATACGATTTAGGGCTTAAATGACCCCTTAAAAGCGGTACACTTTTCGCTTCATCAAATACCCTTACACTTGAGATTTGCTTGTCCTCAAGCAAATGCGCTTTTATTCTAATCAAAATACAAGTTAGGGGTCATTTAATGCTAACATAAAAGTAATTACAACAAATAATCGTTCCACTTCAATCATAATAAGCACGGAGATTACATACTAGCACCTCACAAGTAGTGTTTAGATACTCACATCTCTCAAGTGTCATCAAAATAAATCTCATAAATGAAAACGGGTAATATCTCTCACTACCTGTCATAGCAAATAGATTACCATAGGCTTGGGAAAGGATCGAAAACCTCCTCCACTAGGCGTAAGCACCAAAGATAAACTATCAAAGAGGGCTTTTAAATGGGTTATAACGTTAGGTGTAGGGAAAAGGAAAACACGGTTTTGTTGGATAAGGGATATTTTACTGGTGGCAAGTTAAAGATCTTGATCAATTACATGTACTATACAATGTTGCTAAGCCAAGACTAGACTCGATCTTAAGCTAGAAACGAAATAACAAAATAACAAAAACATAAAACAAACATAAAATGAAACGGGATGGTAGTCCGTATGTTTTTTCTATTTTTCTTTTTCTCATTTTTTTTGTATTTTTCTTGATTTTTTGATTTTTTTTTTTTTTTTTTTTTTTTTAGACATACACTTTTGCCCTACCATCCAAAATAATACATCATAGGGGCATTGCATTCCCCTTACACTTGAACTTTTACATAACTTTAAAAATACTAATCTAACGACTCGAATTAAGATAATTGAAAAACTTGGAGTACTTTTAAAACATTTAGCACATATGGGGGTAATAAATGATGTTCATCCCCATTACTCCATTATACTAGTACTTTACCCATGAGTCCCAATCGTCCCAAAACAATATGTACATGGATATGACTCGACTTAGCAACCATGTAATCAACTAGATAATTAACTTGGGTTTTAAACAAATGTTGTCACAATAATGCACTAAAAATGAGTGCATACAAGGTAGGCTAAGGTGATTTGGGTGTACATTTAAGTGGGGTGTAACAAATTCTTCCTTTAAGTAAAATGCTTAAAGGTCGAAACAAAAAGATAGGCTCTGAGGGGTGTACTAGGGGTATCGTGTACTAAAAATGAGTACAACGCAAATGGTGTGGGAGAATTACTTGACCAATGTAGCCAATGTAATTATAACAAAAACACAGGTGTAAAACAACGGGTTAATCCTAATGCCTCTTATCATGTAGTAAATCTAACTACACGAATGTAGTCCCACTTGTGGCCTCGGAATGGTCCTAACGCAAGTTCTAGAATCTAAGTGCTACTGGTACACACATCATAGCATAAATGCTTTTCCTACCAATTCTAGGGGTGAACCTCACATATTTGGGGGTGGAAATTTTTTTTAGTGGTACGGTTTTTGTGCTAGTCATATAACTCCTATCCGTGAGATGCTCATTAAGATCAAAGTTTCACTCCTATATGTTGTAAAAAATTTTAAATTTGGCACTAAAATTGCCCTAACAGGTATTTATCTCAGTTTTATTACACATCTATTATTAAACAAACAAAAATCAAGTGCAATGCATTCTCTAAAATCGTACTTTTACCCCCCCTTACACTTAAGATGAACATTGTCCCCAATGTTCAAATAACAAGATGTAAAAGTAAAAAGTAAAAGAATGAAATCAAATACTCCCCTGATTCGCTCGGTGGATAATGAAATTACACGGTTAAATCTTCTTCCAAAGTAATGTTGAAGCTCCATGACTAATGCATCGCCAAAAGCTTGATTCAAAACATTTCCTTGTCCAAAATAACCTGTTAAACCTGAGAAAACAAACACGAAAACCTGCATAACATCGGCGGGAAAAATCTATATATAAGGATATAATGCTTGTGGAATGATAATTTTGCAGATTCCTGGAGATTATAAGTTGGAGATTTTAATAAAAACTTTTTATGAAAACAAAACTTTCAAAAATTTCTGAAAATTAAATCTGACGCCGTCAGGTTATAAACCCTGACGCCGTCAGAAATGACCTGACAAAAATTCTCATTTTAAGTTTCCGGAAAATTTCTGGAAAAACCTTTACCTTACTTCCTGGAAATCCTGCAAAACATCATTATGACTCGATACAAGCATTTGACTCAAACAAATACGAATATGTATGCTAATTTATTATTATTACGATTCATGTTCATTTGTGTTCTAATAAACCGATTTAGATTTCCCTTACACTTGTCTTTTGCAAAATACCTTTATATGTAGTTAAGACGAAGTTAAAAACAACATAAAGCATTTTCACAATTTACTTTTGAACATGAATCAATAATAATAAAAATTAAACACACATACGGAAACAAATAAAATCAAACAAACAAATAAATAAACACACAAAGCAAATAAAACAAATAAAATAAAGCAATCAAATAAGGCTAGCATGCGATAAATGAAATCAATGTAACAAATGTTTTAAGGCAAACAGATGCCTTCCCTAAATTATTACAGACCATATTGTTTCAACACATACAACCAAATATCAAAATGTTCAAACATCAAAACATCAAATCACATCATCACTGGGGTGGGGGACCTTGGCGATAGTCATAGCCAGGAGGAAGATGCCCGTGGTACCCATATGAAGGGTAATCCTGCTCACGACCCGGGAAAGGGTCAATCTGCAGATGTGGGTCCAACTGATCACGTGTAGATAGATGCTGCATCTGACGAACCGTGTGATCATACATCCAGTCGAACCTCTCGTCCACCCTGGTCCTCCACGTATCAACCTGGCCCATCCAGGTCCCCTGGTGAGCCTGCCAGTCCCCCCTGCTCATGTGCCGGTAGTAATCAGCTGTACCGGCCTCATACCCCTCATGCTGCTGCTGCTGGGGCTCCTCCTCCTCCTCATCATCCTCATCATCATCATCCTCAGCTCTGACCGGATGATACCACATAAAGGACCCATCATGCATCTCCATAATCACCTCCATCTGCTTCAAGGACCTCTCCTTCACCGTCCTGCATGCATCACCACTCAAATACCTCATGACCTCGGGCCTGAGGACTCCATAAGACTGGGCCAGTCGGGTGATAAACATCCCACCATAAATCCTGTCACCTTCCCTTCCCCAACTCCACCATGCATAAAGCTAGCAACCCAAAACGGGATGTTGCAGTAAACATCATTAGAGTAGATGGTGTACAGGTAGAAGAGATCAGAAGCAGTGACACGGTGGTGAGAGCTGTGACGCCCTGTCAAGCTGTAGGTGAGGCAGCGATGAGTCAACCGAACCCTAGGATCCCTGATTTGGGATGCCACAGTGGTCGAGGTATACACCCCATCCCCAATAGTCTGCCAGAACATGGAACACCTAAAATCATTCTTCATCGACTCCCCATGCAACAACCTCTGCATGAACCCTGCCTGAATGGTATCATGCTGATCGTACAACCCAAGTCTCCACCCAAACTCAGTAACCGAACACGTCCTTAGCTCACCCCCCAGCCTGAAATAGATCGTGGTACCGCCCACATCGGTCCTTGCCTCAGCCATGTCAAAATGAAAGGTGGCAAAGAACTCCCGTACCAATTCCTCATATACCGGCTCCTGAATTTTAAACAGTCTTTCCAACTGGGGGCCGGTAAACCCATCCGTCTGAAAACTTTGGAGAAAGGTTTGCTCAAGACCTTCTCTCCTCAGAAAGTTCCAATCAACTACGGCCCCATTTTCGACCTTGTGTAGTAGCAGTTGTGCGTATTTGCTTGTAGCAGCATCGTTGTCAAAGACACCCCAACTGAGGACCGTATCCCCAAGGCTCTCTTGTTGAGATCGGGAAGAACTTCCTCGGTTGGGTCTTTGACGCTTACTCATTATCTGGAACAAAGCAGGGAGGAACAAAAGTGTTAATATGTGAATTAAAGACTTGGTGGCGCATCAGACAGGTCTGACGCCGTCACCCTTTGATAGGTGACGCCGTCAGGTTCAACCAAGTTTAAATCCGAAATTACGAGGGAAAAATCAATATTCAAACTTTAAGCTTATAAACCAAACGCCCTTTTTTACAGCAAAATGGGTGATTGGATCATAGGTTATGGTTCAAATTCGTGGCCTCCCCATTAGTGAATAGACCCAATTGATTGCCAATCATCAAATGCTTTAATCTTTGTTAAATAACACTAATTAAAACACATTATGAGTTCTAAGCATGAATCAATCCTAGGGTTTCACGAGTTGGGGATTTTCGAAATTTACAAATCCTATGAGTAATTGAAGCGAAAAGAATGAGTAAAAATTACTTACCACGTGAAGATTGGAAGCGGGAATTGGCGAATTTGTCCAGGGAAAATCGGAGGTGGGGTTGGAGTGGATATGGTTTGTGGGGTTTGTGATGAAAGTGATGGAAATTAAGTTATTATTGTTGTGCAGACGGGGTGACGGCGTCACGTTTAAATTCTGACGCCGTCAGATTAGCGTATTTTACTACTTTGTGCCAGTTTACAAATGAGCCCCTCGTACTTTAAGAGAGCAGCTAGTCAGGATCAATAATCCTGATAGCTAGTCTCGTTAACAAGTTCCTCCTGGGTCAAATGTTTTGTTACTGTCACGGGGTGTAGTAAAATGTTGAAAAGGGTCGGTTGACGTCTTATTCAGGTTCCAATTTCCATCAAGGCAAGTATTCAGGGAGTGAGAGGAACTTTCCCAGGGGGTTTTCGAAATGATGGTGTGCTTTAATTGAGTTCTTCTCACACCTGGCTTAAAGCCAAAAGATCGTTTCCTAGCTTCATGAAAGTTAGGGAGCGTGACAACCATGCTCCCCACGAAAATGCTATGATCTTGAGAGTTTTTCTCGCGAGAGGATCCAAATAGATAAGAGGGTTTTGAAAGTGAAGGCTCAGGGAGGGGGGTTTCATCATCCCATTCGTTGTATGGTTCATTAGGGACCGGGAGTTCAAAGATCTTCTCGATCTTTTTGTGTGAAGCTTCCTCCCTAATTTTCTCTTTTATTCTCGAGATGAATTTTTCTGCTAGTTCCATGAACATATCTTGGGTGTTTTTCAAGTGAGTCTCTAATTCCTGGATCCGCCTTTCTTGGTTTTTCACGAAAGTTAGCATTATCCCTTCAAACTCATCTTGTCGTGAGAATTGATGAAACGTATGTTTACCAATTGTGTTCACGCACTTATCGGGATTTTCATCAGCCGTAGGTGTCTCAGCTTTCATTAAGCTCTCAACCTGCCTTTTTATGTTTTCGAACAGCTGTTCTTGGGTTGCACTCATGCAATTTAAAATCCCTTCTTCCGAGAACGTTGAGTCATTCCATTCTTCCTCTTCGTATTGTGCTAAGTCCTCAATGACTTCCCAGCACTTATCGACACTGAGCCTGCTCAATCTCCCATTGGCGGCGTAATCTATGGCTCTTCTAGTTTGATGATTGACACCATCATAGAAGATTTGGATTTGTAGCCAAGGATCCATGCCATGGTGAGGGACCTTTCGTAGTAAGTCCTTGAATCGAGTCCATGCCTCGTAGAGGGTTTCGCCTTGACGTTGTTGGAACATCAAGATATCATTCCTTAGCTTGGTAGTTCTCCCTGGTGGGAAAAACTGAGCAAGGAAACGAGTGGTGAGATCATCCCAAGAGGTAATGGATCCTGCGGGTTGACGTTCTAGCCACTGACTAGCTTGGTCCCGCAAAGAGAATTGAAAGAGACGCAATCGGGTCGTCTCTCGAGTGGCAACATCAAGGTCTATAGAATCAACGATTTTAAGAAAGTCCTTGAGATGTTGATTAGGATCTTCAGAACGAAGTCCATGGAATGCGCATCCGCTTTGCACCAACCGGATGGTGTCGGATCGCAAGGGTGTGATATTGGCTCCTTGAGTGAGCTCAATGGTGTTTCGATAGCCATGGTGGCTAGGACGGGAATACTCTCCTAAAGTACGGGCTCTAGGAGGTGGTGGTGGTTGTTGTGGTGGTGGGTTGTGGGGGTTAAGGATATTACCATCTTCCATGATGTCGGATGGTAATGGTTACGAACAAAGACACGAAGAAAATAGATAGACTAAAGAAAACCTAGAAAAATAAAATAAAAATCTCACTAGAAAGGAATCTAGTGAGTAGACCTAATAGAAATAAAAATTCAACCTAAACAATAACTATTCCCCGGCAGCGGCGCCAAAAACTTGATGCGTGGTTTTGTAACCTTACAACAGGTTTTACCTCTCGAGGGATCTCAAGAGGCTTACAACCCCACCAGGCAGTGTACCTGACCGATGTAGTATAGTGTAGTGGTAAGTACGGGGGATTGATCGTTCTCCACAGGGAATAGTGTTCGTTAGGTATGAAAGACTACTCTAATTAGGTCTAAGGGTTGAGTGTTACACCCGTATCCCGATAAGGTACTAGTTATGTAAATATTATGTGTTGCATATTATAAGCCTTGTGATATGAGTTAAGTGGTAAATATATGTGGCCAATATAGAATGAATGAAACTAAAAGGGCCAAGATTGCCAAATGGGCAAAGTTTATTAGTTAAAATGCCATAGTCTAGCCAATTTTAGAAAACTCCAGGACTTTCTTCTTGGTCTTATTTGTGATGATCGGCTCTTAAGGAGAAAAGGGAGGGAAGACTTCAAGTAAATCATCTAGCTCATTTGTGTATCAAGAAGTGATCAAGATTCACTAGAGAACCCTTAATTGTAATCTCCTCAACAAGTAAGTGTTCTTCCCCAAATTTATGAAATTAGGGTTCATGTTGTAATAATTGATCTTAATGATCAAAGGTTAGTAATTTCATGATTAGTTATGTAATTAGTCTCTAATTTGAGATGGTTATGATATAGGAAACAAGATAAAAGTGGGAAGTTGTTGCTAGTGAAGTGGTAATCTAAGAATCAAGGTAAGTACATTGGTTATAACATATTTTGTTTAGCTTTATCATATATTGGTATGATAATGTTTCATGTGTTAGCTTTATCATGTTTGTTTACATGATAATGTTGAAGGATAGGATATAGGGTGCGTTAGCTAGTATGGATCCATTCTAGATATAGTTTAGTTAGTCGTTGGACTAACTAAGGGATGTAGTTCAACCTTATGGGTTGATTGTGTAGAAGTTCAACCTTATGGGTTGATTGTGTAAAGGTCGACTATGTCGGCGTGAGGTAAGTGCCCCTATATCGCTAGCTTAACTAGTAGTTAGACTAGTTATGGTTAAGTTATGATTTTATATCATATATTGTTAGTTTTATGTTATGATTTTATATCATACATTGTTAGCTTGTTATTGCCATGTACTTACTAAGCGTTTCGCTTACGTGTTTAGTTGTGATGTTTTTCTTGATAGGTGCCGAAGGTTCTAGCAAAGGTAAAGAAAAGGTTTAAGTGATTATGTAATAGAAGTTCATCCTAGAAGAAGTTGTGGTAGAAGACCGTTCTTTTGGACCAAGCATATTGAAGTTGGAAGCCCCCGACGTGTCCTTTCGTGTTTTGGGTATATTTCCTTTCATATGGTCATTTTGTGAGTCAACGGTCATTTTCTATGTTAGCTCAACGGTCAAGCTTATGTTCATGTCAAGAAGTCCTTAGGTTAGTGGTTATGGTGGTAAAAAGGAGGGTGTTTGGCAAATAGCCAATTCTACCCATTTTGGGAAGTTATGGGTCATGTCAATGTATCAACACTCTTTTAATATGTTAGGAAGGTTATGTTGCGTGTAAGCCAAATTGGATATCTAGTTGTTTGTGCAATTATGTATAAAATGTGTTTTTGAAAGATTGTTTAAGGGGATGTTTGGTATTAGCTAGTTTTTACCCATTTTGGGTTTGAACGGGTCATGGATGGTTGAGACAAGTTTAGTATGTTAAAATATGTATGTTGGTCAAGTATGGTAGGTAAGGGAAGTGTTTTAAGTGAATTGGAGTGTAACGGGTCAAAATGGGTTCATGCATAACCCGTCAATTTCTAAAGAATAATTTTCAGTCTAGGATCCCCTTTTTGGTTCCAAGGTATGGACCTAAATGTGGATCCTTGGTTTCAGTTTAGGATCCCCCTTTAGGTTCCAAAGTATGAACCTAAGTGTGAATCCTTAATTTCAGTCTAGGATCCACTTTTAGGTTCGAATTTATGAACCTTAGTGTGGATCTGAAATGTACTCATCTTGGTTATGGAATTAGGATCTACTTTTAGGTTCCAAGATTTGGACCTAAATGTGGATCCAGTTTTTCCTCATCTTGGTTATGAGTTAAATGTTCATCTTGGTGATGAATGTGGCTTCTTATAAAGGGTCAATAGAGTAGCGGAATGTCAAGTCAAGTCAAGCGTTTCCCGTCAAATCCTAAAGTATAATCTCAGTCCTGGACCTTAGGTGGATCTTCCAGGATCTACTTTTAGGTCCCATAAATCTGAACCTTAGAGTGGATCTTTCAGGATCTACTTTTAGGTTCCACAATCTGAACCTTAGTGTGGGTCAGTTTCGGAATGTTACTTTTTGCGAAAAATTTTCACGTTTTTGGTCAAAGTGGTCAAGGGGCGTTACAACTTGGTATCAGAGCTTCGGTCTAAGAGATTTAGGATCTCCCCTTAGGATTTCCTAGACTTAGGCCTTGTGTAGACGCGGTTAGTATCGGTGTTTGTTATTTGTGTATTGTTTGGGTGATTTCAGGAACACATATGTTAAGTATTTTTATGACTACGCCTGGCCACCGTAGTGATAAAAATATGATACATATGTGAGATTGGAATCATTTAGGCTATACATGGATGATAAACTCTAGGGTGTTTAGTATAAGAATAGATATGTTATTTATGCATCGATTATGTATATGATTTTGCTTAATAGTGTGAATTGCTAATTTCAGTATAGTAGAAAAGATGGCGACGATTCAGAATAAGGAGGTGGTAAGAGCGACCTCCTCCCCCCATGATAGTGATGAACATAATGATGGACACTCTAATAGTGACACGTCAATGTCAATGCCGGAAAACCTTAATCCTAGAAGTTTTACTAGAGCAGGGTTGAAAGATTTGGATACGTTGGTGACGAATAGTGTGGGAAGGGCTATTGAGAAAGCTATGCCCTTCTTTATTAATAAGACAACTGAATATTTGCAAGAGATACTTCATAAGGAGATAGGGATGCTTAAGAAGACTGGGGAGCTCATGAATGATCCGAATGCTAGACCCGGAGAAGCAGATTTGGATAGAATGAAGGGCGAGGAGAGGGAGGTGAAAAGAAAGCTAGAACAACCAACAACATTCGGTAAGCGGGGCAAATTTGATTCAACAAAGGAGGACAACACATGGAAATTACCACCTCGGTGTAATAGGTGCGGTAAGAACCATATGGGAGGATGTAAAGCCGGGATGAAGGGATGTTATAAATGTGGGGATCTTAGCCATGTTAAAAAGAATTGCACCAAGTGTATGCTGACGTGTTATGGGTGCAATGAAGAAGGACATAAGGTGAGTGAATGTCCTAAAGCTAATCCTAAGCAAGAGGAGCCGTTTAACTTGATCGAGGGAGAAAAGGTTGATGTTCCGAAACCTAAAGTTTGTGTTTATCAAATGAGTGCCGAAGAAGCAAAGTCGAGTTCAGATGTCGTCACAGGTATAATTCTCGTTAATTCTAAACCTGCTCGTGTTTTGTATGATTCGGGCGCAAGAGTGACCTTTGTATCTTATAGTTTTAGTAAAGAATTGTCCACTCCCCTAGGAAAACTTTCAACTCCCATAGAAGTTGAGATTGCCAATAGTAAAGTTGTTGTGTTGTCTAGTGTATATCATAATGTAGAGATAGAGATCGATGAGAGTGTTTTTAGGATTTACCTAATTCCCATAATGCTTGGAAGGTTTGATATTATCATTGGTATAGATTGGTTGGGGTAAACACCATGTTGCCATCCTATGTAGATAAAAGATCGTTCGAGTTGTGAATCTTAGCGGTCGAGAAATGATGAATTATGGTGATAATAGAAAAGGGCGAGTTAAAATTATGTTCTGTAATGAAGGTTAGGAGATACTTATCACGTGATTGTCTCGCTTTTATGGCGCATGTGGTAGATACGAGTTGTGAGAAGAAAAGTATCGATGACGTTCAGATTATTAATGAATTTCATGATGTATTTCCGAAAGATCTGCCGGGTATTCCACCCGATGGACAGGTTGAGTTCCGTATTAATCTTGTTCCGGGTGCTACTCCTATTGCCAAAACTCCTTATCGTTTTGCTCCGTCCGAAATGAAGGAGTTAATGAGTCAACTCCAAGAGTTACTTGACAAGGGTTTTATTCGCCCAAGTAGCTCACCATGGGGAGCTCCGATTCTGTCCGATTAAAAGAAAGACGGTAGTAGGTGGATGTGCATTGATTACCGTGAATTTAACAAAGTCACGGTGAAAAAATGTATACCCATTGCCAAGAATCGGTGACCTCTTTGGTCAACTTCAAGGTGCGAAGTGGTTCTCAAAGATTGATCCTAGTTCGGGCTATCATTAGTTGAAGGTTCGAGAAGAATACATTCCCAAGACGGCCTTTAGGACCCGTTATGGACATTGCGAGTTTACGGTTATGTCTTTTGGTCTCGCGATCGCGCCTGCGGTTTTCATGGATCTCATGAACCGTGTATGTAGACCAATGTTGGATAAATTCGTTATAGTGTTCATTGATGATATCCTTATCTATTCTAAGAGTAAGGAAGAACATGAAGTGCATCTTCGAGAAATCCTGGAAACGTTGAGAAAAGAAAGGTTGTATGCTAAATTTTCGAAATGTGAATTCTGGTTGCAAGAAGTTCAGTTCCTTGGTCATGTCATTAATCCTGATGGTATTAAAGTTGATCCGTCTAAAGTCGAGGCCGTGATGAATTGGCAAGCGCTGAAGAACGTTGGTGAAATTCGAAGTTTTCTAGGCCTCGCGGGTTATTATCGACGGTTTATTCAAGACTTCTCCAAAATTTCATCTTCGTTAACTGAACTCACCAAGAAGAATGTTCCTTTCGTGTGGGGCGAAAAGCAAGAAGAAGCCTTCCGTACTTTATGAAAGAGGTTGTGTGAAGCACCGATTTTAGTGTTACCCGAGGGAACCGAAGACATGGTGGTCTACAGTGATGCATCTTATTCCGGTCTTGGATGTGTTCTTATGCAAAGGGGTAAAGTGATTGCTTATGCTTCAAGACAATTAAAGAAGCATGAAGAGAAATATCCGACTCATGATCTTGAATTTGCGGCCGTAGTCTTTGCTTTGAAAATTTGGAGGCATTATCTATATGGTGTGAAGTTCATAATTTACACCGACCATAGAAGTCTTCAGTATTTCCTTGATAAGAAAGATCCAAATATGAGGCAGCGTAGGTGGTTAGACTTGCTTAAGGATTATGATTGTGAAATTCGCTACCATCCGGGTAAGGCGAATGTTGTAGCGGATGCGTTAAGTCGCCAGAGTACACGGATTCACTCTTTGAGAATGATTATCTCATCTGATCTTTTCGATAGGATTAAGTTAGCTCAGAAGGAAGCGCTAAAAGAAGAAAATCAAGAGAAAGAACGTATCACATCTCACGTTCCTTATTTTGGTGAAGACAGTCGAGGGATTAAGACGCGGTATGGAAGAGTTTACGTTCCTTTTCGAAGCAACATCAAGGAGTTACTCATGGAAGAAGCTCATAAGTCCAAGTATTCTATTCATCCAGGAGCTACGAAAATGTACCTTGATTTGAAAAGAAACTATTGGTGGCCGGGTATGAAAAGAGATTGCGTGAAGTATGTGGAAAGATGTTTAACTTGTTTGAAAGTGAAAGCCGAACACCAAAAGCCATATGGAAAAGTCCAACCCTTAGACATTCCAGTTTGGAAATGGGAGAAGATTACTATGGATTTTATCACGAAATTGCCAAAGACGAAAAAGAAGAATGACACTATTTGGGTAGTAGTCGATCGTTTGACTAAGAGTGCGCTTTTTATTCCAATCAGGGAGAATATGCCTGTTCATAAGTTAGCAAAGATCTATGTCAATGAGATAGTTGCACGTCATGGGGTACCTATTTCCATAGTTTCTGATAGAGATGGGCGGTTCACTTCAAGTTTTTTTTGCAAGATTTTCAAGAAGAGTTAGGTACGAAACTTCATATGAGCACAGCTCTTCATCCTCAAACCGATGGACAAAGCGAAAGGAAAATTTAAACTTTAGAAGATATGCTACGGGTTAGCATGGTTGGTTTTGGAAGTAACTGGGATGATCACTTGTTTCTAGTGGAATTCGCCTGCGATAATAGTTATTATGCTAGTATAGGCATATCTCCTATGAGATGCTATATGGAAGAAAGTGTAGGACGCCAGTATGTTGGGAAGAAGTGGGAAGGAGAGAATTGGCTAGCACGGATATAGTGTTGGCAACGACGGAAAAGGTTGAGATGATTCGAGCAAGACTTAAGGCGGTACAAGATAGGTGAAAAAGTTAAGCCGATAATCGAAGAAGGCCAATAGAACTCGAGGTAGGTGATATAGTTATGCTAAAAGTTTCTCCGTGGAAGGGCGTTTTTAAGTTTAAAAGCAAAGGGAAATTAAGTCAGCGCTTTATAGGGCAGTTTAAAATTTTGAAACGTGTGGGTGAGGTTGCATATGTGTTAGAATTCCCGAGGAAATGGGAGGTGATCATAACACCTTTCATATGTCTTATTTGAGGAAATGTTTAGTGGAAGAGACTAGTGTAGTCACGTTGGATTACATTGAGATTGATCCGGAATTGATTTCTCAAAAGGATGAACCAGAAGCGATACTAGGAAGAAAAGTGAGACAACTTCCAAACAAAGAAATACCGCTAGTAAAAGTACAATAAAGACATCGTAAGGGTACAAGTATTAGATAGGAGTTAGAGGAGAAGATGAGAAATGAATATCCTCATTTATTTTAAGAATAGAGTTCGAGGACGAACTCTCATTTTAAGGAGGGGAGAATTGTTACACCCGTATCCCGATAAGGTACTAGTTATGTAAATATTATGTGTTGCATATTATAAGCCTTGTGATATGAGTTAAGTGGTAAATATATGTGGCCAATATAGAATGAATGAAACTAAAAGGGCCAAGATTGCCAAATGGGCAAAGTTTATTAGTTAAAATGCCATAGTCTAGCCAATTTTAGAAAACTCCAGGACTTTCTTCTTGGTCTTATTTGTGATGATCGGCTCTTAAGGAGAAAAGGGAGGGAAGACTTCAAGTAAATCATCTAGCTCATTTGTGTATCAAGAAGTGATCAAGATTCACTAGAGAACCCTTAATTGTAATCTCCTCAACAAGTAAGTGTTCTTCCCCAAATTTATGAAATTAGGGTTCATGTTGTAATAATTGATCTTAATGATCAAAGGTTAGTAATTTCATGATTAGTTATGTAATTAGTCTCTAATTTGAGATGGTTATGATATAGGAAACAAGATAAAAGTGGGAAGTTGTTGCTAGTGAAGTGGTAATCTAAGAATCAAGGTAAGTACATTGGTTATAACATGTTTTGTTTAGCTTTATCATATATTGGTATGATAATGTTTCATGTGTTAGCTTTATCATGTTTGTTTACATGATAATGTTGAAGGATAGGATATAGGGTGCGTTAGCTAGTATGGATCCATTCTAGATATAGTTTAGTTAGTCGTTGGACTAACTAAGGGATGTAGTTCAACCTTATGGGTTGATTGTGTAGAAGTTCAACCTTATGGGTTGATTGTGTAAAGGTCGACTATGTCGGCGTGAGGTAAGTGCCCCTATATCGCTAGCTTAACTAGTAGTTAGACTAGTTATGGTTAAGTTATGATTTTATATCATATATTGTTAGTTTTATGTTATGATTTTATATCATACATTGTTAGCTTGTTATTGCCATGTACTTACTAAGCGTTTCGCTTACGTGTTTAGTTGTGATGTTTTTCTTGATAGGTGCCGAAGGTTCTAGCAAAGGTAAAGAAAAGGTTTAAGTGATTATGTAATAGAAGTTCATCCTAGAAGAAGTTGTGGTAGAAGACCGTTCTTTTGGACCAAGCATATTGAAGTTGGAAGCCCCCGACGTGTCCTTTCGTGTTTTGGGTATATTTCCTTTCGTATGGTCATTTTGTGAGTCAACGGTCATTTTCTATGTTAGCTCAACGGTCAAGCTTATGTTCATGTCAAGAAGTCCTTAGGTTAGTGGTTATGGTGGTAAAAAGGAGGGTGTTTGGCAAATAGCCAATTCTACCCATTTTGGGAAGTTATGGGTCATGTCAATGTATCAACACTCTTTTAATATGTTAGGAAGGTTATGTTGCGTGTAAGCCAAATTGGATATCTAGTTGTTTGTGCATTTATGTATAAAATGTGTTTTTGAAAGATTGTTTAAGGGGATGTTTGGTATTAGCTAGTTTTTACCCATTTTGGGTTTGAACGGGTCATGGATGGTTGAGACAAGTTTAGTATGTTAAAATATGTATGTTGGTCAAGTATGGTAGGTAAGGGAAGTGTTTTAAGTGAATTGGAGTGTAACGGGTCAAAATGGGTTCATGCATAACCCGTCAATTTCTAAAGAATAATTTTCAGTCTAGGATCCCCTTTTTGGTTCCAAGGTATGGACCTAAATGTGGATCCTTGGTTTCAGTTTAGGATCCCCCTTTAGGTTCCAAAGTATGGACCTAAGTGTGAATCCTTAATTTCAGTCTAGGATCCACTTTTAGGTTCGAATTTATGAACCTTAGTGTGGATCTGAAATGTACTCATCTTGGTTATGGAATTAGGATCTACTTTTAGGTTCCAAGATTTGGACCTAAATGTGGATCCAGTTTTTCCTCATCTTGGTTATGAGTTAAATGTTCATCTTGGTGATGAATGTGGCTTCTTATAAAGGGTCAATAGAGTAGCGGAATGTCAAGTCAAGTCAAGCGTTTCCCGTCAAATCCTAAAGTATAATCTCAGTCCTGGACCTTAGGTGGATCTTCCAGGATCTACTTTTTAGGTCCCATAAATCTGAACCTTAGAGTGGATCTTTCAGGATCTACTTTTAGGTTCCACAATCTGAACCTTAGTGTGGGTCAGTTTCGGAATGTTACTTTTTGCGAAAAATTTTCACGTTTTTGGTCAAAGTGGTCAAGGGGCGTTACATTGAGGAAGATTCTTTTTATGTTTTTATAATTTTTTATGAAAGCAAGTAAAATCTCGGGTTTGAAAGAGTGGGCGGAATTAGTTGCTAGTCAACTAACCCAAAATTACTACGGATGCAAATAAAATAAAATAACAAAAATGAAAATGTGGTGAGAAACTTATGTGTAGAGAAATGTGTTTACTTAGATTTCCTTACTCCCAAACTATCTTTTACCGGTTAATTAGTGTGTATTAGTCGCGTGGATGACGGGTGTATTCCTTAATACCATTCGTGGGGTGGCGTACGTACTTCCCCAACTCTACAAGCTCCTACTTCACTCCTATGTCGAGCCGGCTAGGAAGCTCCTAACATGGGATCACTAGAATTCGCTTGTGCATTAAATACAACCATAAAAACCTTTAGTACGCATTTGGTTCATGTTTCTTAAGACGTTCAAGCAAGTTACCGAATAGGAAGTTAGCCAGTTTTCTTAAGCCTAACATAGATAAACAATCATCCAATACAACTAATAACACACTAATAACCACTAATCAATAGCTAGGTTTCATTAGATCTAAGCAAACACAAGATAAATTTAGCCTAACATGTTAAACAAAAGACAAGAATAAGATAGAATCAAACAACACATAGACATATTGAATGATTAATTGATAACTTATCTTTCAATGTAACATGGAAGATCTCAAGGCAAAAAGCCTTGAAAAAGAAGCTAAAATCGTCTTAGGGTTTTCTCCCAAAATTCCACACACTAAGTTCTCCTAATGACAAAAAATTAGAAAACTATATATAGATTTTTGGATCTGACGGCGTCACGTTATGGAGTGTGACGCCGTCACCTCGCCGCTTCTAGGGTTCCCGGATGACCTTCTTGACGCCGTCCCTCTTTAGCTCTTCAAAAATCCATTCTGGCTTATCAAGGCTTGACGCCGTCGAACCTTGAACGTGACGCCGTCCCTCTTTGATTTAAGCCGTGACGCCCTTGATCAAGTTAAAGCGTGACGCCGTCAGAATTCACATGCTATTTTCACTGGCTTATCATGAGTAAATTTCACGTCCACTTTTTCTTGCCAAGGCATGACGCCGTCCAGAGTAAATTGTGACGCCGTCAAAGGTAACTTTTAGCCGATTTTTGAGACTTTGCCGTTTCCTTCACTTTTATGCTCCAAAAACGTCCAAAATGCCTCCTTTTCCAGATTTCTCCTCAAAAGTACCTAAAATGACAAAAGGAACGATTTAGGGCAATATTTGATCAAATAAATACGATTTAGGGCTTAAATGACCCCTTAAAAGCGGTACACTTTTCGCTTCATCAATACTGCTAGTACCTCAAGCAGTACTAATGGACTTTTGGATGAGAATACTTATTGTGCTTTCTTGACTACTCAGCACAATGGAAGTATGTTGACTCATGCAGATCTTCAAGAGATTGATGAAGATGATATTGAAGAGATGGATATCAAGTGGAAACTCTCTCTTCTCAGCTTGAGAGCTAGAAGATTCTTGAAGAAGACTGGCAAGAAGATAATCATAAACAGCAATGATGTTGCTGGGTATGACAAGTCAAAAATGTTATAATTGCCACAAGAAAGGTCATTATTCAAGGGAGTGCAGAATGCCAAGACAACAAGATGGCAAGAGCAGAGGATTTGGAAGCAAATCAAGGGTTGTGGAAGTGTCAGATTCAAGCTCAAAGGCTATGATTGCCATTGATGGCTTAGGGTTTGACTGGAGCTACATTACAGAGGAGGAAGCAGAAGCACCTACAGAGATGGCACTTATGGCTTTCTCAGACTCTGAGGTATAAGTTTCTAAATGTTCTAAATCATGTGATGCTTTAAAAGAATTAGAAACACTTAGAAAACAGTATGATAATCAGAGAATAGAGCTAAACCAGACTGCTTTTAATTTAGCAAATCATAAGAGAGGTTTGGCTATATTAGAAGAACAGATAGTTCACTATAAGGAAAATGAGTCTACTTTTAGTGATACTGTAGCTATACTTAAGAGAGATATAATGTTTAGGGATGCTGAAATTAGTGTGTTAAAAAATGAATTAGAAAAGATAAAACAGGCAAAGGAAAACATTCAGATGTGTGTAGACACATTAGAGTTTGCATCTAAGGGTGTTAGTAAGATAGTTGAGTGTAAAATCCTCAATAAAGCTAAGTCAGGCCTAGGATACAAATCAGTTCCACCTCCATATAGGGGAATTCCAACACCTCCAGGCATTGATCTAGAACACACAGGACTACCTGAATTTCAACTACCTGAGCTTAAATATGGTCCTCAACCTAAAGAGAATGTAGTTGATAAACCTGTGTATGAGAGTGCAAGTGATCCCTCACTTTCTGAGGATAAGGTGTCCTCAGCTAAGGACTCAGATGCTCCAACCATAAAGGACTGGACTTCTGATGATGAGAGTGATCAGGCTGTAGTTAAGCCTGTTAGTGTTAAGATAGAGGAACCAAAAGTTCAAAAGATGGTTAAGACTGAGACTGTTAGGCCTAGAGCTAATGCAAAACCTTTTAGACCAACAGTTAGGTATGCAGAAATGTATAGAACCACAAACAAGCCAAGAGGTAACCAAAGGAATTGGAACAACCTCAAGTCTCACCAACTAGGTGATGATTTTGTCTGTTATAGGAAAGCTTGTTTCACATGTGGAAGCTTTGACCATCTGGCTGCTCATTGTTCTAATAGGGTAACTAGCCATATCTAACTATGAAGAGTTGGCTAGTCCAAAGCAAACGGCTATTGGTAAAGACATATCAAATTCGTTGATAGCTGATAGTTTGCTAAAAACTATATATGTGCAATAATGTTTTTGAAATCAATATAAGTTCATACTGTTCTTTGAAAATTTTGATAAAAGTTTTTGCTGCTAGTGCAAAGTTTATACTGCTAGTGTAAACTTAGTACTGCTGAACTAGCCGTTATAACTGATGTGTCAGTAATTAATGTTCGGTTAAAAACTAGCCGTTGGTGGTTTGTTGCAATTTTTACTGATTGAATTATGATTTTCAAGGGATCCTCTTCAAGATATTTTAACTTTTATTCTATTATATTCTTATTCTAAAATAAAAGTTACCATATTCTTTAAGTCAGTCAAATTAAAAATCCTATTTCTCTCAATAATATCTCATCTAACTTTCATCTTCTACTTTCTAACCTAAATCTTCATTATTCACCACAGTTAAAATCAAACTTTACTAAGAATATCATGGATAATTTGGATTTTGTCAAGACGCACAACCAAGTCGCTTTTCTAGAGAAAACAGAGGAAGGAGATGGACCGAAATTTTATGAGATTGTGGATTTCCTCAACTACTCTCACATAAGGTATGCTCTAACTGTCTTTCCTACTCTTTATGTCTCTCACATCACACTGTTCTAGCAGAATGCAACTGTCTTGACTAGTGAAGATGGAGACTTAGAAATCCATTCTGAAGTGGATGGCATACTTTTTGTTGTTACCGAGTCTACACATAGGAGACATCTTAAGCTACAAGATTCAGATGGTATCATCACTATGCTAAACACTGCGATTTGGCAAGAACTTTCCAGAATTGGGTATGACACATCCAACCAAAAACTCACTTTTCAAAAGGGATGTTTCTCACCACAATGGAGATTTTTGATACATACTCTCTTACATTGCTTAAGTCCCAAGAAGACGGCATGGGAGCAATTCAGTAGCAATATTGCTATTGCTCTCATTTGCTTGTCAACAAATAAGGTTTTTAACTTTTCAAAGTTTATTTTTGAGAGTATGGCAGCAAATGTTAACAGCAAAACCAAGTTTCTTATGTACCCAAGATTTGTTCAAACTCTTTTGAATAAGAAAAAGAATTTGCTTACGAAACCAACAGAAACTTTTCCTACTCCTAGCCTACAATCAAAGGTTTTTCAAAATATGGCTATGGCTAGTAGACTTTTCAAAGGGGTAGAAATACCTTTGTTTCCTGAAATGCTTCAAGTTGAATTGGGTGAAGGGTCAGTCAACACAACTGATCCCCATCACACACTCAATCAAAATCCTGAAATAACCCAAACACCCCCAACCATCACAACTTATAAGAGAAGGTCTAAACCTGGTCAAACTAGAGTTGCCACTGGATCCTTGCCCCATGATTCACCTCTCCTAGCAGGTAACACAGCTAGAAGTGATGAGGGTAGCTCTACACAAACTGAATTGATGGCTTTATGTACCAAGTTAACTGCTAAGGTAGATTCTTTGGAGGAGGAGCTTAAAAGTCATAAAGAAAATTTTGCCAAAGTCTACTCAAGGTTGACTCGTAGAGTAAAGAAGTTGGAAGATCATCTCAAGAGGAAAAGGGCTAGAGCTATACTGGATGAAGATTCTTCAGATGCTGATTATTCAGATGATTCAGATAATGATGATGATGGTGATTCTCCCAAACAGGGGAGGAAATCAGATAAAGGCAAGGGGGATAAATCAAAAGTTCAGGGGAGGCAAGATGAAGGTGTTAGTGAACAGATTGGTATGGATACTGGTAATGTTGCTGATATGGATGTTGAAGATCAAGAAACTCAAGAAACTGCTGAGAATGAAGAAGCAGTTCAAACTGCTGAGACAGAACATGAAACCGTACAAACTGCTAGTTCACATCCAGGTACTGCTGAGGCAGAGTATGAAATAAAAAGATTAGAAAAAGGAAAGAAGCCAATGACACCTGAAGAAGTTGAACAAGAACAAGAAAGACTCAAGAAAGTAAAACCAAGAACTCAAGCACAGTTAGAGTTTGATGAAGAAGTAGCAAGGAAACTTCAAGAAAAAGATCAAGCAGATGAACAAGCCCAGATAAATCTTGATGCAGAATTACCAAGAAAGATGGCTGAGGATGATGTATAGAATATAGCTGAATTCATGGAGAGAACAAGGTTGGAAAAGGTAGCTTTAAATACTGAGGTTGATCAAGAACAATTCAATGAACAGCTACAATATTTGTTAGATTCAGATTTAATTGTGAGAGCTCAAGCAGTGATGATTCTTAAAGACAAGAATTTGAGTGAAGAAGAGAAATCAGAGAAGCTTAAAAGTTTTATACTAACAAAGAACAGAGAAGTAGCATGGAATGATCTTATGCAGAAGATTAGAGATAGGCAAAAAGAAGGTTACAAGACAAAGATGCCTACAAAGAAAGAACATATCAGTTTTATGAAAAGCTATTTAAAGAATCAAGTTCTTTGGAAGACAAGTTATTTTAAAGGAAAATCAGATGCTGAAATTGAAAAAGCTTATTATGAAGCTTATGCAAGATTGAACACATCAATTGAAAGGGATACCACAAAAGGAAGGAAAAGAGATGCAGAGTTGTTAGAATATGATGCAACAAAGAAACAAAAAAAGGAAGCTGAAGGATTGACTGATGAACAACTCAAGAGCATGATGGTGATAGTCCCTGAATCCACAAACATCAAGCCTTTGCAAGCAAAACATCCCATCATTGGCTGGGAAGTATTCACATAAGGTAAGATGAAAGGGTGGAAGATTATGAGACTTGGTGGAAATACTGAAAGATACAAGCTGTTTGAAGATTTACTCAAAGGATTTGACAGAGAAATTCTTAATCAGTTGTGGACATTAGTAAAAGAAAAATTCAGAATTGAAGATCCACTTGAAGACAAAGATAAAGAACTATGGGTTCAATTGAAGAGGATTTATGAACCTGATGATGGAGAATCAATGTGGAGGTTTCAAGCTGAAGTCAAGGATGTTACTTGGAAATTATTTGATACATGTGGAGTGCACAGAGTTTCAACCAAAGATGGAATAGAAATTTATATGTTGGTGGAAAAAGAATATCCACTCAGATTAGTTGTTTTAAAGGCTATGCTATCAGTAACACTCAAGGTTAAAGAAGATTCTGAGATGGCAGATATGTTAGTAACAAAGATATTTAACCTTGCAGAGAAAAAGAAAGCCAGAAACAAGAGACAGACATGATAGATGTTTGGAAGAATCCCCCCTCATCATAGGAGATGAAGCTTAATTCGAAGAAACTTAGTGATTTGCACAGAAATCATAAGTTTAGGGGAGGATTGTTAGGAATTAAGATTAACAGTTGGAACTGTTAGTATATAAGTTAGTACTGCTGAAGACCTTGAAGATATAACTGACAGTACAAAGTCAGTTAGTACGGTCAGGATTAGAAAGTTAGTACTGGTTATAATTTTTGTAATCGTATAGGAGATAAATATAGAAAAGATTTTGTGTATATCTTATTAATATAGATGATAGTTATCTTGTAAAGCAATCCTTGGTCTATAAAAGGATTGCCTAGGTTAAAGTTTATGTACGTGAGTTCTTAGAAAAGGTTCAAGGTTGTAAACCCTAGTGATAGGAGATCACTCGTATTATTGTTTTAATAATATTGAATCGTTGAAGTTAATTAATTGTCTCTTGTTCATATATACACACTGTTTTATTCATTGAACATATATACACAATCTTCTAAGTGTTTGCTAGTAAATTCCGCGTGCTAGTTAACATTATTCAAAGTATCTATCTAACACAAGGAGTATGTTTAGATCTTGTCAAATATGACGTGATAAGAATCATCCATAATAAATCGCAATAACCATAATATATTTTCACCATGAGTAGATACAACAACAGCAAGATAAAAATACATCAGGACAAGGATAAATCATGATAAGAATATGGCGTGATAAGGATCAACCACAATAAGAATAAATCACGACAGCCATAGTATAATCACAACATGAGTAGATACAACATACATGAATACAAAATGAAAAGTCTCGGTTCACATCGACCGATATCATATCATAGCGTAACCATACAATACATCCCAAAATAACTTACTACATTGTTGTACAACTAACAAAAGATCACAAGCGTCATTACTAATGCCACGCACCCCGTGGCTAGGATATAAATACAAAATCTCTCTACGATACAAGTCTAGTCTAGGCACTGCCTGATGCACCATCGAGACGGTAATGGAGATCCCTGATCTGCTCGAGGAGACTAGCAATCAATGCATCATAATCACGTCGTTGCGCCTGCTTATCCTCCACAAAACGCTCAAGTGTGGCAATCCGGGAGTGGGCAATGATCTGATGCTCTAGCTGAGTCTCTATAGTCTCAATGCGCTCTAAGGGAATCTCATCGAGATGATCAAATGCTCGATCAATGCGGTCCTCATGGCGGACTATCCTAGCGATCAGAAGTGGGATAGTATGATGGACAGGCTCACCGGTAACTGGTAGAACTCGTGCAGCAGCCATCGAAGAACTCTCTCCCAGCTCAAAGGCTCTCGGAGTACCCTCATCGTATCTCCATCTACTGAGAGTAGGCAAAATGAATGACCACCTGCGAGCGTCAACTCGCCTGTTGTCACAATTCGCATTTTTGAGTCTTTACTATGCACGGGATTGCATCATTTCAATTTACGTATGTTCATTAAACGTTACCACTCAGTCATTACTACTAGTATTATACCCAAATACTCCCGGCTATGATCCTAATATATTTTCATGCTAATTTTAATGATATAAAATTTATATTATTAATTTACCCGGTGTTTTGAAACCTTTTGCTATATTTTCCGTTAGGAGCTTATAACTCCGTCGTTTTGCGTTATTTCATCACGATCATTATTTTAACACCCGATTCTTATCAGTAACATGATTTTATAATTTTCACAACTTCGTCGTATTTTATTTCAACTCGTCACGGTTTATTTTTAGTTAACCCGGTACCCGATAACACCTAAAGTATACACTAAACACACTAATACTTATCCTAACTATCTAATAAGCAAAAAAAAATATCATCCTAACACTTCCTATACAAGCTTGGCCGCCCCTTTTTCTTGTCAAGTGGCCTAATACTCCCAAAAATCTTTAAAAGCCTTATAATGCATTAAACTTGACTTAATTTTTACATAACACATTTTCATAATATCTTTCAAGCTAGCAAAAACCAATTTCCTCTCCTTTGTTCTTCATTTTCCACGGCAAGAAGAACATCACCAAGGATCATCCATAAAAATTTTTAGTTCAAGTGTTATATTAGCTCCATATATCTTCCTTGTTAGAGTTTTGCAATAAAAACTCCAAGGTTGTGATCTTTTTCATCCAAACTCACTAATCTTCAAGTAAGCTTCAAGTGAACTTTTTCATCATCTCATACTTTCATTTGATCATTAACATCATGTATTTTCAAGTTATAATGGTTAAACATGCAAGTTACATATGTTATATATACCACCTTACTAATATTTTGATTTTATGAGCTTAAAAATAATCCTATGATCATCCCTTTGTTATCCTACGAATTTTGGTGAAGTTTAGGACCCATGACACCCTAAGAAGGTGTATGGTAGGATTTGTGTATTTGTGGAGTTGTTTTGAAGTAGTTTGAGCAAGCCGCGAACCAAGAAAATGAGTTTTTAACGTATATACAAACCTACTGTCCCGAAAATGTAAATCTGGAAAAATCAGTAAACATGCCGTTATTTTGGCCTTCATATTCAGAAAATACACTCATAGACGAAAACGTGGGCGCTTGAATCACCAAAAACCGAGTTATAACGAAGAAGTTATGAATTTTTAAAGTTATGCGACAAAAACTATTATTTTCAGAAAATACATGCTGTTAGCCGAACTTCAAGGGACAGAACGAGGCGTTAGCCGAAGTCTAGCTGAGCCGAGCCATTGAAAATATGTTAGTTCATGTTATGACGAACGCGTGGATATAAAGAACGTTGAAAACGGACTTGTAACGACCGAGATATGAATTTTTGAAAAGCCGACGAACAACACTTATTTTAACAGCCATTACATGAAAATATAGTCCAAGTGTTGAGACTAGTATTTTTGCAAGTCACTAAGTTCATAGCCGATTTTCTTTATGATCGAGGCGCGTATGATCAAAACTCAAAAGAGATGACATTGAGGTTATGTTACAAGGATTTCAAAAACGTCAAGTTCTATTACTAACTCTTAACGTACAATATTTTACGACTAGTTTTGCGAGGCCGTTTGGTCATATTTTCACAAGTTGTAAAAGTGATATTTTGCGACGAAACTATTTTATTTGGCGATAAAACATCAAATGAGGATCGTGGAGTATCATTCCAACATTTTTACACGAAATATAGTATATGACTTGCCGAGATATCAAAAATATATTTTTCGACAGAAAACGTTATTTTCAAAAATAACGAGTGGTATCGTTAACATACGTATTTGCATGAGTTGCATGGTATCATTGCTTACATTGGGTCACATCATTCAACATAGGTTGCGGTTAGAGACCGAGCCATCATTACATCATATCCATCATTATCATTGTTGCTATATCATCAGGTGAGTTTCATAGCCCCTACTTTACACGTTTTGAACTACTTTGGGGGAGATACATGCTTAAACTGCTTGCTTACATACATGATTGTGTTAAACTTATTTGCGTTATTCTTGAAAGCAACTCGCGGACCTAAGTATCTAACACTTGGGGTAGCCGTACAGAACATATCGCGGACCTAAGTATCTAACACTTGGGGTAGCCGTACAGAACATATCACGGACCTAAGTATCTAACACTTGGGGTAGCCGTACAGAACATATCACGGACCTAAGTATCTATCACTTGGGGTAGCCGAACATAAGTCTCCTAGTGAGCAGCATAAGGTCTTCTAGTGTTATAGAACGCACCTCGTATACGCACATGTCTTACTCAAGCTATATTTTAGCAGTGGGTTGTAAACACACAGGTTGCAAGTTTTGTTATGGGCGGGATTTGCAACTGAGTGGATTTACAATGCCTTTGCTGTGGAAACATTCTCGACGAACTTTTCAACTTATTGATAACAAACTTTATGAACTCACCAACCTTTGTGTTGACACTTTTTAGCATGTTTATCTCAGGTTAGTAAGGTGATAGCAGATGCTTGGAGCAGAGAGTCTTAGGGCACGTTTTTCTGAAGACTTTTGCTTTTATCATTTACCATTCGATATACTTTAAAAACTTATGTACTATTCTACTTTGGGATCTTTTTCTTGTAAACTATGACTTTTATCTATTCGAATGGTAACTTTTCAAAACGTCTCATTTAGAGGTCGTTCTCTATATCTTGTACTTTGTGCCCTGAAGTAGCATCCCATTGACACTATCGTTCCGCTGCGATAATTTGGGGGTGTTACACCTGTGAACCCCGGGTCGAGCGGAGGCCTCAGCAGCAGCCATAACATAGGGATCAGAAGGTGAAGGTGCTATGGTAAAAGCCCTCTTATGAGGCGGTAGCAAAGTATCGGAAACATCTCTGGGTGATGGTGGTAATGGGACTGTGGTAGTATGGTGGTAAGTAAACGATGGTGGTGGTGATGGAGATGATGGTGGTGATGGGAGATGAGATGGAGTACTAGGTGCTGGTACACGGCTGGGTCGAGATCGTACCCTTTTCCAAGTGGTACGAAGCATGATAGGGCCACTCTCATGTAGCCAATAGCGACGACCAATGGGTATCTGATCCGGCTGTACTACAGGAATACGCTTAGCACGGCGTACCGGAGGTGAAACTGGTAGTGATGGTACAGGTGGTGTAGATATGGTCTGAGCATCCTCAAATGGCTCAGTCTTAGCAGAGTCATCGCCATAGGGTACAGGAACTGGAATGGTTGGTATGATCGGAACAGTAGATGATGATGAATCCTCCATGTCCGAGTCCGAGTCAAGGATAATAGGATGGGTAGGTGAAGACATATCGCTGTAAACCAGGTCAATATAAATATATATAAGTACAAGTACTCATATAAAATAAGTAGATAAAAACATGTATCGTAATCGTATGTACATCATGATGTTGTGAAGTGTCGTGACCTAGTGGTTATAGTCTAGGGTCAGTGATGCATCCTAGCTCTCTATAACCTTGGCTCTAGTAACAATCTGTCACACCCCCAAAATCTAGATTGCAAAGTACAAGAAATAAAGAATGACCTCTAAGTGAGTCGTTTCAAAACAAGCGTTTGATTTAAACATAACGTTTTACAAAACATAAATATCAGAGTTCACCATCAAAATGTAAGATTTAAATACACAACCAAACGCTAAATAATGCAAGAAAATCTTCATCATGATGTGCTTCCAAAATGTGACTCTAAAGTGCTCCATACAAAGATGGTTATCATCACCTAATTACCTGAGAATACACGCAAAAAGGGTCAACATAATTATTGGTGAGATCATAGGTTTAAGTAAACAGTAAATTGTGGACCACAAGATTTCAATAGCAAGACAATTACAACAAATATAACATCATAGCCAAAAATAATATACAATGCACTAAGCTCATGACCCCGAAGCTCGACGTACTGGTATGCAATCAAGCATAATAATAATAATGCCCCAATAAGTGTTTGCCAGACACTCAGAAATAATTCGAATGATATGCGTCCGTTTGACAGGTTGGCGCGACCAACTCGGATGGGGGTGTCAACCCAAATAGATCTATTCATAACATCTACGCTTACGAGTAATTAACGGTTCATGATTTAAGGGGGACTTTAATGGCAATGCGGTAACTTACGCAAAGTAACGGTTTTTAGTACTTGTGTCCAAAAAATAAGCAATGTATTCCCACCCCGAGGGTTAAGAAATCATGTATAAATAATGTAAAAATCAGGGCTATGAAACTCACCTTAGCAAAAGCAAATCCCGATTGGTAAATGGGTAAACGGTGAATAAAGTCTGATAACTCTAATCGATACCTAAATAATGCATATGTCTTAGGTTCGAAAATAAGGTCATGCACACAAGGTCATACGCTATTTTATCACTTGTACATGTTTGTTGTAATATTTATCGTCAAAAATGTAGTTGCGTCAATGTGGTCCTTTATTTAGAAAATCACCCTTTTTAGAAAACGTAACTTGTTAATCTCGTGATCAAACTATAGTCGTCTTGTTAATAGGTATTTTGAAAACCTCTAACGCACCTAATAAGTATACATAATGTTCTACCATTTTCGTTTACGTCATTTTAGCCAAAATACACTCTAAAGTGTCCAAAATCCATTTTATATATTTCTAACAGATTTTCTAATAGCCAAATAATAAGCTGTCAAAACTAATTTGTCGTCGTAACTTCTTTAGGCCATAACTTTCTCGTCGTAGCTCCGTTTCTTAAGTTTTATATATCCCCGGGTTTGTGTTTAAGTATACTAACATGTTCTTAGTGTCTCGGCTAGTCAAGTTAGCTTTTAACATCAGTTTTTACCACTCAAAAATTCCTAACAGCATCTAACATTTTCAGAAAATTTAGTTTTCGCCACATAACTTAAAACTAATGTATCTTCTTGGTTATAAGTCCGTTTTAACTCATTCAAGCGGCTACGTTTTCGTTATTGAGTCTAGTTTCTATATTTCTAGCCTAAACTTTTCACCAAGCTATTGAGTTTTCTGTAGAAGGTCGAATGGGACATATTGCTTTCTAAAGGTGTCAAAACATTTTTCCTAACCTTCTAGTTATCAAAACCACTTAACAACAACTCCAAAACCAATCCTAGTTTATCCACCAATTTTTCAACATATTGCTAACAATATTGATCTAACACTAAACTTAGCAATATTAAATGTTAGTGCAAATATTACGATATTTAAACTAAACGGTTTCTTCGGTTTTAATAATGACAAACATGTAACTTGTAATACATAACGTAAAATGTGCAAGTTACTTGTAAAAACAAATCATCAATGCACACTTACATCAACACCTCTCGACGTCTCAAGTATGCTTCAACGAAGTCGTAGATTTCCATCCCGACGAAAATCACTCAAGGTATGGACAAACAAATCTACTACTTGACAAATGATCAAAGGATTATATTTTTCTAAACTTCACATTTTTAATGTGACAAAACATTTTTTCAAAATTATATTATACAAATTATTTTTGAATTAAAAAGAAATGTTTTATTTTGAAAAATAAGTTTAAAAATCCCAACAGTCAATTTTACCCCCAAAACAGCTCCAAACATTCCCAAATAAACCTTCCCCACCAAAAACAAACGGAGGAGCGTCCTCGGTACCACTAAAGTACCGACGGATCCACTTAATTTAGTGGAGCCGTCTGACAATTAGTGGAGCCGTGCCTCTGTAATGGCTAGTTTTCCCATTGCCTATAAATAGTGGACCATTTTACACTTCCAGCTTGATTTTTCCAATCAGTTTTCTCTGGTCTAATCCCTCCTCACTTAGAATACTTTCTGTGATCATTTAGAAAGTCTTAGTTTGTTTAAGAGTGATCCTTTCATCCCACCAAGAGATCCTCTTCATTCCTCTTCAAGTGCAAGAGAAGAACACAAGGTATCCAAGTTGATACAAAGTGTTGTCACTCCTCTTCAAGTGCAAGAGAAGAACACAAGGTATCCAAGTAGATACAAAGTGTTGTCATTCCTCTTCAAGTGCAAGAGAAGAACACAAGGTATCCAAGTAGATACAAAGTGTTATAGTTGTAGGTAGTAGCACTTGTAACATTTGTTACACTCTTGATTGTATCATAGCATACATGAAGATCATTTTTCTTTTGAGAGTTTGTGAGGGAAGATCATTGTGATCTTATAGAGATATTGAATATCTCTAGTAGCCATTGGGCTAGTGTGTTGATCAAGTTGATCAAAGGTAGATAGGGTAGATTGAGTCAAGTGAGGGTTGATCATTGTGATCTTGTCGAGATCTTGGAGATCTCTTGAAGCTTGTGGGCTTGTGTGATTGATCAAGAAGATCAAGGGTAGATTGGGTAGATTGAGTTAAGTGGGAGTAGATCATTGTGATCTTGTTGAGATCTTGGAGATCTCTTGAAGCTATTGGGCTTGTGTATTGATCAAGTGGATTAAGGGTAGATCGGGTAGATCGTGGTAGATTGGTGCAAGCTAAGATTAGCACTCGACATTTAGCTTAGTGTCAGAAATTGGATAAGCGACATGTACGGTTTTCTCCGCCTGAAGGGAGCTTGTTGATTAGTGAAGTAACTCTCGAGTTGGGTACCCGGGGAGTGGAGTAGGGCGAAGAGGAGCTTCGTGACTGAACCACTATAAATCACCGTGTCTGGTTTGCGCCTTCTTACTTATTTCTTTACTTTCATTTCATTCTTTATCGCTTTATTTTTATATTTGCATGATGTTTATGTTTGTATGGCTAGTTGCTTATGTTATGTTGATTAAGTATGTGTCATGGTTTGATTTTGCTTGTGTTGTAGTTTACTACATTCATCTCTAGATGTTATATGACAATAGTTGACAATTTTCATATTATGTCTGTAATACCTGAAATTCTATAACATGTAAAATGACCAAATTGCCCCTGGGAATTTAAAATCTAAATAAAACATATGTAAAGCACCAAATAAATTCCAAACTTCTAACAATGAACAAGTTATGATTCCAAATAATTTTAACAACTTCATTTAACAATTATACAAGCCATGAAAATTACTAAAATGCCCTTGGGCGCCTAATGTAATTTAAATTCAAATTTATGATTTATATAAAAGTAATTTAAAGGTAATTAAAGAGCATTAAACATGGTAAATCAATGCATTAATTTCCCTTGACCAAAATCACGAAATTATGGCCAATTATCCTCCCCTTTGACCGGTCCTTATTTGTAGCATCACATTTATTCCAAAAACCCTAATGCCGATCTAAACAAAACACACAAAATAATCCTCCCATTGTTCACACGAATTTTATGGAGTCCAAGCTCATTTTTCTGGTATTTTACACGATCTAAGGAAGCCTAGAAAAATAGCATCATGATTTATAAGGGCCGGATTCAAGGAGCATCGAAAATTCTTGTTCTATTCCACTCGATAGGTATTAATTCTCCAATCTTTGTCCCACTCATTCTAAAATTCATCTTATATTTTTCTTACATTCCTTAAATCATATTAGACTCAGGAAAAATGGGAAATTCGAATCATGCAAAGTTTTTATGTCGTTTTGAATTTAATTGATTAAAACACACCTAAAATCCAAAATATGTGTTACGAATTTTCTGGGTGCCATGTTTATTTTATTTAGACCTAATATGATGTGTATGATCTGGGAAAAATGATAAAATAATTTATTGAGGCCTAAATGAGTCGTTGTAATTATTGGGGGTCTAAAACGTACCTAAAATCAAATATATGCTATGCGATTTTTCTGGGTTGCATTATTAATTTTTATGAGTTCCTTGGTCATCACCTAAGCTGGGAAAAATGGTGTTTCGAATTTTAGAAGCCTAGGTTAGTCGTTGTGAATTTAAAGTTTTAAAAAGGGTGTAAATTCTAATATATGATAAACGAATTTTCTGGGAATGGAGATTATTTTTTTAGACTCTATATAATTAGTATGAACCAGGAAAAATAGTGGTTTGATTTTTAGAAGCTTAAAATGGTCGTGGTTGAATTTAGTCCAAATCGGGTTTATTGTTTTCAAATGAAAATTTAAGAAAAAAAACCCTAACGAGCTAATTAGGGTTTGTGTAATCTGATTAAATCTGGTCCAATTAAGGTGTTAATGATGTAGTAATGATGGCCTAATGATTGGGAAAGATTAGGGTTAAAAATTGTATTTTAAAATGGTATACGATTTGAGATTTAATGATAAGGGGGTGTTTTGTAATTAAATAAACTTGTGGGCCATTTTTATAATGTTAATTGGATCAGTACTAAAGTGTAAAAATTATAACATGAGGGTCTTATGTGTAGATTTGCAAGATTTGGAAGTAAATGGGAAATTAGGGTTTCGTATTACATTATTTTAAATTAGGGGGACTAAACATGTAAATTCTGGAAACTTAAGGTTGATTTGAGTAATTAAATATATTCATGGGGTTATGTGCTATTTTGGTAATTTAATGGCTTAATATGTAATTGTTATTAATTAAAGATTGAAATTATAAGTTAAAGGACTAAATATGTAACTTTAATAATTAGAGGGACTTAATGTGTAAATTATGAATACTTGAGGATACATTCGTATAAGATGATAAAATAAGTGATCATTGTGTAAGTTTGTTAAGTTAAGGGTTTAATGTGTAATTATAAATACCATAAGGTTTAAAATGTAATTTATGTAACTACAAGGGCATAAAATATGAATTATGAAACTTAAGGGGCTAAATGTGTAATTCTGATAACATGAACAGTAAGATGAGTTAATTATGATATTTTCACTTTAAACCTTCATCTTTGGTACATTTACACTTCAAACCCTAGAATATAAAAACTTGTCATATTTAACCCTAAACTTTTGCAACTTGTTAAAATACACCCTTAAGCCATGATATGACCTAATAATGTCTTAACCTAATCGAGAATATGGAAATATTACTAAATATGGAAACTTTCTAAAAACAGAAACTTACTAAATATGGAAACCTACCTAAAATGGGAAGTTACTTAAAATGGAAAGTGTTGTAACACTTGTCTACCCCTCTAGGTGTGAAGAAGGAGGAGAACTAAGTTCATTCCATCTTGTTCTTTGTGTATTGTGCTTTGCTGGAATAAGGTACAGATATTCTGCTTCTTTAATAAGAGGCCTTCGTTCTCTGATTATGATTCATGTTAGGGTTTTCCCTATACCTTGCCATGTTCCCTTTATTCATGAACTCCGATTATTGAACCATCATGTTATTGAACCTTTTATGATTATGAACCTTTCATTCATGAACTTTTAATTATGAACCCTTGACCATGAACCTTTGCTTATGAACCTTTGCTTATGAACCTTTGCTTATGAACCATGATTATGAACCATGATTATGAACTTATGAAACATGATATTGACCTATGCAAGTAAACTAAAACATGATCCATGATACTTGACCTTTACCCTCAGTTTGATACTACGAGCCACTCACTAGGCATGAGGGTTTCATGTCCATGTCAGTCGATGCACCGATGGCATGACTCTAGGGCAGGAGAGTGATGACCTGTCCCGTCCCTGCATGTTATGTTTACGTAGAGGCAGATTATGGCCACCTGGGGCGTATGGATGCATCCTAGATTTGTTCATGTTCATGTTATGTTATGTTATTCATGGTGACTGATGGTGTGTGCGATACACGTCTTTCACACTCTGGGAGCTAGCTACTCCAACCCATGATTGAGGACACCCCTCATATTTACAGGATACCCATGATTGAGGACACCCCTCATATTCACAGGATACTAAGAGGTCTCCCCTCTGCATGGTTACGATTATGATTATGATTATGATTCATGTTATGTTATGGGCTCGTAGTGGATTTCTGACTTCCTTTACCATGTACCCTTTCACCCTTCCTTATGATACCATGTACTCTTACCTTTCATCTTGATACCATGTATTCATGCTTCCATTCCCTTTTACTCATGTTATTATTCATTATGCTATTGCTTGTTACGTTATATCTGTTCACTGGGCTTTTAAAGCTCAGCCGCACGTTTTCTTTTCGTGTGCGGCAGGTTTTAGTTGGAAGCTGGGTAAGAGTGAAGAGACTTTGGACCTAGAAGACTTTGAGTAGAAGCCATTAGAAGAGATGTACTTATGGATTTGATAGGCAGCTTTTATTTTCCTTTGTAACCCTTTGTATTGCAAGATTTCATTTGTAACCTTTGAGAACCATTGTATTACTTTTGATTGTATGCTTTGTTTGATCTGATATGGAGCCATTAGTGTGATACTTCTACCCTTGCCGGGTTGGGGTGTTACAATTATGGTATCAGAGAAACAGGCTGCGATTTGTAATACATTTACCCTTGGCCTGTGTAAGTTAGGACCCCTAAGTTTCCCTGTAAGCGCTCATAAGATAACCTGTAAGATTTGCTTTGGAATCTCCCTATAGGAACCTAAATTTGACCAGCGAGGAATGGGTAGACTAAGACATATATGTGAGTCGTTTGCTTCTGCATCACTCTGATTCGTGCCCTTGCTTTTAGTTAAGCTTCATCAGAACTTTTCAGGAGTTAGAAGTTTTGCAACTTAAAGCTTAGTAACCAAGTAAGTTTGGAATACCTCGGAAAACCCACCCGGATGCCTTACACCATTTAAGTTCATTTTCAGATCTTGGCATCCACCTCCGATTTGTTTGATAAGTTGTTTAACACATTCCGACCATGTCGTAATCCATTCAACCATAATGTGTTCGACACATTTTGTGAATTCATTGCTTATGCTGAATGTGAATGTATCGTCCGATACTACTTAACTTTGCATAAATCCGTTACTACTCCTATGAGAATTCTGGTAATTATTAACCATGGATATAGGAAGTTATGTTCTTTTCCTTTGAATGACGAATCTTGTTCTGCCAACCATTTCCTTTGGAAGGATATGATGCTATGTTATTTTTGTATGGGTTTGTTAACTGAGCATGATGATGCTGATAACTGGTGTTCCGTACATCTCACTGTGACAATTATACGATGTTCGTATTTCTGATAATACACGCCCTACTTACCGCTTATGTTAAGAAGCTGAACAAATTCCCACACTCTGAACTGTTCGTTTATCCATCTCAACACTTTTATTGAAACACGTGCTGAACTTCGATATATGAACTCCCCGTCTGATTCGATGACTGTATTTGTACTATGAATCTTTTGATCTTGACATGTCTTATTGTATGGTCTTTTGATTATAGACTGGATGACTATTTGTAAAGCTACCATAAGACTACGTATCTGAGATGTGATCTTGCCAACCTGCTTCACCCTATTCTGTTATGATGAATCTCTACACCTGAACCTGCTAAAGTTGCCGCTATGGAAGCACCAACCCTGAACTCATATGATTATCAAGTTTTTCCTGACAACCACCAATATCCACCCTTGGAAAGTTCTACCATTAGAAAATCCCGCTGTACGAAGATTTTCCGGTATTTCCGATGTAATATGGTTTTGCTCACCTCAGTGATTCTCCTTGGATGCTCTTGTTGGTTTTTGAAGAAGAAAGAAGAAGTATGTGATGACGTATCGAATATTGTAAACTCAGCCATACCACTATCAGTAATCATTATCCGTTTCCGCGTATCAATAATTGATTTGGTCTTTCTTTTGAAACTTCGTATCTGATTTCATCGTTTTAGATTTGAAAGGCTGAAGAAGCAACCACAAGAACCTCTAAGAAGGGGGGGTTAACTAAGCGAGGGTAACCTCTGTGAAGTATGTCAGTTATTTTGAAGAAGAAGGAAGGCGTCATAATGTGCATGTGAAAGTTTTTCCATAAATAATTCCAGAATTGTCCGTGCTCTCATTATAACTTCATGAGTTTGAATTATGCCAATGGTATTGGCTAGAATGATCATGTCTTTGCGTATTTTGGACAAATTGTCATAGTATGACATTGTGTTGTGTTCGAGAACGGAAGAGGAACATAGAGATTATTAATGAGACGACCACTTGTTATGGAAGAGAAATTTTTTTTGACATCCAGAAACCATTATATACGACACTACCCTGTGGATTGTGCAGACAGAGTTTCCCACAGGAAGAACCGAGATCGAAGACAGTTATCAGAGTGAGAAACTTGGTGGAAGAGTAGTAGAAGACGGTGGATAATACTCAACCATATATTATGCAAACCGTGAAGATTACCGTTTGGGCATCAAGGCAACCAGACCGTAGGAGACGAACATTCAACACATAATCTGGAGTCGACGACGGCGGTGTTACCTTAAAACCTGGAGCGGTGTTAGAAGACCTGTCGAAGAAACGCAATCTTGTTTCCCTATTCATCTTGGTTGTACTAAGATGAATTGAGAGCGGAAGCAGACTGGATGATGAAGAGATCGTGCCAAAAATCCACATTACTCCATCACAGTGTCAAGGAGAAGTGCCGAAGGCTGGAGGAACCAGACTCAAGTTTATCACCCCTTCTCAGCGTATGATCAGATGGACAAGAGTAGACAGACTACTCGGACTTGGAGGAGATTTTGAAATCATGTATTCGAGTGGACGATTTTGGTTGGATGAGTTGCTTTCGTGAAGGATGAGGTTATTGATGGCGTGTTCACTTCTGCGTAACCCACTTAAGCTCCAGTTACCTGACGATAAGATTCTTTGAATGATTCGGATTCTCCGTTAGTATTTCCGTTTGGTGTTCTTCTGTGTATGTTGGATGACGGTTTTATCATGAGAATTTTGATGTGTTGTAAAAGACCTGACGCCTTGGTCGACGTATTCGTTTCCCCTCAACCTACTTAAATTCCGTTACCTGTTAATGAGGTCCTTTGAATGATTTGGTTCGCTGTTAGTAATTCCGTTCTGTGTTCATTCTGCGTTTGTTGAATAACGATTTGCATGAGAATTTTGACGAGATATGGAAGGAATTTGGATATTTATGAAAAGACGGATGTTGAAGTAACAGCTTATTCCGGGCTGAATTGATTTCGGTAAGTTATGAAGCTTGACGCTATTAACGACGTACCTGAACTCTGATGGACATTTTCGGATTTCCGTTACTCTTCGAGTAATTTCGTATTCTTAGTTATGGTGTTTGACTTTGGTGACCCTGAGACTGTAGGTGGACTAGGTGGATCTAGATAAGATGTGTTGATTACGACTTGAGATAAAGTATGACCATCATGAAGGTATACTCATATGAAGCGGGTATTATGACGTCTGGCCAACGTGATAATACCTACGTCAGATGACGTACCCTCATTGTGATCATAGGATATTTCGAGAAGTACCTTAGAAGCCTTAGAAATGTGATAGTTGTTTGAGATTGTCTGTGTTAGTAAGATTTTAGGTTCATTCTACCGATACGTTAACTCTATTGTCACCGATATACGATTTGATACATTTGGATATTCGACACACGTTTGATGATCTCTAAACTCCTGATAATAATCTTAAGTTTTGTTGTAGAGCGTTCTACCGAGTAACGTTATCAAACAGTATGTTTTCCGTCGATGAGAATTTGACCTGTTTTTATGAAGGAGTACACCTACGTTCCGATATATTTATACACTTCGCATTCGTTGAATCTGTTCATTATGATCTGCCACGTGTTAAGATATGAGACTGTGGATTTTGAGAAAACAATATTTGTTTGGTTGTAAGAATACCTTGGAAAGGTCATATTTAAGTTGAGACTTTCTGGGAACCGAAAGAGTTGAACACATGTATTACCCTCATGATTGCTATAATTCGATACGTTCTCATTTGATTGTTTATTCCTATCCTACAGATGAATATTCGTCAAACTTACAAAATTCCTGGTATCTTTCCTAATGGAACACGAATATCACCCACTACGTTTAGCATTCTGCTCTTTTGATATGAATCTTGAAACAACAAGTCCTTCTGAGGAAACCAGGACTATTTGATCGACAAGTTCGAATTATGAGAAACAAAATAATTTCCGTTCGTAAATATTCATTGGAAGAACCACCCAGGGTGAGAGGTTACCTGGGAGACCGAAGAGTCGATACGAGCTAGCTACTCTCATTTTGAGTTCTGATCTGATTTCAATTTCATTTCATTTTCACTTCTTTGCAAATTTCGAGGACGAAATTTTTTTTGATAGTGGGGAAGAAGTTGTAATACCTGAAATTCTATAACATGTAAAATGACCAAATTGCCCCTGGGAATTTAAAATCTAAATAAAACATATGTAAAGCACCAAATAAATTCCAAACTTCTAACAATGAACAAGTTATGATTCCAAATAATTTTAACAACTTCATTTAACAATTATACAAGCCATGAAAATTACTAAAATGCCCTTGGGCGCCTAATGTAATTTAAATTCAAATTTATGATTTATATAAAAGTAATTTAAAGGTAATTAAAGAGCATTAAACATGGTAAATCAATGCATTAATTTCCCTTGACCAAAATCACGAAATTATGGCCAATTATCCTCCCCTTTGACCGGTCCTTATTTGTAGCATCACATTTATTCCAAAAACCCTAATGCCGATCTAAACAAAACACACAAAATAATCCTCCCATTGTTCACACGAATTTTATGGAGTCCAAGCTCATTTTTCTGGTATTTTACACGATCTAAGGAAGCCTAGAAAAATAGCATCATGATTTATAAGGGCCGGATTCAAGGAGCATCGAAAATTCTTGTTCTATTCCACTCGATAGGTATTAATTCGCCAATCTTTGTCCCACTCATTCTAAAATTCATCTTATATTTTTCTTACATTCCTTAAATCATATTAGACTCAGGAAAAATGGGAAATTCGAATCATGCAAAGTTTTTATGTCGTTTTGAATTTAATTGATTAAAACACACCTAAAATCCAAAATATGTGTTACAAATTTTCTGGGTGCCATGTTTATTTTATTTAGACCTAATATGATGTGTATGATCTGGGAAAAATGATAAAATAATTTATTGAGGCCTAAATGAGTCGTTGTAATTATTGGGGGTCTAAAACGTACCTAAAATCAAATATATGCTATGCGATTTTTCTGGGTTGCATTATTAATTTTTATGAGTTCCTTGGTCATCACCTAAGCTGGGAAAAATGGTGTTTCGAATTTTAGAAGCCTAGGTTAGTCGTTGTGAATTTAAAGTTTTAAAAAGGGTGTAAATTCTAATATATGATAAACGAATTTTCTGGGAATGGAGATTATTTTTTTAGACTCTATATAATTAGTATGAACCAGGAAAAATAGTGGTTTGATTTTTAGAAGCTTAAAATGGTCGTGGTTGAATTTAGTCCAAATCGGGTTTATTGTTTTCAAATGAAAATTTAAGAAAAAAAACCCTAACGAGCTAATTAGGGTTTGTGTAATCTGATTAAATCTGGTCCAATTAAGGTGTTAATGATGTAGTAATGATGGCCTAATGATTGGGAAAGATTAGGGTTAAAAATTGTATTTTAAAATGGTATACGATTTGAGATTTAATGATAAGGGGGTGTTTTGTAATTAAATAAACTTGTGGGCCATTTTTATAATGTTAATTGGATCAGTACTAAAGTGTAAAAATTATAACATGAGGGTCTTATGTGTAGATTTGCAAGATTTGGAAGTAAATGGGAAATTAGGGTTTCGTATTACATTATTTTAAATTAGGGGGACTAAACATGTAAATTCTGGAAACTTAAGGTTGATTTGAGTAATTAAATATATTCATGGGGTTATGTGCTATTTTGGTAATTTAATGGCTTAATATGTAATTGTTATTAATTAAAGATTGAAATTATAAGTTAAAGGACTAAATATGTAACTTTAATAATTAGAGGGACTTAATGTGTAAATTATGAATACTTGAGGATACATTCGTATAAGATGATAAAATAAGTGATCATTGTGTAAGTTTGTTAAGTTAAGGGTTTAATGTGTAATTATAAATACCATAAGGTTTAAAATGTAATTTATGTAACTACAAGGGCATAAAATATGAATTATGAAACTTAAGGGGCTAAATGTGTAATTCTGATAACATGAACAGTAAGATGAGTTAATTATGATATTTTCACTTTAAACCTTCATCTTTGGTACATTTACACTTCAAACCCTAGAATATAAAAACTTGTCATATTTAACCCTAAACTTTTGCAACTTGTTAAAATACACCCTTAAGCCATGATATGACCTAATAATGTCTTAACCTAATCGAGAATATGGAAATATTACTAAATATGGAAACTTTCTAAATATGGAAACTTTCTAAAAACAGAAACTTACTAAATATGGAAACCTACCTAAAATGGGAAGTTACTTAAAATGGAAAGTGTTGTAACACTTGTCTACCCCTCTAGGTGTGAAGAAGGAGGAGAACTAAGTTCATTCCATCTTGTTCTTTGTGTATTGTGCTTTGCTGGAATAAGGTACAGATATTCTGCTTCTTTAATAAGAGGCCTTCATTCTCTGATTATGATTCGTATTAGGGTTTTCCCTATACCTTGCCATGTTCCCTTTATTCATGAACTCCGATTATTGAACCATCATGTTATTGAACCTTTTATGATTATGAACCTTTCATTCATGAACTTTTAATTATGAACCCTTGACCATGAACCTTTGCTTATGAACCTTTGCTTATGAACCTTTGCTTATGAACCATGATTATGAACCATGATTATGAACTTATGAAACATGATATTGACCTATGCAAGTAAACTAAAACATGATCCATGATACTTGACCTTTACCCTCAGTTTGATACTACGAGCCACTCACTAGGCATGAGGGTTTCATGTCCATGTCAGTCGATGCACCGATGGCATGACTCTAGGGCAGGAGAGTGATGACCTGTCCCGTCCCTGCATGTTATGTTTACGTAGAGGCAGATTATGGCCACCTGGGGCGTATGGATGCATCCTAGATTTGTTCATGTTCATGTTATGTTATGTTATTCATGGTGACTGATGGTGTGTGCGATACACGTCTTTCACACTCTGGGAGCTAGCTACTCCAACCCATGATTGAGGACACCCCTCATATTTACAGGATACCCATGATTGAGGACACCCCTCATATTCACAGGATACTAAGAGGTCTCCCCTCTGCATGGTTACGATTATGATTATGATTATGATTCATGTTATGTTATGGGCTCGTAGTGGATTTCTGACTTCCTTTACCATGTACCCTTTCACCCTTCCTTATGATACCATGTACTCTTACCTTTCATCTTGATACCATGTATTCATGCTTCCATTCCCTTTTACTCATGTTATTATTCATTATGCTATTGCTTGTTACGTTATATCTGTTCACTGGGCTTTTAAAGCTCAGCCGCACGTTTTCTTTTCGTGTGCGGCAGGTTTTAGTTGGAAGCTGGGTAAGAGTGAAGAGACTTTGGACCTAGAAGACTTTGAGTAGAAGCCATTAGAAGAGATGTACTATTGGATTTGATAGGCAGCTTTTATTTTCCTTTGTAACCCTTTGTATTGCAAGATTTCATTTGTAACCTTTGAGAACCATTGTATTACTTTTGATTGTATGCTTTGTTTGATCTGATATGGAGCCATTAGTGTGATACTTCTACCCTTGCCGGGTTGGGGTGTTACAATGTCCCACTTGATCGGGTGTTTGATACAAAAAAAGTTTTTTTAAGTTTTAAATGAAAACGTATTCACCCCCCCCCCTCTACGATTTCGACAATTGGTATCAGAGCCAGGTTGCTCAAATTTTTAAAACAAATGGTTTTCAAAATTGAGTACGATCCATGTATCAAATTACCTGTGAAGGTGATAAAATATGAAAAGTAATTAGTTGCTTAATACATACAAGTCTTGTTGTTAATTATACTTTGTCATACTAGCTTGAAGGTTTTCTTAAATCACTAAAAGAATAGAATTTTAAGTGTCCGGTCATGTTTTCAGAACGAGTCATTAAGTCATGAAGTTTTGAAAAGAATACAGAACACGGTACCATTAAATATAGGACGGTACCGTTATATTTAACGGTATCGTGGGGTATTTAATGGTACCGTGCCTCTGTCTGTCAGTTTTCAGTATTGGGTCATTTTCAGAAATTCTTATAAAATCAACCATAAGTCCGTAGGAATCGTGTCACCCATCATTTTAAACAAAGTTGAGTCTACTTTCATTTGAAAAATACTTTTATGAATTTGTTCTAAATGAAAGTATGTTAAAGTCCTTGATTTTCATCTAAAGGTCTTTTCGGTTATGCCGTTTGCATAAATTTTTGGTTAAACTAAAAAAGGGCGTTTCAACTTTTGAACCTTGGCGTGTTCACAAAGTGATTTGGTAAAAATCTTTGAAATGGGGAGGAAACCAATACGTTTTCAAATAAAATCAAGCTTAGTATACATTGTTATACTTAATACACAAAATGACGATAAGTATATTTGTGTGTTAAGCTAAATGACTATTTGTTTTTCTTTGTGTCTTAATATTGTTAGTTAATATTTTTGTATGCTTATTGTTATCTTTAGTTGAGATAATTTTATCTATAAGCATAAGTGTCTTTCATGCCATGTTGTTATTTGTTTATTATAGTTTTCCGGGTTACGCGTTTATAAGGCTCATGCTAAATTACTTGCACTATATTAAATAATTAGTTTGCATTGCATATAGGCATAGACCATTTTTCTTGCATTTGTTGCAAGTTTTTAACATGGTTTAGTAACCTTCTTAGGAATAGAAACTAAGTTGGTAGATCATGTGTGTCGAAAGATATTGCCTTACACAATTATTTTTTCAAAGGTTTAAGTGTAAAAAGTATATCACCCCAAAATACTTACACTTTCATAAAATTCGTAACATGATCTCTAAAACATTACATCATTTTGTCTTGCTTGACCATGGGTTGTCTAAACAAGATAAAAGATCATATTAATACATTAGTATTTAAGTAAAAGAAAATGTATTAAACTTGCATTGATCTAATACACATACAAAATATTTAAACATTTAGTATTTTACGTATGTTGTATAAAAATAGTTAAGATAATTATTTTTATACTAATGAGGTGTCGAAAAACTAAGAATATTATACTGAATAATATAAATAGTTTTTCTCAAATAAAAATAATCTGACAATATCAAAGTAGTAACTTAATATGTCATTAACGTCACACATACAACTACTATTAGAATAAATGGAACACATTCCTTAAATTTTTATTTTCCTTTTAAAAGGAGTGATTGTGAGGGTCAAGAAAGATTTCGAGTACATATCAATTCATTATTCAAATTATGATTGATATCATTATCGAATCTATTTGACAAGTTTTCGAGTGTGGACATGCAATTGGAGTCATTATTTGTCTAGCTTCAAGATAACATCAAAATATGATGAAATATATTATCTTAAATCTACATACTCAATCACACTCGATTGTTATGAAAATAATGACGTCCTCTCAAGACGAAAATAATATGCATCGGATCATAACTCACACTTGTGTTGAAGATGCCATATTGAGTCTTCTTGTCCAATGGTTGTGTTCCAAACAGTAAACTAATATGTTTAAAAGATGCATAAAATACACAACTAAGTAGGATTGACAACTTGGATGTTTCATCCGAAATATACAAGTAATTTACATTGCAATGCAATTAGTAAATGTGTCATTTCCGAAAAACCAAACACGAGCAAACAAACAACATATGTAAACTTTGCTCATGAACGACTCAACACTCAAAGTCACATGTCTAGTAAAAGTGTCACACATAATATGTTATTAACTATTATGTAAGTCATCAATCTTTGAGAATATCACATGTATTTCTCTTATCAAAAGATTGACAAAGGATAACTTATATCCTATGCATCTTATTTTCTTTGTAACATGAATGGTTATGTTACAAGAGAATACATTGCATCTTGTATCACATTAGAGTGTCTCTTGGTTCTAGGAAACCAAATCATGTTAAAATAACATGTAACAACTCAACAAACAAAGATGTTGTCCAAGAGATCATAAAATACACCATCTCCATCAAATAACCTCTAAATCTCAAACACGAAATTAAAACATTTCGCTTGCCTTTGTTAGGAGTTGTGTAAGACATGTTGTTGAGAATTATATTTTCAAAGATTTGATGATCACAGAACAAGAAGAATGAAACATGAAGTATACTGAAATGATAAGCAAAATACGCTAAGTAGATTCTACTGCTGGTCCATTCCTGCTGGTAGTGTATCTGTTTCTGCTGGTCCGTTCCTGCTGGTAGTGTATCCGTTCCTGCTGGTAGTGTATCTGTTCCTGCTGGTAGTGTGTTGGGAATTAAATATTCTGAAGATTAGAGTATTAGAAATTACTCTAAGTCAAGGTACTGCTCGTACATCAAAGTACTGCTAGTACATCAAGGTACTGCTAGTTCATGATCAAAGTACTGCTGCTTCATCAAAGTACTGCTGATCAGTGACTCATAGGATAAGATCGAAAAGATATTTGTTGTATTTTGGTCAAACATATACGGTAGATAATATCTTACTCCATGTGCTTAGTTAACAAGTTGTATACATAGATACATGTTGTATCTTATGTACTGACACCAATATGAATAAGTTAACCAAGTAAGTCGGTCAAGACTTTTAGCAAATTTGTAAAGATCTCTTGCAACTATAAAAGAGATCTTAGACTTAGATATTAAGATGTAGACACAATAGAACACACATGCACATGCATAACTGTTAGAACAAGAACAAAAACAATATCACAAGTTGTAACATAAGATTCAAGGTTTTGTAACCCTAGTGAAAAACTCAAGATCACTCGTATTATTTTGAATAATATTGAATCGTTTAGTGAAATACTTTCTTTGTTCATTGTTAAGTAACAAACATAATTCTTCCATTTCCATAACATACATAACCTTCTAAGTGTGGTTAAGTAAATTCCGCGTGCTTAATCATATTAAGTCAATATATCTCATACACAAAGACACAAGGTTTAAACCACCTTAACCGTGTATAAACAAGATCCTCACAGTTGGTATCAAAGCTTAGGGTTGATATATTTGAATTAGAAGAAACAGAAATGGATCCACATGATGTTCAAACAAATGTTGCTGCAAAGTTGCCCATAATCAAACCCAATGAGTTTGAGTTATGGAGGATGAGAATTGAGCAATATTTCATGGTCCAAGATTATACTCTTTGGGATATAATTATATATGGTGATTCCTTTACACCAAGCTACTCAGAGGTTGTCCTAGAAGGTAAAACAAGTAGAAAAAGAAATACTGGACCAGTGTCAAATGAAGAAAAGATACTGAAGAGAAATGATCAGAAAGCAAGAAATTTATTGCTTATGACCATTCCTAGTGAGCAGATGCTATCATTTAACAAGTATCTTGATGCAAAAACTCTTTTTGAAGAGATTTGTGCATATTTTGGTGGTAATGAAACTACCAAAAAGACACAGAAGACATTACTAAAGCAACAATTTGAAAACTTTACTGCTTTTAGTAATGAGTCTCTTGATAAGCTATTCTCAAGATTACATAAGCTTGTCAGTCAGTTAGCTGTGTTGGGTGTTGAGACAGAGAAGGAAGATCTCAACATGAAGTTTTTAAGAAGTCTACCTGATGAGTTCCATACTCATGTTATTGTCTGGATGAACAAACCAGACATTGAAACCATGAAGCTCAATGATTTGTACAACAACTTCAAAATTGTTGAACAAAGTCTAAAGAAATCTGGTCATTATGGTACTAGTTCTGGAAACGTGGCACTCTTGTCAGTTCCTAGTATTAGTAAGAGTGAAGAGGTAGATGAAGGTGAAAGTGCTCCTTCCACAAGTTCTCACAAGGATGTTGCTGGTCTTGGAGATTCAACATTCTATGCTTTTATTACCAGTCAATCTAATGGCTCTCCTCTCAACCATGAAGACCTTGAGCAGGTAGATGGTGATGATTTGGAAGCTATGGATATTAAATGGCAGGTTGCTTTGCTTAGCATGAGGGCTAAGAAGTATTGGCAAAGAACTGGGAAGCAGATTACCATAAATGGTAATGATACTGCTGGGTTTGATAAAAAGAAAGTAGAGTGTTTCAACTGTCATAGGTTAGGACACTTTGCTAAGGAGTGTAGAAGCCCAAGAAAGCAGGAGAATAGAAACACATGGTATAAGCAAGATAGGAAAAAGGAAGTTACTGTTGAAGAGCCAAAGGCTATGTTGGCTATTGATGGTATTGGTTATGATTGGAGCTCTATGGCTATTGAAGAGGATGCACCACCTAATGCTGCTCTTTTGGCCAATGAATTTGCTCTAATGGCTCATTCTGATTCAGAGGTAAACAATATTACATCTTGTACTGAATCATGTCCTAATCTTAAAGCTTATGAAGACCTTAATAAGAGATTTGAAGCTCATAAACAAGAGCTGCTTGATTCTTTGTTTAATTTGGCTAATCATAAAAGAGGTCTAGGTGTTTTAGAAAAACAAGTTTTACATTTTAAAAATAATGAAATTCATTTTGCTGATGACATCAATATACTAAAAAATGACATTAAGATCAGAGATGAGTGTATTGTTGAGTTAAATGAATCATTAGCTAAACATAAGAATGAAAGAGAAAATGTAAAGGTTTCTGTGGATGTATTAGCACATTCCTCAGAAGGATTCAATAAGCTTTGGGAAGCCCAAGTTATTGATAAAGTTAATTCTGGTGTTGGATTTAAGTCTGTACCCCCACCATACAGAGGTGTTCATTCACCTCCAGGTATTGATTTAGCACACACAGGGTTACCTGAGTTTCAAGAACCAATCATGGAATATGGTTCTAAGGTCACTAAATCTCCAAAGATAGAGAAGGTAAGTAAAAGTTTAGATAAAACTTTATCTTATCAGGACAAGGTGTCCTTTGTTAAGAAAGGAGATGCTATAGTTGTTGAAGATTGCACAACTGATAGTGATAGTGAAGAAGAACAGGTTATGTCTAAACCTGTATTGGTTAAGAAAGTAGGAACAAGTCTTCCTAAGATAGTCAATCACAACACTAACAGGCCTAAGTCAAATGGTAAAGGTACTGTTAGGAAACCAGTTAGATATTGTGAACAATATAGAACTACAAACAAGCCCAGAGGTAACCAAAGGAATTGGAACAACCTCAAGTCTAACCAATTAGGTGATGACTTTGCATTTTATAATAAAGCTTGTTATACATGTGGTAGTTTTGACCATCTTGCAGCTTTCTGCAACCAAAGGGTAACTGGGTATGAATACAATAGGGTGAATTACAAAAGGCAAACTCCTCAAACTCTTTTTCACTCTAATACTCATAGATCTAAACCCAGAACAGTCTCAAACAAGTCTGGACTCAAAGGTCCTGATAGACAAAAAGGTCCTGTTGACAAAGTACTGCCAGTTCAAACTCAAAGTACTGGTAAATCTAAAAGTACTGTTAGACCTTTGATGACTGTTAACCCAAAATCAACAGCTAAGGATGCAAAAACAACTTTCAAACATGCATCTAACACTGTTCTAAGGCCCATTCAAACAAAAGCAGTGGTTCACAAACAAATTTGGAAACCAAAGGGTGTGATTTCAAGGTTAGCAGACTCTGCTGAACATGTTACTCACTCTGCTGCTAAGGGTAATAGGGCAAATGTTGTTAAGGCCTCAGCATGTTGGATTCAAAAATCCAATGTTGCATCAACAGTTCTTAAAAGATTAAACTATATTGATGCAAGAGGCAGATTCAAGTCAGTAATGGCTTGGATCCCCAAAGAAAACTAACACTCTTATTTGTGTGCAGGGACATTCTATTGATCATCAAGATCAAGGATACTCAGATAGTGGATGTTCCAATCACATGACGGGCAACATGTCTTATCTTTCAGATTTTCAAGAATTCAATGGAGGATATGTTACCTTTGGAGGTGGTTTTCGTGGCAAAATTTCTGGTAAAGGTACTATTAAAACCGGAAATTTAGATTTTGAAGATGTGTACTATGTACAAGAGTTAAAGTATAATCTTTTTAGTGTTTCACAAATGTGTGACAAAAAGAATAATGTCCTTTTTACTGACACTGAATGTCTTGTTCTATCTAAGGATTTTAAGATGCCTGATGAAAATCAAGTACTTCTTAGAATTCCTAGAAAGGCCAACATGTATAGTGTTGATATGAAGAACATCATTCCTAAAGAAGATTTAACTTGTCTTGTATCAAAGGCCACATTGGATGAATCAATGTTATGGCATAGAAGGCTTGGTCATATTAACTTCAAAACCATAAATAAAATTGTTAAGAATGGTTTGGTAAGAGGTTTACCTCACAAAAGATTTGAAAATGATCAAACATGCATTGCTTGTCTAAAAGGCAAACAACACAAAGCCACTTGTAAGCCCAAAATTTTTAACTCTATCAATCAGTCATTGTTTATGCTGCATATGGACTTATTTGGACCAGTTTCAGTAAGGAGTATACAACATAAAAAATATTGTCTTGTTATAACTGATGACTATAGCAGATTTACATGGGTTTTCTTTTTAGCCACTAAGGATGAGACATCAAGCATTCTTAAGGAATTCATTACACTGATAGAAAACCAAGTAAGCAAGAAAGTCAAAGTCATTAGGAGTGATAATGGGACAGAGTTTAGAAATAGAGTTATGGATGATTTCTGCAAAGAAAAAGGTATTAGGAGAGAATATAGTGTTGCTAGAACACCACAACAGAATGGAGTGGTTGAAAGAAAGAATAGAACACTAATTGAAGCTGCTAGAACAATGTTAGCTGATTCTAAGCTACCTATAATCTTTTGGGCAGAGGCAATTAACACTGCTTGCTATGTTCAAAATAGAGTTTTAGTTGTGCAGCCTCACAATAAGACATCATATGAACTCTTTAATGGTAGAACTCCTGCAATAGGATTTCTTAGACCTTTTGGATGTCATGTGACAATTCTCAATACCTTAGACCATTTAGGAAAATTCGATGGTAAAGCAGATGAAGGTTTCTTAGTTGGATATTCTCTTGTTAGCAAAGCTTTTAGAGTTTACAACTTAAGAACTGAGAAAGTTCAAGAAGAACTACATGTGGAGTTTCAGGAAAACAAATCCAATGTAGTAGGTCAAGGACCAAAATGGATATTTGATCTTGATTATCTAACAAACTCTATGAATTATTTACCTGTTGTTGCAGAAACTAATAATTTTTCAGGTTCACAAGCAACAAATGAGGTGGAGTTAGATAAAGATCAATCTGATGTCATTATGCCATTGTGGTCAAGTACCAGTGTGGATTTAGCTTTAAACAATGATGAATCTTCTTCTGATAAAGCAAAAGAGGATGTTGAGGCTCAAAGAAAAGATGTTGGAACAGAGGAACAACTCAATATGTTGAATATTGAAAGTACTGTTGAGACAGAGCAAAGTACTGTGAGTACTTCTCAAGGTACTGGTGGTTCATTTGAAGGAACTGTTAGTTCAGTTGAAGGTACTGCTGGTCCTTCACACTCAAAAGATGCAGAATTTCAAGAAGATGAAGTGGATTTGACTAATCTTTCATCATCTTATCATGTTCCCACTACTCCACACACAAGAATTCACAAAGTTCATTCCCTAGATAATGTGATAGGAGATATACAATCTGGTGTGAAGACAAGAAGACAACTAGTCTCTTCAGACCAACAAGGGATTCTTGATGCCCTTTATGCTTCAAAACAACATGAACTTTCAAACTCATGTTTATTTGTATGTTTTCTCTCTCAAAAGGAACCAAAGAATATTCTTACAGCCCTAGATGATTCAAGCTGGGTAGAGGCTATGCAAGAAGAGCTTCTTCAGTTCAAGATTCAAAAGGTTTGGGTGCTAGCTGATTTACCTACAGGTGAAAAGCTAATTGGCACTAGATGGGTTTTTAAGAACAAAAGGGATGACAGAGGAATTGTGATCAAGAATAAGGCTAGATTAGTAGCACAAGGGTACACACAAGAAGAAGGAATAGATTATGATGAAGTTTATGCTCCAGTAGCAAGGATTGAGGCAATTAGGCTGTTTCTAGCTTATGCTTCATTTTTAGGCTTCACAGTCTACCAAATGGATGTCAAAAGCGCATTTTTATATGGTAAAACTGAAAGAGAGGTGTATGTTTCACAACCTCCTGGTTTCATTGATCCATTACATCCAAACAAAGTGTACAGAGTAGTGAAAGCTCTCTATGGCCTTCATCAGGCACCAAGAGCTTGGTATGCAACACTTGCTTCCTATTTATTAGAAAATGGATTTCAAAGAGGAAAGATTGATCAGACACTTTTCATCAAACAGCACAAGAAGGATCTTCTGTTAGTGCAGGTGTATGTGGATGACATTATCTTTGGATCTACAGGGAAGGAAATGTGTTTAGAATTTGAGAAGCTTATGAAAGATAAGTTTCAGATGAGTTCTATGGGAGAACTTACATTCTTTTTGGGTTTGCAAGTTAAGCAATCATCTGAAGGCATATTTATTAGTCAAGACAAATATGTTGCAGAGATACTTAGAAAATTTCAATTTGCTGATTCAAAAATAGCAAGCACACCAATGGACTCAGAGAAGCACCTTCTGAAAGATGAAGATGGAGAAAATGTAGATGTACACAATTACAGATCTATGATAGGCTCTTTGATGTATCTTACATCATCTAGACCTGATATCATGTTTCCTGTTTGTGTCTGTGCAAGATTTCAAGTTACTCCAAAGGTTTCTCATTTAACTGCAGTCAAGAGAATTTTTAGATATCTTAAAGGTCAACCAAGGTTGGGTATATGGTATTCTAGAGAATCTCCTTTTGATTTGGTAGCATATTCGGATAGTGATTATGCTGGTGCTAGCTTAGACAGAAAGTCAACAACTGGAGGATGTCAATTCCTTGGGTGTAGACTTGTCTCATGGCAGTGTAAGAAACAAACAAGTGTGGCAAATTCAACAACTGAAGCTGAATATATAGCTGCTGCAAGTTGCTCTAGTCAAGTTCTATGGCTTCAAAACCAACTCCTTGATTATGGGTACAATTTCTTAAACACTGTTATTTATATTGATAATAGTAGTACAATTTGTATTATTAAAAATCCGGTACAACACTCTAAAACAAAACACATTGAAATTAGGCATCACTTTATAAGAGATTGCAATGAGAAAAGATTAATTCAAGTTCTTAAAATTGCTTCAGAGCATAATTTTGCAGATCTGTTAACAAAAGCTTTTGATGTTTCAAGGTTTCAGTACTTAATAGCAAGTATTGGAATGCTTAATCTTTAAATTTTCAATATGATGTGTTTTTGTACATAAATTTTTGAAAGTACTGCTGGATTTATAAGGTACTGCTATATCAAAATTTGAATTGTGTTATTCATACAGTTGGTTTTATGATTAATCTAATGCAAGACAAGTACTTTGTACATTGTTCTTTTGGTTTTAGACTAACTATTTCAGGTATGAATATGTAAACACAAAGGATATTTCAAGTGAAATGGGAACAGCAGAATGCCTATCATATTGCTGACCATAGTAGATTTATGATGGACTGAGTTTAGGAATTAAACCTCCTTAAAACTTCTTTCTTGAAATCTAGTTATGATATTTCACAATTGAATTGATGACTTAGTTGATCAGATAGTAACTGATACAACTCACTTTCTATCATTTTATACTTTCAAGTATAATGAGTTAGTCTAAGGACATCTGATAGAAATAACAGCTAGTGAAAGTGAATCTAACACTTGTGTTGGAGGTAACAATTACTATGAGCTGGAAACCCTGTCAAGAAAATCTTTTGAATAGATTTATCTTTTCACAGGCAGTTAGTGATAACTGAAATACATTGGTTCTCACACAACCAGAGGTTATTTTTAAACTGAAATTTTGATTAGGTGTCTGTTACACACTTGATTCTTTCAAAATGGTTGAATGTAGTATGATTTTTAAATTCTAAAATCATGAACATACTACTAAGTTAAATGATTTCTTAAAAGGATTTTCAAGGATTCAGAAAAACCATTCATTTATGGATTATGAATCAAAATGTCCACTGATTCACCTCTCATAGGAGTTAACACACCTAGAAGTGATGAGGACAGCAACTTAAACTCTTAAGGAATTGATGGCTTCATGTACAATATTGTCTGAAAATAAGTTCAAACTGATAGATCAGGTGATATGAAGAGAAGTTCTTTAGTACATAGTGAGATCTTCCAAACAAGGGGAGGAAACAAAAGTTATTTACTTCAGGGGAGGTTATAATCTCAGAGAAGGAAATAATTGCCCAGAAAAGGAAGAGTAAACCAATATATGGAAGGAGAAGACAAGAGCATACAAGATGATGTAGAGGTTGAAAATGATTAGAACAGATCAAATATCTAGAAGGGATGAAGCATTCCTAAAGGAGAAAGTTCTATCTAGATCAAACGAAGAAAAGTTTCAATTTCACTTCAAAGACATGCTGGTTAGATGATTTCACTTGTTGAAACAAGCATCCAAGATACACAGCATCATTGCCTCTTACAATTCCTCCATCCAAGGAAATTGCACCATCTTTTGGTACAATGTTTTGATATTTGCTGAAGTCAAAGAAGAACAAAGCAGATGAGTTCAGAATAGAAGAATGTTCAGATTCAAGAAGTGTTTGAAAGATCTTCACAAGTCCTCATTTAATTCAGAAAAACATGTTTGAATTAATTCACATGTTTAGGGGAGGATTGTTGGGAATTAAATATTCTGAAGATTAGAGTATTAGAAATTACTCTAAGTCAAGGTACTGCTCGTACATCAAAGTACTGCTAGTACATCAAGGTACTGCTAGTTCATGATCAAAGTACTGCTGCTTCATCAAAGTACTGCTGATCAGTGACTCATAGGATAAGATCGAAAAGATATTTGTTGTATTTTGGTCAAACATATACGGTAGATAATATCTTACTCCATGTGCTTAGTTAACAAGTTGTATACATAGATACATGTTGTATCTTATGTACTGACACCAATATGAATAAGTTAACCAAGTAAGTCGGTCAAGACTTTTAGCAAATTTGTAAAGATCTCTTGCAACTATAAAAGAGATCTTAGACTTAGATATTAAGATGTAGACACAATAGAACACACATGCACATGCATAACTGTTAGAACAAGAACAAAAACAATATCACAAGTTGTAACATAAGATTCAAGGTTTTGTAACCCTAGTGAAAAACTCAAGATCACTCGTATTATTTTGAATAATATTGAATCGTTTAGTGAAATACTTTCTTTGTTCATTGTTAAGTAACAAACATAATTCTTCCATTTCCATAACATACATAACCTTCTAAGTGTGGTTAAGTAAATTCCGCGTGCTTAATCATATTAAGTCAATATATCTCATACACAAAGACACAAGGTTTAACCACCTTAACCGTGTATAAACAAGATCCTCACATAGTGTATCTGTTCCTGCTGGTAGTACAAATGAAGCTGCTGCTAATCAGTGAGTCATACTGCTGCTGGATGGATAAGAATGAAGAAGATATTATTTGTATCAAAGTCAAAGATATACAAAAGATAATATCTTAGATATTTGATCAGTCAACAAGTTGTATACACAAAGATATATGTTGTATCTTATTGACTGACACATGTTAAAGCAAGTAGATGACAAGGCTTATCATATTGTAAAAGATCTTCTTCATACTATAAAAGAAGATCTTACCCTTAGATAAAATTATGTTTTACAAGTGTTTAGTATGCTTAGAATTTAAACACAGAAATGTGTTAAAATGTAAAACATCAAATAGTGAGTGTGTGTGGGAACATCAGACATGGGGTCTGATGTTGTTATGTTTGTTTAGCCTCAAGGATCTTCGATCCCTGATTAGAGTGTAATCGTACTGCTATTGATCAAGTAGTATTGGGGCTGATTTTATAACAAAAGAGAAAGTTTGGCAAAACCTTGTTGTGATAATATTGTTTCTTTCATTTGAATATTCCGCCAATATTATCATCATGCTAGTCATAGACAAAATCCTAGATCAAAGGTGTAACAACCTAGAGTCCATAAACGATCACGTAACTTATTTTAGTAAATGTAAGTCGGTCTAAAATAAGTTTCCACAGTTGGTATCAGAGCGGGGGGGGGGGGGGACTCTGGATCTAGGGAAAGAAAAGGTTTTAGCTAAAGAAAGAAGAAAAATTCAGATCTGGTTCGTATTTTCGTAACTCACTGCAGAGCTGTTTTCAAAAGGCGATAACTCCTTCATAAACCGTTGGATCGGGCTGAAATATTTACCGGAGGTTCTTGGTATATCAAAGTAGATTCTCACCGGAGGGATCTTCAATCTGAGCCTTAGGTTGCAAGATATGCATCGTTGAAAACTGCTGCAGAAACAGTTGAGGTATGGTCGAATTTTTGGTTTTTCTTTCTTGGTTTACACACACAAAGGGGAAGAATCACACACAGAAGAGAGTTGGTTCTTAAAAGATAAAAAGGCTTGTTTATCAATTTATTATTGGTGAAAAAGGTCATTTGTTGCTTATTTGAAGTTGAGGTTGAATTTTTCAAAATTGTGTTTTATCATACTTTTTGTAAGAAGATAACTTGTTCGTTCGTTAAAGTGACTACGAAATGACAAACACTTAAAGGAGATACGTTGTAGTACTCAGTGTCTCATAAGAGATGAGTTTATTGTCATGAGACTAAGGTCTCCCTATAGATCAGAATGGGTATACGTTCGAAGTCAGATTTAGTACAAGATATAAGACACAAGGATGGTTTATTCTGTTCATCATCAAGATTAGTAATGGTTGGTTTTTCTTCATCAATCATAAAAGCCTACAGAATGGAAGATTCGAATGGTTAACATATGGGTTTCAGGGGAAGCTTAAATGTTCAAGTGTTTAAACCATTTATTGTATTTGTGCAACACCACAAGGGAAAGTTATTGATTTTTATTACTGTTGATTAGTATTGCTACTGATGGTTTAAAATTTTACTGTCTCAAGTTCATTTTTAGTGCGGAAAGCTTAATGGAGGGTAATTTGAGATATTAGAAGGATAGATTGGATTTGTAATATTAGTTTGTAGTTGTAAAGATCATATTTGTAATATTCTCTATTTGTTGATAACAAAAAGGGGAAGAGATGTGGTGGATAGCATAGATTAAGGGGAAGACAGTATGGTTTCATTCATGGTGAGATTTAATTATCTCAATTTCTCTACTTCGTCTAGGGAAATTCGTACAAGAACGTGTTTGTTTTGTAATCATCAAATAGAGGAAGATTGTTGAGAATTATATTTTCATAGATTTGATGATCACAGAACAAGAAGAATGAAACATGAAGTATACTGAAATGATAAGCAAAATACGCTAAGTAGATTCTACTGCTGGTTCATTCCTGCTGGTAGTGTATCTGTTTCTGCTGGTCCGTTCCTGCTGGTAGTGTATCTGTTCCTGCTGGTAGTGTATCTGTTCCTGCTGGTAGTACAAATGAAGCTGCTGCTGATCAGTGAGTCATACTGCTGCTGGATGGATAAGAATGAAGAAGATATTATTTGTATCAAAGTCAAAGATGTACAAAAGATAATATCTTAGATATTTGATCAGTCAACAAGTTGTATACACAAAGATATATGTTGTATCTTATTGACTGACACATGTTAAAGCAAGTAGATGACAAGGCTTATCATATTGTAAAAGATCTTCTTCATACTATAAAAGAAGATCTTACCCCTTAGATAAAAATATGTTTTACAAGTGTTTAGTATGCTTAGAATTTAAACACAGAAATGTGTTAAAATGTAAAACATCAAATAGTGAGTGTGTGTGGGAACATCAGACATGGGGTCTGATGTTGTTATGTTTGTTTAGCCTCAAGGATCTTCGATCCCTGATTAGAGTGTAATCGTACTGCTATTGATCAAGTAGTATTGGGGCTGATTTTATAACAAAAGAGAAAGTTTGGCAAAACCTTGTTGTGATAATATTGTTTCTTTCATTTGAATATTCCGCCAATATTATCATCATGCTAGTCATAGACAAAATCCTAGATATGCATCGTTGAAAACTGCTGCAAGAAACAGTTGAGGTATGGTCGAATTTTTGGTTTTTCTTTCATGGTTTACACACACAAAGGGGAAGAATCACACACAGAAGAGAGTTGGTTCTTAAAAGATAAAAAGGCTTGTTTATCAATTTATTATTGGTGAAAAAGGTCATTTGTTGCTTATTTGAAGTTGAGGTTGAATTTTTCAAAATTGTGTTTTATCATACTGATGAACTCAAATAAGTACATTTTATTATCATCATTTATCCTATTTATTTGACTTGTTCCATTATATTATCTGTGAGAATCGATACGTTAATGTTTACTTTTGTAATTCTCAGGTAAAAACTAGTATTGTGTGAAACTTGGCGATTTTGGACTAATTATGGAGCAAAACAAGCAAGATGTTAAGAGTCTACTGAAATGTACAAGATCAAGATCATTTGCTCCAGATACGCCGCAACATACTTCTTACATACGGCGCATCACTATCAAGATTTCACAAATTACGATCCAAGACAGAAAAGGACATGCGCCGCATGAGAAATGGAGTTACGCCGCATCTTAAGGCGGTGTACGAATATTCCTGAATATATTAATCTTGGACCCCACGCGAAGTTAAGTCAATGGCCGCATCTACTTATCCTATACGCCGCATCTAACCCTCAGACAGAAACTATAAATACCCCAAGACCAGACGAATTTCGAGAGCCTTAAGTTGAACAGTGCGAGATACCAGCCGAATTCAGACGTATTAGCAGCACAAGACACACCCTAAACGAAGATACAAGAGCTGTAAGAAGGTCCTGCATGTATTCAATTCATTAAGTAGTTTTGTTTTATTGTATTAGTACACTTTAATTCATCAGGATTGATGGGCCGATTCCATGTGACTACGGAAATCATGGGCACCCCTTAAAATTGCTTTCCCATTAATTAAAGTTTATATGTTGATGTCTTTGGTGACTTTTATTAGTGCATTGATAACCTCTGTGTCTAGCTGAGCATTGCTTGGGTCGCCATGCCCCTTCCTCGCCTATTTATTCTATCGTTTCTAGGATAGTAGGATAGACATAAGTGATCATTAAGGGTTTACTCGCCGATAAGATTAGAGCCAACGAGAAAGGGTTAATTATATACACTTCATATAAAACTAGCAATAAAACAAGTGACAAGCTACTTAATTATCAGGACAGGTCTTCTTATTGTCTCAAGTATCTATCTGTGTACGTATGTGCTAATCGCTGATTCGTGCTCATTAGTTTAGTTTTTATTTAATCATAACCAAACCTTGCCAGTCTCTCAGGATGAACCCCCTTGCGTTAGATTAGGTTGTACAGCTAACTTAAGATATTAAAATACTGATTAGAATAACTAGATAATTCGTTCCACTCTTAGTGATCGACACTCTACTTACCATTATATTCATACTGACCGGGTACACTGCTCATTAAAGTGTATGTTTTATTGATAAGTCGGCTAAATATAAATTTAAAACTTGAGTAGGCATTAATACTGCTAAAACCACAACGACATCGCGCGCGCACCAATTCTTTGGCGCCGCTGCAGTGGATATAAAAGAATTAGAGCAATACACACGAGCACATCAAGTTTTTGGCGCCGTTGCCGGGGAGTGAATTGTTATTATCTGTTAATTTGATTAGTATTTTAATTAGGTTTTTCTTTTTAATTTTTAGATTCTAACCACTAACCCCGTTGTATATTAGTTAAATTGCATTCATTGTATTATTTGCATATTTTCTGTTTTTGTGTGTTATTTGTTTTCTTTAATTTTTGTTTCTTTTTGTTTGTTTTTATTTTTCTTTTTCTTTTTCTATTTTTCAGCATTCTGCTATCGTTGTACTGAGCTGATTCAAACGATACGGCGCATCTGTTTTAACAGATACGGCGTATTGCGTTTAATTTTTATAAAATACAACGCATTTACTAAATTCGAGTACGACGCATCTTTCCCCAAGATACGGCGTATTCTGTTTTTAATAAGAAATTTTTCTAAACCCTAACGCCATATGACGCATCTGTTTTAACAAATACGGCGTATTCTGTTTTTGAATTATTAAACAGATACGACGCATCGATCTCTATCGATACGGCGCATCTTCTGAATCAAAAATCTTGTATTTTGAAACGTAACGAAAATACGGCGCATTAGCTTTTGTTAATACGACGCATTTAATTTTTAATAAATATAATCGATTTTTGATAATTTAAACTGATACGGCGCATTCTAAAATTATAAGCGGCGTATCTATTTTCTGAATAAAAGTCTGATTAAATTTTTACGATTATAAGATACGGCGTATCCAACTTTTTGGATACGGCGCATCGTCTACAAATATCAATAACTTTTATTTTACTTTGATTGTTTCACTCTTCTTTTGCACGAGTAAGTTTTATTTCAGGAAGATGGACGATCCGGATATTACAATGGAAGAATATATCAGACTTGAAGAGGAAAGAGCCTTGAGCAATAATGGGATCTACGATTGGGAAAGAGCAAGATATGGTGCACAAGTCATCGAGGATAAAGAACCCACGATGAAAGAATACTTGTTATTGCAGCAGGAAAAGTCAGGGAGAGAAAGAAACAAATTGCCATTTCGACACACTTGGACTTTATCAAATGATGATGATGATGAAGAGTCATATGATTTTGATGCAATTAGGATTCCGGCAATAGTTATTGATGATGTTATTTCTCCGAAAATTGCACAAGTTGAAGAAGAGTCACAAGTGTTTGATTTGAATGAAAATCCTGGCAATTGTTTTCAAAAAAGCTTCTTCATCCGAAACTGCTTATGATGAAAATGAAGATGAATGTGGGACAATGGTGTATAGTGCTATTACTTGTGATTTTCCACCCGAGGTGGAAGATATATTCTCATCATATCAAAAACACCATGATAATATTCCCTCGGATGAAGATAATGAGTATTCTGATATTAAAAAGTTTGATGCTATTGTGTACGATAGCATACCGCAATTACCACAACAAACGGAAGTATTTAGGTGTGGAACGGATAAGCCAGATTTTGATCCAACGAGGGATTTTGAAGAAATCTGGGATTACTTATTTAAGGATGAAATTCGGGACGATTATGAAATTGCAAGACCACTAGTTGAAGATGGAGATTCACAAGATGAATTGGAGTCACTTACAACACAAAGTGGTACAAATTTATTTAATATTATTAATCCCGTTACTAATAATCTTGCTAGTTTTCCTAAACAGGTTGCAAAACAAAAAAATGATGAGGTGAAAGTTATTACACTACCTATTGAAGCGCATGAAGCACCTGTGATCAACCCGTTTTTGGTGGAGCTCGAGGAAGAGTTTGGTGATGAGCTCTTAAACATTGCTATGATTGATGAAGATGATGATTTCGACCCTATGAAGGATATAGAGGAACTCGAACTTTTACTTGCCAAAGACCCTTTCTCATCTTCTACGGAAGTCAAGGGACGCCTTACTACCAAAGAGACTAACCAAGAAGAAAGGAGACTCATTTTTCCTCAACATACTACTCTTTCAGATGGAATGGTCAAGTCATCCAATTTATCAACCAAACCGGGTAAGGATTGGAAAGATGTACATATATTGCCAAGGTATGATCTTTATGTATTTCTTCCATCTTTAATAGCAAATTTACACTCTTTTCGTGTTTATTGCTACTATCACCCGCACTTGATCCCAAGTGGGGGGAACAACACCCTATTACACAGTAAATAAGGGTGGAGCCAGGCTCGTGACTCAAACAAAAGCAAGCGCTTCGTGGGAGGCAACCCATGCTTATCTTTTATTTTATTTTCTGATTTTGTATCGAGTCTGTCAGACCTGTAGAAGATACGGCGCATCTCCATCATAAGATGCGACTCATCGCCTGCACTGGTCATATCTTATTTATTTTTCTGCATTTTTATTTTTGAATTTAAAACTTTATGTCAGTTTATTTAATGCGGCGCATCCCTGGTTAAGGATGCGACGCATCTTTTATCCTGATTCGTACTTATTCCAGGCTCGATACGGCGTATCTTTTTCCATAAAATACGGCGTATCGACTGACCTGATGATTTTCAATTTTAATTTTTATGTTTTATTTTTACTAACTACTAATGTATTATGCAAGTTTGAACCTTCTTAACTCAGGTGTGTTAAAGTCTTAATGGTATTATAGATTCCTGCATTCTTGTGGATACATCATCTATGAAGCTTAAACGTTCTCATCCACAAGAAAGTTGATTTTTGCTCTTATACGAAAAATGGAGGATCATACCGAGCAAATCTCAGGGGAGTTTTTCTGTTCTAATTCTTTTATTTTCCAGGTTTTTTTTAACCTTTTACACAAACAAGGAGGACGTTATTTAACTTAAGTGGGGGGATTGGAGAATTAGAACACTTACTTGTCCTAAACTTTTTCAAAATACGCTTAAAATGCGCTTAATATATCAAAATTTAAAATTTTTAGCATGTTTTTGTTTAAAGTCTAAATTACATAGCTGCACACATAACATTATTTCCAAAAATTGTGAACTTTTCAAAATTCACAAATCTATGAGTGTGCCGGTGACTTGTAAACTTTAGAACTTGGCTTGTATACTATTCGAGACCACCATAATAAGTATTATCTATATAATTAGAATGACCTGTCTAAATTGGTAAATTTCTAGGATTACACCCAAATAGCCTTTATAAGTTATGTGATATTAACTAACTACATTGGTTAGTTAACCCCCGTATAAAACCTTTTGTTACTCTTACTTTTAGAGTAAGATACCCCTACAAAAACACTCAGAGCCATTCCTTTCGTTTCTTACACCTTTGTTATAATGTTTCGTTACACCCTTACACCTTAGCCTACCCTGTAGATTAAAATCCGTGGTTGGTTAATTGCTTAAGGCAAAGTGTGTTTCCTTACATTACCTGTGTTCGCGTGCGTAATTCATTATCTTTGGTTAGGTCGGGAAATTGCACAATGCAATTGGTATGAAAGTAAATATTGTATATCTTTGAGTTTATTTTTCGTGTGTTTACTACTTTTGCTATTACAGTTATTTCTGAAAGTAAAAAAAAAATTATCCGAAAAGAAAGTGATAGAAAAGTTGTGATATTACACATATTTGTTGATGTCAAAAAAAAAAAAAAAAAAAAAAAAAAAAAAAAAAATCGAAAAAAAAAATAGAAAAGAAAAAGAAAAAGGAAAAGTTGGATGTTTGTTTTAACCAACTTATGTAAAGTTTTGTATTAAGTGGGAGATATCACCACTATTTGTTATATATGATATTTATGGATTGAATGGGAGTTGGCCGTTATGGGAACGCCAACTAAGGTTATTCTTTGATTGAGATCTTGTTGAGTATAATTCGTGTCTACCTAAAGCGTGTGTTTCAAGTGTTAAAGCTTGAGTTATTCAATGATATGAGTCTTATTCATGGGATGGTTGGGAAAGTAATTTACCACACTTAGGATTTTAATTTATCTGTTTTGTTTATTTTTCATTTTACACCAATTTGTATCCCAAATATTATCCATACCCTATATCATTCTTTATCCAAACCTTTGATTTATTGAGATTAGGGATTTGAGCAATCTTAAGTATCGTAGTTGTGGGTTCGACTATGTATTTATGATTTTGTCGCCCTTTTTGATATAATATTATTGGTGAAGATTACTTGGTCCTATCTTTAGCCCATTCGAGTTAAGGATTTGAGCAATTGCAAGTATCGTGGTCGTGGATTCGATCATGTATTGGTGATTTTGTCGCCTTTTCTGGAATTTGAGATCGATAGAGATTAAAAAGAATGATTAACCCTTAACCAACAAACCCTTTTTACCGCTTTAGACTTGTTATTCCTTGGCTTTAGTGGGGGAGATGCGTATACTTGCCAAGCTTATGATAGAATATTTGTCACGACTGGACAGTTAAACGATTAGATTTGCTTTTATCAAAATATTTTATTTTATTTCTAATTCGTTAAGTGTTTGGTTGTGTGATTATGACAAAACGAATACATGCTTAAATATAAAAATAAATCCTAATATCTTTTAGGATACATTTTCATAAGATTTATTCTAAGGTTTACTTGGGGACAAGTAAAGTTCAAGTGGGGGGATATTTGATGAACTCAAATAAGTACATTTTATTATCATCATTTATCCTATTTATTTGACTTGTTTTATTATATTATCTGTGAGAATCGATACGTTAATGTTTACTTTTGTAATTCTCAGGTAAAAACAAGTATTATGTGAAACTTGGCGATTTTGGACTAATTATGGAGCAAAACAAGCAAGATGTTAAGAGTCTACTGAAATGTACAAGATCAAGATCATTCTGCTCCAGATACGCCGCAACATACTTCTTACATACGGCGTATCACTATCAAGATTTCACAAGTTACAATCCAAGACAGCAAAGGACATGCGCCGCATAGAGAAATGGAGTTACGCCGCATCTTAAGGCGGTGTACGAATATTCCTGAATATATTAATCTTGGACCCCACGCGAAGTTAAGTCAATGCGCCGCATCTACTTATCCTATGCGCCGCATCTAACCCTCAGACAGAAACTATAAATACCCCAAGGCCAGACGAATTTAGAGAGCCTTAAGTTGAACAGTACGAGATACAAACCGAATTCAGACGTATTAGCAGCACAAGACACACCATAAACGAAGATACAAGAGCTGTAAGAAGGTCCTGTATGTATTTAATTCATTAAGTAGTTTTGTTTTATTGTATTAGTACACTTTAATTTCATCAGGATTGATGGGCCGATTCCATGTGACTACGGAAAATCATGGGCACCCCTTAAAATTGCTTTCCCATTAATTAAAGTTTATATGTTGATGTCTTTGGTGACTTTTATTAGTGCATTGATAACCTCTGTGTCTAGCTGAGCATTGCTTGGGTCGCCATACCCCTTCCTCGCCTATTTATTCTATCGTTTCTAGGATAGTAGGATAGACATAAGTGATCATTAAGGGTTTACTCGCCGATAAGATTAGAGCCAACGAGAAAGGGTTAATTATATACACTTCATATAAAACTAGTAATAAAACAAGTGACAAGCTACTTAATTATCAGGACAGGTCTTCTTATTGTCTCAAGTATCTATCTGTGTACGTGTGTGCTAATCGCTGATTTGTGCTCATTAGTATAGTTTTTATTTAATCAAAACCAAACCGTGCCAGTCTCTCAGGCTGAACCCCCTTGCCTTAGATTAGGTTGTACAGCTAACTTAAGATATTAAAATACTGATTAGAATAACTAGATAATACGTTCCACTCTTAGTGATCAACACTCTACTTACCATTATATTCATACTGATCGGGTACACTGCTCGTTAAAGTGTGTGTTTTATTGATAAGTCGGCTGAATATAAATTTAAAACTTGAGTAGGCATTAATACTGCTAAAACCACAACGACATCGCACACGCACCAAGTCTTTGGCGCCACTGCAGTGGATATAAAAGAATTAGAGCAATACACACGAGCACATCACATACTTTTTGTAAGAAGGTAACTTGTTCGTTCGTTCAAGTGACTACGAAATGACAAACACTTAAAGGAGATACGTTGTAGTACTCAGTGTCTCATAATAGATGAGTTTATTGTCATGAGACTAAGGTCTCCCTATACATCAGAATGGGTATACGTTCGAAGTCAGATTTAGTACAAGATATAAGACACAAGGATGGTTTGTTCTGTTTCATCATCAAGATTAGTAATGGTTGGTTTTTCTTCATCAATCATAAAAGCCTACAGAATGGAAGATTCGAATGGTTAACATATGGGTTTCAGGGGAAGCTTAAATGTTCAAGTGTTTAACCATTTATTGTATTTGTGCAACACCATAAGGGAAAGTTATTGATTTTTATTACTGTTGATTAGTATTGCTACTGATGGTTTAGATTTTTACTGTCTCAAGTTCATTTTTAGTGCGGAAAGCTTAATGGAGGGTAATTTGAGATATTAGAAGGATAGATTGGATTTGTAATATTAGTTTGTAGTTGTAAAGATCATATTTGTAATATTCTCTATTTGTTGATAACAAAAAGGGGAAGAGATGTGGTGGATAGCATAGATTAAGGGGAAGACAGTATGGTTTCATTCATGGTGAGATTTAATTATCTCAATTTCTCTACTTCGTCTAGGGAAATTCGTACAAGAACGTGTTTGTTTTGTAATCATCAAATAGGGGAAGATTGTTGGGAATTATATTTTCATAGATTTGATGATCACAGAACAAGAAGAATGAAACATGAAGTATACTGAAATGATAAGCAAAATACGCTAAGTAGATTCTACTGCTGGTCCGTTCCTGCTGGTAGTGTATCTGTTTCTGCTGGTCCGTTCCTGCTGGTAGTGTATCCGTTTCTGCTGGTAGTGTATCTGTTCCTGCTGGTAGTGTATCTGTTCCTGCTGGTAGTACAAATGAAGCTGCTGCTGATCAGTGAGTCATACTGCTGCTGGATGGATAAGAATGAAGAAGATATTATTTGTATCAAAGTCAAAGATGTACAAAAGATAATATCTTAGATATTTGATCAGTCAACAAGTTGTATACACAAAGATATATGTTGTATCTTATTGACTGACACATGTTAAAGCAAGTAGATGACAAGGCTTATCATATTGTAAAAGATCTTCTTCATACTATAAAAGAAGATCTTACCCCTTAGATAAAAATATGTTTTACAAGTGTTTAGTATGCTTAGAATTTAAACACAGAAATGTGTTAAAATGTAAAACATCAAATAGTGAGTGTGTGTGGGAACATCAGACATGGGGTCTGATGTTGTTATGTTTGTTTAGCCTCAAGGATCTTCGATCCCTGATTAGAGTGTAATCGTACTGCTATTGATCAAGTAGTATTGGGGCTGATTTTATAACAAAAGAGAAAGTTTGGCAAAACCTTGTTGTGATAATATTGTTTCTTTCATTTGAATATTCCGCCAATATTATCATCATGCTAGTCATAGACAAAATCCTAGATCAAAGGTGTAACAACCTAGAGTCCATAAACGATCACGTAACTTATTTTAGTAAATGGAAGTCGTTCTAAAATAAGTTTCCACAACTGATTATATGATACACTCTTAGGATGTTACTCCTTTGTAATGTGTATATGATACTTTGAGTGAATATGATTAAGTATGCGGAATCTACTTAACCACACTTAGAAGAATATTGGTTTGTGTAATGGAACAGTAATGCTTTGTATTGGATTATGAACACACAATGTTAACACCAAATGATTCAATAATATTAAGAATAATACAAGTGATCTTCACTACCACTAGGGTTACAAAACCTTGAATCTCTAAAAACTATGACTGATGTGTTTTTTCCACTTGTGTCACTTGCTTGTTGTGTGTGTCAGTATCTTACTTATCACATGCATTCTACTTGTGTACTAATATCTAAGCTAAGATCTCCTTTTTATAGACCAAAGGAGATCTTTACAAGATAAGTATCTACCGTATATATTTGACTTATTACACACAAAAGATCTTTTCAATACTTATCCTCTACAAAGTCAAACAGGACTGTTATCCATTAAGCAGTTCCTTCTTTGCACTACCAGTACTAACTTAGCAGTTAGTACTGTTAGTTATAACTTGAGTAGTCTTCAAATATACACTAGAAGTTAGTGCTGTTAGTGTATTTCCCTTAGTCTTCAAAGTATTGGCCATTGATTGCTTAATTTATTCAATTTCATTAACATGTTATGTTTGTTGGAATTATATATCATGACTACTTCATAAATATAAACAATAAACATCAAGTACACATGCGGAAGCGTATAGAATCATATAACACGTAAACTAATTAACCAAACATAAATAGTATGCGTACCTTATGATTCTAGCCAAACAAGAATCAATTCCAAGCAATCAATCTTATGAACCCTAATTAGGGTTTATGTGGATTATTAGAATTACCCCTTACATTTTTGTAATTCAATCCAAGATTCAATCAATAGTGTGATTGACTCACGTTCTTGTATACACATACTAATACCAAGTAAATGTTTATGCTAGGTAAAAGAACACAAAACTAATTTGTTTATGAAAAACGAAAGTGAATCGACCTAAACAAATGTTTGGTCGATCGGTTTTAAAAACAAAAGAAAAGGGGAAAAACTTTGGGTATTGTATGTACACCAGAGATACAAAACAATGACCCTAATCCCTCTATTTACAGGATTAGAAACTTAGAGAACAAGTTAGGTTATCGGTTAGGTTTCCCCTCCCCATGGCCGGTCGACACACACCCCAAAGGGGGTTCTAGAGCCTTCTTGATCTCTATTAATTCTATCTATTAAACTTTCCTTTTTTTCGGTTTAACGGTCGTTAGTCATTATCCGTTAAATACTAACGGTCGTCATGTGTTTTGTGTATATAATAATTAAATATAACATTTTATAAATAATTATTTTTCATTTACTCTTCATACGTAAAGTTTGCAATCCCGTGATCTTGAGTTCGATCCTAACACACAACTACTAATTTATGTCCATAAAACTAACAACTCCCACTTGGACATATTTTAATAGTGTCATCACATCAGTTAGCGTCAAGCAACACGCCGATGCCTCTAGTACAACTCGAGTAAGGTTTCTTGGAAAAAACTTTTAATGATTCATTATTATTGTTATCCTTTTGTCACTAATATCATGTTAAATAAGGATATGGATTTAAGTCATTCGTTATTTAACTATTTTGTTTCTCGTTGTTTGTGATTGAGCAAGATTACCAAATCTTCTGAACATATTCAAGGGAGATCTTGGGCGTGGCCACACAAACATCTTGTCAACCCTACGAGGGGCCCAGCAGTATTAAACTCCAAAATAAAATTGTAGGAACAAATTCTATATATTGACTACAAGCAAAACCCATGAAATTTGTGACACTTCCAAAAACAATCCTTATGACTACCAGTTACGTATAGCGTTAAATTGTTTTACAGAAATGCACTACATTCATTACAGTTATCTGGTATCTCAAGTCTGAGGATAACTATTCATGATTTACTTAATAACAATATCCATAAAGTAAAATCATGTAGTTTGGGATAAGTCCTATATTTAATTCATTGAATATCATGCGAATTTCGTATGTCAGCGCATCAATATATTTTCTTGTATATTATACCAAAACTCACATTTGTCTTAGTTTAATGATATTCCCATATCATTAATTGACAACGGACGATTTAGAATAACTAATTTATTCACGGATTTAAACATGGAAATATAAGATACAATATATTATAAATGAAAACAAACGTAGCAAGTACTTAAATTCATTACAAATAATAAATGCTTAACACCCTTTATCCAAATACTAAATAGATCAATGCATGATAATTCTAGTTGATGAATTATGCCTCAAGTCATGATAATCATATTTGTTGACAAGTCATAAATCAACTAACTTTGATCTATTATAATTTTGAGAATACTTATTTCAAGAATTCAACTAGTGAAGTTCTTGTATGTGTGCATTCAAATAATTCCCACACAATATTTTATAAAGTGTGTGACAACCTCAACCACTAATTTATGATAATCAAACTTTCAAACATTTTTAAAGTTTAAAGTATTCTAATTCTTTTATGTATAATGCAACTACGCTCTTAGTGAGCACAACTAGTTTACATAGCCAAGGATGAAATCCTACCATGACTAGTATTGAGTATCATCACAATTAAACCAGCATCATTGTATACAGACAACACTATGCTCATTAAAACTCCGTAAACTTTAATATCTATTGTGTAATGTTTGATGCCTTCCAAACTTTCAAGTTTGTAGACGATGAGAATTTGCACAACAATTAACATATTGTTCATCTATTGAATCTAGGAGCAACTCCAGGCTGAGGATGTAATTCTATATCCAAACATATTCTAATAGTATAACGACCTGGAAAATTCTGAGTGAAAATTTAAACTTGATACGAGCATAACCTAAGATCTTTGAACTATTTAATAAGTTACCTACTATGTTATAAATGTAAAACTACAAGTGTGAATCTATAACCTATACAAAATTGACCTAAACTAAGTTCGTAAACTCTGTATCACACGTTCATAAGTTGCATTGGACCTATTCATATTTTGTGAACCTTGCACCATCTGAAAATTCAAATAGATAATACCAAAATATATTAAGTTGAAAATTGGAAGAATAAGTCCTCCCTACACCCCCTAGAACTCGGCATTTCACTCTCCCACTTCCCCACTTATATCACAACCGAATACACACTTCCACTCCACACACAGAACCCTAAAAATACTTTCACCAAGCGGCTGCTCATTTTCTCCCAAGAAAGTAGGAAGTACGAAGGGTGTGACAAGGTGAGTAATTGGCTTGGTGGTTAGCATGGGTGATCGTGGTATCCATTCTGTTTGGGTGATCATGCAAGATTTTGGTTTTGGTGGGAGAAGGTCTCGAATCTCTTGATTCTTGTGTCTTTGATCCGTTTGAAATCGTCAAAGGTATCTCTATCACTTTGTTTTCCTCCATTCGCCACACATACATGGTGCATGAAATCATAAATAAAAAAACAAATCATATAGATCATAATCAGTGTGTTAATATGTATATGGAATTTTTGTTAAATCTGTAACATGGATAACTGATTAAAATGCCACATGAAATAATGAAATCATGATATACGCAGCATACATGTCGACTTCTATTTCTGTTTGGGCTGTACAAATCAGTTGGTTATGCACATCTTGGATCTAATCTATCAACCCTAACAAGCTCATAAATTCGTGACCTAAAAGTTGGAATAAAACCCTAGAATAATTAAAGAATATGGCGTACATAATTAATGCGAGGGCTAGGGTTCGTTGTATGATTTTATGTGCATTAATTTGTGTCGTTATAATTGTGTGTGTGTGTGTATTGTGTGTTTCGAAATATAAGGGCTGGAAAACATATGCATATAACGTAAATATAACCCATATAAAGGTGTGTGTTAATCTGATAAAAAGGGGATAGGCGTTAGGGGTTGTTTTGGTCTCATTATTTCATGTATTGGTACCCTTATTGTTGCTGTCAATTGGTGTGGTTGTACGTGGGTTATGGAGTGGTCAAATAAGGTCTAAAACATGGTTACAAGCTGGTTTAAAAAGGGTAAGAGGTGTGGTAATGGTTTGGTTAAAACATTGGGTGCGTTTGTGTAAGTAAACATGTGATATAATGGTCTTAAACGGGTTTTGAATGGGACTGTTTTGTAATCTGAATATGTGTGCACTATTGCTTGAGTTTCATAAGTGTATAATACTGGTTCTTTGCTTGTAAACCTTGTTTAATGTCTTAATTAAGTTTTCCAATTGGTTTGGAGTGATTTGGAGTTGTTTTGGTTATGTTTTTAAATTTTATGGGATCATGTGTCAAACCTGAGTTTTGAGAACGTAAGTCGATGTTTTTGATTTTTAATTTTCACACGACAAGGAACTGGGAGCTCTCCTTTTACAGGGGTGATATATAAGTTATGTGTGACTTCCTGGAATGTTTGTAGATTTTTCGGAAGTGTCTCATTGGGTAAAGTAAATGCAAACTTTCTGTGTGTATCTGTAGTTAACTTTCTGAACAGGTCTGCAAAGATGATTTTTAAAACAGTACTTGTGCTTGGTAGTAAAATCTATAAACATTTGTGAAGGTACTTAACTGATAGGGGAATCACTGGTAATTATTTCAGCATTTTTGGAGCTTAATTGTCAGGCCTTAAAAATCATAAGAATGTGATCCAGATTTACTAATATATCCTAATTAAGTGGTGTTTGATTTGGAAGTACCTATAAACCCTAAGTTTGGTTAATTATGAATGTAACCCTAACTTACTAATTATGGAAACTTGCTAAATATGAAAAGTTACTAATTCGGGAAAGTTACTTAATTCGGGAAACTAACTTAATTCGGAAAGTTACTAATTCGGGAAGTTACTAAATAAGGAAAGTTACTAAATATGGAAAGTTACTAAATTGGAAAGTTGCTATAAATAGAAGGAAACCCTAATATGTCAATCTGAACAACAATAAGTACTGAATCAGAAGTAACTTATAAAATGGTTATTAAATAATAAGACGATCATTAATTTTTGTAGATTCGCTGAAGAAGGAGTAACTTCTGATCCTTGTGTTTTCTGATATGGTTTCAATGTGGTTTGAGGTACATATATTCTACCCTTTCTCAGTAAGGGTTTTGGTTTCTCGGTCCTTGACTTGATTCAATTGTTTGATATATTTCCGTTTGATTTAATTCATTGATATGATCCGTGGATATTATCATTTGATATGATTCTGTTTGCTATCCATTCTGTTATGATGATCAGTATATTATCTCATTGATATGAGATTCTGTTATGTTGATATGCTCTGACTGATTATGCTATAGCAGCTCCGTTATGATTATGGATAGTCTTGCTTTGTTTATCTATTCTGTTGCCCAACCTAACTAGCCATGGAGGTACCATGGCCATGTCATTGAGGCACCAATGGCATGACACTTTCTGTGGAGGTGTGATTGATCCACGGCGTTCCCTTTTGATATGTATGATTATTTGCGCACTTTGGCCATTATGTATACATATGTACAGTCTAGTACTTACATATGTATTTTGTTTTGCAAGGAGTGTATGGATGCATCCTAGGTATATGTTTGGTTTGATTAAGATGTGATTTAGTGATTGGTTTGTGCCTGCCATGCACCCCATGTCACTTCTGGTACATTGGAGCTAGCTACTCCTTGTACAACTTATGATTTGACGGATATATGGATATGATATGATGTGATTATGTGACTAAGCATGTGGCATGCTTTCTGAGCTCGTGGGCATTTTTGTTCTGTTCTGTTATATGATTATGATTATTTGATTGATTCCTTTGACTTTATTATGATCTCCTTATGTTTAGTTATGATTTGCTTCTTATGATAGATGACATTTTGTTCAGTTGATCTTTGATCTCTCATTCTTTGACATACGATTTTCGTTCAGCAGGAGCTTATGTTCCTTTTCCCTATACTTATATATGTACGATTATTTGTCTTGGTTTATATTTGTTCACTGGGCTTTTTAAGCTCAGCCGCATTTCTTTTCCTATTGCAGGTTTTAGGTTGGAAGCTGGGTTGAGTGAAGAGTGCGTAGGAGCTCTTAGTGGACTACCCTGACGATAGACACCCATTTGATTTTGGATTAGGCTTGGATTTACCTTCAGTGGCTTTGGCTTGGATTTGTATTTCAGTATTGGAACTTATTATGTATAGAGTTAGTATTTCGTTACTATCATTAGAAAACCTTTGTAACCATTATGTTTATAAGTCTTCCGCTTGCATTTGTATGTTCTGATTGACACCATAATGTGGCATTTTGACCCTTGTCGGGTTGGGGTGTTACAATTATGGTATCAGAGATCAGGCTTCGACTTGTAGCACATAAGTTATGGCCTGTGAAGATTTGGACCCTTAGGTTTGCACTATAGGAGCTTATGGAACAACCCTTAAAATTTTGCCTTAGGTTTTCCCTGCAGAAACTTTAGTTATGACCGGTGAGGATTGGGTAGATTATGCGATAAGGCATTGGTTAGTTATCTTTCTTCCGCACCACTCTAATTTATGCCTCTGCTTTCAGTTAAGCCTTTATAAGATCATTCATTTTGGGGAATTAGAAATTTATCAGGATACGCAACATAAGTTCAGTGATCAAAAAAGTTTAGAATACTTTGAGAATTATGTAGTAATGCCTTACAAGTTTCAATTTCTGAGGTTATCACATTCTTTCGAACTTCGATCTTTGATTCGTTTGTTATTCGTTTAGATACCTTTTCGTTCGTTCAGAGAATTCGTATATGTGTGAATCCGATGTGTTCGACACATTCAGTGGGGTCTCTTGCTATTGCTAAGCATACTAAGGTTCCCTCTGCACTATTAGAATTTGCTATACCTATTTCCATATGATAACCCGCTAAATTACAGGTCAATACTATTCAACAAACTCAAATTTCCTATCTAGACCTTTATTTGAGAACAATTTACATATAACTTTTACTTGAACCAACGTGAAACTTAGAATATCTTTCGAGTACACTAGGACTTAGGCTATATTTAGTCCACAACGTTCCACTACCTTGCTCCTACTCCAGTTCACAATTTTAAACCATAAAACAATTTCCTTTTTCTTTATTTACTTACGGTTGTCAATTGAACAAACGCTATTCGCAATTTAAATTTAACACCCGATATACCCAAAACTCTTAACGATTATTTCTAACGCATTTTTATACTTCCTAAATTATTACCAAAGTTTCAAAAATATTTCCTTACGCCTAAAGTGATTTCTTTATTTTTAATACCCAATACATACAACACATATACTCTTGTACCAAAAAACTCTTTTACTCCAAAAATATTACATGTGCCCCCCCCCCCTTGGTTCTATAATTATTTACTAGACAAAATCACATCTCATTAATTAACCAACATTAGCCCATAAAACATGGAGTTGTAACTCCAATTGGTGGCTTGACCAAGCAACTTGTCCCCCCCCTATAGCCCCAATCGGCCCAACCTCACAACCTAGCCAAATCATGATTTTTGACCCAACTATTCTATCCTTGAAACTCCCTAGTATAAATATGTATACAGGTATCATTCTCATGCACTAGTTAGAAAGAAAAAAAAAATATCACCTCTCATCTCATACATATAATTTGACACACTTAGAGCAAGAAGGAAGAAAAGAAAGCTTATTGGGTTAAAATCAAGTGTCATTAGAGTATTCTAATAAGGGTTTTGGAATACTAATCTTGGGTTAATCAAGTGTATTACATTCTCAACACACTAATCCCCCCTAAATAAGTAATCTTTACATTGCTAAATTTCATACTCTTCATGTCATGATGCTAGTTCAAGTTGTCTATACTTAGTTAATCACTTTGTACATGTTAATAAAGCTTTATATATCCACAATAATCTTTTAACAAATGGTTATGTTTTAAACAAGTTTTTATCATAAGTAAACTAGATGGTATAAATCTTAACAAGAAAGTGATGATAAAAACATCCTATATACATAAACTAGTGAACTTGTAATCTTAACTATGATTGATGATAATTTACATTCATGAAAAATGGACACTTTAATGTGGAAACCGTAGAGGGGGGGGGGGGGGTTGAATACGTTTTCATTTAAAACTTAAAAAACTTTTTTGTATCAAACACCCGATCAAGTGTGACATAATATGAAAAGTGTCAACTATGGTCATATAACATCTAGAGATGAATGTAGTAAACTACAACACAAGCACAATCAAACCATGACACATACTTAATCAACATAACATAAGCAACTAGCCACACAAACATAAACGTTATGCAAATATAAATATAAAGCGATAAAGAATGAAATGAAAGTAAAGAAATAAGTAAGAAGGCGCAAACCGGACACGGTGATTTATAGTGGTTCAGTTACGAAGCTCCTCTTCGCCCTACTCTACTCCCCGAGTACCCAACTCGAGAGTTACTTCACTAATCAATAAGCTCCCTTCAGGCGGAAAAAAACCGTACACGTCGCTTATCCAATTTCCGACACTAAGCTAAATGTCGAGTGCTAATCTTAGCTAGCACCAATCTACCGAGATCTACCCGATCTACCCTTGATCCACTTGATCAATACACAAGCCCAATGGCTTCAAGAGATCTCCAAGATTTCAACAAGATCACAATGATCTACTCCCACTTGACTCAATCTACCCAATCTACCCTTGATCTTTTTGATCAATCACACAAGCCTACAAGCTTTAAGAGATCTCCAAGATCTCGACAAGATCACAATAATCAACCCTCACTTGACTCAATCTACCCTATCTACCTTTGATCAACTTGATCAACACACTAGCCCAATGGCTACTAGAGATATTCAATATCTCTATAAGATCACAATGATCTTCCCTCACAAACTCTCAAAAGAAAAATGATCTTGATGTATGCTATTATACAATCAAGAGTGTAACAAATGTTACAAGTGCTTCTACCTACAACTATAACACTTTGTATCTACTTGGATACCTTATGTTCTTCTCTTGCACTTGAAGAGGAATGACAACGCTTTGTATCTACTTGGATACCTTGTGTTCTTCTCTTGCCTGTATCTACTTGGATACCTTGTGTTCTTCTCTTGCACTTGAAGAGGAATGACAACACTTTGTATCTACTTGGATACCTTGTGTTCTTCTCTTGCACTTGAAAAGGAATGAAGAGGATCTCTTGGTGGGATGAAAGGATAACTCTTAAACAAACTAAGACTCCCTAAATGATCAAAGAAAGTATTTTAAGTGAGGAGGGATTAGACAAGAGAAAACTGACTGGAAAAATCAAATTGGAAGTGTAAAATGGTCCACTATTTATAGGCAAGGGGAAAACTAGCCGTTACAGAGGCACGGCTCCACTAATTGTTACACGGCTCCACCGAATTTAGTGGAGCCGTCGGTACTTTAGTGGTACCGTGGACGCTCCTCCGTTTGTTTTTAGTGGGGAAGGTTTATTTGGGAATGTTTGGAGCTGTTTTGGGGGGGAAATTGACTGTTGGGATTTTTAAACTTATTTTTCAAAATAAAATATTTCTTTTTAATTCAAAAATAATTTGTAAAATATATTTTTGAAAAATGTTTTGTCACATTAAAAATGTGAAGTTTAGAAAAATATAATCCTTTGATCATTTTTCAAGTAGTAGATTTGTTTGTCCATACCTTGAGTGATTTTCGTCGGGATGGAAATCTACGACTTCGTTGGAGCATACTTGAGACGTCGGGAGGTGTTGATGTAAGTATGCATTGATGATTTGTGTTTACAAGTAACTTGCACATTTTACGTTATGTATTACAAGTTACATGTTTTTCATTATTAAAACCAAAGAAACTGTTTAGTTTAAATATCGTAATATTTGCACTAACAATCTCCCCCTTTTTGATGATGACAAATATGTAAACCGTAACACATAGTAAAATGTAAAAGTTACCTGTTTACACTCCCTTCTCCCCCTTTTTTCGAATCAAAAAGGTAGTTGCCTCGAGCGCTCCCTTGAATTCACTCCCTACTCCCCCTTATTGCACTACTTTCCTTTCTCCCCAGAAAGGCGGGCTTGCATCATCCCAGTGAAGTCTTCTATCACCACCATTAGAAAGACTCCGTGCTATGTATTCAAATACTCCCGAGCTCCCCCTAGCTCAATTCTCCCATATGGTTACTTAATATCCTTGTTTATTTACCTTCGTATCTAGCGGATCCATGGATCAAATTTTACAAAGGCTATTCCTACATCAAGGGTTAGCTTCGTGCAACATAATATATAAAAGAATAGGAGCAGCATTATAGGGATAGAATACACATAGCAAGACATGAAAGGGTTAAACTATGTTAACACGTAATTGTCACAATTCGACCGACAAGTTAAGGTGTAATTGTTCAAGCAATCACACTAACAAGAATGAGATTCGTTCATTGACTGACACACAAAATGACTTCTTCCAAGTTGTCATTAGGAAGGCAAGTTCTAACAAACCTTTTGAACAACATAATCATCTACCTAAGATGATTGATGTTGGGATGGTTTAGATTAATATGTCGTTTGCACTGACAATGAGATGCATGATATATTTCATAGGAAAAAAAAATGTACATTTGATCCTAACAGGATTGGGGTTGGATATCTCTAACGGGGTTGAGGTAACGAAGTTCTAGATTTCTAGTTTGGATGATCCTAGGTGTGTGTTAGAGATAATTTGGTGTATGAAGGGTTTCGTGTGATTGTAAGGATTGAAGGTTGGTGGACTAACTATCACTTATCCAAAGCGAGGAATAGTTGTAAGGTTTGAGTGTGATGATCGATGGGTTAAAGGTTCTTTAGACTAACTATCACTGTCAAGAGTGAAGTGTAGCTAAAAGGTTTGAGTGGGATTGATATAAGGGTTGAAGGTTTTTAGACTAACTATCACTGTCAAGAGTGAAGTTTAGTTATAAGGGTTGAGTGTGATGAGGAATGATGTTAATGTGAGGTTTGAAGATGAGATGCAAGGTAAGCTTGCAATGGTGATGCCTTATATAGGCAAGAATTGTGGGATTCGAATTAAAGTTGCTGGTAGAGTCCTATAGTGTAGTGGGAGAATCCTAGGTTGTATGTGAGTTTGCAAAATATTGCAGGTTTGAGGTTAGGGATGCAGGGATCTGGAGGGAAGAGTGAAAATTCGTCAAACATAGGCATGGTACCACTAAATACTACACGGTACCGTTAAATTTAATGGTACCGTGGCCTATTTAACGGTACCGTGACCTGGAAGTCACGAATTTTCCTGTGCAGCCTCGTTCTGGGCAGCTAAAGGGAAGTTTCCTAGGGAATAAGAACCACATTTTTGTGTTCTTGAGAGTGTTTGGTGAAAGACTATATGAGTGTGTTTTCGCTCCCCCTTAATCTATGACCATCCGGACAAGATGTAAAAAATAAAGAGGAAAATAAACGTTGACGGAAGCGATGAGATTAGTAACGTCATGAAAAGTGGTGGATAGCATACGATAAACTTCACCTTTGAAGTTAATTAGCTCTTCTCAATCATTGTGAATATTCATAAAATATTTATATGATGAGGCATGTGATTACTTGGAGATATCCTAAGGGTTAATAAGATAAAATCTTCAGGGTTCTGAGGTTAGTGATAAGGTTCTAGTGGGGTTGTCTTAACCTATCCTAGCGGTTCTTCGCTTGAAGTGTGTGGAAGGTGAGTGGGATATGGAAGCATTGGTAGTGTAGAACTAAGGTTGAAAGGTGTAGATAAGTTGGGAAGATAATGGATACGGAAGTAACCATACATATGGTGTGTTCAGTACCATGCAGAAGTGAAAGGGAAAAATCTAAGGAATCAGAAGATAGACAGAATCTATTATGATAGGAGACGGTTCTGGTTCAAGACTACATCGAGTGGGTTTTGATAGTGTTGGTGAGAATTGAAGACGAAATAAACTGTCTCAGCAGACAACGGTCCTACGGTACCGTTAAATTTAGCGGTACCGTTCCCTATTTAAGGGTGCCGTGATCTGCTGAGGTCAGTTTTGACCCAGTATTAGATTTTTGAACAAAGAAATTTCACATATGTTGTGATTTTTCTGGACCTTAGATTAAAGGAATTTATACCGAATAAATTCTTTTATGAATGAATCCAACGGGATTCTATGAACGTTAATCGAGAGTGAAAAATGACATTTAATTGCATTTCGCAAATTAAGTATACTTTAAATATTTCGGATGAAATATTTAAGTCGTCATTAGAGTTTAAGAGTATTTTACGAATAAATCTCGCTGATTTAGTGAGATTTTTTGACACGAGGAGATAATTTATACCTAATAAATTCTTTGAACGGTACAGGACGAGAAGAGATGACTTTTTATTTCTGAGGAAATACATAGGTAGTCATTAGAGCGATGTGAAGGATGACTTAATATTTCCAGTGAAATATTTAAAAAGTCATTAGACGAGACACAAGATATGACTTGACATTTCCAGTGAAATATCTAAAAGTCATGACACGAAATAGAAGAGATGAACTCAATATTTTCAGTGAAATATTCAAGTGATCATACGAGGAACGTGAGAGATGACTTAATATTTCCAGTGAAATATTTAGAAGTCATGAGACGAGACACAAGGAATGACTTGATATTTCCAGTCAAATATCTAAAAGTCATGGGACGAGATAGAGGGAATGACTTGATATTTCCAGTGAAATATCTAAAAGTCATGAGATGAAATGGAAGAGATGATCTCAATATTTCTAATGAAATATTTAAGTGATCATGCGAGGAACGTGAGGGATGACTTCATATTTCCAGTGAAATATTTAGATAGTCATGAGTGGGATTTAAAGAATGACTAAATATTTCCAGTGAAATATTTAAAGAGTCATGAGACGAGACGCACGAGATGACTACAATATTTTCAGTGAAATATTCAAGTAGTCATAAGAGGGATTTAAAGAATGACTCAGTATTTCCAGTGAAATATTTAAAGAGTCATGAGACGAGACACACGAGATGACTACAATATTTCCAGTGAAATATTCAGGTAGTCATAAGAGGGGTAAAAGGGATGACTTTAATATTTCCAGTGAAATATTTAAATAGTCATAAGATTTATGGAATAGTTCCATCATTTCTAGACCTAGACGAAGATGGTTAGGGGATTCTTGGTTGAGAGGTTTGGTTGATTTACGGATTTCGATGTGCTTCGCACACGAGTGTTTCACGGGGTTTTGAAAGACGTAAAGCTAGGCCTATGGTGCTGATTCGCAGCAGGGTTTGGGATCTTAAGACGTGTATATTCACACGAGGATGAAAGGAAATACTAATCACTTATATAGTGACTCGTGAGTCCTTTTTCACCCGAGGGTAGGTGTTAGCTTTTAGCTTTTGGATGAGCGTTTTAACATATGTTGTTAAAAGGCTTGAGTAAGATGTTTCAGATATGACATTTAACAATTGCGATCGCAAGTTAAACTTACTTGAATATTTCGGATGAAATATTTAAGTTGTCAACCATACTCCGAGTTCTACTAGGTTGGTATCTAACCTTCCCATGACAAAAGGGTGTATTACTTGGAAGAAGGCGAAGTGATGTCTAGGGAATTAGGATAACTTCGCGACTACTCTGACTTATTGGTTTTGACACTAGTGTATGACTCTATGACTTCTAAGGGTTCATAGTGATAGGCATACCTAATTCCTAATGTGTCAAAAAGACATAGTGTGGGTGCAAACTTTACAAGCAAATCATGTAAAATGCACAAAAGGAATAAATGCAAACATCATGCAAAACATGATAATCATTTAGCATTTAAGATCATGAAGACATTTAATCATATCTTACGAGAACATGCTATCATTTTGAAACACGTATGTGGGATGCAAGCAATCTAGGTTTACTAAGGCTGATCCTAATTACTACTTGTTTAAAATGAAATCCTAACGGGAGATAAAGTTCACCGATGTAAACTATCTCTAGTCAAATGTAGGAATGAAAATCTTTCAAGTTAGAGAATGAGTATGAGACTATCACTAGTGGTGCTCAATTCAGGCTAAACACAACCATTTTTACGGGTTATACCATGAACCCAACTTCTCTCCTGGAAGCAATTCAACCGTTAGATCAAATTGAATTTCTAGTGCGATAGGTTCTCCAGTAGTCATTCTCATGTTAGAAAAATTCAGATTCCTATATTTGCCTATTGAAGTATTACAAAGATGATATTACCTTATTTCGCTAATACATGGCCTAATATGAATCAACTAACCATACTTTGAAAGTCGGTTAAGAGAATAATATGTGTGAAGGATTATACAAACACTTGGGATATTGATCTTAATAATGTGTTTGGGATATTTAGGAATGAATGTGCTTTAGTACGCGGAATTTACTATAACACACTTAAAGGAACAAAGGTTGTGAATATGTAAACGTGAATAATTTAGAATGATGAACACAACTTGAATAACACAAAACGATTCAATATTATTTATGAAATAATACGGATGATCTAAACTATCACCAGGATTACAAAAGTAACCTTGAATCTTTGATTGTAAAAGGATTTGTGAATCAGTAACTAAGTTACTAGAGAGGTTGTTCTATTTTGGATATTACAAAGTTATTAGTTGGAAAGCTCTATATCTAAGGTGGTGACTAAGGGATCCTTTTATAGGATAAGGACCCCTTATTACAAGTTGTCAAGTTGTGTATTGTAATAAGATACTTGGACTTTTCTAACCTACTAATTACAACTTTCAATGTAAACTACTCAGTATTATCTTCTGCACAACATAGAATACTGAACTACTTCTACTTAACGTGTTACATTGTACAAAGACTAATAATACAACTAAATATCTACAAATAAATATCTATCAACTTGACCTTCAACTTGGCAGGACCTGCTTTATCTAGCAGCACCTTCTCACCCAGAAGGTACTGTTAGTTTATCTTCAACTTCTTCAAAATCAACTAGCAGGCTCAATACTTCATCTGGCAGGCTCTTTGACTTGAACATTTTATTCCCAACAATCCTCCCCTAAACTTGTTATTCCCTTTAAAATACACAAGTTTCTTATGAATAAAATCCATACCTTGAGGATATGGGGGAACTCTTCCAAAAACTTTACTCTCTATTCTTCATTTTTCTTTCACATTGTTCAAAAATTTTCATCAACAAACTTTGAACAACTTCTGACTTTTCTTCATCTTTATCACACCTTAACCTCTTGGAAATCATGGTTGTAAGAACTTCATAGCTCAGTGGATACTCTTTTTCAGCCAACATAAAGAGCTCAATCCCACTTTGTGTAAAAAGATGATGCACACTGCTAAGACTTAGGAATTCCCATGTGGTGGTAGGATCATGATATGGAAACTTCCAATGAACATCCTGTGGATCAGGATCATACATCCTATTGAATTCTACCCAAAGTTCTTGTTCCTTAACATCAGTCTTTTGCTTAGTGTTTAGCCTGATTTGAACTAGATTCCATAGCTCTTCTAAATCAGCTCTATCACATGCCCTTATCAGATTTTCAAAATTTTTGAAAATGGCAGTCTGATTTCCAACCCTGGTTATCTTCCATGCCTTTCCTGATCTATCATGGTGAATCTCCCAATCAATAATAGGGTGTCTAGACCTAATTGGATCAGCATGTATAATTGTTGGTAAATTAATTATCATTTTACTTACTTGTTCTGGATCCAATTCTGCTTCTTGTTTCTTTTGATCACCATTCTTTTTCTTTGAAGGTTTAGCATCAGATGGGATTTTAATGTAAAGACTCTTGTAGGCATTTAGATAAAGGAAGTAGATTTCATCAGCAGATTTCTTCTTCAGTTGATATTCAGTCCAGTTAGCTTGACTTCTTAAAAACCTCTTCATGAAAGTCACTTGATCTTTCTCAGATGAGTCCACCTTAAAACCTCTTTTCTGACTTTCTTGAATCTTTTGAAAAATATCATCCAGAGCTGCTTCTTTATACTTTTTGTTGATAAAACTTTCAAGCTCTGCTGTTTTCTCTTCAGTGTTAAGATTCTTGTCATCCATAATTATGGCAGCTTGACCTCTCACAATTGGATCATTGGCAATAATCCATTGCATCTGTGCATCAAATGTTTCCTGAGCAGCTTGAGTGTCAAGAAGAGTTTGAGCAGCATCCTTTTGTTCTTGCATTTCTGCAAGCAGTCTTGAAGCTTCTAAAGCTTTTTGCATTTCTTCTTCATGAAGCTTTTTGGACACTTCCTCATCTAAAGCCATCTGCACTTGCTCTCTTTTCTTCAACCTTTTGGGCTTAGGTTCATCATCAACCATAATTTGCTTGCCCTTATCTTTTGGTGTTGGTTCTTGACTTGGAGCAGCAGATTGCTCATCAGCAATAAAAAACCTCCCTTGAACAAACAAACCCCTTGAGGCTGTGATTCCCTCTTTCTTTTGTAAACCATTTCACCAGAACCTTTATAATCCATAGCCAACAGCTTCTCAATCCTAGCAGGCTCTTGCTCTGTTTCAGCAGGCTCTTTATCACTAACAGGCTCTTGCCCTGCACCAGCAGGCTCTTCATCATATACCTGAGTTCCTTCATGAAAATGAAATTGAGCCTCCTCTTCACCTTCAGAACTACCCATCCTCCCCTTTTTGGAAGAGAGACCCAAACTTTCTGCATCAGAACTTGAAGAACTAGATAAAACCAACTTTGAAGATCTTTTACCCTTTAGCATCTTCACTTCATTCTCCAATTTCTTAACCTTCTTAACTAGCTTGGTGTTGATCTTAGAAAATTTTATGTTTTGACTTTGAAGAGCATTTTCCAAGAACTGCACTTTTTCCTTTAGATCCTTCAAAGTCTGAGAATCCAGACTTTGATGTTAAGGTAATTGGGATGGTGTTGCATGATATGATGGTGATGGTGTTGTAACAGGTGGTATTGGTGATGGGATTGGTGATGGATGATGAGATGGTGATATGTAAGCAGGTGAAGAACTTGATGATGGTGATTCAGATGATGGTGTTGGTTCTTCAGCATGTTGTGGTAACATTTCCTCAAAAAGTGGTATTTCTTCCCCATTGAAACCAATTTTAATGTTTGAAAACACCTTGTGTGAAAGTTTTGGTGTTTCATAAAGAGAGTGTGGGGGAAGTAACAAAAGTTTTGATTTTGTGATGATGCATTGAATAAATCTGGGATACATCAAAAACTTTGTTTGGCTATCCACATTTTTAACCAATCCTTCAAAAATATGTTTTGAAAAGTTGAATGTTATGTTTGTTGCCAAGCAAATGAGAGCTGTAGCCATGTTTCCACTAAACTGTTCCCAAGAGGTTTTCTTTTGGCTTAAACAATGAAGGATTGTATGGATCAAAAATCTCCATTGTGGGGTAAAATGCTTTTTAAGAAAAGTGAGTTTAGTAGAATCAACATTATACCCCATTCTTTCCAAATTTTCAAAAATTTCAGTATCAGGCAATTGACTAATACCATCTGAATCATCCAAATGAAGATGTCTTCGAATGGATGACTCAGTAAGAGTCAAGGTTTTGCCATCCACTTTGGCTTTTAACTTCTGGTCCCCATTTTCAAGAGTTTCAACTTTAGCCGTTTTCCAAAATTGTAAAATTTGTGATTCATAAATAGTGGGATTTACAAGTAAAGCAAACCTGATGTAAGAATCATTTAGAAAGTCCACTATTTGATGAAAAGATTCATTATCCTCAGACTTTTCCAAAAATTTGAACTACCGCTAACTTTGAAAGTAAATTTTACTTGGCAGTCTCTTTGAAATTTTAGCAAAAATCCCTTATAGTTTTTAGCAAACTATCAGCTATCAACGGATTTGATTTGTCTTTACCAAAAGCCGTTTGCTTATGGACTAGTCAACTATTTACTGTAAAGTATGGTTAGTTAAATACCATATAGTTTTTGGTAAACTATCAACCATCAACGGATTTGATGTGTCTTTACCAAAAGCCGTTTGCTTATGGACTAGCCAGCTCTTAAGTTTGTAAAACTTGGTGAACTGAATACCATTTCCACATTGATCTTAAAGATGGTGCAATTTCCTTGGATGGAGGAATTATAAGAGGCAATGATGCTGTGTATCTTGGATGCTTGGTTTAACAAGTGAAATCATCTATCAGCATGCCTTTGCATTGAAACTTTCCTTCGTTTGATCTAGATAGAACTTTCTCCTTTAGGAATGCTTCATCCCTTCTGAATATATGATCTATTCTTATCATTTTCAACCTCTATGTCATCATTTTGTATGCTCTTGTCTTCTCCTTCCATAACATTGAGTTTTTATTCCTTTTTCTGGGTTATTATTGCCTCCCCTGAGATTGTTACCTCCCCTGAGATATAAATAACTTATATTTCCCCCTTTGTTTGGAAGATTTCTTGTTTTGTTATCAACCTAAAATTTGTTAGTTGCAAACCAAAAGAACAGAGTGCAAAGCACTTGTTTTATAGCATTGTAAACATTTAAGTATCAAGATGAACAAAACAGAGCAAACTTTATACTAGCAGGACCAATTATGAACTGACAGTACCTTTTGACTAACTAGCAGTACCATGTTTAAGAGCCAATACCATTTATTTTATGTACAAAAACACATGTTTTTCAAAGATTAATCATTCCAATACCTCCTACTAGGTATTTGAATCTACCTAAATCAAAAGCTTTGGTGAGAAGGTCTGCAAAATTCTTTTCAGAATCAATTTTGACAACTTGTATTAACCTTTTCTCATTGCAATCTCTTATGAAATGGTGTCTGATTTCAATGTGTTTTGTTTTTTAATGTTGAACTAGATTTTTAATGATACATATAGTACTGCTATTGTCAATGTAAATAATGGTGTTAAGAAAATTGTACCCATAGTCAAGCATTTGATTTTGGATCCAAAGCACTTGCCCACAACAACTTGCACCAGCAACATATTCTGGTTCAGTTGTAGAGTTGGCCACCATTGTTTGCTTCTTGCAATGCCATGATATGAGTCTGCAGCCAAGAAATTGACATCCACCAGTTGTGGATTTTCTGTCTAGGGTTGCACCAGCATAGTCACTATCAGAATAAGCCACCAAGTCAAAAGATGATTCCCTTGGATACCATAGACCCAACCTAGGTTGACCCTTGAGATATCTAAAGATCCTTTTGACTGCTGTGAGATGAGAAACTTTGGGATGTACTTGAAACCTTGCACATACACATACTGAGAACATGATATCTGGTCTTGATGATGTAAGGTACATCAAGGACCTAATCATTGATCTATAATTGTGCAAATCCACATCTTCACCCTCAGCATCCTTGAGTAACCCCTTTTCTGAATCCATTGGTGTACTTGCAACCTTAGAATCTACAAACTGAAATTTCCTCAGGATCTCTGCTACATACTTATCTTGGCTGATAAATATGCCTTCATTTGATTGTTTCACTTGGAGACCCAGAAAGAAAGTAAGTTCCCCCATGGAACTCATTTCAAACTTACTATGCATAAGTTTTTCAAACTCTACACACAACTCTTGGTTTGTGGATCCAAAGATAATGTCATCAACATAAATCTGCACCAACAAGATGTCTTTCTTGGTTTCGTTTGATGAACAAAGTTGGATCAATCTTGCCTCTTTGAAATCCATTTTCTAATAAATAGAAAGCCATTGTTTCATACCATTCCCTAGGAGCTTGGTGTAAACCATAAAGAGCCTTGGTAACCCTATACACCTTGTCTGGATACTCTGCATCAATGAAGCCTGGAGGTTGAGAAACATACACTTCTTCTCTAATAGTACCATACAAGAAGGCACTCTTAACATCCATTTGGTAAACAGTGAAGCCTATGAAAGAAGCATAGGCCAAGATTAGCCTTATTGCTTCAAGTCTTGCAACTGGAGCAAAAACCTCTTCATAATCCACTCCTTCTTCTTGAGTATATCCTTGGGCCACCAATCTTGCTTTGTTTCTGATCACAATCCCCCTTTCATCTTTCTTATTTCTGAACACCCATTTGGTTCCAATTGCCCAATGACCTTTGGGCAAATCAACCAGTTTCCAAACCTTCTGAAGCTTGAATTGAAGAAGCTCTTCTTGCATTGCTTCAACCCAACTTGGATCATCTAAGGCTTTGTTAATGTTTTTGGGTTCAGCCTGTGAGAGAAAACATGAAAACAGGCATATGTTGGCAACTTCATGATTCTTTTCTTCATAGACAGATGAGATAAACCCTTCTTGGTCTGAAGATGAGACTTGAGTTCTTGTTCTAACACCAGAATCAATGCTACCAATCACATTATCAATGGAGTGATCTTTGAGAATTCTTGTATTGTGTGTTGTAGGAACTTCATAGGTAAGTGGAAGATTGCCAATCCCCACATCTTCTGGTAAAGAATCATCTGATTGAACATTTAATGGTTCAGCAGTACCAACTTGTGAACTGGCAGTACCAGCTGGTGAACTAGCATTACCATTTTCATTTGCACTACTTTCTTGATTCTCTTGACCCTGAGTTCCATGATCATCTTCAACACCTTCATTTGTTGTATTTGAATGTTCTTCATGACTTGAAGATAAATCCAATCCTTTCCAAATTGGCATCCAGATGTAATCTTGATCATCAGTTGTTTCAACATTGTCTTCAAAACCTGCATTATCATTAGTATTTGTACCTGTAACAGGCACATAATTCATAGATTCTGAAAGCCTATCAATGTCAAACATCCAATCTGGCCCAATGCCTTTAACATTTGGTAGTTTCTCTTGAAACTCTATGTGCAGATTTTCTTCCACTAGCCTAGTGCAACTGTTATACACCCTATAGGCCTTACTTTGCAAAGAATACCCTATCATGTAGCCTTCATCAGCTTTTCCTTCAAACTTTCCTAGATGATCTTTGGTATTGAGAATAGTGACATGACATCCAAAAGGTCTCATAAAACTTAAAGATGGTGTTCTACCAAAGAAAAGTTCATAAGGAGTCTTTTTATGAGGTTTAATCACAAGAACCTTGTTCTGCACATAACAAGCAGTACCTACTGCTTCAGCCCAAAATGAAATAGGCAACTTAGAGTCTACTAACATTGTTCTAGCAGCCTCTATTAGTGTCCTATTTTTCCTTTCTGCTACTCCATTTTGCTGTGGGGTTCTAGCTACACTAAATTCTCTTTTTATTCCTTTTTCTTTGCAAAATTCATCCATAACCCTATTCTTAAATTCTGTCCCATTTTCACATCTGATTACTTTCACTTTCTTATCAGCTTCGTTTTCTACCTCAGTTATATAAGACTTAAGGATCTCACTAGTTTCATGCTTAGATCTTAAAAAGAAAACCCAAGAAAATCTGCTGTAATCATCAGTAACTACAAGACAATATTTTTTACCATTCAAGCTACTCACATTAGTAGGACCAAAAAGGTCCATATGAAGCATGTATAAAGCTTGAGAAATTGAGTTATGGGTCTTGGGCTTACAAGAAGCTCTATGTTGTTTGCCTTTTTGACAATCAACACAGGTTTGGTCATTTTGAAAAATCTTTTTGGGTAAACCTCTAACCAAATCATATTTTGCAATTGTATTGATTGTTTTAAAGTTTTTATGACCAAGCCTTCTATGCCAAAGCATAGATTCATCCAATGGGGCTTTTGCTACTAGACAAGTTAAACTCTCCTTAGGAACAATGTTCTTTAAATCAACATTGTACATATTGTTCCCTCTAGGAATTCTAAGAAGTACTTGATTTTCATCAGGCATCTTAAAATCAGGAGAAAGAACAAGACATTCAGTCTCACAGAAAAGAACATTATTCTTTTTGTCACACATTTGTGAAACACTAAGGAGATTAAACTGAAGCTCTTTCATAAAGTACACATTTTCAAAATCTAATTTACTGGTTTTGATTGTACCTTTACCAGTAATCTTTCCTTTGATTCCTCCCCCAAAAGTAGCATATCCTCCATCAAATGATTTGAAGTCTGTGAGGTAAGACATGTTGCCTGTCATGTGCCTTGAACATCCACTATCTACATATCCTTTATCAGCCATATCATTTGAATGTTCCTGCACATATATAAACATATTAGTTTCCTTGGGGTACCCAAGCCATAACTGACTTGGGTTTGCCTCTTGCATCAATGTAATCAAACCTCTTTAGGACTGTTGATGCAACTTTTGATTGGAGTGGTCTCCATATCCAACATGCTGAGGACTTAACAGCATTTTCCCTTTTATCCCATTTTGTGGTCCTTGGTCTATCAGTACCAATTTTGGCAGTACCATTTGGTCTAGCAGGACCATTTGGTCTAGCAGGACCTTTTGGTTTTGGTCTCCAATCTTGTGTTTTGACCACATATTTCTTTTCAATGGGACTTTTCACAACTCTTGGTGCATGTTTGAAAGTATTTCTTGCACCCTTAGTAGTTGGTTTTGAATTAACATGCTTATTTGGTCTAACAGTATGATTAACTTTTGGTGTGTTAGACTTCACAAAACTTTTTCTGGAGTTTGTTCTATTTGTTTTAGACCTTGATGTACTCCCAGAAACCCAATTGTTACAATAAGCATGAGTATGATTAAAACTACCACAGTAATAGCAGGCCTTATTGTACATAACAAAATCATCACCAAGTTGGTGTGACTTAAGATTGATCCAATTTCTCTGGCTACCTCTAGGTTTGCTATTACACTTAGCACAACATTCAACTATTTTCAGAACAGTTTTAGCCTTTGTCTTAACCTCTACTCTTTTAGGACTGGGTGGTCCTACTTTGTTTCCTTTGTTTGAAACAGTCTCTTTTTTTTCATCATCAGATGTCCAATCTTCAATAATTGGAGCATCTGAGCTCTTATCAGTGAGCACCTTTTTGTTAGAGAGTGAAGCTACACTAGCACTCTCAAAAGGTTCACTTTTCTCTACAGGTTTCTCTAGTGGTTTATTGGTGAATTCATGTAAACCTGATTCTGCAAGATCTAATCCTGGGGGACAGGGAATTCCTCTGTAAGGAGGTGGACAAGTCTTGTATCCAATCCCAGATTTGATTCTCTTGTTTATTTGATTTTCAACTATGCTTCTAGTACAGTCATAAGCAGTTTCTAATGTGGTAACAGTTAGTTGAATATTATCCTTTGCCAATTTCACTTTAGCAAACTCAGTTCTTAACAGGTTTATTTTAGCATCTTTCAAAAATATTTCCCTATTAAGAATGGCTTTTGTGTCAGAAAAAGTGAGTTCATTTTCCCTAAAATGGATTATCTGCTTCTCAAGTTTGGCCATACCACACTTATGATTAACTAGGTCTTGATGAGTTTTTCTTTGTTCTACTTTCAGTTCATCATAAAGTTTTATTAATGTTTGTAATTCTTCAAAAACTTTACAAGTATTAGAACATTTAGTAATTTGTACCTCAGGATTGGAGAAAGCCATTAAAGCCATTTCATCTGAAGTTGACTCCTCTTCACCCATAAAGCTCCAATCAAAACCCAGCCCATCAATAGCTACCATAGCTTTAGGCTCAGTGATTTCCACAGCCTTGCTCTTGTTCTCAAAGCTTCCTTTCTTCTAAAAGCTTCCCTTGTTCTTGTTCTCAAAACCTCTTCCCTTATCATCCTGCTTCTTTGGTCTTCTACACTCTCTTGAGTAGTGACCCTTCATGTGGCAGTTGTAGCACTCCACCTTAGACTTGTCATACCCAGCAGGCTCATTACCATTTATGGTAATCTTCTTTCCAGTCCTCATCAGCAATTTCTTAGCCCTTATGCTAAGAAGTGAAAGTTGCCACTTTATGTCCATTTCCTCAAGATCATCATCATTGATCTCTTGAATATCTTCAAAATTCAATATGGAACCATTGTGTTGTGATGTCAGGAAAGCACAACCAATTGTTTCATCTAGAATTGTTTTGGTACTGCTAGAAGTATTGGCAGTACCAAAATTTGTGTTGGCAGTACCTTCTTCACCACCATCTTTTTCTTCATCTACTATCCTTGAGGTGCTGGGAGATGACACAAAGGCCATATTTCCTGAGCTTGAACTAGTAGACTTCTTCACTTCATGCTCTACTATCTTGAAGTTGTTGTAAAGATCATTAAGACTCATTTGATCAATATCTGGTTTGTTTTTCCAGACAATGACATGCATGGCCCATTCAGAGGGTAAACTCCTAATAAATTTGGAGTTTAAGTCTTCTTGAGATATTAGAACTTCATGAATGGCTAACTGACTTGAAAGCTTTTGTAGTCTATTGAACATGCTGTCCAAAGACTCATTTGTTGTGGCTGTAAAGTTTTCAAACTGATGTTTGAGGAGAGTTTTCTGAGTTTTCTTGGTGGCATCATTTCCACCAAATCTAGCCACAATAGCTTGAAAAAGGGTTTTAGCACATTTGTACTTGTTGAAGATCAAAAGCTGGTCATTTGGAATAGTCATGAGAAGCATACTCCTGGCTTTAAGATCATTTCTCTTTTGGATTCTTTCTTCTGCGCTTGTTGGGTTCACTTGCACATTTGTTACTATTGCATCGTTTACTGTGGAGGTGGTGATTGTGGGTTTGAATGAGTTTCCTTCTTCAATAATCTCCCAAAGTGCATAGTCTTGCACTTGGAAGTATTGCTCTACCCTCAATCTCCACATATCAAACTCATTCTGTTTGAGTAATGGAAGTTTTGCAGCCACATTGGTTTGAATGTGTTCAACGTCCATTGTTCTTTTAAATCGTAAATATCAGCCTAGCTTTGATACCACTTGTGAAGGATTATACAAACACTTGGGATGTTGATCTTAATAATGTGTTTGGGATATTTAGGAATGAATGTGCTTTAGTACGCGGAATTTACTATAACACACTTAAAGGAACAAAGGTGGTGAATATGTAAACGTGAATAATTTAGAATGATGAACACAACTTGAATAACACAAAACGATTCAATATTATTTATGAAATAATACGGATGATCTAAACTATCACCAGGATTACAAAAGTAACCTTGAATCTTTGATTGTAAAAGGATTTGTGAATCAGTAACTAAGTTACTAGAGAGGTTGTTCTGTTTTGGATATTACAAAGTTATTAGTTGGAAAGCTCTATATCTAAGGTGGTGACTAAGGTATCCTTTTATAGGATAAGGACCCCTTATTACAAGTTGTCCAGTTGAGTATTGTAATAAGATACTTGGACTTTTCTAACCTACTAATTACAACTTTCAATGTAAACTACTCAGTATTATCTTCTGCACAACATAGAAGACTGAACTACTTCTACTTAACGTGTTACATTGTACAAAGACTAATAATACAACTAAATATCTACAAATAAATATCTATCAACTTGACCTTCAACTTGGCAGGACCTTCTTTAACTAGCAGTACCTTCTCACCCAGAAGGTACTGTTAGTTTATCTTCAACTTCTTCAAAATCAACTAGCAGGCTCAATACTTCATCTGGCAGGCTCTTTGACTTGAACATTTTATTCAGTCCTCTCAAGTGGTATCAGAGCCAGGTTGATACTTTTGATTTAGAAGAAGAAATGGACATGGAGTCTACTCAAACGAATGTGGCTACTAAGTTACCAATGCTCAAGCAGAATGAGTTTGATATGTGGAGGTTAAGGATAGAAGAGTATTTCCAGGTGCAAGACTATACACTCTGAGAAATTATTGAAGAAGGAAACTCTTTCAAGCCTTCAACTTCTACATCAACAGTTGATGGTAAGGTAGTGACAACTGTGCAGACTAATCCAGCGACTGCAAAAGAGAGATTTCAAAAGAAGAATGACCTCAAGGCCAGAAGTATGCTGATGATGACCATTCCAAATGATCAACTTCTAAATTTCAGCAAGTTCAAAGATGCTAAGACTTTGTTTGAGGCCATTATTGCTAGGTATGGTGGGAATGAAGCCACCAAGAAGACCCAGAAGACTCTTCTCAAGCAGAACTTTGAAAACTTCTCTTCAACCAGCAATGAATCATTTGATCACATGTTTAACAGGCTTCAGAAGATTGTGAGCCAACTTGCTGTTCTTGGTGTGGATATACCTCAAGAAGATCTAAACTCCAAATTTCTAAGAAGTCTACCTGAAGAGTGGGCTATGCATGTTGTTGTCTGGAAGAACAAGCCAGATATTGACACTATGAACTTAATGGATTTGTACAGCAACTTCAAAATTGTGGAACAGGATGTGAAGAAGTCTGAAGGATCTAGTTCAAGCAATAGGAACATGGCCTTTGTGTCATCTCCTAGTAACTCAAATCCAGTTGAAGATCTGAAGATTGATGTGGGAGTTAGTACTGCTGACTCAAATATTGGTACTGCTAGTTCAACAAGCAGTACTATTGGTATTATGGATGACAAAACATGTTGTGCCTTCCTAACAAGCCATAATGATGGGTCTATGCTTACTCATGAAGACCTTCAGGAGATCAATGATGATGATTTGGAGGAGATGTATCTCAAATGGCAAATTTCTCTTCTTAGCATGAGGGCTAAGAAATTCTATCAAAGAACAGGCAAGAAGATTACTATCAGCAGCAATGATACTGCTGGTTTTGACAAATCAAAGATAAAATGCTACAATTGCCATAAGATGGGCCATTTTTCAAGGGAATGCAGAAGACCTAGGTAGTAGGATGGCAAGAGCAAAGGTTATGGAAGCAAAACCAAGGTTGTGGAAACCACTGAGCCAAATTCAAAAGCTATGGTAGCCATTGATGGCTTAGGGTTTGATTGGAGTTTTATGGCAGCAGAGGAGGAAGAATCTACTGAGATGGCATTCATGGCCTTCTCTAATACTGAGGTACAATCTGCTAATGTTTGTTCTAAATCTTGCACTGCTCTTAAAGAACTAGAAACTTTAAGAAAACATTATGATGATCAAAGGATAGAAGTAAACAAAACTCATTATAACTTGTCAAATCATAAGAGAGGTTTAGCTGTCCTAGAGGAGTAGATAATACACTATAAGAACAATGAATCTAGTTTTGCTGATGACATAGGTGTTCTTAAAAGGGATTTAAGTTTTAAAAATGCTGAAATTAGTCTTTTGAGAATTGAGTATGATAGGATTAAAAAGACAAATGAAAACATTCAATTAAGTGTAGAAACATTAGAATATACCTCTAAGGGTGTAAACAAATTAATTGAATGTCAATTAATCAACAAGGCTAAGTCTGGGTTAGGATATAAGTCTGTTCCACCTCCTCACAGAGGAATCCCTGCACCCCTAGGGATTGACCTAGAACATACAGGCTTGCCTGAATTTCAACAACCAATGTTAGAATATGGTGTTAAGCCAAAAGAAAATGTATTTGTTGATAAGCCTATAAAAGTAAGTGAACCCTTTAAGAGTGTAAGTGATACTTCACTCCCTGAGGACAATGTGTCCTCTATTAGGAAATCAGATGGTCCAATCATTGAGGACTGGACATCTGATGATGATGAGGAAGATCAGGTTGTGGATAAACCTGATGTTGTTAAGGTAAAAGGAACAAGTGTTCCTAAGATGGTCAAGAATCATACTGTTAGGCCTAAAACAAATGTCAAACATGTTAGGCAACCAGTAACATATTGTGAACAGTATAGAACCACAGACAAGCCCAGAGGTAACCAAAGGAATTGGAACAACCTCAAGTCTCACCAACTAGGTGATGACTTTGTCCTATATAAGAAAGCTTGTTTCACTTGTGAAAACTTTGATCATCTTGCAGCATTTTGCAATAAAAGGGTAAATGGGTATTCAAACCATAGGGTGAACTTAGAAAAGCCTCAATTTCACTCTAATATTGCTAGAATGACACCCAAAGTAGTTTTATTAAAGTCTGGCCTAAAACAAGTTCATATTGCTAGACCAGCAGTTAGTACTGCCAGACCATTTAAGACTTTTTACCAAAAATCAGTAGTTTAAAGTGCAAAAACAACTTTCAAACATGCACCAACAACTGCTAAAAGGCCTTTTCAACCAAAAACAGTGGTACAAAAACAAATTTGGAAACCAAAGGGTACAACTGCAAAGCTAGCAGTTCATACTGCTAGCCAAGCAGTTAGTACTGGCAACTTTAAAATCACTGCTAGGGAAAAGAGGGCAAATGCTGTTAAGGCCTCAGCATGTTGAATTTGGAGACCTCTTCAATCCAATGGTGCATCAACTGTTCTAAAAAGATTTAACTATATTGATGCACGAGGCAAACCCAAGTCAGTGATGGCTTGGGTACCCCAAGGAAACTAATTTCCTTATTTCATGTGCAGGGTCATTCACAAGCAGATGATGAAGATCAAGGATATTCAGATAGTGGGTGTTCCAGGCATATGACAGGCAACATGTCCTATCTTTCAGACTTTCAACCATTGGATGGAGGATATGTTACCTTTGGGGGAGGAATAGGAGGAAGAATTACTGGTAAAGGTACTCTTAAAACCGGTAAATTGGATTTTGAAGATGTGTACTATGTGCAAGAGCTTAAGTATAACCTATTTAGTGTCTCACAAATGTGTGACAAAATGAACAAGGTTCTTTTTATTGGCACTGAATGTCTTGTGCTTTCTCCTGATGAAAGTCAGGTATTGCTCAAAATTCCTAGAAAGGGCAACATGTACAGTGTTGATATGAAGAAGATTGTTCCTAAAGAGGCCCTTACTTGTCTTGTTGCAAAGGCCACATTGGATGAATCTATGTTATGGCATAGGAGACTTGGTCACATTAATTTCAAAACCATTAATAAAATTGTAAAAGATGGTTTGGTAAGAGGCTTGCCTCAGAAAAGATTTGAAAATGACCAAATTTGTGTTGCCTGTCTTAAGGGCAAACAACACAAGGCTTCTTGTAAGCCCAAGATTTTTAACTCTATTGATCAACCATTGTTTATGCTTCATATGGACTTATTTGGACCTACTTCTGTGAGTAATATTAAGCATATGAGATTTTGTCTTGTTGTTACTGATGACTATAGCAGGTTTACATGGGTTTTCTTCTTAGGTTCTAAGGATGAGACATCTAGCATTCTCAAGACATTCATTACAGAGATAGAAAACTTAATGGATAAGAAAGTAAAAGTCATTAGATGTGATAATGGGACAGAGTTTAAGAATAGAGTTATGGATGATTTCTGCAAAGAAAAGGGTATTAGAAGGGAATTTAGTGTTGCTAGAACTCCTCAGCATAATGGAGTTACTGAGAGAAGAAATAGGACACTGATAGAAGCTGCTAGAACCATGTTAGCTGACTCTAAGTTGCCTATCATTTTTTGGGCTGAAGCAGTTAATACTGCTTGTTATGTCCAGAACAGGGCTTTGGTAGTTAAGTCTCACAATAAGACGCCTTATGAGCTTTTTAGAGGTAGAACTCCTGCATTAGGATTTCTTAGACCTTTTGGGTGTCATGTGACCATTCTGAATACCTTAGACTATCTAGGCAAATTTGATGGTAAAGCAGATGAAGGATTCTTGGTTGGATATTCTCTCAATAGCAAAGCATTTAGAGTTTACAACACAAGAACTAGGAAGGTTAAGGAAAACCTGCATGTTGAATTTTTATAAAAGAAATCAAATGATGCAGGTGCAGGACCAAAATGGCTATTTGATCTTGAGTCTCTAACCCAATTAATGAACTATGTGCCAGTTGTTGAAGGAACTAATGATTTTGCAGGTTCAGAAGATGCTGATGCAATAAATTAAGCAGGTTTGGGAAAAGAGAAAGATCAAGATCATGTGTTGATGCCAATATGGACAAGTGTGGATTCAACTTCAATGGATGGAAAACCTTCTACTGATGATGCTAAAGAAGGGATTGAAGATGAAATCAATGTAGATGGAATTGAGGAACAAAAGAATCAAATTAACAGTCCTAATGATGATAGTACTGCTGAGCCCCAACTTGATACTGCTAGGCCAAGTGATGATTCTACTGCTAAGCCAAATGATGATTCTACTGCTAGGCCAAATATTGATACTGCTAGTACAAGTGTTCATACTGCTGTCTCATCAGACTCTTATGCAGTGGATTTCTCAGAAGATGAGGTGGACTTCAACAATCTACCATCATCATATCAAGTTCCTACTACACCACACACAAGGATTCACAAAGTCCACTCCCTGGATAATGTGATTGGTGATGTTCAATCTGGTGTGAAGACAAGGAAGCAACTTCTGACTTCAGACCAGCAAGGGCTTCTTTATGCACTTTATGCATCAAAGAAGCATGAAGCTGGGTAGAAGCTATGCAAGAGGAGCTTCTCCAATTTAAAATTAAGAAGGTTTGGTTGCTAGTGGATTTACCCAAAGGTGTAAGGGTAATTGGAACTAAATGGGTTTTCAGGAACAAAAGGGATGAAAGGGGCATTGTGATTAGAAACAAGGCTAGACTTGTAGCCCAAGGGTACACACAAGAGGAAGGTATAGACTATGAAGAGGTTTTTGCTCCAGTAGCAAGAATTGAAGCAATTAGACTATTCTTGGCCTATGCTTCATTTATGGGCTCCACAGTTTATCAAATGGATGTCAAGAGTGCCTTCTTATATGGTATTATTGAAGAGGATGTTTATGTCTCACAACCTCCAGGTTTTATTGATCCAGATCATCCTGATAAGGTGTACAAGGTTGTTAAGGCTCTCTATGGTCTACATCAAGCACCAAGGGCATGGTATGAAACATTGGCTTTCTATTTAATAGAGAATGGATTCCAAAGAGGCAAGATCGATCAGACATTATTCTTCAAGAAGCACAAGAAGGATCTTTTGTTAGTTCAGGTGTATGTAGATGATATCATCTTTGGATCCACAAGGAAGGAGATGTGTGTAGAGTTTGAGAAACTTATGCATGATAAGTTTCAAATGAGTTCCATAGGGGAACTTACTTTCTTCTTGGGTCTGCAAGTTAAGCAATCTAATGAAGGCATATTTATCAGCCAGGATAAATATGTTGTGGAGATTCTAAGGAAATTTCAATTTGCTGATTCAAAAGTGGCAAGCACACCTATAGATCCTGAGAAGCCTCTTCTTAAAGATGTAGACGGAGAGAATGTGGATGTTCACACATACAGATCTATGATAGGATCCTTGATGTATCTTACATCAACAAGACCAGATATTATTTTTTCTGTTTGTGCTTGTGCAAGATTCCAAGTGACTCCTAAGGTTTCTCACTTAACTGCAGTCAAAAGGATCTTTAGATATCTCAAAGGTCAACCTAGGTTGGGTCTATGGTATTCTAGGGAATCACCTTTTGACCTGGTAGCATATTTAGACAGTGATTATGCTGGTGCAAGCTTGGACAGAAAGTCAACAACTGGAGGATGTCAATTCCTTGGATGTAGACTCATATCATGGCAGTGTAAGAAGCAAACAATTGTGGCAACCTCAACAACTGAAGCTGAATATGTAGCTGCTGCAAGTTACTGTGGTCAAGTGCTTTGGATTCAAAATCAACTTCTTGACTATGGGTACAATTTCATGAACACTGTCATATATATTGATAATAGCAGTACAATTTGTATCATTAAAAATCCAGTGCAACACTCTAAAACAAAACATATAGAAATTAGACATCATTTCATTATAGACTGCCATGAGAAAAAGTTGATTCAAGTGGTTAAAATTGATTCTGATCAAAACTTTGCAGATCTTCTCACAAAAGCTTTTGATGTAGGAAGGTTTCAATACTTGGTAGCAAGTATTGGGATGTTTAATCCTTAATGTTTTCAAACTGTGTAGTTTTGTACATAAATTGGATTTGTACTGCTAGTATTGTCAATTGGTACTGGTATTGAAAAGTTTGTACTGTTAGTACAAATTTGGATTGTTTTGTTCATACTGTTAGTCATATATTCTTTCTTTTATAAGGCAAGTGCTATGCACTTTGTTTTCTTGGTTTGGACTAACAATTGCAGATATGGAGATTAAGCACAAAGGATTTACAAGTGCAATGTGTGAGCAAACAAAAATTGGTGGTTCAAGTTGCTGACATAATAAGTTCATGATGTACAGAGTTTGGGAATTCATTAACAAAGGTTTAAACCTAAGTTAATCAATTCTTTAAATTTTCTCTCTTGAAACTTATTGTGATGTTTCATATTGAATTAATGGCTTAGTTGATCAAATAGTAACTGACTCAACTCACTTTATATAATTTTATACTTTAATTAGTATAATGAGTTAGTCTAAGGACATCTGATAAAAAGAACAACGAACAAACGTGAATCTAACACTTGTGTTAGAGGCAACAATTGTCACGAGCTGGAAACCCTGTCAAGAAAGCCCCTTGAATGGGTTTATCTGTACACAGGCAGTTATTCATAACTGGATACATTGGTTCTCACACAACCAGAGGTTAATTTAAACTGAAATCTTGATTAAGTGCCTGTCATTACACTTAATCCCTTCAAAATGGTTGTTAGCAGTATGATTTTTCATTAAAATCAAGTTCATACTGCTAATTCAAAAGTTTCTTAAAAAGTTTGTACTGCTAGGCTGAAAGTTAGTACTGGTAAGCTAAAATGGTACTGCTGGATAGACGTTAGTACTATGCGAAATAACCGCTTTTTGAAACTAGCCGTTGCAAGTCAATTGGGATTTTTACTGACAATTTCCTTGTTTTAAGGGTTTGCTTTTTGGATATTTTTACCTTTAATATATTTTATTAACCTTATCTTCGATTAAAAGTTATATGTTAATCCAAGTCGGTCCAATCAGAAACCCTAACAAGCAAATCATCATACTTTATCTCAATTCACTTTCTTCTTCTACTTTCTACCCTAAATTATCATTATTCACAGCAGTCAAATCATCTTTTTACTGAAATTAACATGGCTTCTTTATCCTTTGTTGAAAGACACAATCAAGTTGCTTATTTGAAAAAAGCAGATGATGAACCAACTTTTCATGAGATAGTGGATTTTCTGAACAACACTTACATAAGGTATTCTTTACTTTTAAATCCCACTATCTATGTCACTCACATCAAGCAGTTTTGGCACATTGCTAGTGTCAAAACCTTTGAAAATGGTGACAAAGAAATTAAAGCTAAGGTGGATGGCTATTCAATCACTATTACTGATTCCTCACTCAGGAGGCATCTCCATCTGAGTGATGAAGATGGTATTAGTGCTATGCTAAACACAGAAATTTTTGAAATTTTTTCCAGAATGGGGTTGATGAGGCGAAAAGTGTACCGCTTTTAAGGGGTCATTTAAGCCCGAAATCGTATTTATTTGATCAAATATTGCCCTAAATCGTTCTTTTGTCATTTTAGGTACTTTTGAGGAGAAATCTGGAAAAGGAGGCATTTTGGACGTTTTTGGAGCATTAAAGTGAAGAAAACGGCAAAGTCTCAAGAATCGGCTAAAAGTTACTCTTGACGGCGTCACAATTAACATGGGACGGCGTCATGCCTTGGCAAAGAAAAGTTGGATGTGAAATTTACTCATGACGGGCCAGTGAGTTTGCATGAGAATTCTGACGGCGTCACGCTTTAACTAAATCAAGGGCGTCACGGCTTAAATCTTAAGGGGACGGCGTCACGTTCTTGATCCGACGGCGTCAAGCCTTGATAAGCCAGAATGGATTTTGGTAGAGCTAAAGAGGGACGGCGTCAAGATGGTCATCCGGGAACCCTAAAAGCGGCGAGGTGACGGCGTCACAATGCATAAGGTGACGCCGTCAGATGTCAAAGTCTATATATAGTTTTCTAATTTTTTGTCATTAAAGGAGAGCTTAGTGTGTGGAATTTTGGGATAAAACCCTAAGACGATTTTAGCTACTTTTTCAGGGCTTCTTGCCTTGAGATCTTCCATGTTTCATTGAAAGATAAGTTATCAATTAATCATTCAATATGTCTATGTGTTGTTTGATTCTATCTTATGCTTGTCTTTTGTTTAACATGTTAGGCTAATTTTATCTTGTGTTTGCTTAGATCTAATGAAACCTAGCTATTGATTATTGGTTGTTAGTGTGTTATTAGTTGTATTGGATGATTGTTTATCTATGTTAGGCTTAAGAAAACTGGCTAACTTCCTATTCGGTAACTTGCTTGAACGTCTTAAGAAACATGAACCAAACGCGTACTAAAGGTTTTTATGGTTGTATTTAATGCACAAGCGAATTCTAGTGATCCCATGTTAGGAGCTTCCTAGCCGGCTCGACATAGGAGTGAAGTAGGAGCTTGTAGAGTTTGGGGAAGTAAGTACGCCACCCCACGAATGGTATTAAGGAATACACCCGTCATCCACGCGACTAATGCACACTAATTAACCGGTAAAAGATAGTTAGGGAGTAAGGAAATCTAAGTAAACACATTTCTCTACACATAAGTTTCTCACCACTTTTCATTTTTGTTATTTTATTTTATTTGCATTTGTAGTAATTTGGGTTAGTTGACTAGCAACTAATTCCGCCCACTCCTTCAAAACCCGAGATTTTACTTGCTTTCATAAAATTATAAAAACATAAAAAGAATCTTCCTCAACCCTTAGACCTAATTAGAGTAGCCTTTCACACCTAACGAACACTATTCCCTGTGGAGAACGATCAATCCCCCGTACTTACCACTACACTATACTACATCGGTCAGGTACACTGCCTGGTGGGGTTGTAAGCCTCTTGAGATCCCTCGAGAGGTAAAACCTGTTGTAAGGTTGCAAAACCCACGCATCAAGTTTTTGGCGCCGCTGCCGGGGAATAGTTATTGTTTAGGTTGAATTTTTATTTTATTAGGTCTACTCACTAGATTCCTTTCTAGTGAGACTTTTTATTTTCTTTTTCTAGGATTATCTTTAGTCTATCTTATTTCTTTGTGCCCTTTGTTTGTAAAACCATTTTCATTTGTCACTATGGCGGATGAAATTCCATTTAGATCATTGACAATAGATGAACAATTATACTTCACCAAGAGATTTGTTTCCTATCATTCCTATGAATTGTTTTGTGATCTTTGTGATATCCAAATAAAGTTGGGGGTAAGGTTAGATGGGTTTAATGAATTCTATGCATGTGATACTTCTCTTAGACAATCATTATCTGGATCAATTCCTTTTAGTAAGACCCTTTGGATGAATTTTGAGGAAAGCTTCCTAACGATGACCCATAAGTGGAACGAATTGATGGATTCGTATGAGCAAAAAGACCTAGTTTCCAAGGACATGGACTTAGAGTCAAACCAAGATTCTGAGATGGTTAGAGTTGAGCCACCTAGCTGCATGTCATGGTTAGGCACTACCATAATACAGGGTGAACACTTAGGTGATCTTGATGTGATGGAGGATCTAGCCGAGCATGATCACATTGATCAAAAAGACCTAGGTTTTGTGATTGATGACGTCGAATCTCAAGAAACACATGATGAATCTTTTAGGCAGTTTGAATATAGCAGTCAGAATATTGAGGATGATCCGTATGATTTGGACATAGAAGTTGAAATGCCTAGAGAAGCACTTGAGATACTTGGGAAAATGTTAGGGTTAGATCCCACTAAAACGCATGATGAGGATATAGGTGAGCTTGACGTAAGGAATGATGAGGTAAGTAACATAAGCCCACCAAGTGCCCCACAAGTCCTACCATCATTTGAGGCACACACACCGCCCGTGACTTACCCGGAAGAAGTGGAAGAGACTATAGGAACCCCAATAGAGGTAGAACCCTTGGACCAAGCACAACTAGAGGATGTAGGTTTGAATGCTTATAGTGATCACAACCTTACTCTTAGTTCTAGGGGATTTCCTATTTTTGATGAACCGGAGCCTCAACCAAAACCGTTACCTAATCTTCCATCCTTAGATGTGAATTTAGGAATTGAAAAAGGTCCCGATCCACCCATCAAACCATGTAGTCTGGGCAATGTTAAGATTAAGGTAGTAGACTCTAAGCCTTGTAGAGAGAAAGCTGACATAGGAGTGAACCATAACCTTTCATACTTACATCACCCATTTATGATTGATCACAAGAAACATTATGGGTTTAAACCGGGTTTATTAGGTCAAGATGGATTCCCAACTAGGAATCTCTCGAAGTTGATAGAAGATGATCCCTTTTTGGGAGAAAACTTTAATTCACCCATTGACCAAAGTGAACTAGGCAAGGTTATGATGAAAGAAGCACACCCCTTTGAGCATATAATTCATCCACCACTCTTTCCTCACGTGGCATACTCCTACCGAGCTGGTGTGTATCGCTACTATCACCCGCACTTAATCCTAAGTGTAAGGAAAACCTCCCCTATTTCCGTTAAATAAGGGTAGAGTCAGGCTCGTGACTCGAACAAAAACAAGCGCTCTTGGGAGGCAGCCCATGCTTTATTTGCTTTGTGTGTTTATTTATTTGTTTGTTTGTTTTATTTGTTTCCGTATGTGTGTTTAATTTTTATTCTTATTGATTCATGTTCAAGACTAAAATTGTGAAAATGCTTTATGTTGTTTTTAACTTCGTCTTAACTACATATAAAGGTATTTTGCAAAAGATAAGTGTAAGGGAAATCTAAATCGGTTTATTAGAACACAAATTAACATGAATCGTAATAATAATAAATTAACATACATATTCGTGTTTGTTTGAGTCAAATGCTTGTATCGAGTCATAATGATGTTTTGCAGGATTTCCAGGAAGTAAGGTAAAGGTTTTTCCAGAAATTTTCCGGAAACTTAAAATGAAAATTTTTGTCAGGTCATTTCTGACGGCGTCAGGGGTTATAACCTGACGGCGTCAGATTTAATTTCCAGAAATTTTTGAAAGTTTTGTTTTCATAAAAAGTTTTTATTAAATCTCCAACTTATAATCTCCAGGAATCTGCAAAATTATCATTCCACAAGCATTATATCCTTATATATAGATTTTTTCCCGCCGATGTTATGCAGGTTTTCGTGTTTGTTTTCTCAGGTTCAACAGGTTATTTTGGACAAGGAAATGTTTTGAATCAAGCTTATGGCGATGCATTAGTCATGGAGCTTCAACATTCTCTTTGGAGGAAGATTTAACCGTGTAAATTCATTATCCAACGAGCGAATCAGGGGAGTATTTGATTTCATTCTTTTACTTTATTCTTTTACATCTTGTTATTTGAACATTGGGGACAATGTTCATCTTAAGTGTAAGGGGAGGGTAAAAGTACGATTTTAGAGAATACAATTGCGCTTGATTTTTGTTTGTTTGATGGTAGATGTGTAATAAAACTGAGAGAAATACTTGTTAAGGTAATTTTAGTGCCAAATTTAAAATTTTTTACAACATATAGGAGTGAAACTTTGATCTTAATGAGCGTCTCACGGATAGGAGTTATATGACTAGCACAAAAGCCGTACCACTAAAAAATTTTCCACCCCCAAATATGTGAGGTTCGCCCCTAGAATTGGTAGGAAAAACATTTATGCTATGATGTGTGTACCGGTAGCACTTATATTCTAGAACTTGCGTTAGGACCATTCCGAGGCCACAAGTGAGACTACATTCGTGTAGTTAGATTTACTACATGATAAGAGGCATTAGGATTAACCCATGTTTTACACCTGTGTTTTTGTTATAATTACATTGGCTACATTGGTCAAGTAATTCTCCCACACCCTTTGCGTTGTACTCATTTTTAGTACACGATACCCCTAGTACACCCCTCAGAGCCTATCTTTTCGTTTCGACCTTTAAGCATTTTACTTAAAGGAAGAATTTGTTACACCCCACTAAAATGTACACCCAAATCGCCTTAGCCTACCTTGTATGCACTCATTTTTAGTGCATTATTGTGACAACATTTGTTTAAACCCAAGTTAATTATCTAGTTGATTACATGGTTGCTAAGTCGAGTCATATCCTTGTACATATTGTTTTGGGACGATTGGGACTCATGGGTAAAGTACTAGTGTAATGGAGTAATGGGGAAGAACATCATTTATTACCCCCATATGTGCTAAATGTTTTAAAAGTACTCCAAGTTTTTCAATTATCTTAATTCGAGTAATTAGAATAGTTATTTGTAAAGTTATGTAAAAGTTCAAGTGTAAGGGGATGCAACGCCCCTATGATGTATTATTTTGGATGGTAGGGTAAAAGTGTATGCAAAAAAAAAAAAAAAAAAAAAAAAAAAAAAAAAAAAAAAAAAAAAAAAAAAAAAAAAAATCGAAAAAATCAAGAAAAATACAAAAAAATGAGAAAAAGAAAAATAGAAAAAACATACGGACTACCATCCCGTTTCATTTTATGTTTATTTTATGTTTTTGTTATTTTGTTTTTAGCTTAAGATCGAGTCTAGTCTTGGCTTAGCAACATTGTATAGTACATGTAATTGATCAAGATCTTTAACTCGCCACCAGTAAAATATCCCGTATCCAACAAAACCGTGTTTTCCTTTTCCCTACACCTAACGTTATAACCCATTTAAAAGCCCTCTTTGATAGTTTATCTTAGGTGCTTACGCCTAGTGGAGGAGGTTTTCGATCCTTTCCCAAGCCTATGGTAATCTATTTGCTATGACAGGTAGTGAGAGATATTTTCCGTTTTCATTTATGAGATTTATTTTGATGACACTTGAGAGATGTGAGTATCTAAACACTACTTGTGAGGTGCTAGTATGTAATCTCCGTGCTTATTATGATTGAAGTGGAACGATTATTTGTTGTAATTACTTTTATGTTTGCATTAAATGACCCCTAACTTGTATTTTGATTGGAATAAAAGCGCATTTGCTTGAGGACAAGCAAATCTCAAGTGTAAGGGTATTTGATGAGGCGAAAAGTGTACCGCTTTTAAGGGGTCATTTAAGCCCGAAATCGTATTTATTTGATCAAATATTGCCCTAAATCGTTCCTTTTGTCATTTTAGGTACTTTTGAGGAGAAATCTGGAAAAGGAGGCATTTTGGACGTTTTTGGAGCATTAAAGTGAAGAAAACGGCAAAGTCTCAAGAATCGGCTAAAAGTTACTCTTGACGGCGTCACAATTAACATGGGACGGCGTCATGCCTTGGCAAAGAAAAGTTGGATGTGAAATTTACTCATGACGGGCCAGTGAGTTTGCATGAGAATTCTGACGGCGTCACGCTTTAACTAAATCAAGGGCGTCACGGCTTAAATCTTAAGGGGACGGCGTCACGTTCTTGATCCGACGGCGTCAAGCCTTGATAAGCCAGAATGGATTTTGGTAGAGCTAAAGAGGGACGGCGTCAAGATGGTCATCCGGGAACCCTAAAAGCGGCGAGGTGACGGCGTCACAATGCATAAGGTGACGCCGTCAGATGTCAAAGTCTATATATAGTTTTCTAATTTTTTGTCATTAAAGGAGAGCTTAGTGTGTGGAATTTTGGGATAAAACCCTAAGACGATTTTAGCTACTTTTTCAGGGCTTCTTGCCTTGAGATCTTCCATGTTTCATTGAAAGATAAGTTATCAATTAATCATTCAATATGTCTATGTGTTGTTTGATTCTATCTTATGCTTGTCTTTTGTTTAACATGTTAGGCTAATTTTATCTTGTGTTTGCTTAGATCTAATGAAACCTAGCTATTGATTATTGGTTGTTAGTGTGTTATTAGTTGTATTGGATGATTGTTTATCTATGTTAGGCTTAAGAAAACTGGCTAACTTCCTATTCGGTAACTTGCTTGAACGTCTTAAGAAACATGAACCAAACGCGTACTAAAGGTTTTTATGGTTGTATTTAATGCACAAGCGAATTCTAGTGATCCCATGTTAGGAGCTTCCTAGCCGGCTCGACATAGGAGTGAAGTAGGAGCTTGTAGAGTTTGGGGAAGTAAGTACGCCACCCCACGAATGGTATTAAGGAATACACCCGTCATCCACGCGACTAATGCACACTAATTAACCGGTAAAAGATAGTTAGGGAGTAAGGAAATCTAAGTAAACACATTTCTTACACATAAGTTTCTCACCACTTTTCATTTTTGTTATTTTATTTTATTTGCATTTGTAGTAATTTGGGTTAGTTGACTAGCAACTAATTCCGCCCACTCCTTCAAAACCCGAGATTTTACTTGCTTTCATAAAATTATAAAAACATAAAAAGAATCTTCCTCAACCCTTAGACCTAATTAGAGTAGCCTTTCACACCTAACGAACACTATTCCCTGTGGAGAACGATCAATCCCCCGTACTTACCACTACACTATACTACATCGGTCAGGTACACTGCCTGGTGGGGTTGTAAGCCTCTTGAGATCCCTCGAGAGGTAAAACCTGTTGTAAGGTTGCAAAACCCACGCATCAGGGGTACAATATTGAATCTCAAAATTTGACTTTTCAAAAAAGTCATTTTGCCCCACAATGGAGATTTTTCATTCACACCATTCTTCATTGTCTTAGCCCCAAGAAAACCGCATGGGAACAGTTCAGTAGTAATATTGCTACTGCTCTCATTTGTTTGGCTACAGACATAATTTTTAACTTTTCAAAACTCATTTTTGAAGGTATGGTGAAGAATGTTGATAGTAAATCAAAATTTTTGATGTATCCAAGATTCATTCAATCTATTTTGATCAAACATGGATTGCCTCAACACAAAACAATTTATCCAACCCCCAAGCTTACTCAAAAACTTTTTAGCAATATGAAAATTGCTTCAAGGGGTTATGGTGGTGAGGCAGTACCTCTTTTTGATTCAATGCTACAACATCAGGGTGAAGGAGCAACAACCCCAGTTGGCTCCCATCACACACCCACACAATCTGAAAGTTCATCAATACACCCATCTTCATCAACACATAGGTCTGATTCCAGGCAGGAGGTGAATCATGGGGCAAAGACTCATAATCCATCCTAAGATGGGTTTCTAAGCTACCCTGAGTATCCATGTGGCTAGGGATTCCACCAGAAGTACTAGGTACTGCTGGTGTTGCCATGGTTGGGGTCTTATTTATGGTAGTTCTGTCCTACTTAGCTACTAAGCCAGAGACAGTAGAAGCAGCCCCTTCCATTCCGACATTGTCAGCCTCATCTGCATCATTTGATGGAGAAGGAACTCTATGCTGAGAAACTCAAAGAATTGACGGATCTATGTACCCAATTGTCTACTAAGGTGACATCTTTGGAAGCTGAGCTAAAAAGTCACAAGAAGAACTTTTCACTAGTGTACACCAAATTGGTTCTAAGGGTGAAAAAATTAGAGTCAAATGTCAAGCAATCCAAAGGCAAAAGAACAGTTAAGATGGTGATTTCAAGCAGTTCTTCTTCTAGTTCATCAAAAGGTCGAAGTTCAAATGATGGTGAGGGATCTTCCAAATAGGGGAGGAAGATTACTCAAATTGATCAAGACCGAGATGTTCACTTGGTTCAAGAGGAGTTTGAGTCTCAGGGGAGGCATGAAGATTTTGAAGAACAAGTAGCTGGTGGTAATGGTGATGATGTTAATATGGATGATGATCAAGCTACAGAGCCTGTGAATATTGAAGAGGGTACATAATTGGTTGATCTTGAAGAGTTGGAGGAAGTTCATGATACTGCTACAAGTTTTCAAGAAGGTACTGCTGGGACAGAGCAAGGTACTGCCAGCATAGAAGGTACTGCTACTCTTCAAAGTTTGATGGAAGCTGGTTATCAAGGTACTGCTAGTGCTACTTTTACAAGAAAACCAAAGATATCAAGGGCTGACAAGGGTAAAGGGATAATGACTGAGGCAGAACCTTCTCCTAAAAAGTTGACAAAGAAGGAGATAGCTCAGTTAGCACTTGATGAACACTTGGCTCAGGAAATGGCTAAGAAATTTCATGAGGAAGAACTTGATAGGGTTACTGAGGAAGAGAGGTTGATGGAAGAGGCAAGATTAGTTGCCTATATGATGGAGAGAAAGAAGCAAACTGAAGAAGAAGAAAGAGCAGCTCAGATTTTGTTAGACAAAGAGTATGCTGAAGAAGTACAAGCAGAAGAGAGAGCAAAATATACTCCAGAACAACAACAAGATGCTATTACTAGTTTATTGTAGGAATTCAGAAATAGGCAGAGTAAAAAGAAAGTTTACAAGAAAAAGATGCCTTCAAGAAGTGAGCAGTTGAGTTACATGAGAAGCTATTTGAAGCATCAAGCCTACTGGAAGCAGAGCTACTTCAAAGGTATGTCAAATGAAGCAATAGAGAAGGCTTACTTTGAAGCCTATGCAAGAATTAATAGACCTGTTCCAAAAGAGTTCATAATTGAGACTCAGTCAAGTAAAATAAAAAAAGAGGAGCAGAGTTATTGGAGTCTGAGGAGGCTAAGAAACAAAGGACTGATGAGGAATTAGTTCAAGAAGAGCCTGCAGAGGAAGAAGCAGAATAAGAAAAGGAAACATTGACTGATGAACAGGTTCATAGCATGATTGTGGTAGTTCCTGAATATCTCAACATTAAACCACTCCAAGCCAAGCATCCAATTATAGATTGGGAAGTGTTCTCAGATGGGAGAATGAAGGGGTGGAAGGTCATCAGGGTAGGAGGAAAAACTGAGGTGTACAAATTCGTTAAAGATATGCTGAGATCTTTTGACAGAGATGACTTGGACAAGCTATGGAGTTTAGTACAAGAAAGGTTTAGAACCTCAGATCCAACTGATGACAAAGATAAGGAATTATGGGTACAATTGAAGAGGATATATGAACCTGATGGAGGAGAAGCTATTTGGAGGTTTCAAGCTCCAATTAAAGAGATTACATGGAGATTTTTTGATACTTGTGGTGTACACAGGATCTCTACCAAAGATGGATTAGAAATTTATATGTTGGTAGAAAAGGAATATCCTCTCAGAGTAGCATTTTTATTGTCCTTGGTATATTCAACACTTCAAGTTAAAAGTGATTCAGAAATGGCAGATGAGTTGGTCAGAAAGATATTCAATCTTGCACAACAAAGGAAAGCTCAGATCAAGAGACTGACTATGTAGTGTTTGGAAGATCCTCACAATCCTTATTTAATTCAGAAGAAACTTGTTGATTTGGGGTAAATCATAAGTTTAGGGGAGGATTGTTAGGAATTAAATGTGCTAAATGTAACACCCCCAATTCAATGATGCAGCGGAACTCAAACTGGGTGTTACTCGACGGCACAACAGTCATAATAATATAAAACGATCTCTAACTGAGTCATTTTTAAAAAGGAATTATCATTCAAATGATATATCAGAGTTTACAAAATAGGTCCCAAAAGGTTCCATGTTTACAAAGTACATCAATATAAAGTCTTTCGATGTCTTTTTGAATGAAAAAGTAAGTTATAGCCTTCTTGATTGAGTTTGTGCCCCTCCGTGCCATCCTTGATCATTATGCACCCGAAATACATGCTTAAACTGTCAACACAAAGGTTGAGTGATATTCATACAGTTTGTTATATAGTTGAACACAATATGTTGGTAGTGTGAGTTAATTAGACTCATACTCATGGTTGGAAAACAAAATGGTTATTATTATTCACTAATCTCATGTAACCAATACGTTAACGTGTGCCAATATCGATCGGCTGATTGCCCCTGTAGGTACTTTGCCAACATACCTAAGACTCAAATATAGTGCGTTTGATTACCGGACCGGGTCAATACAAACGGGATTCGTCAATCCCAATAGGCCTATTCACAATATTCGCGCTCACTATCCTAGTGATTAAATGGTTCATGATATGGGGACTTTGATTGGCAATGATGGTACTTAGTGATAATAAAACAATCAGATAGCATACAATTTCAAAGCATTGTGTTCGGTTAAAATAGCATGTATTCCCCCAAGGGTTTGTAAAACAATTAAGTAATAGAAAGTGGGGCTATGAACTCACCGTGAGTTGGATGGTGTTTTAGTGCTTCAATGAGTTCGATGGATAAGTCAGGAAACCTCTAAGTGCAACCTACAATAGAACGTTGCGACTTAGGTTTGGAATAAAGTCTAAGAATACAAAGATGTACATGTATATGTCTTGCATATGGTTTATGAAACATGTTTTGTTTGTATATCTCGTACTACTATTTGGGCCATCATAATTCAGAGGTCATGCAGTAAACGTTCGAGGAGCTAGGACACTTTAATTCGTAAATCCAGCAACTCGTCGATCCGTTTACCCAAATGAAACCCCTCACATGAAGCTCCCTACTAACATAGTATTTAATATGTGAAACATATATTTTGCTTACTTGATTATATGACATATTAAGAGTTTATAAAACACTAAATAATCAAATAAAAGTTCATAAGTATTTAAGGTTCATAAATACTTACCTTAATATAGAATGCTTGAGTATTATAGAAAAGGGAATATAAACGGAGCTTCGACGTAGAATTTGTAATCTTCGTAAACCCGAGGCTACTTGAAGATTATAACGACGCCTTTTTGGAAACCCGAAGTGATTTAAAGATAATAACAAGTCTTTTTGGAGACTTGAAATTATTTGAAGATTATAACGTCTCTTTCTTGAAAACTTGAAGAAAACAAGATCAAAACCTAGTTTCTTCTCAAGAACACAAGAGTGTTCTTACCAAATTAATAGAATTGCCTTTAGGGTTTAGGACTTTATGTAAAACCCCAAAATTTAAAACATGCAAAAACACCAAAATATCCCTGAGAATATAAAACATGAATTAATCACTATTAAAAATTTCTGATTCGATTCCGAACATCTGAAAACGAACCAAATATGAAGCAAAGAAATTTCCGGGACAACAATTGATTATTTTGAATGTACAAAAAAAACTATTTTGGCACTTAATATATATGTATATTTTCAGAATTTAATTTAATTGTTTTATTTATATTTTTAAAATAAATTAGTAAAAGATTACTTCAGATATTAAAGGAAAGTATCATCTAATTGATTTGTGATTTGGTCCAACAAAGGAAAAATGAGTTTTGGTCCTTATTCCCTCCCCATATCACGGTATTTTCCTTTAAAATAGATTCAATCCATTTATTCTTAATTAACCTAGCCGATTATATCAAAAACACACACATAATTCACCCACTCTTGATACGAATTTTTGGAGAGCATCTGGTATTTTTCGGGGGTTGTTCAACATCCAAGGAGGCTGAGAAAAATAGGGTTTGGCTGGTGGTTCGTTATTTTGGGTCGTGGAGAGTTTTCTTCTCGAGTTTGCTATACGATAGGTATAATTCGTGATTCTTGTTTCCATATGTTATAAAAATTATCTAGAATTTTTTTGGTGATCTATGGGTCAAATATAACCTGAGAAAAATAAGAAACTCGAATCATGCATGGTTTTTGAGCCGTTTTGAATTAAATGGTTTAAAACACACCTATTTTCCAAAATACGTGATACGATTTTTCTGAGGGTCATATTTATTTTATTTGGACCTTATATGATGTGTATGTTCTGGGAAAAATGTTGAATTAATTTATAAAGGCTTAGCTGAGTCGTTGTAATTATTGTGGTTAAAAATGTGCCTAAAATCAAATAAATACCATACGATTTTTCTGTGTTGGTTTTATAATTTTTCTGAGTTCTTTATACATCTAATAACATGGGAAAAATATTGGTTTGATTTTTGGATGCTTATACGAATTATAGTGGAATTAATTATAAACTGGGTTTTTGAAAATCAAAGGAAGAAAAAGAAAATAAAAGTAATCGATCTGGTTTTTCTGATTAGGGTTTGAATCTGGAAGTTTAATGATGGTTTAAGGTTGATATAATGATGACCTAATTATTGGGTAATGATTGATTAAATTAGGGCTTGTAATTTTCATTTAAAAAGTATATCCGATTTGAAATTAATTAAGAAGGGGGTGTTTTGTAATTTTCCAAACTTGTGGGTTATTTTTGTAAGTCATATTAGATCTGGGAGAATGTGAAAAATTATAATATGGGGTCCTTATGTGTAAATATTGCAAGAAAATGAATTTATGATAATTAAAGGGTATGTTTTGTAAATTATTAAAAGAGAGGGACTAAAAGTGTAATTTCTGGAAATTTGAAGTCAATCTGAGTAAATGATGATATTAAGGGTGTTTTGTGCAAATTTGAGTATTTATGGGCTTAATGTGTAATTAATATGGAATTATGATTTAAATTATAAGTTTTGTAAACTTAAGGGACTAAATGTGTAATTTCTGAAACTTGAGGGGCTGGATTCGTACAATAAGTAATTCTGAAGTTATATTCTATATTTTGATAAAATATGAGGCTTGTTTGGTAATTATGGATAAGACAAGGATTTAAAGTGTAAAATTATGAATTAAGGGGTTTAAATGGAAATTTTGTAAACTAAGGGGTATAAAATGTAATTTGGCAAACTTGAAGTATTGAAGACGTACATTCTGAATAAATGAAGGATTAAAAAGAATGAATGTGATAATTACATATTTGACCTTTAACTTTGGAAGAATTACATGTGAAACCCTAAAGTATGGAAACTTGCCAAATAAGGAAACCTGCCTAAAATAGAAAGTTATTAAAAAGTAAAGGAAAACCAAAATGGTAATCTGACTTAGAATCTTCTGTAATTCCGTCTTCTATTCCTCTAGGTGTGAAGAAGGAGAGATCCTGATCTGTTTGTGCTTCTATTTCTGTTTTTGCATTCCTAATAAGGTACAGATATTCTGCCCTTCTTTAGTAAGGTGCCTTCGTCTCATTTCTGATTTCTGATTCACTGCCATGTTCTTTGATTCTGTGAACCTTTCTTGTTTCTCCCATGATATTATGAACCTTTGACATGATCTTTATAGTACTGAATCTTGTTGACACTGAGCCTTTCTGATACATGACCTTTCTGTTATGAACCTTTCTGATATTAAACATTTCTGATATATGACCTTTCTGACATGGAACCTTTATGGTATGAACCTCTGATTATGAACTCTGATATTCTGAAATGGAAATTGACTTATGAAACTAAATTAAATACTGGATACATGATACTTGACCTTGACCCACAGTTTGATACTACGAGCCACTCACTAGGCATGAGGGTTTCATGTCCATGTCAGTCGATGCACCGATGGCATGACTCTAGGGCAGGAGAGTGATGACCTGTCCCGTCCCTTTTCTGTATTTTATTTGGTGTGTTGGGAGTTATGGCCACCAGGGGCGTATGGATGCATCCTAGATTTGTTTCTGTATTATGTTCATGTTATGATATGTTATGATATGCATGGTGACTGATGGTGTGTGCGATACACGTCTTTCACAACTCTGGGAGCTGATCACTCCATATTTCTGATTTCTGGGATTAGTGAGAGGAACATCTCTCTGCATGGCGGTATGATTATGATTTCATGTTCATGTTTCTGGGCTCGTAGAGGATTACTGTTTTCCATGCACCTTATAGACTTATGACCTTTACCTTTCATTACTGACACCCTATGACATGATACTGAACTTATCTCTGTACTGGGCTTGGTATGTTTGGGCTTGAAGGGATCTTTTGATTACTTCCCATTACTCATGATACTATCCATACTTTCTGATATCTCTGTATAACCCTCATATTTCTTCTCATCTATTATTACATCATGTACGATTCCTTCCATCTTCCCTATTTCATTATTATTGTTTGTTACCGTTATATCTGTTCACTGAGCTCGTGTAGCTCAGCCGTGTTTCTTTTCCCGCGGCAGGTTTAGTTGGAAGCTGGGTTTTGGGTGAAGAGTGTTTGGCTTTAGAAGACTTCACTAGCTTTTGGAAGATGACTAGAAGAACCTTATATTAGACATAAAAATTTTGTAATGTAAAGCAAGTAGTTCTGATTTCAGTTGTAAACCTTGGATTTTCATTGTATTATTTATGTCAAATGTCTGTGTTTGTTCTGATAAGAATCCGTATATGTGACACCTTTGCCCTTGTCGGGTTGGGGTGTTACAATTATGGTATCAGAGAGACAGGCTGCGACTTGTAATACATTTACCCTTGACCTGTGAAGTTTGGACCACTAAGTTTCCACTGTAGGCGCTCATAAAATAACCTGTAAGAAGTTGCTTTAGGATTTCTGGATATGAACCTAAGTTTTGACCAGTGAGGAATGGGTAGACTATAGGGCATTTGTTTAAGTATCTTTGCTTCCGCACCACTCTGATTCGTGCCTTACTTTTGGTTTAACCCTGTTGAATCCCTCTTGGAGATTGAAAGTTTATGCCTACAAGATTTATGTCTTTGAGAACTGTATAATAATTGCATGACACTATTTGATCCTTATCTCTAGACTCTAACTCTGACCTCGGATCCTTTGTTTATCATGTTGATGCCTCTTCGGGCAAATCTGAGAATCTCCATGGCGATGACGTACTCGATATATTCTGTTGGTTGTCTCTTGCTTTTGATAAGCATCTATGAATCTTCTGACGCTATTTGACTTCGTTTTACCCCTCTCTATCCCTATGAAAAGTCTTGTGATATTTTAATGTTTCTCTCTCACTTTTGAACGATAAGATTTGCCTTGTTGATCCGTCTTTCTTTGGATAGTCAACTTCGATTTTTTTCTGATAAGGGATTGGTTGATTGAGCATTCGAAATTTTGACAACAACGGCGGCTACCCTGAAGAGTGAAGACGTCCCTTACAAGCAGAAGTGTGGGCGACACAGAAGAAGAAAATCTAGTCAAGACGGCGAACCTGGAGCTGATGAAGACATGCAGTCTAACTTCCCTATTCGCCTTGGTTGTACTAAGATGAATTGAGAGCGGAAGCAGACTGGATGATGAAGGACTTGAAGATCGTGCCAGAAATTCATATTACTCCATCACATTCCAAGAAGAACCGCAGGAGGCTCGACGAACCAGATACAAGTTCACAATTTTGTTTCACTCCCAAATTTATGGACTCACTTAAACTTAGTTATAAGATCCTCGTGTGATTTAAATTCCGTAGAAGCAATCTAGAATTTTGATACTCTTGCACTATGGCATTCGATTTTGTTGACCTTGAGATTTTAGAAGTACTAGGTGGATTAAGATAAGATGTTTAGTTCACAACTTGAGATAAAGTATGATCATCATGATGGTATACTCATATGAGGCTGGTATTATGACGGTTCGCGAACGTGATAATACCTACGTCATATGACGTACCCTCATTGTGATCATAGGATATTTCGAGGAGTGCCTTTGAAACCTTAGAAATTCTGACATTTGGCTGAGATCATCTGTGTTTAGTAAGATGTTAAATTCAATCTACCTATGCGTTTAATCTGCTTTCACCGTTATGCGTATACTCTGCCTCTATTCATTAGATATCTGAATAAGTTGGAATTCTCGATTTGCATTCTGTTGACCTCAGTTATCAATCGTTAACCCTTTGAAGAACTCTCTACTGTGGATACGGTTAATTTGATCCGAAATTTAATGCATGCTTCCGTATGAGCTTTCCTGAAGACTCTCCTGTCATCCACTTTGTTACAGGTTCTTTTGGTCAGCAATAACGTAAGTAGTTCCCTTCTGAGAAACTTTGAACTCCCTTCGTTGATTCGAGTCATGAGAATTATTTGATCCGAAGATCCTTTCTGAAAGAACCTCCCCGGCACGAAAACGTTTGTGACGATCTTTTACGATTTGCTACGACTTCGTTTAGCTTTGCGACTTCAATTTTCGAGGACGAAAATTTTTTTTTAGGGGGGAAGAGTTGTAAAACCCCAAAATTTAAAACATGTAAAAACACCAATATACCCCTGAGAATATAAAACATGAATTAATCACTATTAAAAATTTCTGATTCGATTCCGAACATCTGAAAACGAACCAAATATGAAGCAAAGAAATTTCCGGGACAACAATTAATTATTTTGAATGTACAAAAAAACTATTTTGGCACTTAATATGTATGTATATTTTCGGAATTTAATTTAATTGTTTTATTTATATTTTTAAAATAAATTAGTAAAAGATTACTTCAGATATTAAAGGAAAGTATCATCTAATTGATTTGTGATTTGGTCCAACAAAGGAAAAACGTGTTTTGGTCCTTATTCCCTCCCCATATCACGGTATTTTCCTTTAAAATAGATTCAATCCATTTATTCTTAATTAACCTAGCCGATTATATCAAAAACACACACATAATTCACCCACTCTTGATACGAATTTTTGGAGAGCATCTGGTATTTTTCGGGGGTTGTTCAACATCCAAGGAGGCTGAGAAAAATAGGGTTTGGCTGGTGGTTCGTTATTTTGGGTCGTGGAGAGTTTTCTTCTCGAGTTTGCTATACGATAGGTATAATTCGTGATTCTTGTTTCCATATGTTATAAAAATTATCTAGAATTTTTCTGGTGATCTATGGGTCAAATATAACCTGAGAAAAATAAGAAACTCGAATCATGCATGGTTTTTGAGCCGTTTTGAATTAAATGGTTTAAAACACACCTATTTTCCAAAATACGTGATCTGATTTTTCTGAGGGTCATATTTATTTTATTTAGACCTTATATGATGTGTATGTTCTGGGAAAAATGTTGGAATAATTTATAAAGGCCTAGATGAGTCGTTGTAATTATTGTGGTTAAAAATGTTCCTAAAATCAAATAAATACCATACGATTTTTCTGTGTTGTTTTTATAATTTTTCTGAGTTCTTTATACATCTAATAACATGGGAAAAATATTGGTTTGATTTTTGGAGTCTTATACGAATTATAGTGGAATTAATTATAAACTGGGTTTTTGAAAATCAAAGGAAGAAAAAGAAAATAAAAGTAATCGATCTGGTTTTTCTGATTAGGGTTTGAATCTGGAAGTTTAATGATGGTTTAAGGTTGATATAATGATGACCTAATTATTGGGTAATGATTGATTAAATTAGGGCTTGTAATTTTCATTTAAAAAGTATATCCGATTTGAAATTAATTAAGAAGGGGGTGTTTTGTAATTTTCCAAACTTGTGGGTTATTTTTGTAAGTCATATTAGATCTGGGAGAATGTGAAAAATTATAATATGGGGTCCTTATGTGTAAATATTGCAAGAAATGAATTTATGATAATTAAAGGGTATGTTTTGTAAATTATTAAAAGAGAGGGACTAAAAGTTTAATTTCTGGAAATTTGAAGTCAATCTGAGTAAATGATGATATTAAGGGTGTTTTGTGCAAATTTGAGTATTTATGGGCTTAATGTGTAATTAATATGGAATTATGATTTAAATTATAAGTTTTGTAAACTTAAGGGACTAAATGTGTAATTTCTGAAACTTGAGGGGCTGGATTCGTACAATAAGTAATTTTGAGGTTATATTCTGTATTTTGATAAAATATGAGGCTTGTTTTGTAATTATGGATAAGATAAGGATTTAAAGTGTAAAATTATGAATTAAGGGGTTTAAATGGAAATTTTGTAAACTAAGGGGTATAAAATGTAATTTGGCAAACTTGAAGTATTGAAGACGTACATTCTGAATAAATGAAGGATTAAAAAGAATGAATGTGATAATTACATATTTGACCTTTAACTTTGGAAGAATTACATGTGAAACCCTAAAGTATGGAAACTTGCCAAATAAGGAAACCTGCCTAAAATAGAAAGTTATTAAAAAGTAAAGGAAAACCAAAATGGTAATCTGACTAGAATCTTCTGTAAATCCGTCTTCTATTTCTCTAGGTGTGAAGAAGGAGAGATCCTGATCTGTTTGTGCTTCTATTTCTGTTTTTGCATTCCTAATAAGGTACAGATATTCTGCCCTTCTTTAGTAAGGTGCCTTCGTCTCATTTCTGATTTCTGATTCACTGCCATGTTCTTTGATTCTGTGAACCTTTCTTATTTCTCCCATGATATTATGAACCTTTGACATGATCTTTATAGTACTGAATCTTGTTGACACTGAGCCTTTCTGATACATGACCTTTCTGTTATGAACCTTTCTGATATTAAACATTTCTGATATATGACCTTATATTAGACATAAAAATTTTGTAATGTAAAGCAAGTAGTTCTGATTTCAGTTGTAAACCTTGGATTTTCATTGTATTATTTATGTCAAATGTCTGTGTTTGTTCTGATAAGAATCCGTATATGTGACACCTTTGCCCTTGTCAGGTTGGGGTGTTACACTTTAGGTTTATAAGAAAGGAGGGTGCAAGAATTAGTGTTAGTTTAGGTTAGTATTTATAGGAAAAATTTAGGATAGTTTTGTAAATAAAATTTTACACTTGTAATGATCTTAGGAATCAATGGTTAGGATCAAGCCATATGCAATTGGTTCCTTCCTTGATAAGCTTCATGAAGCTTTCATGAGAAGCTTGATAAGTTTCTTGCATTAGCTTGCTTTTACGGAGTGAGTTTTGGTCCCGGTAATTGCTAACGGTAAGTATTTAAATCACGAAACGCAAAACCTGGTATCGTAAAAATACGAAACTTGTAGAAATGATTAAAATCATCAATATACTCATTATTATCTTATAAAAATGAGTGATAAGTTTAATGGGTCGCGAAAACGCTGATAACGCTGGAAACGTAGGTTTAAAACGCGTAAAACGTAAAACGTACGAAAGTTGCGTAAAACTGAGAAAAGTAAAATGTAACTTTTCTAATATGACGATAATGAATTAAAATGACCTATAATGTCTAGACTGGGCTCAGTCTAGTGTCGGTTGGTGTTAAATGTCCTTTAGACGTAAAACCGGAAGCCTAAAAATCAATGAATGATTTATAAAATCAAAGAATGATTTTATGGTCAATGGAGGAGGGAAAATATGTTGACTTTTACAATAATATGAAAGCTTCTAAATGCCTTAGAAAATATGGTGCAGGTATAGGCTAAGGTTGCGGATAAGTGAAAGTGCTTAAAACGCAAGTTTAGTTCTGTAAGACACAGGGTCTATTTGGTAATATTTTGACTTAATATCAAAAATTCCCTAATTGATTGTGAGTGTTCTAAACATTAATCTAATGCGAGGAAAATTAGCGCAGTTGATTTTCGTTATGCGCAGGATGTGTAAACGATGTTTAAACCAAACGTATAAATTCTTAATAACTTTTGCGAAAATGATTCGATGAGCGTCAAACTTTTATTTTGTCATAGAAATAATTTATCTTACGAGAATATGAAATAAAAATTTCTGGAATGAATAGTGAAAATGAATAGTAAAAATGAATAGTAAAATGAATAGTAAAAATTTCGGGAATAGAAATTAACCTGAAATGCGATTTGTTAAACTAAAGATTAGTACTGCTAAGGGAAATACACTAACAGTACTAACTGCTAATGTATATCTGAAGACTGCTCAAGTTATAACTCACAGTACTAACTGCTAACTTAGTACTGCTAGTGCAAAAAAGGAACTGTTTAATGGATAAGAGTCCTGTTTGACTTTGTAGAGGATAAGTATTGAAAAGATCTTTTGTGTATAATAAGTCAAATATATACGGTAGATACTTATCTTGTAAAGATCTCCTTTAGTCTATAAAAGGGAGATCTTAGCTTAGATATTAGTACACAAGTTGAATGCATGTGATAAGTAAGATACTGACGAACAACAAGCAAGTGACACAAGTGGGAAAAACACATCAGTCATAGTTTTTAGAGATTCAAGGTTTTATAACCCTAGTGATAGTGAAGATCACTTGTATTATTCTTAATATTATTGAATCGTTTGGTGTTAACATTGTGTGTTCATAATCCAATACAAAGTATTACTGTTCCATTACACAAACCAATATTCTTCTAAGTATGGTTAAGTAGATTCCGCATACTTAATCATATTCACTCAAAGTATCATATACACATTACAAAGGAGTAATATCCTAAGAGTGTATCATATAATCAGTCCTCTCATATAGCTATATGGTGTATTCAAAAAGAGATTTTGTCATCAAATTTAGCTCTTTAGGGTATTGGTCATGATAATTTTTTACTTCTAGTGTTGACTTGTCTTGTTGATGTGGACTCCTCTTTATTCATTTAACAAACTTTGGTCCCTCTTCTTCTGTTCATGCATAAACCATGTCAATTGCCAAAATAGGATAAATGGGAATAAGCTTGCTTTGATTTAAAAAAAAAATGAGTTGGCGACTGTATAGGTTGATAAGCATTGCCTTCTATAGCTGTGATACATACGAAAATTTAAATGATCCGCTATTCTTTAGTTAGGAGTAAAGAGGTTAAGGATAATTGAATCACCTTTAATCTCCAAAAAATTTGAAATTGAAAGTCTAGTGCAAGATGGTGTTAAGAAATTTGGTTCAATTTGCAGAACTTGATGCGCATTAGTTATACTTTTCATTCTGGGCCACCATCCAACATCTACATAAAGCATTATATTAATAAGTGAATAAGTTTTCAGAATAAAACATAAAACAAACTGAATAAGGCTGCACAAAAAAAGTTACTTGGATACACTGTCATGGCTAAACCAATTAGCCTTTGTACGAAAAAAAAAGTCTAAACCCCTTAAGAAACCTATGTAATGTGAAGCAATAAAGGCCACGGTTTAGCACATGTACGGGTCCATTGTCAATTCAGTAAGTTTCCTTCTCTTAATACTCATGTTCCTACAAAAATATACTGTAATACATAAATAAACACAATAATGAAAATAGCCACGTGCATAGTTTAATAGGAGGAACATTTAGCCATAAACTACTGGTGCATCATGTTCATTACAAATTTAAATAGCATACACAAGCAATTCCTAAATTAAATAGATTCAAAACTGTTTAAAAGTATTAAAAATCAGCAAGTATTACTGAAAATACACACTTCAAAAATTATTATTGATGATTTAAAAAAATACAATCAGTTCAATTTTAAAAAAGCTTGTAACATTCTTCTTTGACAAAAAGGACTTTCAATTTATATTAAGTGGCAGGATAGAAATGATGAGAACCATAAAAAGAACTTAATCAATAGGATGTTGTCAACTGCTCTGGCATGACACTTAAACATAGTTCATTGGAAAAATCCTTGATGCATAAGTTGAACTTACAATCGGACTATCATAACGGCCATTGGCTCCAAGCAGTTGAGAACCAAGTCTATTGATAGGTCACACATGCATACCTATTAAATGTCAAGTAATAGGGACAACTAAATAGGTTCAAGGAGATCATGCTCGATCCAGAGTAAAATCTAATATATGAACTTTATTCAACAAAAATATTACGCTTTCTCTTGTCTGACCCATTCATCATTTTCATGTAATGGGATTTCACTTCAGCCATGAGAGAAATGAACACGGTCTTGTATATCCTTCTACAACCATTACGTGTCTTCTGGTGACATGCAGTCTCTTTTAAATATATGTCCTCCGCATTTGCGCTTCAAACCTGGAAATTGAAACACACAATCAAGCTCCGTTATTTATTTATTGATGTAAATAAAAGATGTAAGAACATGTTTAGGATCATATACATCGTCTTCTGACAATCAAGATGGAAGTGTGATATTGGAGTTTCTTTTACCCCCAAATCCATGTTGATTGGTTCTTAGGCATTAAACTTTTGTCACGATATAGAAAATTTTCACTACAAAAATATCAAAATAAAAGTAGTTGTGAAATTTTATTAAAATTTTTGAAATTATAAAACTAAAAAGCATCGCAATACACAAGTCTGCTAAGATTTTTTTTTTTTTGTTTTGATTATAAGAAAATCCAAATAAAGTGCAGTGCGATAATGTCGCATCCTACGATTAATCCATGATCATATTTAAGTAGATTCAAACAAACTAAAAGCATACATACAAAAGATAATTCATGGTAAAGCACTTAAGAGAGCATTACTCATATCAGATTGAAACTGGATACGCGAGGAAATGAACATACCATGCTCCACAAGTTGCTTTATTAATTAATCAGCAAACAACACAACATAATATTAACTGCCAGCTTGTTGAAATGCTCATATTATCCTTTTTAACCCATTACCCAACCCAAACTTTTTGACCCACTTCTAAATACGCGAACCCATCCAAATAACATTAAGGGTTGTTGACTAAAGTTTAATCGTCTAGACGCAAGGGCTCAGACATCTTTAAAATGCAAATTCTACAATAACTGTAAATTTCAGCAAACAAAGGTGTTTGGACTGAACACCAGTTTAAGGCCTATTTGGACAGTAAAATTGATTAGGGGTTGTTTGGATAGAAAAAATGCTTTATGAACTGTTTGACAGAAAACTGCATTTATAGATTGTTTGGACATAAAAACGGCTTTAGGGGATGTTTGGAAAAAAAACCGCTTAAAGGGGTTGTTTAGATAAAGGTTTGTACCTAATCCACAACTCCACTTTCACTATGTCTCAAGCTCGTGCTATGATCACTTAGTGTATACCTTGAAGCTTGCCCTAGACCATCATCATGGGGTATTGGTCTTGTTTTTCCAATTATGACATCACCACCAGAGACTCTTGTACCCTAATAGCCAAAAAGAAAAAATATACAATGACTAAAATTTATCTAGATATAGGATACAATAAAGCTTAAACTTTTTACACAAAATAATGAGGCTTAAATGACATGTCAAAAAAAAAAAGGAAAAGTCTTCACCTTTGGGCGATTATGCATGCAAGTGTCTCTAACCATTGTTCTAAGTTCAACATCACTCATCTTACTTCTGGCATATCCAAAAATTGGATGAGCCTTAAACATTATCGTCTTTGCTTCTTACAGTCCCAACCTCCTCCTTTCTTTCATTTTCCTTTGTACTTCTTCATGTCTTTTCAGACTCTATCATTCAAATGGTTGTGGTTTTGTGCATTGTTTTGGCTCTGGTTTTGGAGGAACCTACAAACGTAAAATGATTCATGTATCAGTAAAACCATGTATTTTTTGTGGTTTCGTTAACACCCCCAAATTTCGGTATACGCAGCGGAAATAGGTTTGGGGTATTACTTCAGGTATCACAGTCATAATAATAGAAAACGACTCAAAAAAAGACATTTTTAGATAAAACAGTTATCATTCATTTATTAAAATAGAGTTTTACAAAAGAGAGGTCTCAGCGAGAGTTATTGAAATACATATATATTGTCTGAATGATAACAAAATGGACACCCTTTTTATAAGAAAGTCCATTGCTACTCCGTGCCAAGTTGTGCTTTAGTTTCCTGAGATAAAACATGCTAAAAAGTCAACACAAAGGTTGAGTGAATCCACAGTGTTTATATAGTAATATTTGGTTGAACACAAGCTAAGTAGTAGTAAAACAATAACGTTGCAGAACAGGATATTGCCCTAAGCGTCATGACATGTAAACGTTAACAGTAGGACATCACAAGAGTGATGTAAGTTACTAACATAATTAAATGTAGTAATAATGCCCTCGGGTAGGAGCTTAGAAACTTCCTATTTAGTCTCAAATAAAGTGCATTTGTCTATCAATCCGGCTAGCATTATATCTATCTATCCGGATAGTACACATGGGTCGTCAACCTCCAATAGATCTATTCACTATATTCGCGTTCACTCGCAAGTGATTAATGGCTCATGATATGAGGGACTTTTAATGGCAACAATGTAAGCTTAGGCAATATCAATCAGGATAGCATACAGAAAAATAATTGTGTTCAGGTTTGTAGCATGTATCTACCCACGAGTTTGAAAAACGTATAAAAGTGGGACTATGAACTCACCTTGATGTTACAGTAGCCTGATTGGAAAGTAGTCAAGTATGGTGAATAAATGGCTCTGACACGCAACTGATGAAGCGAAAAGTGTACCGCTTTTAGGGGGTCATTTAAGCCCTAAATCGTATTTATTTGATCAAATATTGCCCTAAATCGTTCCTTTTGTCATTTTAGGTACTTTGGAGAAGAAATCTGGAAAAGGAAGCATTTTGGACGTTTTTGGAGCATAAAAATGAAGAAAATGACAAAGTCTCCAAAGCTGCTGGAAAAGTACACGTGACGGCGTCAAGGATTGCTCCTGACGGCGTCACGGCTTGGCAAAAGAGGTGGAATGACAAAATACACGTGACGCGCCAGAGAGTTTTACAATGGAAATCTGACGGCGTCACCCTTTAAGGTGATCAAGGTCGTCACGGTTTAAGTTAAAGAGAGACGGCGTCAAGCACAATTTTGACGGCGTCAACCCTTGATGCGCCAGAGTGGATTTTGGAGGATTAAAGAGGGACGGCGTCAGGAAGACCATCCGGGAACCCTAGCCGCGGCGAGGTGACGGAGTCACCTCCTACAACGTGACGCCGTCAGATCCTAAACTCTATATATAGTTTTGCAATTTTTAGTCATTAGTGTGCAACTTTGTGAGGAGAAACCCTAAGACGAATTTTCTGCCATTTTTAAGGGTTTTATACCCTTGGATCTCCCATGTTTAATTGAAGATAAGTAATCAATTAATCATTCAATATGTCTATGTGTTGTTTGATTATATCTTGTTCTTGTCTTTTAATTAACATGCTAGGCTAGATTTATCTTGTGTTTGTTTAGATCTAATGAAACCTAACTATTGATTATTAGTTGTTGGTGTGTTATTAATTGTATTGGATGATTGTTTATCGATGTTAGGCTTAAGAAAAATGGCTAACCTCCTATACGGTAACTTGCTTGAACGTCTTAAGAAACATGAACCAATGCGTACTAAGGTTATTATGGTTGTATTTAATGCATGAGCGAATTCTAGTGATCCCATGTTAGGAGCTTCTTAGCCAGCTCGACATAGGAGTGAAGTAGGAGCTTGTAGAGTTGGGGAAGTACGTACGCCACCCCACGATTGGTATTAAGGAATACACCCGTCATCCACGCAATTAATACACACCAATCAACCGGTAAAAGATAGTTAGGGAGTAAGGAAATCTAAGTAAACACATTTCTCTCCATATAAGTTCCACAACCTTTTCATTTTCAGTTATTTTATTTTATTTGCAATTGTAGTTATTTGGGTTAGTTGACTAGCAACTAATTCCGTCCACTCCTTCAAACCCGAGATTTTACATGCTTTCATAAAAATATAATAATACAAAAAGAATCTTCCCTCACCCTTAGACCTATTAGAATAGTTTTTCAATCCTAACGACACTATTCCCCTAGAGAACGATCAATCCCCCGGTACTTGCCACTACACTATACTACATCGGTCAGGTACACTGCCTGGTGGGGATTGCAAGCCTCTTGAGATCCCTCGAGAGGTAAAACCTGTTGTAAGGTCGCAAAACCACGCATCAAGTTTTTGGCGCCGTTGACGGGGAATAGTTATTGTTTAGGTTGAATTTTTATTTTATTAGGTCTACTCACTAGATTCCTTTCTAGTGAGATTTTTATTTTTATTTTTCTAGGTTTTTCTTTAGTCTATCTATTTTCTTCGTGTCTTTGTTCGTAACCATTACCATCCGACATCATGGAAGGTGGTAACATCCTTGATCCCAACAACCCACCACAACAACACCCACCTCCTAGAGCCCTTACCTTAGGAGACTACTCCCGTCCTAGCCACCAAGGCTATCGAAACACCATTGAGCTCACTCAAGGAGCCAATGTCACTCCCTTGCGATCCGACACCATCCGGTTGGTGCAAAGCGGATGCGCATTCCATGGACTTCGTTCCGAAGATCCTAATCAACATCTCAAGGACTTTCTCAAAATCGTTGATTCCATAGACCTTGATGTTGCCACTCGAGAGATGACCCGATTGCGTCTCTTTCAATTTTCTCTACGCGACCATGCTCGGCAATGGTTGTGGCAATTACCCATGAACTCCATCTTGTCTTGGAAAGATCTTACCACCCGTTTCCTAGCTAGATTCTTTTTACCTAAAGCGATTACTTTGTTGCATGAAAGGATTGTTAATGAGATTAGTGAGCTAAGAGAACTCAATGAGTTGATTAAGAGTGAAATCAAGTTTAGGACCAGCACAAGCCTAGATAACTTCGAGCTTAGGAATGACTTTAGACTCTTTGAGAATTTTTTCCCAACCAAAACCGAGCTAAGTCACCATAAGTTCCTCTTGAAGTATCCTTGTCCCGCAAAGTATCGGAAAAACCCATGGATTAGGAAAGGAAACCATATGAATGTGAAAGTCCCATGCATGATTGGTCATATGTTTAGAGAGCATACTTATATTGACTTGAGGGCCCCAATGAATATCATATCTAGGCTTTACTACAATTGGATTATGAGCGTTAAGTTAGAACCTAGGCAAGATCCCTATAACCCCAAGTGACTATGTAACTTTGTTGGAAGAGTTAGAGGCATACACGTCTTCATTAAAAACTTCACTTATCGATGTGATTTCATGATCTTAGAAGATGTAAGAGGAATCATAGACCAACATTTAGGTGAGATAGTTTTGGGTGAACCATTCGTCAACACATCTAAAATGATCTATGATAGGGACGAGGGCATCATCACTTTTTCCAAGGTAACCGAGTGTGTTAAATATAAGATGCCTTATAAGTTTAAAAAGTTCAAGGGTGTTGAAGACTTAGATGTCGACAATATCCCTACATTCGATGTGAGTGAGAATGATCACAATGTAGAGAGGATTAAATATTCGAGATGCATGGCCTTAGGTCCGGAATACATATGGGATGACAATGTGATTAAAAACTTTAAAACCGCATTTAAGTTGCGGTATGGAAAAACGTAGAACCCGTGACTTTGAGTCTAGCTACAAGACTCGTTAATAAAGAAAAGCGCTTCTTGGGAGGCAACCCAAGCTTTATTTGCTTTGTGTGTTTATTTATTTGTTTGTTTGATTTTATTTGCTTCCGTATGTATGTTTAATTTTTATTATTATTGATTCATGTTCGAAACTAAATTGTGAAAATGCTTTATCTTGTTTTTAACTTCGTCTTAACTACATATAAAGGTATTTTGCAAAAGATAAGTGTAAGGGAAATCCAAATCGGTTTATTAGAACAAATGAACATGAATCGTAACAATAATAAATTAACATACATATTAGTAATTGTTTGAGTCAAATGCTTGTATCGAGTCATAATGATGTTTTGCAGGAATTCCAGGAAGTAAGGAATAGGTTTTTCCAGAAATTTTCCGGAAACTTAACATGAGAATTCTGTCAGAGCATTTCTGACGGCGTCAGGAATTACAACCTGACGGCGTCAGGTTTTAATTTTCTGAAATTTTTGAAAGTTTTGTTTTTCTACCGGAATCATAAAAAGTTTTTTATTAAATCTCTAACTTATAAACTCCAGGAATCTGCAAAATAATCATTCCACAAGCATTATATCCCTATATAGATTTATCCCGCCGATGTTATGCAGGTTTTCGTGTTTGTTTTCTCAGGTTTAACAGGTTATTTTGGACAAGGAGATGTATGTGGAATCTAGCTTTTAGCGATGCATTAGTCTTGAAGCTTCAACATTACCTTGGAAGAAGATCTAACCATGTTACCTCTTTATCCACCAAACGAATCAGGGGAGTATTTGATTTCATTCTTTTACCTTATTTACTTTTACATCTTGTTATTTGAACATTGGGGACAATGTTCAGCTTAAGTGTAAGGGAAGGGTAAATGATGATACCTTAGAGAATACAATTGCACTTGATTTTTGTTTGTTTAATGGTAGATGTGTAATAAAACTGAGAGAAATACCTGTTAGGGCAATTTTAGTGCCAAATTTAAATTTTTTTACAACATATAGGAGTGAAACTTTGATCTTAATGAGCGTCTCATGGATAGGAGTTATATGACTAGCACAAAAACCGTACCACTAAAAAATTTTCCACCCCCAAATATGTGAGGTTCGCCCCTAGAATTGGTAGGAAAAGCATTTATGCTATGATGTGTGTACCGGTAGCACTTAGATTCTAGAACTTGCGTTAGGACCATTCCGAGGCCACAAGTGAGACTACATTCGTGTAGTTAGATTTACTACATGATAAGAGGCATTAGGATTAACCCATTGTTTTACACCTGTGTTTTTGTTATAATTACATTGGCTACATTGGTCAAGTAATTCTCCCACACCCTTTGCGTTGTACTCATTTTTAGTACACGATACCCCTAGTACACCCCTCAGAGCCTATCTTTTCGTTTCGACCTTTAAGCATTTTACTTAAAGGAAGAATTTGTTTACACCCCACTTAAATGTACACCCAAATCGCCTTAACCTGCCTTGTATGCACTCATTTTTAGTGCATTATTGTGACAACATTTGTTTAAACCCCAAGTTAATTATCTAATTGATTACATGGTTGCTAAGTCGAGTCATATCCTTGTACATATTGTTTTGGGACGATTGGGACTCATGGGTAAAGTACTAGTGTAATGGAGTAATGGGGAAGAACAACATTATTACCCCCATATGTGCTAAATATTTTAAAAGTACTCCAAGTGTTTCGATTATCTTAATTCGAGTCATTAGAATAGTTATTTGTAAAGTTATGTAAAAGTTCAAGTGTAAGGGGAATGCGACGCCCCTATGATGTATTATTTTGGATGGTAGGGCAAAAGTGTATGCAAAAAAAAAAAAAAAAAAAAAAAAAAAAAAAAATAAAATAAAATCAAAAAAATCAAGAAAAATACAAAAAAATGAGAAAAAGAAAAGTAGAAAAAACATACGGACTACCATCCCGTTTCATTTTATGTTTATTTTATGTTTTTGTTATTTTGTTTTTAGCTTAAGTCGAGTCTAGTCTTGTGATGCGCGTGATGTATCGTTGCGGTTTAGCAGTTTTAATGCCTACTCAAGTTTTAAATTTATATTTAGCCGACTTATCAATAACACACACACTTAACGAGCAGTGTACCCGGTCAGTATGAATATAATGGTAAGTAGAGTGTCGATCACTAAGAGTGGAACGTATTATCTCGTTATTCTAATCAGTATTTTAATATATTAAGTTAGCTATACAACCTAATCTAACGCAAGGGGGTTCAGCCTGAGAGACTGGCACGATTTGGTTGCAATTAAATAATAAACTAAACCAATAGGCACGAATCAGCAAGTAGCACACACGTACACAGATAAATACTCGAGACAATAAGAGGGCTGTCCTTATGATAAGTAGTTTGTCACTTGTTTTATTGCTAGTGTTATATGAAGTGTATAGTTCGATGCAACGCACCGAGATTAAGTCCTTTCTCGTTGGTTCTAATCTTATCGGCGAGTAAACCCTTAATGATTACTTATGACTATCCCGTTTATCTTTCTCCTACTTTTCTACAGACCATAGAATACATAGGCATCTAATAAACAGGCGAGGGCAGAGGCATGGCGACCCGATCAACGCTCAGCTAGACACAGAGGTTATCAATGCACTAATAAAAGTCACCAATGACACAAACATATAAACTTTAATTAATGAGAAAGTAGTTTTAAGGGAGTGCAACCTTTCCGTTGTCACGTTACACAAGCCACCAATCTTGATGAATTAAAGTTTACTAACACAATAAAACAAAACTACTTAATGAATTAAACATATGCAGCACCTTCTTACAGCTCTTGTATCCTTGATTTGGGTGTGTCTTGTGCTGCTACCTTGACTGAATTCGTCCTTGGTTTTTCCTGTTCGGTCTTCGGTTATAATATATTGCCTACGAAATTCGTCTGGTCTTGGGGTATTTATAGTTTCTGTCTGAGGGTGAGATGCGGCGCATCTTGTAAGTAGATGCGGCGCATGTACTTAACTTCGCGTGGGGTCCAAGATTATAATATTCAGGAATATTCGTACACCGCCAGAAGATGCGGCGTATCTTTATCTTTGGATGCGGCGCATGTCCTCTTGAATCTTGGATCGTATCTGGTGAGATATTGATAGCGATGCGGCGCATGTCATGAGTGAGATGCGGCGCATCTGGAACAGATTTGACTTGATCTTGTCCCTTTCAGTAGACTCTTCACTTTATGCACGTTTTGCTCCATAATTAGTCCAAAATCGCTAAGTTTCACCAAATGCTTGTTTTCAACTGAGAATTACAAAAGTAAACGATTAAGTATCAATCCTCATAAATAATATAGTAAAACAAGTCAAATTAATAGGATAAATGATAGTAATAAAATGTACTTATTTGAGTTCATCAAATATCCCCCCACTTGAACTTTACTTGCCCCCAAGTAAACCTTAGAATTAATCTTATGAAAATGTATCCTAAAAGATATTAGGATTTATTTTTATATTTAAGCATGTATTCGTTTTTGTCATAATCACACAACTAAACACTTAACGAATTAGAAGTAGGATAAAAATATTTCGATAAAAGCAAATCTAATCGTTTAACTGTCCAGTTGCGACGAATATTCTATCATAAGCTTGGCAAGTATACACATCTCCTCCACTAAAGCCAAGGAATAACAAGTCTAAAGCGGTAAAAAGGGTTTTTAGGCTTAAGGGTTAATTATTCTTATTCACTATCGATCTCAAATTCCAGAAAAGGCGACAAAATCACAAATACATGATCGAATCCACGAACACGATACTTGCAATTGCTCAAATCCTTAACTCGAATAGGCTAAAGATAGGTCCAAACTTCACCAATAATAATATATCAAAAAGGGCGACAAAATCATAAATACATAGCCGAATCCACGACTACGATACTTAAGATTGCTCAAATCCCTAATCTCAATAAATCAAAGGTTTGGTTGGATAAAGAATAATAGGGTATGGATAATATTTGGGATACAAATTGGTGTAAAATAAAAAAAATAAACAAAACAGATAAATTAAAATCCTAAGTGTGGTAAATTACTTTCCCAACCATCCCATGAATAAGACTCATATCATTGAATAACTCACGCTTTAACACTTGAAACACACGCTTTAGGTAGACACGAATTATACTCAACAAGATCTCAATCAAAGAAGGGATAATTACCAAAATAGCCCAAACACAAATGGGCGGTTCCCTATCTAACCCGAAATCAAAAAATAATTGTGTTGCCCAGGGCAACCGGCATTTTTTGGGGCAACCGAAGGATTTCCAGTGTATTTTTTGGGCAACAATCGCCCTTTTTTGGGCAACTGGGGGCATTGCCCAGGGCAACCGGGGTAGAAATATCCCATTTGGGTTTTGGGCTATTTTAGTAATTATCCCATCAAAGAATAACCTTAGTTGGCGTTCCCATAACGGCCAACTCCCATTCAATCCATAAATATAATATACAACAAATAGTGGTGATATCTCCCACTTACATAACTTTACATCGTTGGTTTAAAAACAAACATCCAACTTTATTCTTTTTCTTTTTCTTTTCTCATTTTTTCGATTTTTTTTTTTTTTTTTTTTTTTTTTTTTTTTTTTACTTTAAGAAACATAAACATAGATGTGTAAAATTTCACCACATCACCAAAACAATAATTCTGGATAATTTTTCCATACTTTTCATGACTTCAGAAATAACGGTAATAGTGAAAGTAGTAAACACACGAAAAATAAACTCAAAAATATACAATATTTACTTTCACTCCAATTGCATTGTGCAATTTCCCGACCTAACCATAGATAATGAATTACGCACGCGAACACAGGTAATGTAAGGAAACACACTTTGCCTATAGCAATTAACCAACTACGGATTCTAATCTACAGGGTAGGCTAAGGTGTAAGGTGTAACGAAACATTTTAAACATAGGTGTAAGAAACGAAAGGAATGGCTCTGAGTGTTTTTCTAGGGGTATCTTACTCTAAAAATGAGAGTAACAAAAGGGTTTATACGGGGGTTAACTAACCAGTGTAGTTAGCTAATAACACATAACATATAAAGGCTTTTTGGGTGTAATCCTAGAAATTTACCAATTTAGACAAGTCATTCCAATTATATAAAATAATACTTATTATGGTGGTCTCGAATAGTATACAAGCCAAGTTCTAAAGTTTACAAGTCACCGGCACACTCATAGATTTGTGAATTTTAGAAAAATCACAATTTTTTGAAAATAACGTCATGTGTGCAGCTATGCAACTTAGACTTTAAACAAAAACATGCTAAAAATTTTAAATTTTGATATATTAAGCACATTTTAAGCATATTTTGAAAAGTTTAGGACAAGTAAGTGTTAAGTGTTCTAATTCTCCAATCCCCCCCACTTAAGTTAAACAACGTCCTCGTTGTTTGTATCAAAGGTTAAAAACTGGAAAATAAAAGAATTAGAACAGAAAAACTCCCCTGAGATTTGCTCGGTATGATCCTCCGTTAGTATAAGAGCAAAAATCATCTTTCTTGTGGATTAGAACGTTTAAGCTTCGTATTAGATGTATCCACAGGAAATACAGGAAACTAAAATACCACCAAAGCTTCAAAACACACCTAAGATAAGAAAGGTTCAAACTTGCATAATACATTAGTAGTTAGGTAAAAATAAAACATAAAAATTAAAAATGAAAATCATCAGGTCAGTCGATGCGCCGTATCTTATGGAAGAAGATACGCCGTATCGAGCCTGGAATAAATACGGATCAGAATAAAAGATGCGCCGCATCCTTAACCAGGGATGCGCCGCATTGAAAATAAACTGATAAAAAGTTTTAAATTCGAAAATAAAAAATGCAGAAAAATAAAGTAAAATAAGATATGACCATTGCAGGAGATGCGTCGCATCTCAGGATTGAGATGCGCCGTATCCTCGGTGGCCTGACTGACTCGACACATAAACAGAAAATTAAAAGATAAATCCGGGTTGTCTCCCGGTAAGCACTTGTCTTTATTCCAGAGTCTTCAAGTTAGACTCACGTTCAGCACTTTAGTATCGATCATTGAAGGAGTCGGAAACGTCGCGCTCCCTCATCGCCAATTCAGTAATATTGAACATTCCTTGCTCGTCCTTAATTTCCACGCCGTTCTTCTTTAATACCTGTATAAACAAAGTCCTGTCCCTCTCGGGCAGAGATGACAAAATGATAGACGGGAAATTCTTATTATCATATAAGCATAAATAAGCAAGGTGGGGTGGTAGTTCAATAAACACATCATTATTCAAATTCTTTTTCTCAACTACTCTCCTACGTTTGTTAATTACTACACAATCATACCACTCATCATCAGAATCATTGACAACATCGCGTCTAAGTTCGGTAGGTACATTAAGGTCAATAAATTCCTCAAAGTTCTCATGACTAGGATTAGTTGAGTTGTTTTGAATCAATGTTTCTCCCATGAGCCTAGCTTCAAGATCAAGGTCCATACGCTCTCTTAATCCTAGCACATAGACTCCTCTAATTATGCTTTTAACAGGATCTTGGCATTTATAGACTAGTTTATTATCCCCTACTCTTAACGAGATTTTTCTTTTAAACACATCAATCTTAGCATGGGCGGTAGACAAGAAAGGTCGACCGAGGATTAAAGGAATCTTAATATCCTCGGGCATATCTAAAATAACAAAGTCTACAGGGAAAATAAACTTCTCAATCTTAACTAGCACATTATTAGCAATCCCTTCAGGTCGTTTTACTGTTTTATCAGCCAATTCAATAAGTAATTTAGTTGGTGCTAATTTTCCTAGTCCTAGGGTAGTGAATGTCTTAAGAGGCATAACACTAACACTAGCTCCTAAGTCAGCTAACACATTATTGAAATTTATATTATTAATTGAACAAGGTAGAGTAAAACTTCCTGGGTCTTTTTCTTTATGAGGCAAGGCATTTAAATCAGTTGCAGAGCTCCCTTCTTTCATTGTAGCCTTGATCTCCTCTTCAATCTTTGTCTTTTCTTTTAGTAGTCTTCTTAAACTGATTGAAGAATTAAAGAAAAATTCGGGTCTTGCACCATCATTACCATTCATCGATCTTCTAGGTATGTTAAGAGTGACTTCTTCAGTGGTGCTTATGGCCTTGACATGATCCCTTGGGTTGGTTTCAGTTGAGCTAGGTAAACTTCCATATCCCCTTTCTTGAAGAACTTTGCTCATTTGACCAATTTGTTGTTCCAATGCTTTGATCGAAGCTCCTTGATTTCTTGTAGTAGTGTCCGTTGAAGCTCAGATTTCTTTGATCATAGCAGTATTCTCTTCATGTCTTTTAGCAGCATCGGCCATAATTTGCTTTAGAGTGTCATCTAAAGTCTGCCTCCTCTCTTGATAAGCGGGATTGAAGTTGTTCTTTTGATAGAATCCCGGGGTAGCTTCCCTAAATCTTCCTGAAGGTCGGAATGGTTGTCCAAATTGGGTGTAATATGCTTCTTCAAATGTCTCACTTTCATTCTTGTTCGGGCAGTCTTTAGTGTAGTGAGGTCCTTCGCACTTTTCACATCCAACTTGGGCAGCATACACTCTTTCATCACGCTTCTTCATCTCTCTACTAATTTTATCCAATTGAGCTTGAATAGCAGCAATCCCGTCAAAATTAGTGCTGCTCTTGGATCTAGTAGAGGTCCCATCGTGCCATTTCTGAGAATGATCAGCAGCTTCTTGGATCGCCTTCCTAGCATTGGTTGCACTCATTTGAGGTACAGCTCCCTTAGCATCCAAAATCTGTCTAGTAGGCACGTCCAATCCTTGATAAAACAATATTATCTCCTGCATAGGGGTTAGATAGTGTTGAGGACATTTTATTAATAAATCTTTAAATCGTTCCCAAGCTTGATAAAGAGTTTCATCAGGCTCTTGCTTGAAACTGTTGATAGCCTCCATTTTTTTAGCAGTCTTAGCAGGTGGACAATATCTCTTCAGGAATTTGCTCTTCAAACCTTCCCATGTAGTGATTGAACTAGCAGGTTCATTCCTTAGCCACTTGTTAGCAGCTCCTTTTAGTGAGATTGGAAAGATTCTAAGCATGAGTTGATCGTTAGTGACTCCTTCTGAAGTAAACAAATCTGCAATCTCCAGGACCTTTTCAACATGCTCATTAGCATCCTCATGTTCCGTCCCACTGAAAGCATGCTCTCTGAGCTCTTTGAGAAATTGACCCTTCAACTCAAATTTTGACTTATCATCAAACTTTGGTCTAGCAACTCCTGAAGTGTAATCAGCACGGGTACTGTTCATGTATTCCTCCATAGTAGTGTTTTCGCCCATTGTTTCTGTTTCAACTTCCTCTTTTTCTTCAGAAAAGTAATCAAGCTCGAGTGAACTTGAAAGATCAAAGCTTCTTGTGTTGAAAAGCCTTTTAAGCGAATGTAGGGCTCGTTCAGGATCTTCGAAAGGTTGAATCAAGTTCTTCGTAGAACTCCTGGTCATGCACTTCCTGAAATCAACACAAAACTATCAGTAGGGTATGCTCGAGAAAGTAATATAGCAGAAAATTAACAATGAAAACGGAATACGAAAATTTAAAGTTACTGATATCTGCAGACGATGCGCCGTATCCAAAAAGTTGGATGCGCCGTATCTTATAATCGTTAAAATTAATCAGACTTTATTCAGAAAATAGATACGCCGCTTAGAAATTTGAATGCACCGTATCAATTTTAATAATCAAAAATCGATATTTATTTAAAATTAAATGCGCCGTATTAACAAAAGTTAATGCGCCGTATTTTCGTTACGTTTCAAAATATAAGATTTTTGATTCAGAAGATGCGCCGTATCGATAAAAATCGATACGCCGTATCTGTTTAATAATTCGCAAACTGTTTTTAATTAAAATAATAGATACGCCGTATCTGCTAAAGCAGATGCGTCGTATCGCGTTAACGTTTAGAAATTTTTTTTTATTAAAAACAGATACGCCCTATCTTGGGGAAAAGATGCGTCGTATCGAATTAATTAAACGCGTTGTATTTTATAAAAAATTGAACGCAATACGCCGTATCTGATAAATCAGATGCGCCGTATCGTTCGATTTAGCTCAGTACAACGATAGCAGAAAACAAAAAATACGAAAAATAAAAAACAAATAAAAACACACGAAAATAAAAACAAACAAAAGCAAACAAATAACACACAAAAACAGAAAATATGCAAAATAGTACAATGAATGCAAATTAAACTAATACACAACAAAATTAGCGGTTAGATAAAAATTAAAAACCTAATTAAAATACTAATCAAATTAACAGATAATAACAATTCACTCCCCGGCAGCGGCACCAAAAAACTTGATGCGCGTGATGTGTCGTTGCGGTTTAGCAGTTTTAATGCCTACTCAAGTTTTAAATTTATATTTAGCCGACTTATCAATAACACACACACTTAATGAGCAGTGTACCCGGTCAGTATGAATATAATGGTAAGTAGAGTGTCGATCACTAAGAGTGGAACGTATTATCTCGTTATTCTAATCAGTATTTTAATATATTAAGTTAGCTATACAACCTAATCTAACGCAAGGGGGTTCAGCCTGAGAGACTGGCACGATTTGGTTGCAATTAAATAATAAACTAAACCAATAGGCACGAATCAGCAGGTAGCACACACGTACACAGATAAATACTTGAGACAATAAGAGGGCTGTCCTTATGATAAGTAGTTTGTCACTTGTTTTATTGCTAGTGTTATATGAAGTGTATAGTTCGATGCAACGCACCGAGATTAAGTCCTTTCTCGTTGGTTCTAATCTTATCGGCGAGTAAACCCTTAATGATTACTTATGACTATCCCGTTTACCTTTCTCTTACTTTTCTACAGACCATAGAATACATAGGCATCTAATAAACAGGCGAGGGCAGAGGCATGGCGACCCGATCAACGCTCAGCTAGACACAGAGGTTATCAATGCACTAATAAAAGTCACCAATGACACAAACATATAAACTTTAATTAATGAGAAAGTAGTTTTAAGGGAGTGCAACCTGTCCGTTGTCACGTTACACAAGCCACCAATCTTGATGAATTAAAGTTTACTAACACAATAAAACAAAACTACTTAATGAATTAAACATATGTAGCACCTTCTTACAGCTCTTGTATCCTTGATTTGGGTGTGTCTTGTGCTGCTACCTTGACTGAATTCGTCCTTGGTTTTTCCTGTTCGGTCTTCGGTTATAATATATTGCGTACGAAATTCGTCTGGTCTTGGGGTATTTATAGTTTCTGTCTGAGGGTGAGATGCGGCGCATCTTGTAAGTAGATGCGGCGCATGTACTTAACTTCGCGTGGGGTCCAAGATTATAATATTCAGGAATATTCGTACACCGCCAGAAGATGCGGCGTATCTTTATCTTTGGATGCGGCGCATGTCCTCTTGAATCTTGGATCGTATCTGGTGAGATCTTGATATCGATGCGGCGCATGTCATGAGTGAGATGCGGCGCATCTGGAGCAGATTTGACTTGATCTTGTCCCTTTCAGTAGACTCTTCACTTTATGCACGTTTTGCTCCATAATTAGTCCAAAATCGCTAAGTTTCACCAAATGCTTGTTTTCAACTAAGAATTACAAAAGTAAACGATTAAGTATCAATCCTCATAAATAATATAGTAAAACAAGTCAAATTAATAGGATAAATGATAGTAATAAAATGTACTTATTTGAGTTCATCATCTTGGCTTAGCAACGCCATATTGTACATGTAATTAATTAAGATCTTTAACTCGCCACCAGTAAAATATCCCTTATCCAACAAATCCGTGTTTATCATATCCCTACACCTAACGTTATAACCCGTTTAAAAGCCCTCTTTGATAGTTTATCTTAGGTGCTTACGCCTAGTGGATGAGGTTTTTGATCCTTTCCCAAGCCTATGGTAATCTATTTGCTATGACAGGTAGTGAAAGATATTATCCATTTTCATTTATGAGATATACTTTTATGACACCTGAGAGATGTGAGTATCTAAACACTACTTGTGAGTTGCTAGTTTGTAGTCTCCGTGCTCATTATGATTAAAGTGGAACGACTATTTGTTGTAATTACTTTTATATTAGCATTAAATGACCCCTAACTTGTATTTGGATTAGAATAAAAGCGCATTTGCTTGAGGACAAGCAAATCTCAAGTGTAAGGGTATTTGATGAACCGAAAAGTGTACCACTTTTAGGGGGTCATTTAAGCCCTAAATCGTATTTATTTGATCAAATATTGCCCTAAATCGTTCCTTTTGTCATTTTAGGTACTTTGGAGAAGAAATCTGGAAAAGGAAGCATTTTGGACGTTTTTGGAGCATAAAAGTGAAGAAAACGACAAAGTCTCCAAAGCTGCTGGAAAAGTACACGTGACGGCGTCAAGGATTGCTCCTGACGGCGTCACGGCTTGGCAAAAGAGGTGGATATGAAAAATACACGTGACGCGCCAGAGAGTTTTACAATAGAAATCTGACGGCGTCACCCTTTAAGGTGATCAAGGTCATCACGGTTTAAGTTAAAGAGAGACGGCGTCAAGCACAATTTTGACGGCGTCAACCCTTGACGCACCAGAGCGGATTTTGGAGGATTAAAGAGGGACGGCGTCAGGAAGACCATCCGGGAACCCTAGCCGCGGCGAGGTGACGGCGTCACCTCCTACAACGTGACGCCGTCAGACCCTAAACTCTATATATAGTTTTGCAATTTTTAGTCATTAGTGTGCAACTTTGTGAGGAGAAACCCTAAGACGAATTTTCTGCCATTTTTAAGGGTTTTATACCCTTGGATCTCCCATGTTTAATTGAAGATAAGTAATCAATTAATCATTCAATATGTCTATGTGTTGTTTGATTATATCTTGTTCTTGTCCTTTAATTAACATGCTAGGCTAGATTTATCTTGTGTTTGCTTAGATCTAATGAAACCTAACTATTGATTATTAGTTGCTAGTGTGTTATTAATTGTATTGGATGATTGTTTATCGATGTTAGGCTTAAGAAAACTGGCTAACTTCCTATACGGTAACTTGCTTGAACGTCTTAAGAAACATGAACCAATGCGTACTAAGGTTATTATGGTTGTATTTAATGCATGAGCGAATTCTAGTGATCCCATGTTAGGAGCTTCTTAGCCGGCTCGACATAGGAGTGAAGTAGGAGCTTGTAGAGTTGGGGAAGTACGTACGCCACCCCACGATTGGTATTAAGGAATACACCCGTCATCCACGCAATTAATACACACTAATCAACCGGTAAAAGATAGTTAGGGAGTAAGGAAATCTAAGTAAACACATTTCTCTCCATATAAGTTCCACAACATTTTCATTTTCAGTTATTTTATTTTATTTGCAATTGTAGTTATTTGGGTTAGTTGACTAGCAACTAATTCTGCCCACTCCTTCAAACCCGAGATTTTACTTGCTTTCATAAAAATATAATAATACAAAAAGAATCTTCCCTCACCCTTAGACCTATTAGAATAGTTTTTCAATCCTAACGACACTATTCCCCTAGAGAACGATCAATCCCCCGGTACTTGCCACTACACTATACTACATCGGTCAGGTACACTGCCTGGTGGGGATTGCAAGCCTCTTGAGATCCCTCGAGAGGTAAAACCTGTTGTAAGGTCGCAAAACCACGCATCAGCAACCTAGGTGAATATGTTAAGTTTTAGTATTCGTATTCGAACCTTAAATATGTGTTTGGATATTCGCGTAGCAAGTGTTTTGTCGGTGGTTAAGTGTTGAACGAGACAACATGAAGTCTCTTCAAAATTTAGTATTTGATATATATATATATATATATATATGTCATATTTTACTTTTAGCGTTTGATTGATCGTTAATGAATTAGAAGTATCTCGTTTATTAGTTTTTATCAAAAATGTGTCAAAAGTATATTTCTCAAAATAATATAAAATGTTACATTTTATAACCTTATAGTTTCTAGTGTTGACAGTTTATACCCCTGAACTTTCATATAATGAAAACTTATACCCTTCATCTTTAATGAAATGTCAACTTATATCCTTCATCTTTTATAAATTAACAACTTGTATCCTTCATATTTTTTGAAAAGATAATTTATACCCCTCAACTTTCATAAACTAACAACTTTTACCCCTGTAGTTTCAAAAATAACACTTTATACCCTCTCGGGTTAAGTCATGTGCAAACCAAGTCGTTATTATAAATAACACTCCTAAAGTTTTAAATAGTTTTTATATTAATCTCCCTTTTTAGATATTTGACAAAACAACCCTCAAAGCTTTTATGTGATTTAATACAAGTCCTAGAGTTTTGACAGTTTTTACCCCTCAAGCATTTTGGCCGTTACATCTGTAGTCCTTATTTTGCGATATTGCGTTTTTAATTTAGAAAAAGGCGTGGCTCATTATGGCTTATCAAAGTAAGTTATATTGATCTTATAAATAATTTTTGGAGGGCTTATTAGATTGTACTAAAGCTTATGGGCCTTAAGGTGTCACACCCCAAAAACGGCGCAGCGGAATGACATTTACGGGGTATGACTTCATAGTTAAGAACACAATGTGTCACAATAGAGAAACACTAAATGCATAACATACGATAGATAATAGCCGCAAACTCCCACAACCGGGATTGGTACAAAGATCCAAAATAAACATAAGTCTCAAAATTAAACAACGTCACTAAGGAATATCAAATGCAACTCCACGAGATATAACCCGGGAGGGTCTTGTCTTATGTCTTGCTAAGCCAGTCAATACTCTACCTTCTAAGCAGCTTCAATAACACCTGAAAATGGTACTAGAAAACGTCAACATAATGTTGGTGAGCTCGTAGGTTTGAAAGTGAAACCACTGAGCTGTGATAGTATAGTGTAGGACAAAAGTGAGCATGACAACCAATTATAAGCACATGTCGAAACCAAATAATGTCGAAACCAAATAATGTCGCGCCAACTGAACCTGCCACGGTTGCACACATAAACATACACTACGGGGAGCTACCCCGATAGATCTATCATATTGTTTCGGCTCTCGAAAGAGTTAACAGTTGCGCATCAATGTACACACAGTCAAACAAATTGTAGCACATAATTGTATCAACACACATAATGTCCAAAATCGTGAAAAACAGTATAATCACAGGATGAAAATAGTTAAAATATCATTTGAGTACCATTTTCCCCCAAGAAAAATATAATGAAAAAGGGGCTACGAGAACTCACCTTGTCAAGTAGTAGTCAGATCACAAAGTAATTCAAATAGAGTGCAGCACCGACACGCGACCTATATTAGTAAGGTTTGTTTTAGTTCAAGGTTCAAGTTCAATATTTTCAATTGTTTTAAAGAGTTATGTTGATGTTGCTGGTGTGGCAGCATTTAGATGAAAATCAAGTTTTTAACGTTAGTAGTTGTTGGCTCAACGGAGTGTACGGACGTACAAAAGAATAGAAATGGTGATTCTTGAGTTAACATAATCGGAAGAATACGCACGAAGAAAGGATTACGAAATGTCGATGTGAACGATTTATAGGACGGTTGGTGTTTAAATGGTTGTACGTGTGTATATATTTATATTTATTCATATATACATGTGAAAATTAAAGACGTTGAAAAAGATTTTTACTAATATATAAAAGCGTTATAATTTGTGAGAAAATAAGGTTTTGAAAAATAATAGTCTCATTTGCTTTTGTTATAACCATTTTCAATTAATAATTTATAAGAAAATATATCATTTAACTAGTCACGATTTTCTCAATTTAACTGTATGTAGTTATGCGTCAGTATAAAAATTGAGGTCATTCCATTCCAAATATTTACATGTTACAAGTATATATTTTTAAACTTTGTTTACAAATTAAGTGTTGATATTTATAAGTTCCGCTATGTCCTATTCTTAAGTTTCCGCCAAAACAAGTATTAACTATCAATTTTTATGTTGCAATATTTAGTTATGTCAATTTTTATTTTATGTCGACGTCATGTTTAATTAAATCATAAGTTTTATTGAGATGTGTCGAGTACATTTTAAGTGACCGCGAATAATAATTGCCGAGTTATATTAATAAAAACATGTCGATGAGGGGGGGATGGGCTACGACCCACACGACAAAGTGAAACAGTGGGTGGGTTAAATTTTTGGGCTCTTGAATTCACATTGGCCAGTGGCCTGTTGTTCCTAAGTTCGGCCCAAGGTGATAACAAAAGGAGCAGCAATGGGCTGCTACGAGGGGGCAAAATCACCCATTATTCGTGGGTTACTTGATGGGCTGTGGCCCAATCAAGAACAATACCAATTCAGTAGCAGCAATTTAAACAGAACAAAGGAAAAATGAGACTTCCCCAAGCCTGGGATTTGGTTTGTTAACGCAGAAAAAATTATTAAGGTAGACACATGTTTTGGCTAAGAGTTTGACCAAGTGGTGGTGACAATATTTATATTAACCATATTAATATCAGTGCATTAACAAAAGACTTTGGACAATTTTTAACGCAATCTATAAAGGCTAAAAGACTCGAATTTAGACATGGTTCGGGAGGCCTTAAATGACACGAAATATAAGGTCCTTTGAGATGTAGACATGGTGCTATTTGGCAGCAAGAAAAGGGCTCATTTTGGGGTCCTTTGAGGCCATTCTAACCAAGCAAGAATATCACCCAACGAGTCCAAGTTTAACTCAAACACAAGCTTAACACAAACATCTCATGAGCCATAATTTGAACACGATATGGAATAGGATTTTCGGAGTTCTTCACAATGTTTGGGACGGTCTTGTTTTACCTCGAGTCGAGTACTACTCGACTCGACCACAACACCATTTCAACCATGAGTTCACGTATGAACGAAAACAACACGAACTTAGGACTTATGAACACTCACAAATCATTTTTAAAGTGGGACATTTCTTTTTAGACATTTCTACAAACACTTTGTGGACACAAGTTTAAGACTAATCATTTGACTAGTGAGGTTAAACCAACTTTGCCTCATATTATAGCAACACTAACCATCACAGCAAGCAAGTTTTCGGTGACCCATTGACTATCCTAGTTCGACTACAACAAGCAAACGGCCAACATTTTGAGTCAACAACTAGCTTCTAATTGACATTATCAGTTGTTCTTTTTTTTTGAAAAAAATGTTTCTACCACACCAACACCAAAAAATGGTTCGACTATATCATTGATTCATCAAAAAAAATATTCACAGCAGTCTTAATAACTTGTTAAACACAAATCAAAAAAAAGAGAAAAATTGAATTAACACTAACACAATATCTTCACTGATTCATACATTCATTCGATACAAAGAAAAATAAAGTATTACACAAGGTAAAGATTAACCTTACAAGAGGAGATGATTACAAAAGGTTGATTAGATTAAAAGAAACCCGAATCCAAATCAAGCAAACCCACTTCCTTATCTTCACCAATCTATTGCTCTAGCAATTTTTCTTTGTGAATATTGATAGTTTGGATGAAGGAAGTTGCTAGGATCGAGTGGGTTTATAACAAGATAAACAAAGGAAGGTTGGATTCCTTCTCTCTTCATCTACAGACGCTCCATGGCTAAAAAGGGAAACCCTAGTCCTTGCCTTGTACGCTCTTGGCTCCAAGTGTGGACTCTCGGACTCGAAATCGGAGTGTTAGTTATCCTTCTCTTGGACACAAGGAAAATGGTAAAGGAATCATGGCCACCACTCTTGTTGTTTTTGATTTGAGGCAGCGGTTTCTTAGCTTGGATGGAGGCAGTGTTTCAGAAGGTAGCAGTTGTGGAGGAGAGAGAGAGAGAGGCATGGGTTTTGTGAGGATAAGAGTGTTTTAATTTATTTATTTATTTTTTTGTATAAATATAATAAAAAGGTAAAGGTAGATTTAAATAAAAGTTAGTGTTAGGTTTTTAAATAAAGGTAGGTGTTAAATTAATAGGTTTAAGTGTATCCCGTGTTTCGCTGAGATTTTCGGGTTTGTCGTGAGTACGGAAAATATAATTCAGGAGATGTTTCTATTAACCGACACAGAGTAAATTTTATTGACTCCGAATATGAATTAAAAATTTGAACCATTACTAATCTAGCGTCGGTACGCGTGTGGTATCGTTCTCTCAATTCGTGCAGTTTAGTTACCAGTTATACGCAAGGGAAAATATGTAACTTCTAAAATAATCATATTGAGTTTTAAATGATAAGTAAATACCTGGAAAATTCACGGTTGCTACAGTCTACCCCCGTTAACAGAATTTTGTCCTCAAAATTCAGTTGACTAAGGGTCTGAGCTTGATCGGACAGTATTCACCCTTCGATTTGGTTGCACACATGAAGGTAAGGGTGTGGGTATCAATCCAAATAGTATCGGGTGCTACTTCCCAATTAGTACTATCAATACTTCCTAACCTCTAGAAATCACACAAATGAAACCACATAATAATCACACAGTAAGGCAAGCTTTCCCGTCCTTGAGTAAAGCCGTCAAAAACCTTAGGTATCCTTTCGGTAGTTTAAGTTGAGCCTCAACTGAAATCTAGCTTAACCCCACAACTCATCAAACAAGAACTGTCATGAGATTAAACTAAACCACAGTTTAAGCCCAGTAACAACTTGATTTCAGCTTAATCTCACAACTCATCAAACAAGAACTGTCATGAGATTAAACCAAATTTTAAACTACGTAACAACTTGAATCTAACTTAACTTCACAACTCATCAAACAAGAACTGTCATGGAATTAAGTTAAATATCAAGTTGTAAGAAAAGAAACTCAACATTTTTGAAGGATTGGCTCAATTTTTGGATCACTTTCAAATAAACAACTAGTAGATAACCAAGGAGAAGGTTCAACTAAGGGGGATATGAATTCTTGTTTCTTCCAAAATCAATAGTGCATGCCCTAAGTATAACTCTTAATGTCGGATAGTATGCTCACTTTGACCATCGGCCTAGGAATGGTAGGTCATAATCTACTCCAATTGTGTTCTTAATGCATCCTTTAGTGTCTACCAAAATCGCGATGTGTATCGTTTGTCACGATTCAATATAATAGGTAAGGCGCTCCTCATGTATGTTGCTCAAATTGGATTCTCATTTGAATACTACGGAGGCATTGATCAACCCAAAGGACTTATCCTGAAAACTCGAAATGCATGTATATCGTTCTTAGTGCAGTTTTAGGGTTGTCAGTCTTGTGCACTCTCAACTAATGATATTCGGGTTCGAAATCTTTCTTCGAGAAGTATCGCGTATCATGAAATTTGTGTCGCTCCGAGAGTTAAGTTGATGCGTATCTCAATTCTTCAAGGAGGGGTCAATCCTGTTAGGTCTTTACGAAGTACTCCAGGGAAGTCTTAAGCACGCGAGGTATCTTTGGGTTTCTGCTCGTCTTACTAGGCGCACTGAAATAGGCGGTTTTATAGTAACTATCGAGTGATTAGGCTTCATGAAATGCCTCGTCCATTCTTGAGCAAAATCATTTTTAAAAATTTTAAGCTAAGTAGCAACTTTAAACTTAATCTCACATCTCATCAAACAAGAACTGACATGAAATTAAGTTAAAAGTTGTTAAAATGCTTACTTTTTTTTTTTTTTTGAAGAAAAAGAAAAATTTTAGTTAAATTTTTGGGGTTGCTCAAAAATGAACGGGTGGCATTTCAGTATCCAAAGGTCTTGCTACCAGGTGGTGGAGATTTGAACCATCTTATCGGTTTCTATCAATCTCCTAACTACGAGCTAGGACACTAAGTTTCACCTTTAACAGAGGCATGAACTAGGTGGAAACAAATCTATAATCGATGTCGGAATCAAATAGTATGATAGTCTAATATCCGTTTAAGGAGAACGTACCCGTCACGAGGTTCGGGTCCTGGCGTCCTTCTTCAGCGTGCATCACAAATACCCGCCCACGAGCTGGGTTGCCATTGTTTCCAGTGTTTCCATTAGTCACTAAGGCCTGATTCTGGTTGTTCTGCACTTGCCCTTGTGCCCTGTTCAGCTTAGGACACGTGTTTCGGAAATGATCCGGGCTCCCACACTCATAACATGTCCTTGGGTAAATGACATTAATCGGAGTCGCCTGCATGGCTACTGCTCGACAATCCCCTCCAATGTGACCAGTCTGATTGCAGTTGAAACACACCAGGCATGGTTTAGTCTCCGGGTGGTGGTAGTTACATTCGGCACACTTTGGGTGAGGGCCTTCATATCCCTTACGGCTCGAGCTCGTTGCCACAAATCCTTTTCCCCATTTCGCCTTCTTATTTTCATCATTTGCAACTCCTTGTTTACTTGTCTCACTCACGATCTTCCTCTTATCACCGCTCTTGGACAATGTCCCATTCCTAACCATTTCATCCGTTAAGGTTGCAGATTTCAGTATCGCGCTCTGAAGGGTAGGGGGCTCAGTCGCTTTCACCATCCCGCGAATCTCAGGGACCAAACTATAGATGTATCTCTCAATTCTCTTGGATTCAGGAGTGACCATGTGAGGTACCAGTCTAGCAAGCTCATGGAATCGATCTGTATATGCTGCATGACCAGCACCTACCATAGCATGGTTGTAGAACTCATGCTCTAGCTTCTGCATCTCGTTGTTTGGGCAATACTCCTCCTTTAGTAATGCTTTAAGGTCATCCCAACTCATTCCCATGGCGGCTTCTCTTCCTCTGGCCTGGATTTACGTGTTCCACCAGGTCAGAGCCTTTCCCGTGAAAGAGCTTGCAGCGTACTTCACCCTCTGGTGAGCTGCACATTCGCTTATGTCCATTACTGCCTCCATTTTCTCTATCCATCTCGTGTACACCAACGCTCCTCCATTGCCATCAAAGTCCACTGGTCTGCATGCAGTAAACTCCTTGTACGAACATCCCTTGCCACTATTGTTGTTATTGACATTATTGTTGTGGTCACTACCAATGCCATTGTCTGCGTGGTCATTCCCGCTTCCGTTGTTTCCAAGATTGTTGATGTGGTCGCCGACTTGGGTGACGATAGTGGGTAGCAATGCTTGTAGTTGCTCGGCGATCATGGCGGAAAGGTCAGGATTCACATTGTCGTTACCGTTGTTCTCGGTGCCGCGACCACCTGCTCTACCTCCTCGCCCACCAGTCCTTCCACCCCTCGATGGTGGAATGCCTCGGTTAACTCGATTCGACCTTCTTGGAGGCATGATTCTACAAAGTAGGACATTGGTAGACGTTAGATAGGAGGTAGGTAGGATAGGTCGGTATACGTGTCGTGCTACTACACTCAACATCCTATCTGACAGTCCATGAATTTGATAAGTCCATGCCGCATCATGTTATCGTAAAAACGTTGGCCAGGCGTTTTTAGGATAGCATCATGCTGCATTTACTTATCATCATCACTTCGTGTCATACTATCGCACACGTAGTTCCTATAATGCAAACTATATGAGGATTCTTAGGTTATAGTCTAGGTTAAACCACCTAATTCTCTATAACCAAGGCTCTGATGCCAATCTGTCACACCCCAAAAATGGCGCAGCGGAATGACATTTACGGGGTATGACTTCATAGTTAAGAACACAAGGTGTCACAATAGAGAAACACTAAATGCATAACATACGATAGATAATAGCCGCAAACTCCCACAACCGGGATTGGTACAAAGATCCAAAATAAACATAAGTCTCAAAATTAAACAACGTCACTAAGGAATATCAAATGCAACTCCACGAGATATAACCCGGGAGGGTCTTGTCTTAAGTCTTGCTAAGCCAGTCAATACTCTACCTTCTAAGCAGCTTCAATAACACCTGAAAATGGTACTAGAAAACGTCAACATAATGTTGGTGAGCTCGTAGGTTTGAAAGTGAGACCACTGAGCTGTGATAGTATAGTGTAGGACAAAAGTGAGCATGACAACCAATTATAAGCACATGTCGAAACCAAATAATGTCGAAACCAAATAATGTCGCGCCAACTGAACCTGCCACGGTTGCACACATAAACATACACTGCGGGGAGCTACCCCGATAGATCTATCATATTGTTTCGGCTCTCGAAAGAGTTAACAGTTGCGCATCAATGTACACACAGTTAAACAAATTGTAGCACATAATTGTATCAACACACATAATGTCCAAAATCGTGAAAAACAGTATAATCACAGGATGAAAATAGTTAAAATATCATTAGAGTACCATTTTCCCCCAAAAAAAATATAATGAAAAAGGGGCTACGAGAACTCACCTTGTCAAGTAGTAGTCAGATCACATAGTAATTCAAATAGAGTGCAGCACCGACACGCGACCTATATTAGTAAGGTTTGTTTTAGTTCAAGGTTCAAGTTCAATATTTTCAATTGTTTTAAAGAGTTATGTTGATGTTGCTGGTGTGGCAGCATTTAGATGAAAATCAAGTTTTTAACGTTAGTAGTTGTTGGCTCAACGGAGTGTACGGACGTACAAAAGAATAGAAATGGTGATTCTTGAGTTAACATAATAGGAAGAATACGCACTAAGAAAGGATTACGAAATGTCGATGTGAACGATTTATAGGACGGTTGGTGTTTAAATGGCTGTACGTGTGTATATATTTATATTTATTCATATATACATGTGAAAATTAAAAACGTTGAAAAAGATTTTAACTAATATATAAAAGCGTTATAATTTGTGAGAAAATAAGGTTTTGAAAAATAATAGTCTCATTTGCTTTTGTTATAACCATTTTCAATTAATAATTTATAAGAAAATATATCATTTAACTAGTCACGATTTTCTCAATTTAACTGTATGTAGTTATGCGTCAGTATAAAAATTGAGGTCATTCCATTCTAAATATTTACATGTTACAAGTATATATTTTTAAACTTTGTTTACAAATTAAGTGTTGATATTTATAAGTTCCGCTATGTCCTATTCTTAAGTTTCCGCAAAAACAAGTATTAACTATCAATTTTTATGTTGCAATATTTAGTTATGTCAATTTTTATTTTATGTCGACGTCATGTTTAATTAAATCATAAGTTTTATTGAGATGTGTCGAGTACATTTTAAGTGACCGCGAATAATAATTGCCGTGTTATATTAATAAAAACATGTCGATGAGAGAGGGGATGGGCTACGACCCACACGACAAAGTGAAACAGTGGGTGGGTTAAATTTTTGGGCTCTTGAATTCGCATTGGCCAGTGGCCTGTTGTTCCTAAGTTCGGCCCAAGGTGATAACAAAAGGAGCAGCAATGGGCTGCTACGAGGGGGCAAAATCACCCATTATTCGTGGGTTACTTGATGGGCTATGGCCCAATCAAGAACAATACCAATTCAGTAGCAGCAATTTAAATAGAACAAAGGAAAAATGAGACTTCCCCAAGCTGGGATTTGGTTTGTTAACGCAGAAAAAATTATTAAGGTAGACACATGTTTTGGCTAAGAGTTTGACCAAGTGGTGGTGACAATATTTATATTAACCATATTAATATCAGTACATTAACAAAAGACTTTGGACAATTTTTAACGCAATCTATAGAGGCTAAAAGACTCGAATTTAGACATGGTTCGGGAAGCCTTAAATGACATGAAATATAAGGTCCTTTGAGATGTAGACATGGTGCTATTTGGCAGCAAGAAAAGGGCTCGTTTTGGGGTCCTTTGAGGCCATTCTAACCGAGCAAGAATATCACCCAACGTGTCCAAGTTTAACTCAAACACAAGCTTAACAAAACATCTCATGAGCCATAATTTGAACACGATATGGAATAGGATTTTCAGAGTTCTTCACAATGTTTGGGACGCTCTTGTTTTACCTCGAGTCGAGTACTACTCGACTCAGACCACAACACCATTTCAACCATGAGTTCATGTATGAACGAAAACAACACGAACTTAGGACTTATGAACACTCACAAATCATTTTTAAAGTGGGACATTTCTTTCTAGACATTTCTACAAACACTTTGTGGACACAAGTTTAAGACTAATCATTTGACTAGTGAGGTTAAACCAACTTTGCCTCATATTATAGCAACACTAACCATCACAGCAAGCAAGTTTTCGGTGACCCATTGACTATCCTAGTTCGACTACAACAAGCAAACGGCCAACATTTTGAGTCAACAACTAGCTTCTAATTGACATTATCAGTTGTTCTTTTTTTTTGAAAAAAATGTTTCTACCACACCAACACCAAAAAATGGTTCGACTATATCATTGATTCATCAAAAAAAATATTCACAGCAGTCTTAATAACTTGTTAAACACAAACCAAAAAAAAGAGAAAAATTAAATTAACACTAACACAATATTTTCACTGATTCATACATTCATTCGATACAAAGAAAAATAAAGTATTACACAAGGTAAAGATTAACCTTACAAGAGGAGATGATTACAGAAGGTTGATTAGATGAAAAGAAACCCGAATCCAAATCAAGCAAACCCACTTCCTTATCTTCACCAATCTATTGCTCTAGCAATTTTTCTTTTTGAATATTGATAGTTTGGATGAAGGAAGTTGCTGGGATCGAGTGGGTTTATAACAAGATAAACAAAGGAAGGTTGGATTCCTTCTCTCTTCATCTACAGACGCTCCATGGCTAAAAAGGGAAACCCTAGTCCTTGCCTTGTACGCTCTTGGCTCCAAGTGTGGACTCTCGGACTCGAAATCGGAGTGTTAGTTGTCCTTCTCTTGGACACAAGGAAAATGGTAAAGGAATCATGGCCACCACTCTTGTTGTTTTTTATTTGAGGCGGCGGTTTCTTAGCTTGGATGGAGGTAGTGTTTATGAAGGTAGCAGTTGTGGAGGAGAGAGAGAGAGAGGCGTGGGTTTTGTGAGGATAAGAGTGTTTTAATTTATTTATTTATTTTTTTGTATAAATATAATAAAAAGGTAAAGGTAGATTTAAATAAAAGTTAGTGTTAGGTTTTTAAAAAAAGGTCGGTGTTAAATTAATAGGTTTAAGTGTATCCCGTGTTTTGCTGAGATTTTCGGGTTTGTCGTGAGTACGGAAAATATAATTCAGGAGACGTTTCTATTAACTGACACAGAGTAAATTTTATTGACTCCGAATATGAATTAAAAATTTGAACCATTACTAATCTAGCGTCGGTACGCGTGTGGTATCGTTCTCTCAATTCGTGCAGTTTAGTTACCAGTTATACGCAAGGGAAAATTTGTAACTTCTAAAATAATCATATTGAGTTTTAAATGAAAAGTAAAGACCTGGAAAATTCACGGTTGCTACATAAGGCCCAATAAAAAGGTGCGTTTGGTTTTTGATTTGCGACACAAGTAAAAGAAAAGGAATTAAGCGAGGCATCGAGGGCTATTAGCCATGGTTTTGTTGGATAATAAACTTGACTAGGAGATTATTAAAATGGCTTAAATAGTTTGGCTTATGGCTTTTAACTTATGGGTTTAAAATCCAATAAAAGAGGGGTGTTTGGTTAGTTCTTGACAAGAAAGAAAAAGAGAAAGGATATAGAATTTAAACCTTAAAACTTATGGCTTATTTTCATGGCTTGTTAACATGTTTGTTAGCTTATCTAAATGACCTAAATATGTAATTTAAAGCTTAAGGTTTTAAAAATAAAAATTATCAATAAGAGGGTGTTTATTGTGTTCTCGGTAAAAAGAAAAAGAAAGAAATAATAGTTTTTGATCTTTGTTTTTAACTTGTACTTGGTTATTATCTTATATAAGTGATAATAGAAAGTGTAAAAGGGATTAAAAAGCTTTGAAAGACTTACAAGCTCTAGTGAACTCGATTAGGAATAAAAACGCTAATGACTTCTAATTTTTGGAACAAAGCTTTTCCAAGCATCAAGACTCTTGTTCAATCTTTCCTTCCTCCTCTTTGGACTTGTAGATCAGTAGGTAAGTGTGTGTGTGTGATGGTTTTGAGTTTGAAAACAAGGGATGGGAAGAAATGATGAGTTCTAGGTCGATTTATATAGGGAAAAATTTTAGGGTTTCATTTAATGTTTTTGCCACTTGTAATTACTTTGTCAAGAAGATAAGGAACATGAGATCAAGGATAAGATTGTATGTTGGAGAAAATCTTGTGAATTATAGCCTTGTTCGAATGATATACAACATAAACATGTAATGAGCTTGATAAATTTGACCATTTTGATAAAAATCAAGGGGGCATGATATATTTAGATAAGATTATGGTAGATTTGGTAGATTGTGTTCATACTTAAGTTTAGTTAGAGTTTAGTCGGTTTAGAAACTAGTTAGGTTCTCGTTTGGTTTTGTTTTTGTCCATGTCGAGCTAAATAAAATATATAGAAGGGTGATTTTGCCACTTGCAAAGATATGTTATATTGATATTGGACAAGAGATATTAGATAAGATTGGATTTGATTTTGGAAGAGATCTTGTGTAAGAGATGAGATATGGCTTAGATTGTGTTTAGATATGATTTAGATAGCGTCTAGTTAGATTAGAACTAGTTAGGGACTAGTTTAGTTTGATTCTAGTTCATGTCGAGCCTTAAAGTAAATATATAGAGGTGTGTAGCTTGAACCACTTGTACAATGAGCTAGATTAGGTTGTACTTGCAGTTTATATCATGTAACAAATTTAGTTTAGTCCTTGGTATGGTCATTTAGTTACTAGTTAAAGTTATAATAAATGAAAATACATTTTTGAACTTATGCATTAGGTACTTGTACCACGAGCTTTTGAAAATTGTACATTAGGCTTATAATATTATGAGAAAACCAAGTGTAAATTTAATACATTAAAGTCTTGTAAAGTGAGGTTTAAAGGATGTAAACTAAGGTTTGTAATGGAGAATAAAGTAAAGTTAAGTTTCTGTGCATTAAAGACTTGTACACTTGCTTTAGAGTGTACTTTAAGGTTTATGTTTTAATTACGTAATATCATAGTTATAATAAATTAGAGTTTTGTGAAAACTCTAATAGATGGCAATTGTTTAGTTTGAATAGTTATTAATCGTATGTTAACGAAATAACAAAAAGTGGTAAATAAAAGTTGAAAACTTTTATACTTGACATATAAGGAATGTTTATAAATATAAGACACGTTGATTTCGTGTGAGCATGTTTATTAAGAATGTGAGTTACGCCACATTAGTTAGTTGTGTGATTAGATAAACTGATAACGTTAAAAAAAAATTAGACGTAGAAAATGGATAAGTATTCTTTTGTTAGAATATTAATACAAGTGGAAATTTACCGGTGGTTACAGTCTCACCCCCTTAAATAGAATCTCGTCCCGAGATTCAGTCCTTGTTAGATGTTGAAAAATGTGGTTCCTTGTGTCAATTGGTTTAAGAGATAACTAGTGAGGTATTTTCACTTGTCGTTTTGGAATAATGTGTAGTTTGTCGTCATCCTAAATTTATTCTTAGAAGAGTAATGAGTGTTTTGTCAGATAAATATTTCTCCTGATTTGATTTAGGTTAATCATGTAACTAGGTGAGCAGGTTTGATTCTGGTTTCACTTGTGATAATTTATAAGTTAGAATTTATTGTTTTACTTGAGAAATGCTATTCCAAATAAACTTAGGAAAAATTCATTTTGAATGAAGATTGTTATCATGTTTTGATAGTTAGTCTTAAAAAGAACATGTTTCCTAATTACTTGTTTTGTGAAAATCAAATTATTGTCGTCAAAAACTGTTTTTAACAATGAAGATTTCGGATGAGAACTTGATAAATGTAGAGAAAGTTGTTGAACTTCAGCTTTTGTAAATGATGAATCAGTTTGGTCCTTAGTAAAGATTTTTTTTATATGAACAGTAATTTCAAACGGTCATGAGCAGTAGCCCAACGGCTATGAACAGTAGCCCAACGACTACTTTTCTTTTTATAAACACCCCATTTTAATTTTCATTCTTCCACCACCCATATTTCTCTCATTAATTTTTCAAAATGCCGCATATTGTTACCATTCTTGCAATTGTGTATGTTGTTGTCGCTGCTATCTATTTGGCCTACGTTCCAGTTGAAGATTATGAATTTTTGGCCGTGGTGTTGGCGCTTCTCGTACCACTCGTAGTTCCAGCAATCGATGTGGATATAATATGGGGGTAATAGTATTGCGTTAGGAATGTTGAAATAAGTCTTTGTTGTGTTTCCATGTAATCTTTAATGAATGTGTAATAAGATTTGTTTGTTCTTATGCATAAGACCATATCTTTTGATACCGCGTTAATGATTTTTTTGTATTTATCATACAGAATATTCAAGATGTTACATCCAGTCGTGGTTCTCGCTCTCGTAGGCGTAGTGGTGTTTTTCATTAGCTTGGCGGATCAACCAATTGGCGATTCTATACCTTACTTAGTGATCTTTGTAACATTAGCACTACCGATGCTAATTATATCGTTATGTATTAATATTCGTGGATTCTAATGTAATAAAAGTTTACGTTTTTTGTTTTATGAATTCTAGTTATCCTCGAGTTCATACTCATGTCGTTTCAGATTCAAATAAGCCCACTCATTTATAATTCATTACTTACATAGAGAGGCGTCCCAAACAATGTAAATAAGGAAATATAAACTTATAGTTCGGCAATTCATAATTTCTTTATTTAAATATAATGGCGTCCCAATCCATTCAAATAAAGACATTGTAAATCATCCTACTTAAGAATTTCTTACCCAACACTCATACTTAATTGAAAAGGTAATTTAGTGTGCAGGTGTTCCGAGAGTATGGAAGGAGTATTTACACTCATCTTTGGAGATGCGAGTAAGATAATCAAAGAAAATTGTCATAGTACTCAAAATAGATGGTGAGTATGTAAATAAGGTAAGAATTGTGCAACCCTACAATGTCTTGGAAAATAAACGAGAATTACCCATTGTATCATTACAATGTTTGAGAAGTAATTTAGACCATTGTAACTGGTTACAATGTCTTGAGAAGGTTTCGTGAATCACAAAGTGTATGAGTAGGTATATGATCGAGGAAATGTGATTGAGTCGTAATGCCTTAGAATAGGCATACGCAGGTATGTTTATTCCGTTGTTTGTATAAAGTGATCGAAAGCATGTCGAATGTGTATATATCAATATACTACTATGTTTGTGTAGCATAAATTACCTAGAAGTCACATAATCTTCTGGAGGATGGAAGGCACGGAGAGCGAAAGGCTATAAAATATTTTGTTTGTAAAAGTGGTTATATTTCAGGTATCAATTAGACCCATTTCTCTATAACTATAGCTCTGATACCAATCTGTAACACCCTCAAATTTTGGTATACGCAGCGGAAATAGGTTTGGGGTATTACTTCAGGTATCACAGTCATAATAATAGAAAACGACTCAAAAAGAGACGTTTTTAGATAAAACAGTTATCATTCATTTATTAAATCAGAGTTTTACTAAAGAGAGGTCCCAGCGGGAGTTATTGAAATACAATTATATTTTCTGAATGATAATAAAATGAGAAAGTCCATTGCCATTCCGTGCCAAGTTGTGCTTTAGTTTCCTGAGATAAAACATGCTAAAAAGTCAACACAAAGGTTGAGTGAATCCATAGTGTTTATATAGTAATATTTGGTTGAACACAAGCTAAGTAGTAGTAAAACAATAATGTTGCAGAACAGGATATTACCCTAAGCCTCATGACACACAAACGTTAACAGTAGGACATCACAAGAGTGATGTAAATTATTAACATAATTAAATGTAGTAATAATGCTCTCGGGTAGGAGCTTGGCAACTTCCTATTTAGTCTCAAATAAAGTGCATTTGTCTATCAATCCGGCCAGCATTATAGCTATCTATCCGGCTAGTACAAATGGGTCGTCAACCTCCAATAGATCTATTCACTGTATTCGCGTTCACTCGCAAGTGATTAATGGCTCATGATATGAGGGACTTTTAATGGCAACAGTGTAAGCTTAGGCAATATCAATCAGGATAGCATACAGAAAAATAATTGTGTTCAGGTTTGTAGCATATATCTCCCCATGAGTTTGAAAAATGTATAAAAGTGGGACTATGAACTCACCTTGATGTTACAATAGTCTGATTGGAAAGTAGTCAAGTATGGTGAATAAACGGCTCCGACACGCAACCTAGGTGAATATGTTAAGTTTTAGTATTCGTATTCGAACCTTAAATATGTGTTTGGATATTCGTGTAGCAAGTTTTTTGTCGGTGGTTAAGTGTTGAACGAGACAACATGAAGTCTCTTCAAAAGTTAGTGGATGATATATATATCATATTTTACTTTTAACGTTTGATTGATCGTTAATGAATTAGAAGTATCTCGTTTATTAGTTTTTATCAAAAACGAGTCAAAAGTATATTTCTCAAAATAATATAAAATGTTATGTTTTATACCCTTATATTTTCAGGTGTTGACAGTTCATACCCCCAAACTTTCTTATAATGACAATTTATACCCTTCATCTTTTATGAAATGACAACTTATATCCTTCATCTTTTATAAATTAACAACTTGTATGCTTCATCTTTTATGAAATGACAATTTATACCCCTCAACTTTCATAAAATGATAACTTTTACCCCTGTTGTTTCAAAAATAACACTTTATACCCTCTCGGGTTAAGTCGTGTGCAAACCAAGTCCTTGTTATAAATAACACTCCTAAAGTTTTAAATAGTTTTTATATTAACCTCCTTTTTTAGAGTTTTGACAGAACAACCATCAAAGCTTTTATGTGATTTAATACAAGTCCTAGAGTTTTGACAGTTTTTACCCCTCAAGCATTTTGGCCATTACATCCGTAGTCCTTATTTTGCAATATTGCGTTTTTAATTTAGAAAAAGGCGTGGCTCGTTATGGCTTATCAAAGTAAGTTATATTGAGCTTATAAATAAGCTATGGAGGGCTTATTAGATTGTACTTTAGCTTATGGGCCTTTAGGCCCAATTAAAAGGTGCGTTTGGTTTTTGATTTGCGACACAAGTAAAAGAAAAGGAATTAAGCGAGGCATCGAGGGCTATTGGCCATGGTTTTGTGGGTTTATAAACTTGACTAGGAGCTTATTAAAGTGGCTTAAATAGTTTGGCTTATGGCTTTTAACTTATGGGTTTAAAATCCGATCAAAGAGGGGTGTTTGGTTGGTTCTCGACAAGAAAGAAAAAGAGAAAAGATATAGAATTTAAACCTTAAAACTTCTGGCTTATTTTCATGGCTTGTTAATATGTTTGTTAGCTTATCTAAATGACCTAAATATGTAATTTAAAGCTTAAGGTTTTAAAAATAAAAATTATACAATAAGAGGGTGTTTGTTGTGTTCTCGGTAAAAAGAAAAAGAAAGAAATAATAGTTTTTGATCTTTGTTTTTAACTTGTACTTGGTTATTATCTTATATAAGTGATAATAGAAAGTGAAAAAGGCATTAAAAAGCTTTGAAAGACTTGCAAGCTCTAGTGAACTCGATTAGGAATAAAAACGCCAATGACTTCTAATTTTTGGAACAGAGCTTTTCCAAGCGTCAAGACTCTTGTTCAATCTTTCCTTCCTCCTCTTTGGACTTGTAGATCAGTAGGTAAGTGTGTGTGTGATGGTTTTGAGTTTGAAAACAAGGGATGGGAAGAAATGATGAGTTCTAGGTCGATTTATATAGGGAAAAATTTTAGGGTTTCATTTAATGTTTTTGCCACTTGTAATTACTTTGTCAAGAAGATAAGGAACATGAGATCAAGGATAAGATTGTATGTTGGAGAAAATCTTGTGAATTGTAGCCTTGTTCAAATGATATACAACATAAACATGTAATGAGCTTGATAAATTTGACCATTTTGATAAAAATCAAGGGGGCATGATATATTTAGATAAGATTATGGTAGATTTGGTAGATTGTGTTCATACTTAAGTTTAGTTAGAGTTTAGTCGGTTTAGAAACTAGTTAGGTTCTCGTTTGGTTTTGTTTTTGTCCATGTCGAGCTAAATAAAATATATAGAAGGGTGATTTTGCCACTTGCAAAGATATGTTATATTGATATTGGACAAGAGATATTAGATAAGATTGGATTTGATTTTGGAAGAGATCTTATGTAAGAGATGAGATATGGCTTAGATTGTGTTTAGATATGATTTAGATAGTGTCTAGTTAGATTAGAACTAGTTAGGGACTAATTAGTTTGATTCTAGTCCATGTCGAGCCCTAAAGTAATGTAGAGGTGTGTAGCTTGAACCACTTATACAATGAGCTAGATTAGGTTGTACTTGCAGTTTATATCATGTAACAAATTTAGTTTACTCCTTGGTATGGTCATTTAGTTACTAGTTAAAGTTATAATAAAAGAAAATACATTTTGAACTTATGCATTAGGTATTTGTACCACGAGCTTTAGAAAGTTGTACATTAGGCTTATAATATTATGACAAAACCAAGTGTAAAGTTAATGCATTAAAGCCTTGTAAAGTGAGGTTTAAAAGATGTAAACTAAGGCTTGTATTGGAGAATAAATTAAAGTTAAGTTTATGTGCATTAAAGACTTGTACACTTGCTTTAGAGTGTTGTACTTTAAGATTTATGTTTTAATTCCGTAATATCATAGTTATAATAAATTAGAGTTTCGTGAAAACTCTAATAGATGACAATTGTTTAGTTTGAATAGTTAATAATCTTATGTTAACGAAATAACATAAAGTGGTAAATAAAAGTTGAAAACGTTTATACTTGACATATAAGGAATGTTTATAAATATAAGAAACATTGATGTCGTGTGAGCATGTTTATTAAGAATGTGAGTTACGCCACATTAGTTAGTTGTGTGATTAGATAAACTGATAACGTTAAAAAAAATTAGACATAGAAAATGGATAAGTATTCTTTTGTTAGAATATTAATACAAGTGGAAATTTACAGGTGGTTACAGTTTTGTGCATTGATAACTGATTGGGTGCTTAATTCATAGGAATTAGTTTTGGTTTGTGGTAATTCGAGCACAATGAAAGTTGTAAAAGAAAAGAACACAGTTTGTTGGCAGATTTCGATATTAGAATTACGGGGGTCAATGGATGGTTGGTATTAGACATCACGAACCATATCAAACAACTTAGTAACACTTGAAGGTGGAGGATGAATCCTTTCATTAATTGCAAAGTGAAATTCTTGTGGTACAATGACTTGTCGCTTTTTGTTACAAAATAGCCCAACTCTTCTTTACTTTCAATTATCTACACAGTGTATCACAAAAGAAAGCTAAGCTAATGAATCCAAAGAAAATGCTTAAAGGTTTTTAGCAGTTGATTGCTCCTAAAACAGTCAACTTAAATTAACCACGGATGTGGTCAAACAAAGTCAAACCAATTGAGGACAATTTAACCAAGGAGTATAGTTTTATCCCCGGGTCGTTTAAGTCCCAGCGAGATGTGAAATTGTGCTTTAAAAACGGCTTGTGATCAAGTGTAATTGAATGGGAAAGGGATTTGGAATTATTGAACTAAGGAAATAAAAGAGAATAGCTTAAAACAAGCTATGGAAATAAATAAAGGGAACCAAATTACTTAAAACGTCTAAAATCTAAAAACGTACGTTTAACTTTAAATAAAAGTAAACGTACAAAATAAAAAGTGAGATTTAATAAATAAAAGGCCTACGAATATGAAAATTATATTTTTACAATCCTAATAATAAAAGAAAATTATTGGAAAAATAAAATTATTTATTTGACTTATTAATTAATTATTATTAATTAAAAACTATTTAATAATTATTTAAACTAATTAAAATTCTAATAAATACTAAAAGATCAAAGAAAAATCTGAAAATTTTTATATAAATACTCTAAGGTGACAAGAAGATAAGAAAATTATAAAAATGAAAAATGCTTAATTAAAATTTGAAAAAAATAAATTCTATTAAATAGAAGCTATCACTATTTTTCTATTTTTGATTTTCTTAAGGACTAAAAATATAATTATATTTTTCCTAGATTAAAAATGACAAAAGAAAATTATATAAAAAAGATTTATATTTTTTTGATTAAAACTCTATTTATTATGATTTAATTACTATTTTAAATATTTTTTTAACTATTTTAAATTCTAATAAATACTAACCAAACTCAGAAAATTATGAAACTTTTTCTATAATTATCCTATGGTGACAGAAAGGTGAGAAAATTATAAAAACAGAAAGTGCTTAATTAAAAAGCAGAAAAATAAGCTAAAAAGCTCAAGCTTCTTAAATAGAAGCTATCACTTTCTTAAAAGTGGTTTTTATCTAAAACTTTATACTACAAACTTGTTATACTACTGAAAATAAACAACTTTAATGAAGACAAAAATTTTAGAAGTAAGAAAATAAGCAGTTTGAAGCTTAATGGCTTAACAGCCAAGCTTTTGAGTTTGATGAGCTAAAAGCTTGAAAATAAGCTAAGAACTTATGGAACAAAGATGAAATGGACTGAGATACTTGCAAATGATCTAAAGGAACAAGGAAAAGCTAGGCTATAAGCCACAAAAGCTCAAAAATAAGCCAAAGGCTTATTGAGTCTGCTGATGTGCCCTGCACAGGGCAAATTTGGCTGTTTTGCAGCCTTGATTTAGTGCCTTAAATGGTTTCTAAAAATCTTGCAAAAAATTCTAGATGTACACAAGCTGGGTGAGCTTATTATTCCAGAAAATCAGCTTGTGGGAGCTTGTGATGAGTGAATTAAAAATTCAACAAGGGTCTGCAAAAACCACAAATTCTAAAAAAATTGTTGCTGATGTGGTGTTGTGTTGTGCAGACTTGCACAGGCAAGGCACAAAGGTTTGAGTCTTTTAGCACTCACTAGTATGATCCAAAGTAACACAGAAATGCAAACACTAGGGACAAAACAAGCTTGTATCAGCTTATGGCTTATATGAGCTTATGGCAACCTGAAATTACCACAGACAAAGCAAAAGGGCTAAATCTAGCTATATGACTTATGTGATTTGAAATTAGCTTATATTGGCTTACTTAAGCTGGAACAAAGATGGGAAAATGGTCAATCTACAGTAAAACCAAGTTTGGCTTGTTGACTGCACTAAACCAAACACCCCTTAACAATGTTCTGTTTTGGATTTTTCAAAGGAAAATGATATATTAAGCTAAGATATTGACTAATTACTGATTAATGACTTATATTAAACTAGGTTGAGCAACTTTTAAAGTAAAAATTAAGCAGGTTAATAAGCTACACTAATCCTAGCTATTTTTGGCTTTTATATGTGTTTTAAGTGAAACAAAGAAAAACTTATTAAACTACTAATACAACTAATCAGAAATACTTAGAAACTATTGATAATCAGTAAATAACAAAGATAAGCTAAAAATAAGCTATAGCACAGTACATTATGAAGAATTAAAAAAAACTTGTAAATTGCTTACAAATGATATGACTGTGACACAAAGGAACAAAGACTAAGAAACCTTCTAGCTTGTTCACACAAGCTAGAAAACCAATTTTTAGCCTTCCTTTATAGCTTTTAACCCCAGAGTAGCTTATTTGACCCTTCCATTGACTTTCATTGACTTTTCTTCAATCTTGAATTTTAGAACTAGTAATCACTATATAAGCTTACATAAAGCTATATACAAGCTTGTATAAGCTTATAGTAAAGGTATGAGAGCTTTTCAGAGCTTATTAATAGGATTCGAGCTTATTTGTCTTAACAGTTAACATGAAACCTTGGTACAACTGAAATTTGATACAAAGTATATTGAAATTGGAATATTACAACTGAAATAAAAGTGAATTACAACTGATAACTTGGAATTATAAAATTACATTGACTGAAATAAAAAATAAGATTAAGCTAAAATTACCTACTACTTTTTTTATCTATTACACAGTCCTATTAATACTAAAAATATCTGGGATAATCTCTGTCGACATCCATGATCATTTCCATACCCTTGGATTAGCTTAAATTCATCTCATTCGTTGATATGCACTTTTGGCACCAAAAGGTACACAAGTAGCTTGAGCAGGTTTTTACAATTAAAGAAATTTGGGTGTTTGTGGAGGTGGAGGGGAGAGATTAGTGAGCTGGGGTGATGAGGTGGGGGGTTGAGGTGTAAAGGTTGAGTGGTTTCTGGTTTTAATGGTGGAAGGGTGGTTTTGGCGGGGTTGTGTGAGAGGGAGAAGGGTTTGACTAGGGTCAAACCCTGGTATTTATTTAAGTTGGGATTGGGCCGGGTTAAAGGATTTTATGGTTGGGCTGGGTTTGTGTTAAGGATGGGTTGGGTTATTTAATTAAGGATCCGGTTGGTTTATAGTAGCTAAATCACAAGGACCATTTTGTAATTTTTGGATTTTGAGGGGCTGAAGTTGTAATTTTCCCAAAGTATCACAAGGAACCAATCTTGCCATATTATAATAACCCAAGGACCATAAATGCATTTTCTCCAATTTAGAACACCCGGGGACCAAATATGACATTTTTCAAACTTGAGGGACTAAAGTTGTCAATTTGCAATTTTTAACTTTAAAGGATTTCTTTTGACAACTTGTGAATTCCCAAGGACCTTTAATGATATTTTACATGTTTTGAATAACCAGGGACTAGTTTTGACATGTTTTGAAAGTTGAGGGACTGAAACTGCCAATTATGCAAACTTTGTTTGTTTTTCAATTGTTTTCAAACATTTTGCATTTGAAACTTATAAAACACACTCCTGGGATATTTTCAGTATTTTGATGCATTTCTGAGTGTTTTTGGATGTTTTGGCAGTTCAGATACGACAAAAATGATGAGTATTTACACACTCATCAATCCCCCACACTAAACTATTGCTAGTCCCTAGCAATATTTTTGAAAATTTAATGGATTTTATCTCTTTACCAAAAGCCATCACTTCTGGAGTAGCCAAATGTTTCAGTTCAAGTAAGAACTATGGTACACTGATAACCATATGATTTTGAGCAAATCACCAGCTGTAAACGGTTTTGATTTGTCTTTACCAGAAGCCGTTTGCTTCTGGACTAGCCAATGTTTTAGTATGTGATACTTTGGTACAATGATAACCAAATGATTTTGAGCAAACCATCAGCTGTCAACGGGTTTGATTTGTCTTTACCAGAAGCCGTTTGCTTCTGGACTAGCCAACTCTTAGATAAAATAATTATTATCTTTGGTGAGCTGATTACCAATTATGGTATTCCAATGCCTTTACCACAAGCCATAAACTTGCGGGCTAGCCAACTCTTCACTTATAAAGATATGGTGAGTCGAAAACCATACAATTTTTGGCAAATTGCAAGCCATAAACGGATTTGATATATCTTTACCAAGAGCCGTTTGCTCCTGGATTAGCCAATCCTTATGTGGGTTAGACATGGCGGACTGATAACCATTTATTACGTTCTAAGTGAGAAAAAAAATTTTAAAATTTTGGCTAAAATGGGGGTGCTAGATGATACATTTGATAAAATTCGCTAGAATTTCCCCCCCACACTTAGAACTGAATATTGCCCTCAATATTCAAAGCACCGGCTGTTAAACCAACACTTAGAACGTGAAAGGGAAATACTGAATAGCCATTATTTTATATACACACACATTTTTTTTTTTTTTTTTTTTTTTTTTTTTTGCTATACATATATACAACTTGTGGGCACTCCCCCACACTTGGCTGGTAGAAAATAGAAAGAAGTCAGAAATATGGGTGAAAACCCATATGGTGGGCTAATGTTTTTGATCACCGAGTCACTAGCTAGACTCGATCCCCGAATTTATTGGTCCATGGGGAATGTTTGAAGATCCGGGACAACCATTGGTGGTATGTCCTCTCCAAAGTAGTGTTTTAACCGATGGCCATTCACTTTGAAATTTGGTCCGTCATTTTGAGATAACTCAACGGTACCATATGGATAAACTTTTGTAACAGTGAATGGACCAGACCAACGGGATTTAAGTTTTCCCGAGAAGATCTTCAATCTTGAATTGAAAAGAAGGACTCGATCACCAACGTTGAAAACGCGGTTCTTGATTTTAGAGTCATGAATCTTCTTTGTCTTTTCTTTATAAATCAAAGAGTTCTCGTATGCTTGATCACGCAGTTCATTTAATTCATTCATTTGAACTTTACGGTGATCACCCGCAGTTTGAAGGTCAAAGTTAGCATGTTTCAAGGCCCAGTAGGCTTTGTGCTCTAATTCGATCGGCAGATGACATGCCTTTCCGTACACAAGCTTGTAAGGTGTACACCCGATGGGTGTTTTGTAAGCTATACGAAAGGCCCATAGTGCATCATCCAATTTATCCGACCAGGATGCACGATTTTCTCCTACAGTCCTTTCCAAGATTCTTTTAATACCCCGATTTGAAATTTCAACTTGCCCACTTGTTTGTGGGTGATACGCAGTAGAAAGACGGTGAGTTACACCATACTTTTGCATGACTTTATCGAATTTGTCATTGCAAAAATGCGTACCACGATCACTGATTATAGCACGTGGAGTTCCAAAACGGGCAAAAAGAGCTTTCAGGAATTTTACAACAACTCGGGCATCATTGGTGGGTAAAGCTTTTGCTTCAACCCATTTTGACAAATAGTCAACAGCCACGAGAATGTATTTATTCCCTCGAGATGATGGAAATGGCCCCATAAAGTCAATGCCCCAGACATCAAAGATTTCACAGACTTGAATTGCATTTTGTGGCATTTCATTTCGTTGTGAAATATTTTCGTGACGCTGACAAGCTTCACAAGTTTTGATGAGATCTTGGGCATCCTTATAGATTGTGGGCCAATAAAACCCGGAATCAAACACCTTTTTGGCGGTGTAGTTTGGACTATGATGGCCCCCCGTGGGTCCAGCATGGCAAGCTTTGAGAATGTCAATAGCTTCCTGTCCGTACACACACCGTCGGATGACTTGATCCGCACAGATTTTGAATAAGTAGGGGTCGTCCCAAAAATAATGTTTAACATCTTTGAAGAATTTATTCTTCTGTTGGGTCGACATCCCTTTCACTATGAAGTTACCCGCATGGTAATTTGCGAAATCAGCAAACCATGGGGTAGTAGAATCTCCTCGAAAAGTAACCGTATTGAGTGTCTCGAGAGGAAATGTTTCATTTATTTCCTTTTTCTCGAAAACATCTTGGAGTGGGTTCTCTAATCGGGATAAATGATCAGCAGCAAGGTTCTCAGCTCCTTTTTTTATCACGTATAATGATATCAAATTCTTGCAGGAGGAGAACCCAACGGAGCAATCTCGGCTTTGCATCTTGTTTTGCAAAGAGATATTTGAGAGCCGAATGATCCGTATACACTACACATTTTGTCAAGATCAAATATGGCCAAAACTTCTCAAAGGCATACACCACAGCCAATAATTCTTTTTCTGTAGTGGTGTAATGAGTTTGAGCTTCAGTCATTGTTTTACTTGCGTAGTGAATAGGCTGAAAGTGTTTGGCTTTTCGTTGCCCCAGGACTGCACCGATAGCAAAATCACTTGCATCGCACATGAGCTCAAAGGGAAAATCCCAGTCGGGGGCAACTAAAATGGGTGCTTCAGTAAGCTTTTTCTTTAATATTTCAAAAGCTTTGATGCACTCTGGTGAGAAGATAAAAGGAGCATCCTTTTCAAGGAGGTGAGTCATAGGCCGGGCGATTTTAGAAAAATCTTGTATGAATCTACGATAGAAACCGGCATGACCCAGAAAACTCCTAATACCTTTGACGGTAGTGGGATGAGGTAATTTACCAATGACATCAACTTTAGATCTGTCAACCTCAATCCCGTTCTTTGATATCTTATGGCCGAGGACAATGCCCTCTTTGACCATAAAATGACTCTTCTCCCAATTTAGACAAAGATTGGTGTCCTTACACCGTTTCAACATGTTTTCTAAATTGGAGAGACATGCTTGGAACGAATCCCCAATGACCAAGAAGTCATCCATAAAGACCTCCATTGTTTTACCAATCATGTCGGTAAATATGGCCATCATACACCTCTGGAATGTACCTGGAGCATTACATAAGCCGAAAGGCATACGTTTATAAGCAAAGGTTCCATAAGGGCATGTAAAGGTGGTCTTTTCTTGATCTTGTGGATCAATGGGGATTTGAAAGTAACCCGAGAAACCATCAAGGAAATAATAGTACTCGTTTCCCGCTAATCTCTCAAGCATCTGGTCCATGAAGGGTAGAGGAAAATGGTCTTTACGGGTGGCATCATTTAACTTACTGATGAACTCAAATAAGTACATTTTATTACTATCATTTATCCTATTTATTTGACTTGTTTTACTATATTATGTATGAGGATTGATACTTAATCGTTTACTTTTGTAATTCTCAGGTAAAAACAAGCATTTGGTGAAACTTGGCGATTTTGGACTAATAATGGAGCAAAACGTACATAAAGTGGAAGTCTACTGACATGGACAAGATCAAGTCAATTCTGCTCCAGATGCGCCGCATCTCACTATCAACATGCGCCGCATCTCTATCAAGATATCACCAGATACGATCCAAGATACAAGAGGACATGCGCCGCATCTAATAAAGAGTTACGCCGCATCTTCTGGCGGTGTACGAATATTCCTGAATATTATAATCTTGGACCCCACGCGAAGTTAAGTACATGCGCCGCATCTACTTAAGTAGATGCGCCGCATCTTCCCTCAGACACAAACTATAAATACCCCGTAGACCAGACACATAAAGAGGACCAGAGATTCGGAAGTTCGAAAACCAAAAGACCGAACAGAAGAGAAGGACGAATTCAGTCAAGAAGGCAGCACAAGACACACCCAAATCGAAGATACAAGAGCTGTAAGAAGGTGCTGCATGTATTTAATTCATTAAGTAGTTTTGTTTTATTGTTTTAGCAAACTTTAATTCATCAGGATTGGTGGCTTGTGTAATGTGACAACGGAAAGATTGCACTCCCTTTAATACTTGCTTTCCCATCAATTAAAGTTTATATGTTGATGTCTTTGGTTACTACTTATTAGTGCATTGACCACCTCTGTGTTTATTAGTGGCTTGCGGGCACCCGACTGCGGGACAAGGTGTGGCTCCCACGGTTGTTTCTAAATTGATCACTTAGGAATAACTTTTAGACATAAGTCGTCATTAAGGGTTTACTCGCCGATGAGAATAGGACCAACGAGAAAGGGTTAATTACATACACTTCATATAAAGCTATCAATAAAAAACAAGTGACAATCTACTTAATCATAAGAACAGCCCTCTTATTGTCTCAAGTATCTATCTGTGTACGTGTGTGCTACTTGCTGATTCGTGCCTATTTGTTTATTTTATTATTTAATTGCAAACAAAACTGTGCCAGTCTCTCAGGCTGAAACCCCCTTGCGTTAGGATATTAAAATACTGATTAGATTAACGAGATTATACGTTCCACTCTTAGTGATCGACACTCTACTTACCATTATCTTCATACTGACCGGGTACACTGCTCGTTAAGTGTGTGTGTTATTGATAAGTCGGCTAAATATAAATTTAAAACTTGAGTAGGCATTAAAACTGCTAAACCGCAACGACACATCACGCGCATCAAGTTTTTGGCGCCGTTGCCGGGGAGTGAATTGTTATTTTCTGTTAATTTGATTAGTATTTTAATTAGGTTTTTCTTTTTATTAGATTAAATTGCATCATTGTACTATTTTGCATATTTGTTGTATTGTGTGTTATTTGTTTGCTTTTGTTTTTATTTTTGTGTGTTTTATTTTTGTTTCGTGTGTTTAATTTTTATTTTTATTTTTCGTATTTTTCTGTTCTGCTATCGTTGTACTGTGCTAAATCAAACGATACGGCGCATCTGATCTCTCAGATACGGCGTATTGCGTTTAATTTTTTTAATACAACGCGTTTAATTAATTCGATACGACGCATCTTTTCCCCAAGATACGGCGTATCTGTTTTTAACAAGAAAATTTTTCTAAGCGATAAAGTAATACGACGCATCTGCTTTTGTAGATACGGCGTATCTGTTTTGATAAAATTTTTTCTAAACGTTAACGCCATACGACGCATCTTCTTTTGAAGATACGGCGTATCTATTATTTTAATTAAAAACAGTTTGCGAATTATTAAACAAATACGGCGTATCGATTTCCGTCGATACGGCGCATCTTACTGAATCAAAAATCTTTTATTTTTAAACGTAACGAAAATACGGCGCATTAACTTTCGTTAATACGACGCATTTAATTTTAATTAGATAAACTGATTTTTGATTAACTAATTCGATACGGCGCATTCATAAATTCTAAGCGGCGTATCTATTTTCTGGATAAAGTCTGATTTAATTTTAACGATTATAAGATACGGCGTATCCAACTTTTTGGATACGGCGCATCGTCTGCAGACATCAGCAACTTTTATTCTTTTCTAATTTCCGAACGGAAAATATTCTGACTTACCCTTATGCTTGGAAGCTTTTACTTTGAAATCTTCTTGTTCTTAATTTTCAGGCACAATGTTCGATATTTTCTCCAACTGGTTCGGAAGACCCCAAAGAAGCCTTACTATGGAAGAGTTTGCGGTACTAATCGCTCAAGCCAATGAACAAGAACATCATGAAGCAAGGAACTTTATCACCGAATTCAAAGGCAGTCATGAGCTTTTACTAAAGGAACAAAACAATATGATCAATGGCTTGGCAATTGAAGTGCACCAATTGTCAACGGTGCTTAACAAGGTTCTTTTGGTAAGACACGATCTGAAAGGAATTACAACTAGAGGCGGAGCAGGGAGGACCTCAGGATCCTCCGGCTGCTGCTCCTGCCGACGAGGAGGTGCCACAGGCACCAGTACCCCCACGCACCGTGATTCAGAGACTCGACGCAGTCGAGGGAGAGGTGATGGTACTGAGGAGAGACTTAGAGTGGGTGGTCAGGAGTGTGAGCAGACTATTAGAGCATCAGGGTATCACCCACACCCGTCCTGATGGTACTGAGGTTACAGGAGTAGCACGTACGTACGAGCGCAGAGTCCGCCAGAGGACTGATGGAGCCAGCACTTCTGGGACCCATCCGGACGACACCGCTCACCCATGATCTTACCCTTTTGTTTTACTGATATTGTTCCACACATTATTATTATTTTATTTTTGGATTGTACTTATCGTTATTCTTATGCTTATGTTTAATGTTTCAGTTTATATTTCTTGTTATGTTTGGTGAAGACTGGCATTAAGTTCAGCATGAGAGTACGAGAGGACGTATGAGATTAGACCGTGGAACAAGTCATTTTTGCAACAGACTGCTAACAGTCTGTTTGGTTACTACATGCGCCGTATCTGCTTAAACAGATGCGACGCATCCTATCCTTTATTTCATTTTCATTTTTATTTTCGACTTTAAAACTTTTTATCAGTTATTTTAATGCGGCGCATCCCTGGTTAAGGATGCGGCGCATCTTTATTCTGATCCGTATTTATTCCAGGCTCGATACGGCGTATCTTCTTCAATAGGATACGGCGCATCGACTGACCTGATGATTTTCAGTTTTAATTTTTAAGTTTTATTTTTACCTAACTACTAATGTATTATGCAAGTTGAACCTTTCTTATCTTAGGTGTGTTTTAAAGTGTTGGTGGTATTATAGTTTCCTGAATTTCCTGTGGATACATCAAGCATGAAGCTTTAACGTTCTAATCCACAAGAAAGATGATTTTTGCTCATATACAAATGGAGGATCATACCGAGCAAATCTCAGGGGAGTTTTTCTGTTCTAATTCTTTTTATTTTCCAGTTTTTAACCTTTTATACAAACAACGAGGACGTTGTTTAACTTAAGTGGGGGGATAGGAGAATTAGAACACTTAACACTTACTTGTCCTAAACTTTTTCAAAAATTATGCTTAAAATGTGCTTAATATATCAAACTTAAAAATTTTTAGCATGTTTTTGTTTAAGATCTAAGTTGCATAACTGCACACATGACATTATTTTCAAAAATTGTGATTTTCCAAAATTCACAAATCTATGAGTGTGCCGGTGACTTGTAAACTTTAGAACTTGGCTTGTATACTATTCGAGACCACCATAATGAGTATTATTTATTTAATTGGAATGACTTGTCTAACTTGGTAAAATTCTAGGATTACACCCAAATAGCCTTTATATGTTATGTGTTATTAGCTAACTACACTGGTTAGTTAACCCCCGTATAAAACCTTTTGTTACTCTCACTTTTAGAGTAAGATACCCCTAGAAAAACACTCAGAGCCATTCCTTTCTTTTCTTACACCTATGTTTAAAATGTTTCGTTACACCTTAAACCTTAGCCTACCCTGTAGATTAGAATCCGTGGTTGGTTAATTGCTATAGGCAGAGTGTGTTTCCTTACATTACCTGTGTTCGCGTGCGTAATTCATTATATATGGTTAGGTCGGGAAATTGCACAATGCAATTGGAGTGAAAGTAAATATTGTATATTTTGGAGTTTATTTTTCGTGTGTTTACTACTTTCACTATTTACCATTATTTCTGAAGTTATGAAAAGTATGGAAAAATTATCCGGAAAGAAAGTTATAGTGATGTGGTGAAATTTTACACATCTATGTTTATGTTTCAATTAAAAAAAAAAAAAAAAAAAAAAAAAAAAAAAAAAAAATGAGAAAAGAAAAAGAAAGAAAAAAGAGTTGGATGTTTATTTTAAGCCAACGATGTAGAGTTATGTAAGTGGTCGATATCACCACTATTTGTTGTACTATATCTATGGATTGAATGGGAATTGGCAGTTATGGGAATGCCAATTAAGGTTTATTCTTTGATTAAGATTTTGTTGAGTATAATTCGTGTCTACCTAAAGCGTGTGTTTCAAGTGTTAAAGCGTGAGTTATTCAATGATATGAGTCTTATTCATGGGATGGTTGGGATAGTGATTAACCACACATAGGATTTTAATTTATTTGTTTTGTTTATTTTTATTTTTACACCAATTTATATCCCAAATGTTATCCATACCCTGTATTGTTCTTTATCCAACCAAACCTTTGATTTATTGAGATTAGGGATTTGAGCAATCTTAAGTATCGTAGTCGTGGATTCGGCTATGTATTTATGATTTTGTCGCCCTTTTTGATATATTATTATTGGTGAAGTTTGGACCTATCTTTAGCCTATTCGAGTTAAGGATTTGAGCAATTGCAAGTATCGTGTTCGTGGATTCGATCATGTATTTGTGATTTTGTCGCCTTTTCTGGAATTTGAGATCGATAGTGTAAATAAGAATAATTAACCCTTAAGCCTAAAAACCCTTTTTACCGCTTTAGACTTGTTATTCCTTAGCTTTAGTGGTGGAGATGTGTATACTTGCCAAGCCTATGATAGAATATTCGTCGCGACTGGACAGTTAAACGATTAGATTTGCTTTTATCGACTTATTTTATTTTACTTCTAATTCGTTAAGTGTTTAGTTGTGTGATTATGAAATAAACGAATACATGCTTAAATATAAAAATAAATCCTAACATCTTTTAGGATACATTTTCATAAGTTTTAATCTAAGGTTTACTTGGGGACAAGTAAAGTTCAAGTGGGGGGATATTTGATGAACTCAAATAAGTACATTTTATTACTATCATTTATCCTATTTATTTGACTTGTTTTACTATATTATGTATGAGGATTGATACTTAATCGTTTACTTTTGTAATTCTCAGGTAAAAACAAGCATTTGGTGAAACTTGGCGATTTTGGACTAATAATGGAGCAAAACGTACATAAAGTGGAAGTCTACTGACATGGACAAGATCAAGTCAATTCTGCTCCAGATGCGCCGCATCTCACTATCAACATGCGCCGCATCTCTATCAAGATATCACCAGATACGATCCAAGATACAAGAGGACATGCGCCGCATCTAATAAAGAGTTACGCCGCATCTTCTGGCGGTGTACGAATATTCCTGAATATTATAATCTTGGACCCCACGCGAAGTTAAGTACATGCGCCGCATCTACTTAAGTAGATGCGCCGCATCTTCCCTCAGACACAAACTATAAATACCCCGTAGACCAGACACATAAAGAGGACCAGAGATTCGGAAGTTCGAAAACCAAAAGACCGAACAGAAGAGAAGGACGAATTCAGTCAAGAAGGCAGCACAAGACACACCCAAATCGAAGATACAAGAGCTGTAAGAAGGTGCTGCATGTATTTAATTCATTAAGTAGTTTTGTTTTATTGTTTTAGCAAACTTTAATTCATCAGGATTGGTGGCTTGTGTAATGTGACAACGGAAAGATTGCACTCCCTTTAATACTTGCTTTCCCATCAATTAAAGTTTATATGTTGATGTCTTTGGTTACTACTTATTAGTGCATTGACCACCTCTGTGTTTATTAGTGGCTTGCGGGCACCCGACTGCGGGACAAGGTGTGGCTCCCACGGTTGTTTCTAAATTGATCACTTAGGAATAACTTTTAGACATAAGTCGTCATTAAGGGTTTACTCGCCGATGAGAATAGGACCAACGAGAAAGGGTTAATTACATACACTTCATATAAAGCTATCAATAAAACAAGTGACAATCTACTTAATCATAAGGACAGCCCTCTTATTGTCTCAAGTATCTATCTGTGTACGTGTGTGCTACTTGCTGATTCGTGCCTATTTGTTTATTTTATTATTTAATTGCAAACAAAACTGTGCCAGTCTCTCAGGCTGAAACCCCCTTGCGTTAGGATATTAAAATACTGATTAGATTAACGAGATTATACGTTCCACTCTTAGTGATCGACACTCTACTTACCATTATCTTCATACTGACCGGGTACACTGCTCGTTAAGTGTGTGTGTTATTGATAAGTCGGCTAAATATAAATTTAAAACTTGAGTAGGCATTAAAACTGCTAAACCGCAACGACACATCACGCGCATCACTTACGATAGTCAATGCAAACACGCCACCCTGTAACCAATCGAGTTGGAATCAACTCATTATCCTCATTTGTGACAACAGTTATGCCACCCTTTTTTGGAACACAGTGAATGGGACTAACCCAAGGACTATCAGAGATGGGATAAATCAATCCTGCATCAAGAAGTTTGAGAACTTCTTGTTTGATAACATCGTGGATTTTAGGATTCACCCTAATTTGATGTTGGACTGCTGGTTTAAAGTCATCCTCCATTAAAATCTTGTGAGTACAAAATTCAGGGTCGATACCCTTTATGTCAGAGAGTTTCCAAGCAATGGCTTGCTTGTGTGACTTTAAGACCTTTATTAGAGCAGTCTTTTCCTCATCACTCAAATCTTTAGCAATAATGACGGGTAATTTATCATCACCCTCCAAAAATGCGTACTCAAGATGAGGCGGTAAGTCTTTGAGTTCGACCTCAGGAAATTCATCGGTTTTCTCAACTGATTTGATTTCCTCATTATGAAGTTCAACGGGAGGGAGGGGAGGAGAATTGTCCTGATTCAACAATTTCTCAAGAAGAAGAATATCTCCCTCCAGATCAATCTCAGCGTTATCAATCCCCTCTAGGAATGAATCACACTTGAGAAAATCCTCGATCTCTTCCAAATTGAAATCACTTCCCTCAAACGGAGTGAGAGAAGGGGAAGAGTCGGAAATGACAGGTAGAGAAGATGTGGTGGTATCCCCACTCACAGAATTATGAGAATAACCAAGAAACTCTTGAGAATACTCCTCTGAAACAATATCAATGACATCGATTCGGTTAACCGATTCAGAATCATAATTTGAGGAGTACCTCGAAGTTTGATCGAGGTTAAAGGTAACAGCTTCATTACCCACACGTAATGTGATTTCATGCTCAAATACATCTATGAGAGCACGGCCCGTTCTTAGGAATCCTCTTCCAAGAATGAGAGGAACCCTAGGATCAGCATCGAAATCAACGACCACAAAGTCAGCTGGAAAATGGAACTTTCCTACTTTCACAAATACGTTCTCAGCAATGCCAAGTGGACGAGATATTGAACGATCTGCAAGCTCAAGAGTCATGCAGGTAGGAGTAAGTTCAGGAAGAGAAAGTTTCGTCCATACTGATTTAGGCATCAGGTTGATGCTTGCACCAAGATCGGCCAAGGCATAGCATTCAACCATTCCTGGAAAGACACAAGGTAGTAGAAATCTTCCAGGATCTCCAAGCTTCTCGGGAAGCTTTTTCAAGATAACTGCTGAGCAGTTCTCATTTAATGGAGTCTTTGCCATTTCAAACAGTTTTTCCTTGTTGCTTAACAAGTGTTTGATTGTGGACGCAAACTTGGGCATCAGAATGATAGCATCCGCAAAGCTTATGTCAAAGTGTAATTCTTGAAAAATTTGGAAGAATTTATCCATTTGTTGACTAGCTTTTTCGCGGAGCTTTTGCTCATTTAAACGAGATGGGTAAGGAATAGAAGGTTTGGATTTAGGGTTTTCAACCGGGGTTTCAGGATATTCAAAGACAACTTGAGGTTTAGTCTTGGGTTTCGGGACAACTTGAGGTTGGACGTTGTTGGTACCTCCGTTATTAGTAGGAAGTACCTGGTCCTTAGTCACCTTAGGCTCACTTTCCACTACCTTGGGGGAAGAAGAAGAAGTGGTAGTGGAAATAGTGGGTCCCTCATATGAAACACCACTTCGGGTTGTGATCGCCTTAACATCGCCCTTCGGGTTAGCGATCGTGTTGCTCGGAAGTTTTCCTGAGCCCGAAGGTTGATCATTTAAAGATTTTTTAATCTCAGAGATCTGGCTGACCAACAACCTGTTTGTGTCCTCTTGAGCTTTCATGAACTGCCTCAATAACTCATCAGATGATGGTTGTGGGGCTGGAATGGCTTGATGTTGATTAGGGAAATTTTGCATTTGGTTATTTTGATTATAACCTTGATGTTGAAAATTCCCTTGATTTGGATTACCATTTCCCTGAAAATGATTTCCCTGGTTGTAATTGTTTCGGTTAAAGTTTCCTTGGTGTTGGAAACCTTGATTATGTCCAGAATTGAAATTCCCTTGGTTTTGATAACCTTGGTTCATTCGAGGTTGGTTTTGGTTTCGGTTTTGCAAATTCTAGTTCTGATTAAAACTGGGTGGTCCTTGGTAGGTGCTAGCTCGGTAACTTGGTTCCATTTGAGGACGGTATTGATTACCTCCCTGATTTGAAGTACCGGCTATAGCATTAACTTCAAAAGGACTACCATCGGTGGCAGTACAGTCGTAGTATGCGTGAGGGCCACCACAAGTAACACAGACTTCCACTTTCTTCACTTCAGCATGTGAAGGATTTTGTGTGAAAGTGACTTTCTTTTGGTTTGAGAGAACCAAAGATTGAATAGCGTCCGTGAGTTTATCAATCTTAGCATCGGTGCTAGAAGTACTCACGGGAGATGAAGTAGAAGGACCAGCACTAGCCTGAGAATGATATGGCTTTGTTCGTGCAGTACGGACCTTAGATTTATTTTCAATAATCGCTAAAGCTTCTTTGATGGTTTTGCTCAAAAAGTTACCTCCTGAGGAGGCATTGAGAGAATCTTGGTCAGATTGGCTCACACCATTATAGAAAGTGTCGATTTGCATCAACTCGGTGAAACCATGATGAGGACATTTACGAAGAAATTCTTTGAAACGATCCCACGCGTCACTAAACGATTCATCAAATCTTTGTGTGAATTTGATGATTTCATTTTTAAGACTTGTCGTTCTAGACGGTGGAAAGAATTCGTTTACAAACTTTGTAACTAAGTCCTCCCATGTCTCAATTGAACGAGGGGGTTGTTTTTCAAGCCATATCTGGGCTTGTCCCTCGAGAGAAAATGGGAATAGAAGAAGTTTGATTGAGTTAGAAGGGATGTTCTTGTATTTGATGGTAGATGTAATCTTGTTAAACCATCGAATGTGAGCATGAGGATCATCCCTCTCAAAACCGTAGAATTGGCTTGAGGTTACAAGATTCAGTAACCCGGTTTTGAGCTCAAAACTTTCAGCTACAATAGCTGGAACAACAATGGCATCTCCATAACCCTCGATGGGTGCCTGGAGAAGCTCATTCATCGGCAAATCTGCCATGACGACAGGATCAGTACGTTCCTCAGATACGACTGATGGGGCAGAACGTCTACGACGTCTTCGAGGTATGTTTCCAAGCTCACGGAGAGGGCTTAATGACCTAGAAGAATGAGTGCGCATGCACTAAGACGAGTCTAAGAATCCTTTATAGTGGAGGAAACTCAGAAAAGGGGTAAGAAGATTTTTTTTGGATTTTATTTGTTTATTGAAAAGTGAATATGAAAACAAAAATTTTCAATTAAAATCAAGATCGAGAAAAAACACAAGTGAACTTAAACCAATAATCAACAGGCGTACGGTAGCTCTCTAAAAGATAAACGCACAGAGTGGGGGAGAAGCAGAGGTGGGCAATTAAATGCTCCTTAAAAACCCGCTTCTTTCAGTCCGACAATTTAATGTCAGACTATCCTTAAACCTCCGTTATAGTTTGTTTATCAATTAAAGGTGAGCCGATATTCGCAAGTGATACAAAGGCAAGTTTTATATCTTTGGTTTGGGAACTTATTATGGTCGTACCCCCAGTTAGGTAGTACTCAGTCTTGGTTCTCGATGGTAATTTTTATTTATTGTTTATTATTTAATCAAAGAAAACGGAAAATGTTTTTGGTGTTTTTATTTTTTATATGATATTATATATAGAAAAGAAAAGAAAATATTTTTGTTTTTTATATGGTTTATGGGGAATTGAAATACGATATTTTTGGTACTTGATCCGTTAAATGAGTTAACTTCACAAGCGTTTTGCTTTATATATGATGAATATACAAGAGAAAGAAGATATACACAGATTGGGTTTCAAAGACACGATACTGCAAAACGTTCAGAACACGCAGCACACCTCCCCGGCAACGGCGCCAAAATTTGATTGCTCCTAAAACATTCAACTTAAATTAACCACGGATGTGGTCAAACAAAGTCAAACCAATTGAGGTCAATTTAACCAAGGAGTATAGTTTTATCCTGATGAAGCGAAAAGTGTACCGCTTTTAAGGGGTCATTTAAGCCCTAAATCGTATTTAGTTGATCAAATATTGCCCTAAATCGTTCCTTTTGTCATTTTAGGTACTTTTGAGGAGAAATCTGGAAAAGGAGGCATTTTGGACGTTTTTGGAGCATAAAAGTGAAGAAAACGACAAAGTTTCAAAATTGTGCTGGAAACTACCTTTGACGGCGTCAGGATTTGTTCTGGACGGCGTCATGGCTTGGCAAAAGTGATGGATGTGAAAATTACTCATGATAAGCCAGAGAAATTTGCATGGAATTCTGACGGTGTCACGCTTTAATATGATCAAGGTCGTCACGGCTTAATTTAAAGAGAGGGACGGCGTCACGACTAAATCTGACGGCGTCAACCCCTGATAAGCCAGAACGGATTTTTGAGAGCTAAAGAGGGACGGCGTCAAGAAGGTCATCCGGGAACCCTAAAAGCGGCGAGGTGACGGCGTCACACTCCATAACGTGACGCCGTCAGATCTAAGAATCTATATATAGTTTTGCAATTCTTTGTCATTAGTGTGGAACTTATTGTGGAACTTATTGGGGAACTTTGTTGTGAAAACCCTAGGACGAATTTGGCGGATTTTTCAAGGCTTTTTGCCTTGAGATCTTCCATGTTACATTGAAGATAAGTTATCAATTAATCATTCAATATGTCTATGTGTTGTTTGATTCTATCTTGTTCTTGTCTTTTGTTTAACATGCTAGGCTAGGTTTATCTTGTGTTTGCTTAGATCTAATGAAACCTAGCTATTGATTATTGGTTATTAGTGTGTTATTAGTTGTATTGGATGATTGTTCATCTATGTTAGGCTTAAGAAAACTGGCTAACTTCATATTCGGTAACTTGCTTGAACGTCTTAAGAAACATGAACCAATGCGTACTAAAGGTTTTTATGGTTGTATTTAATGCACAAGCGAATTCTAGTGATCCCATGTTAGGAGCTTCCTAGCCGGCTCGACATAGGAGTGAAGTAGGAGCTTGTAGAGTTGGGGAAGTACGTACGCCACCCCACGAATGGTATTAAGGAATACACCCGTCATCCACGCGACTAATACACACTAATCAACCGGCAAAAGATAGTTAGGGAGTAAGGAAATCTAAGTAAACACATTTCTCTCTACATAAGTTTTCACCAACCTTTTTATTTTCTTTTATTTTATTTTATTTATTTGCATTTGTAGTAACTTGGGTTAGTTGACTAGCAACTAATTCCGCCCACTCTTTCAAACCCGAGATTTTACTTGCTTTCATAAAAAAATATAAAAACATAAAAAGAATCTTCTCTCACCCTTAGACCTATTAGAGTAATTTTTCATACCTAACGAACACTATTCCCTGTGGAGAACGATCAATCCCCCATACATACCACTACACTATACTACATCGGTCAGGTACACTGCCTGGTGGGGTTGTAAGCCTCTTGAGATCCCTCGAGAGGTAAAACCTGTTGTAAGGTTGCAAAACCACGCATCAAGTTTTTGGCGCCGCTGCCGGGGAATTGTTATTGTTTAGGTTGATTTTTTATTTTATAGGTCTACTCACTAGATTCCTTTCTAGTGAGATTTTTAATTTTATTTTTCTAGGTTTTCTTTAGTCTATTTATTTTCTTCGTTTATTTGTTCGTAACCATTACCATTAGACATCATGGAAGATGGTAATATCCTTAATCCCAACAACCCACCACCACAACAACCACCACAACCTCCTAGAGCCCGTACTTTAGGAGAGTACTCCCGTCCTAGCCACCATGGCTATCGAAACACCATTGAGCTCACTCAAGGAGCCAATGTCACACCCTTGCGATCCGACACCATCCGGTTGGTGCAAAGCGGATGCGCATTCCATGGACTTCGTTCTGAAGATCCTAATCAACATCTCAAGGACTTTCTCAAAATTGTTGATTCTATAGACCTTGATGTTGCCACTCGAGAGACGACCCGATTGCGTCTCTTTCAATTCTCTCTGCGGGACCAAGCTAGTCAATGGCTAGAGCGTCAACCCGCAGGATCCATTACCTCTTGGGATGATCTCACCACTCGTTTCCTTGCTCAGTTTTTCCCACCGGGAAGAACTACCAAGCTAAGGAATGATATCTTGATGTTCCAACAACGTCAAGGCGAAACCCTCTACGAGGCATGGATTCAATTCAAGGACTTACTCCAAAAAGTCCCTCACCATGGCATAGAACTTTGGCTCCAAGTCCAAATCTTCTATGACCATATCAATCTCTACACGAGGCAAACCATTGACCAATCGGCCGGTGGCAAGCTATGTGATCTAAGTGCGGAACAATCATGGGCTCTCCTAGAGGATCTTGCTCTTTATGACAACGAAAGTTGGAGTGATCCCTGTGATTTGAATAAAACGGTCAAGGCAATATCTTTGCCTTCGAACAATTCAAGCACTTCCGACCGTAGGATCATAGAACTTGAAGACCAAGTCAAGTTTCTCATGAAATCCTACGAGGCTCCTAAACCTTCAAGCCAAGTGAACAAAATCACTTCTTCATGTGAATTATGTAGTGGTCCCCACGACACTCGTGATTGCATGGAACTCCCCGAACAAGCTTTTGTGGACTACGCATCCTCGCGTACCGACGGAGCGGGAGACAAGTGGTACACTTTCAAACCCGAGCCAAACCACTACGGTGATTCATACAACCCCTCATGGAAAAATCACCCAAACCTTAGGTGGAAGCAAAACCAAAACACACAACAAACCAATTCTTCCAACCCACCTAATCGTTTCCAATCAAGCGGTTCCAACTCGAACCGTACTTTCAACAACAATCCTTCCAGCAATGGTAGTACCAATAACTTTGAAGGATTGATGTCCCAATTTATGGCATCTCAAGAAGCTCGTTTAGCCAAGTTTGAAGCCGATTTCAAACAAAAACAAAGCGAGATGACCGATAAGATTGACACCTTGTTGAAAGCCCTCAATGACCGAGAAATGGGAGCACTCCCTAGCAACACGGTCAAGAACCCGAAACTAAACGTCAACGCTATTTCATCGGTTTCGTCCCCTAGTTCTTGTCCACAATATTATTCGGTCAATTCCATGAGCTCGTGTTTCAAACAAACCCATGTCATAGTTGAAACACCTCCCACTCAAAACCTTGATGAAGAATTCAAGGAGCTCCACCTTGAAAGTCCGGTTGTTGATGTGTTGGATGAGAAGAAGCTCAAGTTAGGCGAAAAAGGGACCGCCTTCGTTCAAAACAAACTACCTAAGAAATTAGATGATCCGGGCTTATTTGTTCTACCTTGCAAGATCGGTAATTCGGAGGCTTATGACACATTAGCCGATCTTGGATCAAGCCTTAACCTACTTCCGTTACCTCTCTACACCTCTCTAAAACTAGGAAAACTTGAAGAAACCGAGGTGATAATAGGTTTAGCGGATGGGAGTGTTGCTTACCCGGTTGGAGTAGTTAAGGACGTGTTAGTGCACATTGGAAAACTAACCATTTTAGCCAATTTCCACGTCCTTGATATGGTTAGCGACCCTACATGCCCCTTGTTGATAGGTAGAGGATTTTTGGCGACCGCTAGTGCTATGATTGATTGTAAGGAATCTAAGATAGCGGTAGGAGAAGGAGATACTTGGTCAGTCTATGATGTTAAGAAACATGCCTATGATACTAGTGAGGAACCAACACCACATTGGTTAGAATCAAATAGGAGACCATCTAGATATGGACCTTGGATTGATAGAGACTTCATAGGACCCCAACGCCCATTTTACCTAGAAGAGGACTTTGTGAACCGAACACATACGGTAGAGCAACTCTTAGCTAGGGACACCGAATTGGATCCATTTGAAGACTCTCTAGTTTTTAGGAAGATGATTGATTTCCTAGGAGTTTTGCCAATTAACCTAGGAATGAATAAGTGGACTTGTGAGGAAGATGATCATAAGTGGAATTGGGACAAACCACCCAAAGATGGAGATGGGTCATGGCATATTAAGATGACATTGTATGACCCGGATGGAGAGAAGTTTGAAAAGATATATTGTACTAAGCGGACCAATAGGAAACTTCAATCCAAGCTTAACCCTAAAGACGTCCTCGATGACGAGCTTACTTACATAGGGTAGCGTGACTTTGAGTCTAGCTACAAGACTCGTTAATAAAGAAAAGCGCTTCTTGGGAGGCAACCCAAGCTTTATTTGCTTTGTGTGTTTATTTATTTGTTTGTTTGATTTTATTTGCTTCCGTATGTATGTTTAATTTTTATTATTATTGATTCATGTTCGAAACTAAATTGTGAAAATGCTTTATCTTATTTTTAACTTCGTCTTAACTACATATAAAGGTATTTTGCAAAAGATAAGTGTAAGGGAAATCCAAATCGGTTTATTAGAGAACAAATGAACATGAATCGTAACAATAATAAATTAACATACATATTAGTAATTGTTTGAGTCAAATGCTTGTATCGAGTCATAATGATGTTTTGCAGGAATTCCAGGAAGTAAGGAATAGGTTTTTCCAGAAATTTTCCGGAAACTTAACATGAGAATTCTGTCAGAGCATTTCTGACGGCGTCAGGCCTTACAACCTGACGGCGTCAGGTTTTAATTTTCTGAAATTTTTGAAAGTTTTGTTTTCATAAAAAGTTTTTATTAAATCTCTAACTTATAATCTCCAGGAATCTGCAAAATTATCATTCCACAAGCATTATATCCTTATATATAGAGTTTATCCCGCCGATGTTATGCAGGTTTTCGTGTTTGTTTTCTCAGGTTTAACAGGTTATTTTGGACAAGGAAATGTTGTGGAATCAAGCTTTTGGCGATGCATTAGTCATGAAGCTTTTACATTCTCTTTGGAAGAAGATCTAACCGTGTTACTTCATTATCCACCGAGCAAATCAGGGGAGTATTTGATTTCATTCTTTTACTTTATGCTTTTACATCTTGTTATTTGAACATTGGGGACAATGTTCATCTTAAGTGTAAGGGGGGGTAAAAGTACGATTAGAGAATGCTCTTATGCTTGATTTTTGTTTGTTTAATAGTAGATGTGTAATAAAACTAGATAAATACCTGTTAGGGCAATTTTAGTGCCAAATTTAAAATTTTTTACAACATATAGGAGTGAAACTTTGGTCTTAATGAGCGTCTCATGGATAGAGGTTATATGACTAGCACAAAAACCGTACCACTAAAAAATTTTCCACCCCCAAATATGTGAGGTTCGCCCCTAGAATTGGTAGAAAAAGCATTTATGCTATGATGTGTGTACCGGTAGCACTTAGATTCTAGAACTTGCGTTAGGACCATTCCGAGGCCACAAGTGAGACTACATTCGTGTAGTTAGATTTACAACATGATAGGAGGCATTAGGATTAACCCATTGTTTTACACCTGTGTTTTTGTTATAATTACATTGGCTACATTGGTCAAGTAATTCTCCCACATCCTTTGCGTTGTACTCATTTTTAGTACACGATACCCCTAGTACACCCCTCAGAGCCTATCTTTTCGTTTCGACCTTTAAGCATTTTACTTAAGGGAAGAATTTGTTTACACCCCACTTAAATGTACACCCAAATCGCCTTAGCCTACCTTGTATGCACTCATTTTTAGTGCATTATTGTGACAACATTTGTTTAAACCCAAGTTAATTATCTAGTTGATTACATGGTTGCTAAGTCGAGTCATATCTTTGTACATATTGTTTTGGGACGATTGGGACTCATGGGTAAAGTACTAGTGTAATGGAGTAATGGGGAAGAACATCATTTATTACCCCCATATGTGCTAAATATTTTTAAAAAGTACTCCAAGTTTTTCAATTATCTTAATTCGAGTCATTAGAATAGTATTTGTAAAGTTATGTAAAAATTCAAGTGTAAGGGGATGCAACGCCCCCATGATGTATTATTTTGGATGGTAGGGCAAAAGTGTATGCAAAAAAAAAAATAAAAAAAAAATAAAATAAAAAAATAAAAAAATCGAAAAAAAAATCGAAAAAAAAATCAAGAAAAATACAAAAAAATGAGAAAAAGAAAATAGTAAAAAAAACATACGGACTACCATCCCGTTTCATTTTATGTTTGTTTTATGTTTTTGTTATTTTCTTTTATTAGCTTAAATCGAGTCGAGCCTTGTCTTAGCAACATTGTATAGTACATGTAATTAATCAAGATCTTTAACTCGCCACCAGTAAAATATCCTTTATCCAACAAAACCGTGTTTTCCTTTTCCCTACACCTAACGTTATAACCCATTTAAAAGCCCTCTTTGATAGTTTATCTTAGGTGCTTACGCCTAGTGGAGGAGGTTTTCGATCCTTTCCCAAGCCTATGGTAATCTATTTGCTATGACAGGTAGTGAGAGATATTATCCGTTTTCATTTATGAGATTTATTTTGATGACACTTGAGAGATGTGAGTATCTAAACACTACTTGTGAGGTGCTAGTTTGTAATCTCCGTGCTGATTATGATTAAAGTGGAACGAATATTTGTTGTAATTACTTTTATGTTAGTATTAAATGACCCCTAACTTGTATTTTGATTAGAATAAAAGCGCATTTGCTTGAGGACAAGCAAATCTCAAGTGTAAGGGTATTTGATGAAGCGAAAAGTGTACCGCTTTTAAGGGGTCATTTAAGCCCTAAATCGTATTTAGTTGATCAAATATTGCCCTAAATCGTTCCTTTTGTCATTTTAGGTACTTTTGAGGAGAAATCTGGAAAAGGAGGCATTTTGGACGTTTTTGGAGCATAAAAGTGAAGAAAACGACAAAGTCTCAAAATTGTGCTGGAAACTACCTTTGACGGCGTCAGGATTTGTTCTGGACTGCGTCATGGCTTGGCAAAAGTGATGGATGTGAAAATTACTCATGATAAGCCAGAGAAATTTGCATGGAATTCTGACGGCGTCACCCTTTAATATGATCAAGGTCGTCACGGCTTAATTTAAAGAGAGGGACGGCGTCACGACTAAATCTGACGGCGTCAACCCCTGATAAGCCAGAACGGATTTTTGAGAGCTAAAGAGGGACGGCGTCAAGAAGGTCATCCGGGAACCCTAAAAGCGGCGAGGTGACGGCGTCACACTCCATAACGTGACGCCGTCAGATCTAAGAATCTATATATAGTTTTGCAATTCTTTGTCATTAGTGTGGAACTTATTGTGGAACTTATTGGGGAACTTTGTGTGTGAAAACCCTAGGACGAATTTGGCGGCTTTTTCAAGGCTTTTTGCCTTGAGATCTTCCATGTTACATTGAAGATAAGTTATCAATTAATCATTCAATATGTCTATGTGTTGTTTGATTCTATCTTGTTCTTGTCTTTTGTTTAACATGCTAGGCTAGGTTTATCTTGTGTTTGCTTAGATCTAATGAAACCTAGCTATTGATTATTGGTTATTAGTGTGTTATTAGTTGTATTGGATGATTGTTCATCTATGTTAGGCTTAAGAAAACTGGCTAACTTCCTATTCGGTAACTTGCTTGAACGTCTTAAGAAACATGAACCAATGCGTACTAAAGGTTTTTATGGTTGTATTTAATGCACAAGCGAATTCTAGTGATCCCATGTTAGGAGCTTCCTAGCCGGCTCGACATAGGAGTGAAGTAGGAGCTTGTAGAGTTGGGGAAGTACGTACGCCACCCCACGAATGGTATTAAGGAATACACCCGTCATCCACGCGACTAATACACACTAATCAACCGGCAAAAGATAGTTAGGGAGTAAGGAAATCTAAGTAAACACATTTCTCTCTACATAAGTTTTCACCAACCTTTTTATTTTCTGTTATTTTATTTTATTTGCATTTGTAGTAACTTGGGTTAGTTGACTAGCAACTAATTCCGCCCACTCTTTCAAACCCGAGATTTTACATGCTTTCATAAAAAAATATAAAAACATAAAAAGAATCTTCTCTCACCCTTAGACCTATTAGAGTAATTTTTCATACCTAACGAACACTATTCCCTGTGGAGAACGATCAATCCCCCGTACTTACCACTACACTATACTACATCAGTCAGGTACACTGCCTGGTGGGGTTGTAAGCCTTTTGAGATCCCTCGAGAGGTAAAACCTGTTGTAAGGTTGCAAAACCACGCATCATATCCCCGGGTCGTTTAAGTCCCAGCGAGATGTGAAATTGTGCTTTAAAAACGGCTTGTGATCAAGTGTAATTTAATGGGAAAGGGATTTGGAATTATTGAACTAAGGAAATAAAAGAAATAGCTTAAAACAAGCTATGGAAATAAATAAAGGGAACCAAATTACTTAAAACGTCTAAAATCTAAAAACGTACGTTTAACTTTAAATAAAAGTAAACGTACAAAATAAAAAGTGAGATTTAATAAATAAAAGGCCTACGAATATGAAAATTATATTTTTACAATCCTAATAATAAAAGAAAATTATTGGAAAAATAAAATTATTTATTTGACTTATTAATTAATTATTATTAATTAAAAACTATTTAATAATTATTTAAACTAATTAAAATTCTAATAAATACTAAAAGATCAAAGAAAAATCTGAAAATTTTTATATAAATACTCTAAGGTGACAAGAAGATAAGAAAATTATAAAAATGAAAAATGCTTAATTAAAATTTGAAAAAAATAAATTCTATTAAATAGAAGCTATCACTATTTTTCTATTTTTGATTTTCTTAAGGACTAAAAATATAATTATATTTTTCCTAGATTAAAAATGACAAAAGAAAATTATATAAAAAAGATTTATATTTTTCTGATTAAAACTCTATTTATTATGATTTAATTACTATTTTAAATATTTTTTTAACTATTTTAAATTCTAATAAATACTAACCAAACTCAGAAAATTATGAAACTTTTTCTATAATTATCCTATGGTGACAGAAAGGTAAGAAAATTATAAAAACAGAAAGTGCTTAATTAAAAAGCAGAAAAATAAGCTAAAAAGCTCAAGCTTCTTAAATAGAAGCTATCACTTTCTTAAAAGTGGTTTTTATCTAAAACTTTATACTACAAACTTGTTATACTACTGAAAATAAACAACTTTAATGAAGACAAAAATTTTAGAACTAAGAAAATAAGCAGTTTGAAGCTTATTGGCTTAACAGCCAAGCTTTTGAGTTTGATGAGCTAAAAGCTTGAAAATAAGCTAAGAACTTATGGAACAAAGATGAAATGGACTGAGATACTTGCAAATGATCTAAATGAACAAGGAAAAGCTAGGCTATAAGCCACAAAAGCTCAAAAATAAGCCAAAGGCTTATTGAGTCTGCTGATGTGCCCTGCACAGGGCAAATTTGGCTGTTTTGCAGCCTTGATTTAGTGCCTTAAATGGTTTCTAAAAATTTTGAAAAAAATTCTAGATGTACACAAGCTGGGTGAGCTTATTATTCCAGAAAATCAGCTTGTGGGAGCTTGTGATGAGTGAATTAAAAATTCAACAAGGGTCTGTAAAAACCACAAATTCTAAAAAAATTGTTGCTGATGTGGTGTTGTGTTGTGCAGACTTGCACAGGCAAGGCACAAAGGTTTGAGTCTTTTGGCACTCACTAGTATGATCCAAAGTAACACATAAATGCAAACACTAGGGACAAAACAAGCTTGTATCAGCTTATGGCTTATATGAGCTTATGGCAACCTGAAATTACCACAGACAAAGCAAAAGGGCTAAATCTAGCTATATGACTTATGTGATCTTGAAATTAGCTTATATTGGCTTACTTAAGCTGGAACAAAGATGGGAAAATGGTCAATCTACAGTAAAACCAAGTTTGGCTTGTTGACTGCACTAAACCAAACACCCCTTAATAATGTTCTGTTTTCGATTTTTCAAAGGAAAATGATATATTAAGCTAAGATATTGACTAATTACTGATTAATGACTTATATTAAACTAGGTTGAGCAACTTTTAAAGTAAAAATAAGCAAGTTAATAAGCTACACTAATCCTAGCTATTTTTGGCTTTTATATGTGTTTTAAGTGAAACAAAGAAAAACTTATTAAACTACTAATACAACTAATCAGAAATACTTAGAAACTATTGATAATCAGTAAATAACTAAGATAAGCTAAAAATAAGCTATAGCACAGTACATTATGAAGAATTAAAGAAAACTTGTAAATTGCTTACAAATGATATGACTGTGACACAAAGGAACAAAGACTAAGAAACCTTCTAGCTTGTTCACACAAGCTAGAAAACCAATTTTTAGCCTTCCTTTATAGCTTTTAACCCCAGAGTAGCTTATTTGACCCTTCCATTGACTTTCATTGACTTTTCTTCAATCTTGAATTTTAGAACTAGTAATCACTATATAAGCTTACATAAAGCTATATCAAGCTTGTATAAGCTTATAGTAAAGGTATGGGAGCTTTTGAGAGCTTATTAATAGGATTCGAGCTTATTTGTCTTAACAGTTAACATGAAACCTTCGTACAACTGAAATTTGATACAAAGTATATTGAAATTGGAATATTACAACTGAAATAAAAGTGAATTACAACTGATAACTTGGAATTATAAAATTACATTGACTGAAATAAAAAATACGATTAAGCTAAAATTACCTACTACTTTTTTTATCTATTACACAGTCCTATTAATACTAAAAATATCTGGGATAATCTCTGTCGACATCCATGATCATTTCCATACCCTTGGATTAGCTTAAATTCATCTCATTCGTTGATATGCACTTTTGGCGCCAAAAGGTACACAAGTAGCTTGAGCAGGTTTTTACAATTAAAGAAATTTGGGTGTTTGTGGAGGTGGAGGGGAGAGATTAGTGAGCTGGGGTGATGAGGTGGGGGGTTGAGGTGTAAAGGTGAAGTGGTTTCTGGTATTGATGGTGGAAGGGTGGTTTTGGCGGGGTTGTGTGAGAGGGAGAAGGGTTTGACTAGGGTCAAACCCTGGTATTTATTTAAGTTGGGATTGGGCCGGGTAAAAGGATTTTATGGTTGGGCTGGGTTTGGATAAGGATGGGTTGGGTTAATGTTAAGGATGGGTTGGGTTAATGTTAAGGATGGGTTGTTTTATTTAATTAAGGATCCGGTTGGTTTATAGTAGCTAAATCACAAGGACCATTTTGTAATTTTTGGATTTTGAGGGGCTGAAGTTGTAACTTTCCCAAAGTATCACAAGGAACCAATCTTGCCATATTATAATAACCCAAGGACCATAAATGCATTTTCTCTAATTTAGAACACCCGGGGACCAAATATGACATTTTTCAAACTTGAGGGACTAAAGTTGTCAATTTGCAATTTTTAACTTTAAAGGATTTCTTTTGACAACTTGTGAATTCCCAAGGACCTTTAATGATATTTTACATGTTTTGAATAACCAGGGACTAGTTTTGACATGTTTTGAAAGTTGAGGGACTGAAACTGCCAATTATGCAAACTTTGTTTGTTTTTCAATTGTTTTCAAACATTTTGCATTTGAAACTTATAAAACACACTCCTGGGATATTTTCAGTATTTTGATGCATTTCTGAGTGTTTTTGGATGTTTTGGCAGTTCAGATACGACAAAAATGATGAGTATTTACACACTCATCCAAAGAAAATGCTTAAAGGTTTTTAGCAGTTGTAATGTGGCTATGTCTTTAGAAAATTATGACATTTAGGCAATTAGTACAAAATTTAACTGAAAATAACAATATTTACTCACAGCTCCATTTTCGAGACATAAATTCAAACGCAAAGGGAGTAGTGTTATTAATACCTTCTTTTTCAAAGGTCTAGCCTAGAACTCTGTGAGCTTTCTCCAACTCTTCTTTTTCAAGTTCATCCGTACTTTCCATCATTGGTGGTCGTGCTCTCAACAATGTCTGTAGTGGAGGTGTCGTGGGAGTTGTAAGACGTAGCTTCCATTGATGAATCTGCTAAAAAAGAAGAACAAAAGTTTAGAAAAAATCTACCAATACAAAATATGCTTGAAATAATTATGGATTTATCATCTTCCATATGACTTAAATTCCAAAAACTTTCAAAGAATTCATTGCTGACAGAATGATTAGAAGAGCATACAGGAACACGAAAAGATCGAGATTTTAGTTCTGTGCAAACAAACAAAAAGTTAGAACCAAAAATATTCATCAGTTAAAAATACACTAATAAAGGTTAAGTTATGATGTAACAACCTTTGTTGATTCCGGAATTAAGCTGGTGCGGTCACATAAGTTGAAATAGAATAAGATTCTCCCAAATTCTAACCTACATATTTAAATGTGATTATTGCATCAGCTTAACGAAGAACTGACCAATCAAAAAATAATAATTTAAAGTAACCTGACTTACATTGCTCTCATGGTTGCTCAATTTTCAAGTAGAAAATACTCTTCCATTGTCACAAATCCAGCTAAAAGCGTATACCTATTTCAATAACATATCACCACAATAAACAACAAAATTAAACTAATACTCATTCAAAAAGGCAAAAAGAAAGAAATAATCAAAAAAAACATACAATCACTTTTGCTTGATCGCATCCCTATTACCAATCTGCATTTATATTTATAAAGATGTACAAAATTTTTCCAAAAATCAAAAACATCTTATTGTCGAAGACATGTCACTCCATATCATAATTTTTCCAAATATCGAAAAGGAAAACATAATAATAGCAAAAACTTATAGTCGAGCTCACTCTCTCTCGATCACATCCCTATTACCAAACCGCATTAAAAATTGAAAACATCTTATGGCAAAAGACATGTCAATCCATATCATAAACTCTTAAAAATGTAAAAGAAAAAAATACATGATAATCGGGAAAAAAACTCCAAAAAAAAAAAAAAAAAAAAAAAAAAAAAACTCCAAAAAATACCTACACCCTCTTATAATCAATCTCATCGTTAATCCAGGTATAATGAACTACCAAAAACAACAAACCACAAATCATCATCAAATTCATCAACATTTGAAACAAAAACATTGGGAGTGGGTTATAGATTTTTTTTTAACATGGCATGGATTTATAGTTAGGAATGGGTTATGGAAAACTTAGCAATCTATATCACAATTTGTATAAAAGATTTGTAACCTGGTTCCAGAGTGGATGAAAAAATGTTTCCTCTGTCTCTCTACTTCTCTCCATCGCACCATCACGAAATCATTCCAAGCATAACTCAATGCATGTTCATCTTTTTCTTCTCCATGTTGAAACTGAAGATCTTGAGATTTTTTAGCTAATCTACATGATACATACACTGACATAAGGATCATCAAAGACTTAAGTCACAATATTATTCAATAAAACAGATGGAATACGGTTATTTAAAAAGTAAATAAAATAGATAAGAATTGAAGGCGCCTTGATGAATATTGAAAGAAGCTCGTGAATCATACTGTGAATAGAACATGTTCTAAGAAGATTAGGGTTGGCTAGCTGCTTGTTGATAGATTTAGGGTTTGTTGGTAAATGGTAATTTTGAATTGTTACATGCTCCTATTTTCTTTTAATATAGCTACAATTATGTGATTTTTGAAACTTATTGATTTGAGTTGCCATATTCAAACATGACATATTTGTTTTCCAATGTCTATCACAAAAGCATAGCTGGTCCAGTGGTTCGAGTGTTGGTTGTGGTTATAGTGACCAAGGTTGAATCTCAATTTGGTCCAATTTTTTTAATTAAATTACAAAAATTTAGATAAAATATCATGGAATGTGTGTGCCAAGTGGAATTGAGGTGGCATTAAAGTTGCTTAGTCATCATTTCCATGTCATTGTACAACAAATATAGTGGTAAGTGCAAGTTGTACTTAGCCTGTAAAACCTTAAATTTCCGTTCATTTGAAATTCCCATTTTGCCCCTCAAAATTTTTGAAGTTATTCGAGCATAAAATAAATATTACAAGGACAAGTATATAGTTTAACCTAAGTCATACATTAAATAGATATTTGTTAAGAGCCAAAAAAAAAAAAAAAAAAAAAAAAAAAAAAAAAAAAAAAAAAAAAAAAACTTTATTGTGATAAACATTAAAATTAATGCACCTTCTTATTTCTTAAAATATCACACAAAATTGATGTACATGGACCAAATTGTGGTTATTGTGAACACACGTTTTTGTTCTATTAGAAATATGGAAACAAATAATCATATCTTAATCAACCATAAATTTCGGCCAATCACACTCTTATTATTTCAAGACACACGACAAAATTATTTTGATATCTCTCAAATACTTTTCTTATTAAACAAGACTATCCTTCCATTTTTTTCTCCCATCTGAACGCTTAGAAACAATATATCAACACAACCAAACATAAGCAAAAACCAAACCGATCAAACTGTTCTCGATAACTAGAAGTCGACAAGAAGGAAGGCCGATTGTGGGACGTGTAGTTGAGGGTTTTTTTGATACGCATGGCTTGGCGATCGCGACTGTATCTTCTGTTTTTGTTCCATTCGTACATCCGATCATAATAAAGAAGAGGATAAGACTTGCATTGTAGGGATCGATTTCGCGTACAGCTTGGTATTCTTGGTAGCAGCGTGGAGCTTCACTCGATGCAGCCTTGGTGCCCTTTTTAACAGCTTTGGGGTGATTTTTGTGGTGATCATATAAGCCAGTCCTATCTTTTTGTCCTTAGTCGACGTATTTGTTTCAGTTTAAGGTAACCATCATTCACTTCCTTTGTCATCAGTATATTAAACGACATTAACCATAATTAAAACCTAAACCTAATCGGTCATGTCAATCAGGTTTGGTCTGTAGTTGTGTGTCTCGCTATATAGTCATGAATATATAAATTCAACGCTACTTAGGGTAAGGGTTTTGGTGTCGTTGTGTGGGTATCTTCTTGATGTCGAATTTGCTAGTTAACATGTCGACCTAATAAACATGCAAGCTCTAATATGATCCCTAAATGACGCATTAAATGAGACACTAAAATGGAAAATACTAGGCGGGACTATGTTTAACGAGAGGCATGGAAAGTTATGATTTGAGGTTGATGAACTCAAATAAGTACATTTTATTACTATCATTTATCCTATTAATTTGACTTGTTTTACTATATTATGTATGAGGATTGATACTTAATCGTTTACTTTTGTAATTCTCAGGTAAAAATAAGCATTTGGTGAAACTTAGCGATTATGGACTAAAAACGGAGTAAAATGATCAAGATTGGAATTGGTTGTTGGAATGAAGAGAATGAAGACCACTGCCTGACTTTGAAGAATACGCCGCATGGATTTATCCCATGCGCCGCATATGAAACTTTGGTCAACGAAGAATAACCAACTTGTTCTGCTCCAGATGCGCCGCATCTCACTCATTACATGCGCCGCATCACTATCAATATTTCACCAGATACGATCCAAGATACAAGAGGACATGCGCCGCATCCAAAGATGAAGATACGCCGCATCTTCTGGCGGTGTACGAATATTCCTGAATATTATAATCTTGGACCCCACGCGAAGTTAAGTACATGCGCCGCATCTACTTACTAGATGCGCCGCATCTCACCCTCAGACAGAAATTATAAATACCCCAAGACCAGACGAATTCGAGAGACATATATTATATACGTGACCGAAGACCAGAAACCAAGGACGAATTCAGTCAAGGCAGCAGCACAAGACACACCCAAATCAAAGATACAAGAGCTGTAAGAAGGTGCTGCATGTGTTTAATTCATTAAGTAGTTTTGTTTTATTGTGTTAGTAAACTTTAATTCATCAAGATTGGTGGCTTGTGTAATGTGACAACGGAAAGGTTGCACTCCCTTAAAACTACTTTCTCATCAATTAAAGTTTATATGTTAGTGTCTTTGGTGACTTTTATTAGTGCATTGATAACCTCTGTGGCAAGCTGAGCGTTGATCGGGTCGCCATGCCTCTGCCCTCGCCTGTTTATTAGATGCCTATGTATTCTATGGTCTGTAGAAAAGTAGGAGAAAGATAAACGGGATAGTCATAAGTAATCATTAAGGGTTTACTCACCGATAAGATTAGAACCAACGAGAAAGGACTTAATCTCGGTGCGTTGCATCGAACTATACACTTCATATAACACTAGCAATAAAACAAGTGACAAACTACTTATCATAAGGACAGCCCTCTTATTGTCTCGAGTATTTATCTGTGTACGTGTGTGCTACTTGCTGATTCGTGCCTATTGGTTTAGTTTATTATTTAATTGCAACCAAATCGTGCCAGTCTCTCAGGCTGAACCCTCCTTGCGTTATATTAGATTGTATAGCTAACTTAATATATTAAAATACTGATTAGAATAACTAGATAATACGTTCCACTCTTAGTGATCGACACTCTACTTAACATTATATTCATACTGACCGGGTACACTGCTCGTTAAGTGTGTGTGTTATTGATAAGTCGGCTAAATATAAATTTAAAACTTGATTAGGCATTAATACTGCTAAACCGCAACGACACGCACGCGCATCAGAGGTGTAGTTCTTTTGGCGTGTGGCTCGTCAAATCTTGTGGTGTTTTTGTGTAGGTTGGTGTGTCAAATTAAGGGTTTAAACCTGGTGTTAGCACATTTTCTAAATCGAGTGGTTTTGTGCGAGTCGAATGAGGTTCTGCTGGTGTTGCATGCATGCTGAATTGAAAAGGTTAAATATGGTTATGGGTTGCTGTTGTGGGACGTGGGTAGTAAGGCAGTGTGTGTGAGTTAAAGGCTGAATGGTTTACGAAACAAATGTGTCGCATGGTGTCTAAAATGCTTAACTACATACGAGATTTATAAACTAAAATGAAAACAGGTCAAATACATGTGTGTCGAGATGCAAGACTTTGGGGATTTAATAAGAGTTATGAAATGTATATGTAATTGTAAAATCTGTTGGGGCTCATTTTATATACTTGTGCGCATATTAACATGAGTGCGTGTGAGTAAATCTGTGAATCTGACTTCTATATTTCGACCTGGTTAAAGATGTGTTTGTGAGTGAGGTTGGATTTCATGTTTCATTAAGGTCAAGTGAGGTATAAAATAAATGGAAGGAGCGGTGTCTCATAGGTGAGTATAAGAGGGCATATATGATGTGTCTGGTGTGTGTGTCTTATGCCTGTGTATTGGCGTTTAAGATTGGGTTTTCTGTCTAAAATATGTATCCAATTAGGCTCTCTTAAGTTGTAACTAAATATGGTGTTCAAGCTTGCATATGGGTATAACGAATAATAATTAGGTACTAAGAACAATAATCCGATACGTCATTAAATAATAAATGAACTTATAAATAATGGTCGATCCCTTAATTCAGGTAGATCATTGGAAGAAGGAGTGATTTGTGTTTGCGAGTGTACGTTAAGTCGCTTTTGAGGTACAGATATTCTGACCTTATCTCTTAAGGTTTCTCATGATTCATTTACATCTTTTCTATATTAGTTTGATTATGATCTGAGCCTTCTTATTATGGCTTTCCTGTATGATCTATGCCTTTGCCATGCTTCCCTAGAATTATGAACTATCTTTTATGAAAACTACTTTTAGAGACTACTTTTATGAAAACCACTATTAAAAGATTTCTTTAAATGAACATTTGATAGAAACTTTTGGATTGAACTTGTGCTATGAAACTTATGGACCTTTGACATGATATGACTTTTAAACCCTACATTTTGATACCCGAGCCATTTTGTTTCCTAGTCATGGGGGTTCCATGGCCGTGTCATAGATGCACCTCTGACATGACTCTAGTGTGGTCGAGTGATGTTCCACACCGTCCCTTTTCTGATTATTTATTATGAGCTCAATTATTATACATATATTTGGCCACTAACATCTCTGCAGGGGCGTATGGATGCATCCTAGGTACGTTTTGTGTATGCTATGTTTTGATCTGTTTGATGTTTGATGTTGGGTGCCATCCACGTCTTCACATTTTGGGAGCTGATCACTCCAATAGTTACTGAGGACTCCCCTCCTTCTTACTTTTGGTATTCCGAGGTCACCCCTCCGAATCCAATGGTTACTATGATATGATTTGATCTGTCTGGGCTCATGGTAGATTACTGACCTTTTCTTACTCTTGATATCCATTTATTTATACCTTATGTTTTTCCCCAATGCACCATATTATATTCTTGCTCTTTATCTTTTGCTTCGTTTATATATATCTGTTCACTGGGCTTTTTAAGCTCAGCCGCATTTCTTTTTCTGCGGCAGGTTTTAGTTGGAAGCTGGGTTATGAGTGGAGAGTACTTTGGACTTAGAAGACTATACCTTGATAGCTATTCTGGATTAGAGATGACTAGAAGTGATTATATTTTAGACTTAGTATTTATTGTAATTCTCATTTGTAACCTTGTATTTCAGATTTTCCCTTTGTAACCTTTGAAATTCTTTTGTATTATTTAAGTCATATGCTTGTGTTTGCTTTGATATGTCACCATAACGTAATACTTCTACCCTTATCGGGTTGGGGTGTTACATTTATGGTATCAGAGAGACAGGCTGCGACTTGTAGTACATTAAACCTTGACCTGTGAAGTTTGGACCATTAAGTTTCCACTGTAGGCGCTCATAAGACAACCTTTGAGAAATTGCTTTAGGATTTCCCCATAGGAACTTAAGTCATTACCGGTGAGGAATGGGTAGACTAGGACGTCTATGTAAGTAGCATTGCTTCCGCATCACTCTGATTCGTGCCTCTGCCTTTAGCTATGCCTTATAAGAACATTTGTTTCAGAAGCTAGAAAGTTTTGCAACCTAAGCTTAGTAACCAAGTAAGTTTGGAATACCTCGGGAACTACATGGATACCTTACACCACTTAAGTTTCACTTCCTAATTTCCATCTTCGATTCGTTGATAAACAATTTGATACCTCTCCGACCATCCCAAAGGTCATTCAACCGTAATGTGTTTGACACATTCTGTGAATTCCTTGTATGTGCTGGATATAAGGTATCAGCTGATACTACTCAGTCCTGCAAAATCCATTACTACTCCTATGAGAACTCTGGTAATTATTAACCACGGATATAGGAAGTTTTGTTCCCTCCCTTTGAATGATGAACCTTGTCTGCCAACCAGTTCCTTTGGAAGGACATGATGTAAATACTATCTCAGTACGGAATTGTTAACTGAGCATGATGATGCTGATAACTAATATTCCATACATCTCACTTTTGACAGTTATACGATGTTCGTATTACCAATGATACACACCCTACCTGCCCCTTATGCTAAAAAGCTAAACAAAATTCCAACACCTTGAACTGTTCGCTTATCTATCTCAACACTCTGATGAACCCTGTACTTGACTCTGATATATGAACTATCCGTCTGGTTTAACGACCGTATTCGTTCTACGGATCTGTTTACTCTTGATATAATTGACCTTGAGGTCTTTTGGTTATGGATTGGATGGCTTTCGTAAAGCTACCATGGACTACCATATCCGATATGTGACCTTCAACAATCTACTTCGTTCTACTTTTGCTTTGATGGCTCTCAACCACTTAAACCTGTTAAGATTAATCTGCTATGGAAACACTTACTCCGACCTCATTTGATTGTCAAATTTCTCCTGACACCTATTAGTATCCACCCTTAGAAAGCTCTGGCATCGGAAGTATTTGTTGTACAAAATTTTTCTGGTGTTTTCTGATGAACCTCTTGGGATTTCCCTCCTGATTGGGAAGTAGAGTTGGCATTGAACTGATCTCAGTTGACGAAACCATGATGCCATAGAAGTTGAGAGATTGAAGGAACTGATGGAATATGATTTTGTTCACCTCAGTGTTTCTCTTTGGATGCTCCTGTTGGTTTATGAAGAAGAAAGAGAGGAGTATGCGGCGGCGTATCGACTATCGTGAACTTAACCGTATCACTATCCGTAATCATTATCCATTTCCGCGTATCAATGATTGATTTGGTCTATCTTTGAAACTCCGTATCAGACGGCCTCATTCAAGTTTGAAGGACTGAAGAAGCAACCACAAGAACTTCAAAGAAGGGAGTTGACTAACTTAGAGTAACCTCCGCGGAGCATTTCATTTTTATTCATGAAGAGGAAGATACGTGATGTGAAGTAGATATGAAGTTTCCCTAAGATGATTCCTGAAGCCGCTTTCGTACTCGTTGTGATCATTATGAGTTTTAATGATGCCAATTGTATTGGCTAATAGAATCATGTTTTCGCGAGTAATTGGACAAATTGTCATAGTATGACGTTGTGTTGTGTCCAGAGACGAAAGAGGAACATGTAGATCATTTTCGTATTAAGTAGAATGACCCTTTGTTCTGGAAGAGTAGGTTTGATTGGCGTTCAGAGATTGTAGCAGACAGCACTACCAGGTATCCTGTGATGACAGAGTTTTCCCACATAAAGGACCAAGATTGACGATCGTTATCGTAGCTAGAAACCTTGTAGAAGAGTAGTAGGAGATGATCGTTACAGGTGTTACCGTGGAAGAAGCATATAAGAAGAAGAGAGAAACTGAGAAAGGACTAGATTATATTTCATGCAGCACGTGGAGATTTCAGTTCGGGCATCAAGACAACCAGACCGTAGGAGACGAACTATTCAACTCATCACCTGGAGGGGACAGCAGCGGTGTTCACTTTGAAGATTGGAAGACCTTTCTGGCAAGACGAAGGTGGTGGCGGACATAGAAGGAGAATGTAATCGAGTTGGCGAATTTAGAGCTGTGCTAGAAGACCTGTCGAAGACACGCAGTCTTGCTTCTCTTTTCATTTTGGTTGTACTAAGATGAATTGATGGCAGAAGCAGACTTGCGGATGGAAGAGATTTGAGATCATGTATTTGAATGGATGAATTTTGAAGCAAACGTTTGGGTTTGGAAGAGTTGATTCTGTGAAGGATGAAGCTATTGATGACGTAATTCACTTCCTCTCAACCTACTTAAGTTTCCGTTACCTGGTGATAAGATCCTTTGAATGATTCGGGTTCTCTATTAGTATTTCCGTTTTATGTTCTTCCTGCGTATGTTGGATGACGGTTTTAATATGATAACTTTGATGAATGATGGAAGAATTGATGCTTTTGACGACAAGCTTCATTCGATGATACTTACTAGGTTCCGTCACGTTATCTATGCGATCTGTTTCTTTGATTTCGAATCCGTAGTGATGATTTGATTCGGACCAACCCTAGGAGGTAGAAGGACTGTTAGGTGGTTAAGATAAGTTGCTATTTCACGACTTGAGATAAAGTATGGTCATCATGAGGGCATATTTATATGATGCTAGTATTATGACGTCTGGCCAACGTGATAATACTTACATCATATAACGTGCACTTATTGTGATCATAGGATATTTCGAGGAGTGCCTTAGAAACCTTAGAATTTCTGATAGCTGTTTGAGATTATCTGAGAATAGTAAGACTTTAAGTTCTTTCAACCTATACGTTTGATCTGCCCTATCGTCGTACGTTTTGGTATGTTTGGATCCTCGAGACGTGTTTGTTGACCTCTGTATTTTGATAAAGATCTTAGGGTTCGTTGTAGAGCTTTCTACCGTCCGATGTTATCGATTGAATTATCTTCCATAAGCATATTTATCACCCTCATATTTCTGCGATTCGGTACGTTCTCATCTGATTTGTCTAATAAAATTCCTCGGACGATATATCCGTCAGATCCTACGTATTCCCTGTATCTCTTCCGAGGGGATACGATTATCATCTGTTACGATTGGTATTTTATTCCTTTGATCTGGACTCAGTATAGTATATTTTTCTGAGAAAGCCGAAGCTATTTTCATCAACAAGGTAGAGTCATGAGAAACAAGTCTTTCACATTTTTGCTCACAGTCCGTTGTGTTTTCCATTTCTCTTCACTCCAATTTCGAGGACGAAATTTTTTTTTTAGAGGGGAAGAGTTGTAAAACCCTAAATTTCCGTTCATTTGAAATTCCCATTTTGCCCCTCAAAATTTTTGAAGTTTTCGAGCATAAAATAAATATTACAAGGACAAGTATATAGTTTAACCTAAGTCATACATTAAATAGATATTTGTTAAGAGCAAAAAAAAAAAAAAAAAAAAAAAAAAAAAAAAAAAAAAAAAAAAAAAAAAAAGAAACTTTACTGTGATAAACATTAAAATCAATGCACCCTCTTATTTCTTAAAATATCACACAAAATTGATGTACATGGACCAAATTGTGGTTATTGTGAACACACGTTTTTGTTCTATTAGAAATATGGAAACAAATAATCATATCTTAATCAACCATAAATTTCGGCCAATCACACTCTTATTATTTCAAGACACACGACCAAATTATTTTGATATCTCTCAAATACTTTTCTTATTAAACAAGACTATCCTTCCATTTGTTTCTCCCATCTGAACGCTTAGAAACAATATATCAACACAACCAAACATAAGCAAAAACCAAACCGATCAAACTGTTCTCGATAACTAGAAGTCGACAAGAAGGAAGGCCGATTGTGGGACGTGTAGTTGAGGGTTTTGTGATACGCATGGCTTGGCGATCGCGACTGTATCTTCTGTTTTTGTTCCATTCGTACATCCGATCATAAGAAAGAAGAGGAGAAGACTTGCATTGTGGGGATCGATTTCGCGTACAGCTTGGTATTCTTGGTAGCAGCGTGGAGCTTCACTCGATGCAGCCTTGGTGCCCTTTTTAACAGCTTTAGGGTGATTTGTGTGGTGATCATATAAGCCAGTCCTATCATTTTGTCCTTAGTCGACGTATTTGTTTCAGTTTAAGGTAACCATCATTCACTTCCTTTGTCATCAGTATATTAAACGACATTAACCATAAGTAAAACCTAAACCTAATCGGTCATGTCAATCAGGTTTGGTCTGTAGTTGAGTGTCTCGCTATATAGTCATGAATATATAAATTCAACGCTACTTAGGGTGAGGGTTTTGGTGTCGTTGTGTGGGTATCTTCTTGATGTCGAATATGCTAGTTAACATGTCGACCTAATAAACATGCAAGCTCTAATATGATCCCTAAATGACGCATTAAATGAGACACTAAAATGGAAAATACTAGGCGGGACTATGTTTAACGAGAGGCATGGAAAGTTATGATTTGAGGTGTAGTTCTTTTGGCGTGTGGCTCGTCAAATCTTGTGGTGTTTTTGTGTAGGTTGGTGTGTCAAATTAAGGGTTTAAACCTGGTGTTAGCACATTTCCTAAATCGAGTGGTTTTGTGCGAGTCGAATGAGGTTCTGCTGTTGTTGCATGCATGCTGAATTGAAAAGGTTAAATATGGTTATGGGTTGCTGTTGTGGGACGTGGGTAGTAAGGCAGTATGTGTGAGTTAAAAGCTGAATGGTTTACGAAACAAATGTGTCGCATGGTGTCTAAAATGCTTAACTACATACGAGATTTATAAACTAAAAAGAAAACAGGTCAAATACATGTGTGTCGAGATGCAAGACTTAGGGGATTTAATAAGAGTTATGAAATGTATGTATATGTAATTGTAAAATCCGTTGGGGCTCATTTTATATACTTGTGCGCATATTAACATGAGTGCGTGTGAGTAAATCTGTGAATCTGACTTCTATATTTCGACCTGGTTAAAGATGTGTTTGTGAGTGAGGTTGGATTTCATGTTTCATTAAGGTCAAGTGAGGTATAAAATAAATGGAAGGAGCGGTGTCTCATAGGTGAGTATAAGAGGGCATATATGATGTGTCTGGTGTGTGTGTCTTATGCCTGTGTATTGGCGTTTAAGATTGGGTTTTCTGTCTAAAATATGTATCCAATTAGGCTCTCTTAAGTTGTAACTAAATATGGTGTTCAAGCTTGCATATGGGTATAACGAATAATAATTAGGTACTAAGAACAATAATCCGATACGTCATTAAATAATAAATGAACTTATAAATAATGGTCGATCCCTTAATTCAGGTAGATCATTGGAAGAAGGAGTGATTTGTGTTTGCGAGTGTACGTTAAGTCGCTTTTGAGGTACAGATATTCTGACCTTATCTCTTAAGGTTTCTCATGATTCATTTACATCTTTTCTATATTAGTTTGATTATGATCTGAGCCTTCTTATTATGGCTTTCCTGTATGATCTATGCCTTTGCCATGCTTCCCTAGAATTATGAACTATCTTTTATGAAAACTACTTTTAGAGACTACTTTTATGAAAACCACTATTAAAAGATTTCTTTAAATGAACATTTGATAGAAACTTTTGGATTGAACTTGTGCTATGAAACTTATGGACCTTTGACATGATATGACTTTTAAACCCTACATTTTGATACCCGAGCCATTTTGTTTCCTAGTCATGGGGGTTCCATGGCCGTGTCATAGATGCACCTCTGACATGACTCTAGTGTGGTCGAGTGATGTTCCACACCGTCCCTTTTCTGATTATTTATTATGAGCTCAATTATTATACATATATTTGGCCACTAACATCTCTGCAGGGGCGTATGGATGCATCCTAGGTACGTTTTGTGTATGCTATGTTTTGATCTATTTGATGTTTGATGTTGGGTGCCATCCACGTCTTCACATTTTGGGAGCTGATCACTCCAATAGTTACTGAGGACTCCCCTCCTTCTTACTTTTGGTATTTCGAGGTCACCCCTCCGAATCCAATGGTTACTATGATATGATTTGATCTGTCTGGGCTCGTGGTAGATTACTGACCTTTTCTTACTCTTGATATCCATTTATTTATACCTTATGTTTTTCCCCAATGCACCATATTATATTCTTGCTCTTTATCTTTTGCTTCATTTATACATATCTGTTCACTGGGCTTTTTAAGCTCAGCCGCATTTCTTTTCCTGCGGCAGGTTTTAGTTGGAAGCTGGGTTATGAGTGGAGAGTACTTTGGACTTAGAATACTATACCTTGATAGCTATTCTGGATTAGAGATGACTAGAAGTGATTATATTTTAGACTTAGTATTTATTGTAATTCTCATTTGTAACCTTGTATTTCAGATTTTCCCTTTGTAACCTTTGAAATTCTTTTGTGTTATTTAAGTCATATGCTTGTGTTTGCTTTGATATGTCACCATAACGTAATACTTCTACCCTTATCGGGTTGGGGTGTTACATAGCCTCATATATATGTAAAGATATGCTTTGATTATTCGTTTTGGTTATATCTGTTCACTGGGCTTTTTAAACTCAGTCACATTTCTTTTCCTGCGGCAGGTTTTAGGTTGGAATCTGGGATTGAGTGAAGATTGCATAGGAGCTCTTAGTGGACTACCCTGATGATAGATACCCATTTTCTTTTGGATTAGAATTGGATTTACCTTCAGTTAGATTTGGTTGGGATTTTTTATTTCAGTTTTGGGAACTCATTCTGATTTAGAATTATATTTCCTATAGTTTCATTTTGGACTTATGTAACCTTATTATTAATAAAAGTCTTCCGCTTGCGTTTATTCTGTTGACACCATAATGTGGCATTTTGACCCTTATCGGGTTGGGACTTAATGTAATGGGCTAATTGCACCAAAATGTATCATAGTTGTCACCATTTCCTACTATATGTATCAAACTAATTTTTTTGCAACTATCACTACTAAACTCACTTTTTGGCCCTTTTGTGTGCATTTTTTGACCCTCCCAGCCGGTTGGGACAGGGTGGACAAGTTACCAGCCACATTACTTTTTTTTTTCCACCAAATTTTTTAGTCTTATATGTATCAAACACATTCATTCAGACACATTCATCCATCTTCTTCATCTTGTTCTTCATCTTCTTCATCTTTTTCATCACCTTCTTCATCTTTTTTCCACCAATTTCAGACACATTCATTCATCACCTTCCATGAAATAGTTCCATTCTCCCCTTCCAGTCATGTGTTCTTCATCTTGCTTATCTCGTTCCTTTCGCCAAAAGGACCTCGACATCCGTACTAGGACCTCGACATCTTGTTCATGCGTTCTTCCTCTTCATCGTGTTCTTCATCTTCTTCATCTTGTTCATCTCGGGTTCGTGTGGGATTCGGGTCGGGTTATGTCGGGTCGGGTGATTCGGGTAATAAAACTAATCTCAGGTTCGTGTGGGATTCGGTTCGGGTTATGGACTGGATTTGAGGCTTGGGAGACAGGTTCATGGATTTGTTCTCCGATATGGGTATGGATGTAATGTGTCTGTTGCTAATGGGATCATAGATTTTTATGGGAAGTGTAGGGATGTCAATTAGGCCAGGTTAGTTTTTGATGAAATTTGTGATTGTAATGATGTTTCTTGGTGTTCTATGGTGGCTGCTTATGAGCAAAATGAAGAGGGAGAGAACGGGTGTATCCTGCTTTTGGAAGCAAAATGACCAGGTGGATAGCCACATGTATAAAAAAAATTAATAAAAGGGGTTACCGATAGAGAAGGTAAAATACAACACAAACAATGCAAAAAAGATAACTTTAATGTAGACAGTTGCAAAAAAATTAGTTTGATACATATAGTAGGAAATGGTAACAACTATATTACATTTTGGTGCAATTAGCCCTAATGTAATTAATAAGTTCATTGGAGGGAACAATAGGGGCTTGGTAATTCGGAGCTTGACACCCATGATTGAAATTAACCCCTTGGGTCAGGTATTGATTGATAGGGGCTTGAAATTGGTTTTGCACATTTTGCCCTCTTCCTTAATTTTGATTGAATCTATTTTGGTTGTTAGGTTGAGAAAATCCAGGTGGTCCCATTTGATTGCTAGCACGATAGTTCGGGTCAACTTGAGGACGGTATTGGTTACCTCCCTGGTTGTAAGCACCGGCTACGGCATTTACTTCAAAAGGACCGCCATCGGTGGCGGTACAATTATAGTATGCATGAGGACCATCACAAGTGACACAAGTTTCTTCCATCGCTTTGACTTGAGCGGGTGGAGGAGTTTGTGGGGTAGAAAGTTTCTTTTGCTTAGAGAGAACCAAAACTTGGATAGCATCTGTGAGTTTGTCGATCTTAGCATCCGTGCTAGAAGTATTGGCACTCACTTTGGAAATAACCGGTTTGTTTCGTGAAGTGGGAACTTTCGATTTGTTCTCGATAATAGTCCAAATATCTCTCGGATTTCGATTCAAGATATTGCCACCGGCGGCTGCATTAAGCGAATCTTGATCGGTTTGAGTCAAAACATTATAGAACATATCGATTTGGTGCAATTCTGAAAAACCATGATGTGGGCATTTATGAAGGAGATCCTTGAAACGTTCCCATGCCTCACCAAAATTTTCATCAAAACGTTGTTGAAAATTTGTGATATCATTCTTGAGATTCGTCGTCTTAGAAGGAGGAAAGAAATGATTCACGAATTTAGAGACAAGATCTTCCCAAGTAGTAATCGAACGAGGGGGTTCTTTTTCAAGCCAAATCCGGGCTGCCCCCTCGAGAGAAAATGGTAATAACATCAACTTAATCGCGCTATGAGGAATATCCCAATATTTCATAGTCGACGTCAACTTATTAAACCATCGGATGTGAGCGTGGGGATCGTCCCTCTCGAAACCATGAAATTGGTTTGATGTTATAAGTTGAATTAAACCGGTTTTTAACTCAAAATTTTTGGAAAGAATCGGTGGTAAAACAATAGCATCTCCGTAACCCTCGGTGGGTGCTTGGAGCAATTCCGACATAGTACGAGTATCCGCCATTTCGATTATGGGAGCTTCAACAAGAGTACGTATCTCGGGTACGTTTACTCATTTGTTACGTCTATGATAATGTTGAGTCGGTATTGTGGGAGATTTATCGATTAAATTCATTTGAGAACGAGTGCGCATGCACTAAAAACACAAAATTCAAAAGAAAAACAAATTTTGAAAAAGAAAATATTTTTGGGTTTTTATATTTAGAAAAATGAGAAAAACAATTTATTTTGGTAATCAATTCGTCAACCGGTGCTCGGTAGCTCTCTAGAATACGCACAAAGTGGCGGAGAAACAAAGGTCCACAATGAATGCTAATTAAAAACCCATTTCTTTCGGTTCGATAATTTAAATTCAATCCTCCTTAAACCCCTCTTATAGTTTGTAATCTAAAGGTGAGCCGACATAACAATTGACTTCACGATTTCTTTTGTTGGTTTTTTAATTTTTTTGGTATTTTGAATACTTTAGGAAAAGTATTCGTGACTTTTTAATTTTTTTTTTTTTTTTTGGTTTTTATAATACGAAAATATTTACAAGATAAAACGGTAACTTCACGGGGAAAGGATCTTCAAATCACTAATCTTCGAGCGGGAATTTGAAATTCGTTTACACACTTCCCTGCCAGCGGCACCAAAAACTTGATGTGATATCAAAGTGTGTGTGTGTGTATGTATATATATATATATATATATATATATATATATATATATATATATATATATATATATATATATATATATATATAATAGTAAGAAACCGACCAAATGGTCAATTCACTCTCTAACCAAGAGTGAAAATCCCAAGTGGTCGAAGAAAAGTCAAATTATATATATTTTTAGAAGTATTAGATATTCTCGGATCGTTTATGTCCCAACAAAGTGTGAATGGAAAATCGGGTTCGGTTCGTGATCGGGTGATTTGAATAAGCAAGATATTTTGGAATTATGCTACTTAAAATAGAATACGTAAACAAAGAAGTAAATAATAAGAACATAAAATAAGAAAACAAAGCACAAATAAGTCCTAACGCAAACTAAACTAAAAATGGGCACTTAAACAGGAACGTAACGGGCATAAAAACCTAAATTATCAAATTTTAACCTTAGAAATGCAATTTTAATTTTTAAAAGTCCTAAATGATTAAAAATAATTTTAAAAAAAAAAGAATTATATTTTTTTATTTTTATTTTAATTATTATGAATTAAAAACACTTTAAATCTAAAAATATTATAAAAAATACTAAACTATTTAAGAAAAATCTGAAAATTTTCTGAAAAGTAATTTAAGATATGTAAAATCTAGGAAAAAATAAACTGGTGTTGACAACTTATTTCAATAAGCTGTGAATAAGCTAAAAAGGAAAATAAGCTAGTATTGGAAAAGTTGGTAAAGTAAATAACCACTGCAACCTTGAATGAAAAAAGACCCAATGGCGCAGTGGTAGTGGTGTGGTGTGTGAGGCTTTGGTTGAGAGGGTTGAGATCCAGGGTTCGAGCCTTAGACTTCCCCTTCCCCAAAGTTTTTATTTTTGCAAATTTTATTTTTAAAACTTGTTGAAAAGCTAAAAACAAGTAACTTTTGTGAAAACAAAATTTTTATAAAACTTTAAATAAGCCAAAAAAAAAGCTAAAATGCTCAGCAGTTTACTATTCTAAACTAGTTAAGAACTAAAGGGATTAAGCAAATGATTAAGCACTAGAATAAGCTAACAAACTAATAAAATCTAAAAATCTAAAAATCTAAACCTAATAAGCGCTGAAGACCTAAATGAACCAGAAACAATAAGCTAAAATGCTAAGAATCTAAATAAGCTAAAAACTAAAACTGCAAACAAAACAACCTAAGAGGGGTACTTTAAGCTATTAAACTGAAAAGCTAATCTATGAAAACTACAGAACAACATAGCTTAATAACCAAATAACTCCTAAAAGCAAATTCAGACAATTTAGAGCTTATTAAGGGCTTAAAAATAAGCTGATAGAGAGGCCTCTTAAGCTGAAACACACATCTGTGAATGTTGATTATCTATCAGACCTGATCCCAACTTTTCAAACTCTAAGATAAGCTATAAAAAGCTAATGGATTGAGCTTAAATCTATAAAACAGCATAAAACAACTACCAAATGTTACTGCAAATATTACGATATTTAAACTAAACGGTTTCTTCGGTTTTAATAATGACAAACATATAACATGTAATGCATAACGTAAAATGCGCAAGTTACTTGTAAACACAAATCATCAACGCATATTTACATCAACATCTCTCAACGTATCAAGTGTGCCTCAACAGAGTTGTAGATTTTCATCCCGACGTAAATCACTCAAGGTATAAACAAACAAATTTAAACTTGACGGATGATCAAAGAAATAAATTTTTTGTTCTAAACTTCACATTTTTAATGTGATAAAACATTTTTTCAAAAATACATTTTACAAATTATTTTTGAATTAAAACGAAATATTTTATTTTGAAAAATAAGTTTAAAAGTCCCAACAGCTATTTTTCCTCCAAATCAGCTCCAAACTTCCCCAAATAAACTTTCACCACTAAAAATAAAATTTGGAGCGTCCCTGTCTGGGACGGTACCACGGTACCACTAAATTTAGTGGTACCGTCGGGTATTTAGTGGTACCGTCCGTACGTAACGGCTTGTTTTTTCTTTGCCTATAAATAGTGGACCATTTTACACTTTCAACTTGATTTTTCCAGTTAGTTTTCTCTGGTCTAATCCCTTCTTACTTAGATCACTTTCTCTGATCATTTAGAGAGTCTTAGTTTGTTTAAGAGTGATCATTTCATCCAACCAAGAGATCACCTTCATTCCTCTACTAGTGCAAGAGAAGAACACATAGTATCACAAAAATACAAAGTGTTGTAGTTATAGTTAGTGCACTTGTAACACTTTTTACATACTTGTTGTATCCTAGCATACATCAAGTTGATTTTCTTTTGAGTAGTTTGTGAGAGTAGATCATTGTGATCTTGTCGAGATCTGGAAGATCTCTTGTAGAGAGTGAGCTTGTGAGTTGATCAAGTGGATCAAGGGTAGATCGAGTCAAGTGAGATTAGATCATTGTGATCTTGTTGAGATCTTGGAGATCTCTTGTAGCTTGTGGGCTTGTGAATTGATCAAGTGGATCAAGGGTAGATCGGGTAGATCGAGTCAAGTGAGAGTAGATCATTGTGATCTTGTTGAGATCTTGGAGATCTCTTGTAGCTTGTAGGCATGTGTGTTGATTAGGTGGATCAAGGGTAGATCAGGTAGATCGAGTCAAGTGGGTTGAATGTGTGAAGTAGGAAGGATCGGGTGGATCGTGGTAGATTGGTACTAGCTAAGATTAGTACTCGACATTTAGCTTAGTGTCGGAAATAAGGATAAGCGACGTTGTATGATTTTCTCCGCCTGAAGGAGCTTGTTGATTAGTGAAGTAACTCTCGAGTTGGGTACTCGGGGAGTGGAGTAGGGCGAAGAGGAGCTTCGTGACCGAACCACTATAAATCATCGTGTCTGGTTTGCGCCTTCTTTACTTATCTCTTTACTTTTATTTTAATCTTTATCGCTTTATATTTATATTTGCATTGCGTTGATGTTTGTGTGGTTTGTTGCTTATGTTATGTTGATTATGTTTGTGTCATGGTTTGATTGTGCTTGTATTGTAGCTTACTTTATACCATCTCTAGATGTTGTATGATCATTATTGAAACTTTTCATATTACGTCACACTTGACCGGGTGTTTGATACAAAAAGTTTTTAAGTTTTTAAATGGAAACTTATTCACCCCCCACTACGGTTTCCACAATTGGTATCAGACACAGGTTGCTCAAATTTTTAAAACAAATGGTTTTCAAAATTGAGTACGATCCATGTATCAAATTACCCATGAAGGTGATAAAATATGAAAAGTATTTAGTTGCTTAATACTTACAAGTTTTGTTGTTAAGTATACTTTGTCATAAAGGTTTTCTTAAATCAATAAAAGAATAGAGTTTTAAGTGTCCAGTAATGTCTTCAGAACGAGTCGTAAAGTCATGCGGTTTTGAAAGGAGTGTTTGGGACAAACCATTATTTTGTAGTAAAAGTATTATGTAAATGCCTTTCTTAGTCCTAAACGTGGAAATGATGCTTAATATATATTTTATATGTTCGGTATCTAGTTTATTAAATTTTACATATTTCCGTCGAGCCGCCGCACTAAAATAATAAACTGAATCAGGAAACAGGTCATGGTACCACTAAATATAGGACGGTACCTTTATATTTAACGGTACCGTGGGGTATTTAAGGGTACCGTGCATATGTCTCTCTGTTTTCAGTATTGGGTCATTTTCAGAAATACATATAAAATCAACCATAAGTCCGTAGGAGTCATGTCACCCATCATTTTAAACGAAGATGAGTATACTTTCATTTGAATTTTTTTTTAATTAGTTCTGAATGAAAGTATATTAGAGTCCTTGATTTTCAACTAAAGGTCTTTTTGGTCATGTCATTTGCGTAAATTTTTGGTTAAACTGAAAAAGGGCGTTTCAACTTTTGAACCTTGATGTGTTCTCAAAGTGACTTGGTAAAAATCTTTGAAATGAGGAGGAAACCAATTCGTTTTCAAATAAAATCAAGATTAGTATACATTGTTATACTTAATACACAAAATGACGATAAGTATTTTTTTGTGTTATGCTAAATGACTATTTGTTTTTCTTTATGTCTTAGTATTGTTAGTTAATATTTTTGTGTGCTTATTGTTATCTTTAGTTGAGATAATTATATATATAATCAAAAGCGTTTTACATGCCTTGTTGCTATGTGTTAATTATTAGTTTTTTAGTTTATGCGTTAATAGGACTTAGACTATACTTCTTGCACTAAGTTGCTTAATTGATTTTGCATTGCATATAGGCATAGACCACTTTTCTTGCATATGTTTTTTCGACATCTTGCAAGTTTTAAAATGTTTTGATAACCTTCTTAGGAATAGAAACTAAGTTGATTGATCATGTGTGTCGAAATATATTGTCTTACACAATTATTTTTTCAAAGGTTTAAGTGTAAAAAATATATCACCTCAAAATATTTAACACTTTCATAAAATCCGTAACATGATCTCCAAAACATTATATCATTTTATCTTGCTTGACCATGGGTTGTCTAAACAAGACAAAAGATCATATTAATACATTAGTATTTAAGTAAAAGAAAATGTATTAAACTTGCATTGATCTAACACACATACAAAATATTTTAAACATTTAGTATTTTACGTATGTTGTATAAAAATAGTTAAGATAATTATTTTTATACTAATGAGATGTCGAAAAACTAAGAATATTATACTTAATAATATAAATAGTTTTTCGCAAATAAAAATAAATGACAATATCGAAGTAGTAAGTTAATATGTCATTAACCTCACACATACAACCAGTATTAGAATAAATGGAACACATTCCTTAAATTTTTATTTTCTTTTTAAAAGGAGTGATCGTGAGGGTTAAGAAAGATTACGAGTACATATCAATTCATTATTCAAATTATGATTGATATCATCATCGAATCTAATTGACAAGTTTTCGAGTATGGACATGAAATTGGAGTCATTATTTGTCTATCTTCAAGATAACATCAAAATATAACGAAATATATTATCTTGAATCTACATACTCAATCACACTCGGTTGTTTTGAAAATAATGACTTCCTCTCAATACGAAAATAATATGCATCGGATCATAACTCACACTTGTGTTGAAGATGTCATATTGAGTCTTCTTGTCCAATGGTTGTGTTCCAAACATTAAACTAATATGTTTAAAAGATGCATAAAATACACAACTAAGTAGGATTGACAACTTGGATGTTTCATCCGAAATATACAAGTAATTTACATTGCAATGCAATTAGTTAATGTGTCATTTCCGAAAAACCAAGCACGAGCAAACAAACAACATATGTAAATTTTGCTCATGAATGAATCAACACCCAAAATCACATGTCTAGTAAAAGTTTCACACATAATATGTTATTAACTATTATGTAAGTCATCAATCTTTGAGAATATCACATGTATTTCTCTTATCAAAGGATTGACAAATGATAATTTATATCCTATGCATCTTATTCCCTTTGTAACATGAATGGTTATGTTACAAGAGAGTACATTACATCTTGTTAACAAATATAGGATATTAGATTTGAATAATAACCCAATACAACATGTGTCATTGCATAAACAAGTAAAATTGGTCATACACTAAAATATACTTGTTTTAATAAGCATTCGTAAAAGTGATAAGTTTCCTCTTAGAAAAGCATATTTGTTGAAACATACAATATGTCTCATTTCAAATATAATACTCACAAGATCTATTAAGGTAAATAACCTTTACTAGATTATTTCCTCAAGATATGCAAATGAGCATTCTTGAAACACTCTCGATGTAGTAGATTCTACATTTTATCACATTAGAGCATCTCTTGGTTGTAGGAAACCAAATCATGTTAAAATAACATGCAACAACTCAACAAACAAAGGTGTTATCCAAGAGATCATAAAATGCACCACTTCCACCAAATAACCTCTAAATCTCAAACACGATATTAAAACATTTTGCTTGCCTTTAATAGGAGTTGTGTAAGACATGTCATCTTCTTAACCAAATTTTAAAATAGGGTTAGTTGAGTCATATTAGGCCATGTATTTGCGAAATAAGCTAATATCATCTTTGCTATACTTCGATAGGCAAATATAGGAATTTGAATTTTTCTAACATGAGAATGACTACTGGAGAACCTATCGCACTAGAAATTCAAGTTGACCTAACGGTTGAATTGCTTCCAGGAGAGAAGTTGGGTTCGTGGTATAACCCGTAAAAATGGTCGTGTTTAGCCTGAATTGAGCACCGCTAGTGATAGTCTCATACTCATTCTCTAACTTGAAAATTTTTCATTCCTACATTTGACTAAAGATAGTTTACATTGGGGAACTTTATCTCCTGTTAGGATTTCATTTTGAACAAGTAGTAATTAGGATCCTCCTTAGCGAACCTATATTACTTGCATCCCACATATGCGTTTCAAAATGATAACATGTTCTCGTGAGATATGATTGAATGTCTTCATGATCTTAAATGCTAAATGATTATCATGTTTTGCATGATGTTTACATTTATTCCTTATGTGCATTTTACATGATTTGCTTGTCCGATTTTGCACCCACACTATGTCCTTTTAACACATTATGAATTAGGTATGCCTATCACTATGAGCTCTTAGACGTCATATAGTCATACACTAGTGTCAAAGCCTATAAGTTAAAGTAGTCACGAAATTGTCCTAATTACTTGGTCATCATTTCGCTTTCTTCCAAGTAATACACCCTTTGTCATGGGCAGGTTAGATACAAACCCAGTAGAACTTAGAGTAGGTTTGACAACTTAAATATTTCATCCGAAATATTCAAGTAAGTTTAACTTGCGATCGCAATTGTTAAATGTCATATCCAAACATTATATTCAAGCCTTTTAACAACATATGTTAAAACGCTCATCCAAAAGCTAAAAGCTATAGCAATCTGTAAAATTCCCCAGTAAATTATACATGCTAATCAAGTATTAAATTACTATTACTGTTCAGTTAACTATTTTTATGGGCAAAATTTGAAAATTTTGTTATTACATTACAATAACACAAACACGTTGGAACGAGCTCACACACAGACCACAACCAATCCAACACACTCATTATAAACCAAACGGATCACATTTACTATTCATGGCCCAACTTTTGGCCTGTTACTATTCACAGCCCAACCCAACTATTTATATATCTTATATTTCACTCGACTGAACCCACTTTACTTGGCCATGTTTTCTTTTAAATTCGACGCACAATATATGACACATTTTGCATCATTCGAATCCTCACTCACCAAGGAATCAGGATGTCGAGTCTCACTTGCTATTTCGAACATTTGTTCACTAAACGAAACCTAAAGTAAATCACCCTCGAGACATGTACAAGGTCAATCAATATTAATCCATTTTAACTAAACTCGATCAAAATTAATTTATACCTAAGCATATATTTATTTCTAGTCGATTTTGAGTTTATGAGATTGTTTCTCATCATTTTCCTACACTTGGTCACGATAAAATCATTTTGGACCCTTTTGGCTAGTCGATATATACACAAATGCACATCACTTGGCCCTTGTTCGAACCAAGCAATCAAGCACCTTACAAACGTTCCTAATACCTATAGTACTCGAGTATAAGCTGATCTTATCTCTTAAAAATCCCCTTATCCCTGCTAAACATCCCATCAAGTCAACTTGTAACCATAAAATACATTAAACATGTATTATACATGCATATATACGTATGACCATAACCCACACTCGATCACACTTAAACTCTTTCCAAACATATTTCTCTCTAGTCTTTACTCACTATCGAGACATGCTAAGCACAAGGAGCCTTTTTCTCTAGCATTTCGAAGCATTTCCAAGTCGAACTCGACACCTTTGTGATAGTTCAAGCGTAATACGTAAGTTCCATTCGAGTCCTAGATCATCCAAACATTTTTCACACCACCTTAAGGGTGTTGTAAGTATTTACAACTCAATTTCCTACTCTTATACATATTTATCTCATGCATCGTTCTATATTTCATTCGATCCTATATTTACTTTTTATGCATTTTTATGAGTTCTTGTATTTATTTTTACGTAATATACATTGACCTCCTTCATGGATAGCTAGTAAATCGTGTCTTACATTTACTCGACACACACATCTTCATTTTGTTGCATTTCGAGACTCAATTCTAACGTATATTACATATCACACGCCTCTATGTCATATTTATATTTCAGACCTATTCATTTTTATCGAGAAGGAATAGAATTATATAATCGAATCCATATATGTGACATATTATTTTTAGATTAAATTGCAAAAATCGTCCTTGTGGTTTGGCCAAATTGCACGTTTGGTCCCTGTGGTTCATTAAGTGCAAAAAAGTCTGAATTTGGCACTGTTACATTCAGTTTTGGTCCCCCATGTTAACCGGCGTTAAGTGAGTTCCGTCAAGTAGCACTGTTTCATTCACTTTTGGTCCCCCATGTTACACATTAGCCCCTTAAGGCAGAAATCGTTGCAGCGCCCGTCCTTTTTTTCGAAATTTTTTTTTTTTTCGAAAAAATTTTTTTTTTTGAATTCGAAAAAATTTAAAAAATATGTAAAAATTCGAAAAAATTTATAAAAGTTCGAAAATTAAAATTCAAAAAAATTTATAAAAATTCGATAAATTTAAAAAAATTCGAAAAAATTTATAAAAATTCGAAAAATTTATTAAAATTCGAAAAAATTTATAAAAACTCGAAAAATTTTAAAAAATTCGAAAAATTTATAAAAATTCGAAAAAATTTATAAAAATTCGAAAAAGTTATAAAAATTCGAAAAGATTTATAAAAATTCAAAAAATCTATAAAAATTCGAAAAAATTTATAAAAATTCAAAAAATTTATAAAAATTCGAAAAAATTTATAAAAATTCGAAAAAATTTATAAAAATTCGAAAAATTTAAAAAAATCAAAAAAATTTATAAAAATTCAAAAAAATTTAAAAAATTCGAAAAAATTTATAAAAATTCGAAAAAATTTATAAAAATTCGAAAATTTTATAAAAATTCGAAAAATGGGGAATATTTGATAAGAGACTCTCAAAAAATATTATTTGATAAAATGATTATCAAAGCGTCGAGTATGGAAATTTCCTCTTTCTTTTTTATCTCAAAAATCCAGTTTATTGGTGTTTACTAATAATGAATTGCGAAATGATATTTAAAAAGTTGTAGTCTTAAAAATGATGCTTAGATTTGTTTAAGTGTGTCCATGCTTTATAGAGTTGTATGATGTTTCGAAGTTATGTTCATGAGAGCAGGTTACATCAATTGCTTTATTTGAGTTAACAAAGTAACTTACAGTGTAACATTAATTGGCTTCCTTAACCTTTTTTTTTTTTTATTCTTAAAAAAAAAATCCTTTTCTAATAAAAGATTTTGAAATAATTTTTTCACAAAAATAAACTAACATTTATTTCAATACTCTCATATTTCATAATATCATCAATGATACGCAGGTTACGTAAATTTTTTCGAATTTTTATAAATTTTTTTAAATTTTTATAAATTTTTTGAATATTTATAAGTTTTTTCGAATTTTTATAAGTCTTTTTTCTGATTTTTATAAATTTTTTTTCGAATTTTTATAGATTTTTTCGAATTTTTTAAACTTTTTCGAATTTTTATAAATTTTTTGAATTTTTTATAAATTTTTTCGATTTTTTATAAATTTTTTCGAATTTTTATAAATTTTTTCGAATTTTTTAAAATTTTTCGAATTTTTATAAATTTTTTCGAATTTTAAAATTTTTTTCGAATTTTTATAAATTTTTTCGAATTCATAAAAAAAATCCAAAAAAAGGACGGGCGCTGCAACGATTTCTGCCTTAAGGGGCTAACGTGTAACATGGGGGACCAAAAGTGAATGAAACAGTGCCACTTAACGGAACTAACTTAACGCCGGTTAACATGGGGGACCAAAACTGAATGTAACATTGCCAAATCCAGACTTTTTTGCACTTAATGAACCACAGGGACCAAACGTGCAATTTGGCCAAACCATAAGGACGATTTTTGCAATTTACTCTTATTTTTATTACACGAACTAATTCTTTACAAGGCCATCTAATAAGTTGTGGTTATAATCTCTCGTTACAAGCTCATAAAAGCCCTTTTATAATCTCAAACCTATCGCTAATAAAACAGGACTTAAAAACCTTTATTTTAGCGATTAGGCTTTTAAGCCCAATAAGCTGTTTTTAAGCATTTGGAATAAGCAGTGGATATAAGCTCTTTTGTATTATTTTTTTAAGATCATTAAACAAGCCCAAAACCAGGCCCACTTTGTCTTTAAACCCAACGGATCAAAAATTGTTATTGGGCTTTGGTTTTCACTCTTTAAAGCCCAATAAGCAGAAAAATAAGCACTTTGGCAAATAAGCAGTTTTATTAGACTCAAATAAGCTTTATAAAGTTGTTAAAACTTTCGGAAAACATTTCACCTTATTTTTGTGAATTTTGAAATAAGTTTGCAAAACATATTTCATTTCGTGTTAAAAGTGTAAAGTTTATATAATTAAGTTACAAACTGTAAATTCAGCAAACTAAGGGTGGAAATGGCTAAAACAGTAAACATAAGGCTTAAAAAGTAATATTTAACTCTTTTGGACTAAAAATGTAATATGTTACTAACTGAGGACTAACGGTGCAAAACTAACTCCGTAACTCCGTTAGGTTAAAATGTGTAAAATTTGTATAAGTACCAAGAACAGACTGTAACTTTAACTCATGCATATTACACATCATATTTTTCACTTTCCCATTCACTCACGTGCATTTTTACAATTCGTACAATATTTAAACACGTTACGTTTATATTTATATATAACGAATTTTAACGAATAACTTAACGTTTCGTTCAAACCACTTTCGAGGAAACGATATTTATGAATTCAATGACATAAAAACAAGATAACATTATATATAATATTATTTTTGAACTTTAAGCATTTTAAGCATATCACTTACTCACATCACACACCAAAACGTTATCCGTTACTCATTTTCACAATCACTATTCATATTAAGTCAAAACTATCAAATTCTCAGACTTCACTATTATTCAGGTCGTGTATTGGAGCCGTTCCCGTAATTCACTTGATTTCACATTTCACCTTGCCAGTTACACACAAGGTGAGTCATAGCCCCACTTTTACTTATTTAACAACTTTACACTCTATGGAGGAGATACATGCTACAAACTAGAACACAAGTATTTTCAAGTATTTTTGTATGCTTCACCTGATTGATATTGCCTAAGTTACTCTATTGCCAAAAGCCCCTCACATCATGAACCATTAATCACTTGCGAGTGAACGCGAATATAGTGAATAGATCTATTGGAGGCTGACTGCCTATTCTACTAATGCCTGACGGATAGTCTTAGTTGCTAGTCGGATTAGTCGCAATGCACTATATTTGAAGGAATAGGAAGATGTCAATCTCCTATACACGAGAGGTACATTATCACCGGTTACTAACACTGTTAACGTTTGTGTGTCATGAGACTTAGGGCAATATACACAACTGCAATATCACCATTTCAAACATGATTGTAATACACAGGCAATCACAAACTTGTGTTCCAAACTCATCATTATTACAAACTCTATGATTTCACTCAACAATTTTGTTGACTTTTAGCATTTTTATCTCAGGTAATTAACGGAGCAGACAAGGCACGGAGTGGGCATCTAAACCAAGGGTTTTTGGTGGTGTAAAATAAATTATGTCATTCATTTTCAAACAACTACACCCTTTATGGGATTTCACAACTCTGATATTTTCACTTTGTATCTCAATTATTATTTGAATGACAAACAACTTTTAAAACGCCTCTTTTGAGCCATTTTCTATGATTATGACAAAGATCCTCCCCGTAATACCCCGATTAGTCTTCCGCTGTTAACTCATAATTTAGGGGGTGTTACAGATTGGCATCAGAGACATACTTATAGAGAACCAAATGTTTTCAAACATTGGACTATAACTACACTTTCAAAATGAATGATTTTTACACCATACCACTTTATGCCCTCCGTGCCTGCATAACACCGTGCTCAGTACATTACCTATTAAGATTATTTTTCATTAATCTTCACACACTTGATGTTATCGATTACTTATATTTACTATTTTTGGGTTACTACAGTACCATGTCTACAGTATCACACCTTAGCACCTCATCATCGGATATGGAATCCAAGGACACCTTATCATCTATCACCTCACCTATAGTTCCCAGTACTTCGGCCGCTATAGTGTCGAACACCACTTCAGACAAAACAGAGCCCTTTGAGGATGGTGAAGTTGTCGCTACACCACCCATGACACCTGTTGCACCAGGTTACCCAGATTCACCCATATTTGAAGACCCGTATATACTAGCTAGACGTGCATGTAACTCACCACCACACCCGG